>CAMTZB010000013.1:7205000-8405000 GCA_947086495.1 Morpho achilles | reverse complement strand
ATTTCGGTGAAGGAAACCATCGTGAAGAAACCTGCATATCTTTAGAAAAATTCTAGGGATATGTGTAACCTACCAATCCGCATTGGAGCAGCGTGGTAAGTCTTAGCTCCAACCCTTCTTTCCAAAAATGGAGAGAGGAGGCCTATGCCCAGCAGTGGGATAGTAACAGGCCGTTACTTACTTACTTACACCTTTTAATATTTGAATAATTTACATTATAAATGTTAATTTTTGAAATTTAATTATAAATATTTTGAATGGTTTCCAATGTGGATTTGATCTGTTACATATCTACCTTACTAAGTTCCAATATTAGGTAATAAAACTATTTGTATAACACAGTTTTAACACTAACGAGCTTTGATGCTAGGCATTAGCTATGCTCGTGGTTTCCTATTATTAAGGAAAAAGAAGAATTATATATAAGATGATAATAATTATATATTATATATATAATTATTATCCTCTTTTTTGTATGCAAATTAAGGCGTGGTCTTGGTATGTTATTTTTAGGTTTAGGTTACGCACAGACTTTAGCTTGTGGATACATTCTATCTTACTACGTGTCTATCATTGGATTGTGCCTTTACTATCTTTCTATGAGTTTCCAGTCTCCATTGCCATGGGCTGTCTGTGACCCAGATTGGCTTAACTGTGTTCCATCTGGACAGACGGAAAATGTCGTTTTAACTAATGAATCCTTAAGCAGCGCCGAATTATATTTTATGTAAGTTTTTTCTTATTCATTTAATGTAAAACGTTGGTGTATAAACATTTTAGTTATTTTCAAAATATTAATCCTGAACATCATCGTCTGCCAATGAAAACTTTAAGCAACTTTCCTGTTTAGTCTTCGCTTTCAATTTATCATGTAATTCTTAAACTTAGTTTTGCATAATCAAAATTTTTGCTTAAACAACACAAATCTTGATGTTTACTTTTCCTTTAGTATAACTAAGTCTTCACTGCAATCAGTAAAAGTACGCCCAAATTTGCCAATTCTTTCCTCTATATTTTCATTTCTTTTAGACGAACTGTTCTTCAACAAATCGATGGAATTGAAGGAGGTATTGGTAAGTACAAGGAACTATATGAAAACAAATATTTTCTTAATTTTAACAATATGGCTCTAGCAATCGAATTTCATTACACATATATTAAATTGAATTCGTCAGAGTTTCTTAATTTTTCTTTATCATGTTCAATCTTTAAGTTAACTACAAATATTATAAAAGATACTTAACCTCAATATTGATTTGATAATTTCTTATTTATTTATTTGACGGTCTCCTTAAAATACAAATTCTCCGATAAGTTAATAAGTATACTTGTTTATTTTCAGGATTGCCTATATGGTATCTTACACTGTGCCTGCTAGCATCTTGGCTTGTAATCTTTGTAATTGTTTCTCGGGGAGTTAAAAGTTCGGGAAAAGCTTCCTATTTCCTTGCTCTATTTCCGTACGTCGTGATGATTATTTTGCTCATCAGGTTTGTAAATATGCTTATGTACATTTAGTTAAAATAGTTAAATACTGAGTTTCATTATTGGTTTTATTATTTAGATTAATGGTTGAAAGTTGATAGTCCTCTTATCTCTATTAATATCAGGAATTAAAAATAATAAATACAAAATGATTGGAGAACCCAATGTTTATTATACTATCTTAATCTTGACGATGTATTTACTGTTACAAAGACATTTGCTAAGATAGTTTATGACTATAAAGATATACGTAGCCGTAAGTATTAGTACAGGCAGATTTGTTATCAAACAAAATTCCCATATCTTACAGTCATACGCCATTCGTATTAAGCTTGCTGGCTGTGACAATTCCAGGTAATAATGTGGATATGATAAGAAAAGATATACTTGGAATATGAGCCTGTAATAACAATACATGCTAAAACAATGGAGCTTTGAAATACGATACCGTTGATTTTTTTTTAATATGCCTAGTTTCTAGGCAATGTATCTTCTTTAGAATCAATTTAATTTCTTAACACTGTGCGGAGCATATGGTGCAAGGACGTAGTTTTAATGAATTGGTACTAGCTTCAGCTAATTGTAATTCTGTTTTAATTCAATTGTTTTTTTCAGTACCGTAATTTTACCCGGATCAGGAAACGGTATTCTATTCTTTATTACGCCACAATGGGAAAAATTATTAGAACTCAGCGTAAGTTATTTCATTGTAAATTCTAGTTCTATGAATGACAATAAATATAGTAACTATACTGATTTTTTTATAATATTTATTAATTAAAGAAAATATATATAAATATAAAAAATATTATAACTACATTCCAAAAGAATAACATCTCAGTGAAACGTTTGAATTGTCTTTTTGTAGGTATGGTATGCAGCTGTAACTCAGGTGTTCTTTTCACTATCTGTATGCATTGGACCTATTATTATGTTTGCCTCTTACAACGGTTTCAAGCAAAACGTATATAGGTAAGTCTAACATAGAAAGTTTAATTTTAAGACCTGTGTTATTTTCCCACGTGAATTTCGACTCTACGTGAATTTAACCGTAATTTATTACTAACCTAAACTTTCCTCAAGAATCGCACTATCTTTAAAAAAACCATACGAAAACCCGTTCAGTAGATTTAGGGAAAATCGATCACATACAGATAGAAAGCTTTAAGGGGAGTTTGTTTTATAATATGTGTAAACATGGACCACCTACAAGCTACCTACTTCCGTAAGAACAAGAAAAAACAATTCTTTCTACAAATTTTAGACAAAGTGCAGTAGATTCGAGATATGGAATACTGCGATTCTTCTGTAAGAAATTTAAAATATAGCTAATGAAGTACGTACTTACTACATAAAAAATCATATTGCGCCTTAACCCTGTATTAAAAGAAAATTCACATTGTATAAGTTAATGAAGTAATACTTATTATTTTTCAGAGATGCAATGATTGTTACGACTCTTGACACATTTACCAGTCTACTCTCTGGTATTACTATTTTTGGTATCCTCGGAAATCTGGCATATGTACTTAACAGAGAGGTCGGCGAAGTTGTAGGTTCGGGAGGGACTGGACTAGCTTTCATTTCATACCCGGATGCAATTGCTAAAACATTCCAGCCTCAGGTACTTATGAACTTAACTATACCTAAAATAAATCGTATCTTCTACGATGCATTATTAGCATTACATTATACAAAAGGTTGAGTGTCTATCCTAACAATGAAAACTTATTCCTTTTAAACGAACTCTTATAAAAGTCAGTTTCAAAAATCTGTTAGAGCTTGTATGAAGATGTATTCGATTTTTATACATTTTGGAAGCTCATTGAGTTTTCATTCCGTTTTGAGATTTTGTACAGACGATCGCAAAAGGTCTGGATACTAAATTTTACGAACTCTAGCTTACATTAGCGGCACGTACGTATGTACGAACAAAGTATAATTGCGGAATGTTATTGTATATAGCAATCGGTTTTATGCCTAATACATTCAGAAAATGCATATCCACGATAACATATATTTAATATGTATAATTTTAAATATTTTTTTAACTTTTTTTGGATATAATTTTTAGCTTTTCTCAGTTCTGTTCTTCTTGATGATGTGCGTATTGGGAGTGGGTTCCGGCGTAGCGCTGCTTTCTACTATTAACACCCTACTCTTGGATGCCTTTCCTCGTGTGCGAACTGTATACATGTCTGCAATTTCCTGTACCCTGGGCTTTGCTGTAGGCCTTATATATGTTACTCCGGTAAGTGACTAACGATAGTACATCAAAAGAAAATAATAGCTTATCCGAAGATAAAGTAGTTCTAAAAAGCTTACCAATAGTGTTAAAACCTTGGCGATGTAAAATGAAAGTCTCAACAACAAAATTTTAACTCGAGTTTTAAATATTCCAAAATTGAAATTTGCTTGTGGAATATTTAAAAAAGGTAAGTTTAGTCATTTAAAAAAGTTGAAAACTACGTCACTATTTATCTTATTTTACTGTAAAGATGTAATATAATGTTGCTTAAGATACATTATATTTTTGTAAATTTTGCTGAAACTCAAATAGCTTTTAACAAAAATATTTTAAAAAATTTGTATTTAAATTTCAGTTTAATATATATGAAAAGGTATAAGTAATATTATGTATTATATTTATAGTTTCTATTCTATTCTACAATTCGTGCCACCTGTATAGCATTAACATAATACATAATTATACAAATATCTTGAGAAATGCATACAAGTGCTAATTTATGACATAATATGAAGTACTAGCTTTTAACCGCAACTTCGTTTGCGTGGACTGTTGTCGCGTGACAGGTTGATGATAGATGGCGCTTTTCAACGTCATCCTATTCCTGTAGTATGAACAGGATTTCTATAGACTATATGGTATTCCGGTGTATAAGTAATAATTGTGCCAAATTTCATCGACATTGGTTTTGTGGATTCGCTGTGAAAGAGTAACAAACATACATCCATACTCACAAACTTTTGCATTTATAATATGAGTAGGATATGTTGGAAGTAAGATAGGATAGGATTGTCAACGTCATAAACTACTTTGTTTTTTAGGGAGGCCAATATATTTTGGAGCTTGTGGATTATTACGGTGGAACATTCCTTGTTTTGTTCTGCGGTATTATTGAAATTGTTGGAGTGTTCTGGATTTACGGTAATTATACTTTCACTGTGAACTGTATTTCTTGTCTATGTACTGATGAACTGTATGTCTTTTTCTAATATAATTTACACATATTTGTGCTTTATTTTAGGTCTGGAAAACATAAGTACAGACATCGAATTCATGCTGGGAATCAACACATCCGTATACTGGCGCTTTTGCTGGGGTTTAATAACCCCTGCAATTATGGTTATTGTATTTATATACGCTTTATTATCTTTCGACAACTTGCTGTTTGCGGGTCATTACGTATATCCCACTGCAGGATATGGTAAGTACCATATATCTATACACTATCCATACACCTAAAACAAACTGCCCAAAAGCTGTCTGTCTGGATGTGAGTGATTTTCTGAAAATCTACTGAACGGATTTTGGTATGGTTTTTACTAAAAGGTAGTCCAAATCTTTCGAAAGGTTAAAGGTAAATCGCTCTCTATATTTAGCTATGACTAATTTTAAAAAAATGTTGTTTTATCCCTTTTTTGGGCATTGAAACAATGCTTAAAAGACTATATTTGCTGTCAATTGTAAAATCAAGGTTGCTTATTTGGAGAACTGGCGGTCGAGAAAGAGAGGAGTGGAAATACCTAGGATCGAGCCCCACCTGCCCAATATTTTTTCTTTTTTTCAAGTTTCATCTTCTCTTATCTTGTAAAAAAAATACCGAGCAAGGCTTGGTCACCCAGGTACTAATTGTAAAATATTAATGATGGTGAATTCAAAAATTCATTTATCCAATTTTTGTTACAGTTGCCGGCTACTTGATGTTGTTCGTGGGAATACTGTTTGTACCGTTATTCATTATTTTATCTATGTATAAAAATAGAACTGGAAACTTTATAGAGGTAAGTTGCCCTAAGTATATTAAGTAACTGTTTAAAATCATTGTAACATCGAGAGTTTTGTGAAATGATTATAAAATCTTTTCCAAAAGACTGTGATGATTTTACAAATCAGAGAACTTTACTGATGCATGCAGATGCTGATGCTTGTAGAATTTGAAGTTTTTATCATTTAATTTTACGTGTAATCATTAAATATTAACATTATTAATGTCATTTTGTGTACTGTTTTTTTTTATTAATAAACTCTAATTTTTGGATACTAAAAGTGAACATTATCCACTCATAAACTTATAATTTAACTGTAATTGATCTTGTATATTCTATTTTACAATATGGTAAAATAAGTACACTACAACATAGAACTGAATAGACTGGCTGTAGAGTTTGTTTTTTAAACAGCTTTTCACTGGCGGAGTAACTTACATAGAGCTATAGTTTTAACGATTTCATTCATCCCTGGCCTAAGTCTATTAAAAAGCGTAGACTGGAGTCATTATTTTTAATCGTATACTTGACCGTGAAGAGTAAGTTAGGTACTTAAATCTGAAACCTACAATTAAGCTAAAAAGCAGACTGAATCTACAATCGTATTTGACTTAGTACTTCTGGAATCTGTAACTTTTTTTATTAATGTACAATCATTAAAATATAAATCTTGCATAATTCCTTTTCAGACAATTAAGAGAGCGTTTCGTCCAAAATCATCGTGGGGTCCCCGTTCTCCAAGTACACACAGGGAATGGAAAACTTTTACAGAAGAAACCAAGGCTAAACGCTTCAAAATGTCTAAATCTAAGCTAGGACATATTTGGATGAGCTTATCAGGAGGATATCAGCGAGCATTGAGAAGGGAGGCCAGTAGGGCACTTGATTGAAATATTTCTATCATCAATCAATCAAAATATCATATTCAATCTTTATATTCTAGAACATTTGTATCCATTATCAAATAGCATACTAGTGGTTATTTGTATAAGTAAAGATTTTAGTAAGAAACAGAAACTAAGATTGAGAAACGATCTAAACTAAAATCTTTAAAGTTTTGTCATTTTTCATATATCGTTTCATTTATAAATTTAAGGATGAGTATCGTTTGAATGCAAGTAATGCAATGCAGTTAAATTGTTAAAACTAAATAAGATTGATATAAAACAACAGTATAATAGATTATCTGGATTGCGATTAGAAAGCTGTAACGCATTGAGAATTCATGCATATTAGAAATGGGTGATAGTGGGGTTAGAGCTACCGTGATTAAAAAAAATTCAATAAGTGTTTTCAGTCTATATAATATTAGTGTTCGTTCTTCTTAGAAACACACACATTTTTTCAATCATCCTCACTCTGTTCTTTATTCGCATAAGATTATTTAAGAACATTCCGCTCGTTTACAGTTTAAGAAATATTTTTGGAATCTTTTAGATTTTATATCTATTAATAAGTACCTAGACATAAGTTATTTAGACGTCAATAGGAAGTCGAAAATTAGTTTGTAAAAGCGTACTCATTGTGTAAATACTAAGCCAGGTCATAGTGTTATATATACCAAGGACATTTGGCAATTATTTTGTTACATATCTTTTTTATCTATAGTAAAAAATCATATCCATTCTAGACAAAAAGGTATCCTTTCTAACCGGGATCTAGTTTAAAATCATCAGAAGCATAAACAAAAGATTTATATTATATTTATTACATATGCTAAACGTGAACACTTTATTTGAATAAAATTTAACTTATACTTAGATTTACACTTAAATATTACATTTTATTAAAATTTATATTCTCTATATATATAACACATTAAAATAGTTGTGTAAATTAGAATGGTGTAAATTAATGATGTGATAACTTTGTGTTATTTGTGAATAAATAATTAAGATTTTTAACTGGTCTTTAATTTAATTTTTAGATACGATGTTATAAACAAACTGTTTTAACTGTAAGAGATAAAAACAGACAGCTATAATTCTCGGGTTATAGCAGTACACCCAAAAAAAATTATAGTCTTCTTACCATATAGATCATATAGCTCATGAGGTGCAATAATGGCACAACTCTAAAAACACGTGATTTGGACTAGGATTAGTTGGAAATGTGTTGTAACATTTACAGACATTTTTTTCAGCAGCAATACCAGCAGAACTCATAAAGTCAATATTAAGCTTTTTGATTAAGCAAACTTACGCATTTTTTATGCATTTTTTAGCAGTTTAAACTTTAATGAACCTATTTATTTAAAAAAAATTCAATAAGCGATGATTTTTTTGAGTTTTGCTACTACTGCAGTCTATAAGCTCGTGGATTATATACCATTGCTACGAATTAGATGTCTGTGTTCTTGTAAAGATTAACTAATCTAGTAGAGATCTACTGACTCTATATGATTTCTATTCTTTATAATTCTTTACCAAATCAATTTCTTCATGCATAGGATTTGTGCTTTCAATTCGCAACAGTCATAAGTCATTTCATTATTTTTTTGCTAATAAGGAAGATCATAAATGAATGTCTTCATTGAACGGCAAAAATGTGTTTTATTATAACTGTTTATACTAAAATTTTGAACGTTTTATAAAAATCTACACGGGTGTATCTTGTAGTCGTATATGTGCTTTATCTCACGTCCGCAATATCAGATTACAAGTAATCATAGCTATTGACAATCATAGCTTACCTTACACAGCTTTTAAGCCCTAGAATGTACAACATCAATAAAAAGCTTTCAATTGTAACAAGCTCCCCCAAACATACTTAAAATTTTATTCAAGTACTAGCGGCCTGCCCCTGCTTCTCACGGGTATAAAATATATATCCCATGTCAGTCAGTGTAAAAAAAAATGATTAAAATCGATCGAGTAGTTTTGATTTATTCATTACTGCCCGTGGCCCGCACGCGTTAAATTTGGAGAAAAACAATTTCCTTTCCCTATACCAAGAAGATTTCCTGCTATCTTTGGAATATCTAAATTCATATAGTACATTTTTACTTATTTACTTTTACATTTTCCCTATGTATTTTATTTTTACAATTAATTACAGAATGTCTTTAAACAAACTCTTGAAAGAGGGACATAGCTGCTAAAGTCGAAGTGTTATAGGGCGAAGCGCGGCGTCCTCACGGCATTTTAAATCTGTAATATCTGCGAAAATGTTCACTTAAATTACATGCTGTAAACGGCCATATTGATCTATATTAAATCAACTATTTATTTAAGGTTAAGAATTAATTAATTAATTGGATAAGAATGAATGATGTATTGTATAAAAATTGCTTCAAAAATAAAGCATTATTTTTCGTAAAAAGTAAATGACAAAAAATGCTATGCTAGACATATACCATCGCGGACTTTTCTGTAGACCTTTTCAAGATGTACAAATACTTAGTACATTATTTTGATAAATCCAAAATAAAATAAAAAATTTACATATATTTAAAATAATGCCTTATTTTCAAAACAATACAGCATTAATCCTTATCCAATTAAGTACCTTAAATATATTGTTGATTTAATATAGATCAATATGGCCGTTTACAGCATGTAATTTAAATGAACATTTTCGAAGATATTACAGATTTAAAATGCAGGGGCATAGCGCGTTGGAGGCCGCGCTTAGCCCTATAGCACTTCGATTTAGCAGCAATCCTACGCGCACATGGCCAACTATATGTCGCTCTGTCAAGAGTATCCTCTAAGGAAAACATGTTTATATTGTCTAATGAAAAGAAAGCTGTGAACGTTGTATATAAAGACATTCTGTAATATATTAATTGTAAAAAAATACATACAAAAAGTTAAAATGTAGTATATGAATTTAGATATTCTAAAGATAGCAAGAAAACTTTATGGTATAGGGAAAGGGGAATTGTTTTACTCCAAATTTAAAGCGTGTGGACCACGGGCAGTAAATGAATAAATCAAAACTACTGGAACGATTTTAATCCTTTTTTTTCACTGAGTGACATGGGCAATATATTTTATACCCGTGCAAAGCCAGAGAGGGCCACTAGTTGGCAATAAAAACAATTAGCGAAGCCAAGTACCTAGGCGAGCTGAATTTCACTCTGAAGAAGGACCGCCGTTTCCACGATCTTGTGTCTAATAAAACATAAGAGCAACGTGCCTTCCATCTTTATGTAATCGATAACTACTTACTGAAAAAACCTGTGTCTAGTTTTAATCGATTAAACCCTAAGATTTTTACATATTACTATATTCAGTTTAGCTCATGATACTTTCTATAATTAATTAAATATAGCAGATAATTTTAATAGCAATATTAATTAAATATAGCAATCTTATATTTAATTAAATATTGCAGATAATTTTATTATTACTTATGTACTATGGTTCTCCGCAAAGTAACGCCTAATACTATAAATTATTTCTATATTTCTTGTAAGAAAGTACAAATAACTATTAAAATTCAATTTCCTTTACATAATTCAGGCTAATTGGTTACGACCGAAAAAGGTTGTTTAGAGTTTTGTATAGTTAATGTCGGTACTTCAGTGTGAGATATCGCAATCGTATTTACTCTATATTTTTTTACGGCAGCGTTTTAAAAACAGAAATTGGTCCGAATTCTGTTGATAATCATATTTTAATAAATGGCGGGCTTAAAGTAAACCCTATTTTAAATAGAAGTCAGGTGAAACTTTGATTAAGTGTGAATTTTTAATGCTTCGATATATTTTTACGTCTTATAACAATGTATATTATTTCATAAAAATTTAAAAACTTGGTGAATCTAAAAAAATACATTTAGTGGCGAGTATACTAGTATACAGTAAGAACTTTCATCCTATAATTAAGAACTCATTTAATTCCTTTTTAAAAATTTCGAGCTTTTTATACTCTGGTCAAAATATGGATTTGCGTAATTTTTTTAAACGTACATATTATTTTTCTAACATAACTTGCCAAAGGAAATAATAATAAGGGAACCCCGAAGCTCAAATCCTGGAACAGGCTTCACTAAAAAACCTAGATATATTATCGATGCTATTCACATATCAAAGATTTTTATCAGATATATTTTATCACCAAATTTATTACAGGTACAATAAATACTACATTAAAGAAAAAGCAGAACTCTTTTCAACATACCGCACGTAATTGTGCGCAGTTTTCCAATCTAATGGTGATTATTTTAATAGTCTACTAGACAACAAAAAAATGATAAGGTAATTTGTATTTGATGAATATTTATTCTAAACTACGTTTTAGGATAACAATACGGGCAATCTGGAGGCAAATGGACAACGGATAAATGAAGCTTTCGATGCACGCCCGGAAAAAATTAAAATGAAAAAAAATAATAAGGTAGAAAATGTGAGTATATAAATTTAAAATAATTCTATACCAATGTTTAATACAAACATAATTACTATTTATTATAGAAACAAGATAAGCATACGGGTGTACAAGTAACTGTCAACCATACTAACTTACTATATATAGCTTTTACCCGCAACTTCGTTTGCGTGGACTGTTGTCGCGTGATAAGTTGATAAGATGGCGCTTTTCAATGTCATCCTATTCTTGTAAAATTAACAGGATTTCTATAGCCTTTATGTTACCCCGGTGCATATGGAATAGTTGAGCCAAATTTCTTCAATATTCGTTTAGACTTTAGTGGATTCGCCGTGAAAGAGTAACAAACATAAATCCATACTCACAAAACTTTCGCATTTATAATATTAGTAGGATAGGAAGTAGGGATAAGATAGGAAAAAAAAGTTTCACTTATCCTTAGCAACACTAAACAAATAGTAAAACTTCGTTGTAGGTAAAGCATCGGATTAATAAACAGGAGCTGGACACTACATTTTGTTGTTACAAAAATTTGTTGTCCGAGGAAGGTTTAACTATTTAATATGATATAAATAAGGTACAAATAACTGCATGAATTATTTATTATATAGATTTACGCTTGGTACTAGCAGGTTAATTTGTATTTCATCGTTAGACTTACCAAATATGAGACAATATTTTAGGTAACATAAGCTTCACTTTATCTATGTTATTTCACATTTGTTTATTTATATATTATCAAGTATTATAAACAAATGTGGTAGTATAAAAAACAATCATAAAATCATTAACTTATAGTTTTCTTTATCGTAGATAATATGATTAATATCGTAGCAACAATGAATGCCTTTTCCGGTTATAAGAGATAAATATTGTTTATTTAATGACGTCGTGGGTAGTTAATGCATAGCAATTTAGAACCAATACGAAATACATATTTGTTTTGTATATAAGAAGGATAAGTACGCCGTGTGGTATCCGGCTGAATAGAATAGTACCACCCTCTTTTCTTACCGAGGTGTCGTAAAAGGCGACTAAGGTAAGACGACCCGTCGTGTGGTATCCGGCTGAGTAGAATAGACCAACCTCATTTCTTACCGAGGTGTCGTAAAAGGCGACTAAGGTAAGTTGACCCACCGTGTGGTATCCGGTTTAGTAGAATAGACCACCCTCTCTTACCGAGGTGTCGTAAAATACAATTAAGGTAAGTTGATGTCAGGCAGGCGGCCGGTCGTAAAAACGCAGCCAAATCATATGACAACATGTTTATAACATGTTGTGCCGACCCCACTTAGAGTGGGATAAGGGCAGAAGGATGATATAAGAAGGATAAGTATTCATATATATTGCAAGTAGATGAAGCTACACGATATTGTGGTTCAGTCTATTGTCGATTTTTCTTTAATATTTTGGGCGCGTATGTTTTAATTTTAAGATAACTTAGGCATAAAATACGTAAAGTTAAGAGAAGGAAAAGCATTCAAGTTTTTTAGGATCAATCTTGTAACATTTTCCGTAACTTGCAACATATGTAAGTAAGTAAGTAACGGTAAGTACGGTATCCCACTGCTGAGAATAGGCCGCTTCTCTCCGTTTTGGGAGAGAAGGATTGGAGCTAAGACCTACCACGCTGCTCCAATGCGGATTGGTAGGTTACACATACCTCCAGAATTCTCTAGTGATATGCAGGTTTCCTCACGATGTTTTCCTTCACCGAAAAGCGTGTGATAAATTGCAATTATCAATTAGACACATAAGTTTTAAGAGAAAAACTCATTGGTGTCTGCCCGGGTTCGAACCCGTGATCGTATCTAGAGATTCACACGGTCGCACCGCTGGGCCATCACAGCTTCTTTCACAGCAACATATGTATATTGTGATATTTCAACTAATTTACACGATTTTTTTTTTCGAATTGACTATATGCTGTTAGCCCTAAGGGCTTTTACAGCGTCTCCGAGCGGGAAATTTTACACGAAACATTAACAAATTATAAACCAAAACCTTCGTTGTGTGTTGTGTGGTTTTTACCAATAAACTCAGTAATGAATATTGTTAAAAACCGCATGAAACTCTGTTTAGTAATTTTGAGTTTATCTCTACCAAAAAGACGGACTTTTACGTTCATTGTGAGATTAGAATATTTCAGGCACACAGTTAATTTAAATTTTTGTTAAAAAATTCAATTATTTCTATTAAAATCAAAAATATTTTCATCAAAAGCGATAATGTCATTTCCGGAAATTAAAAACCTGTATTTATTTTATAGTCTTATTAAACTGATAACTTAAGTAATAGGCTTATTATTTGTATTATCACGATGTAATAATCAATTTGATATAAATTATTAAGGAATGTGTGCCTCGCTTTGTAACCTACTACGCCGCTTGCTTGATCAGAATTTTGATATATGTAGGGCTTAATTTCATCAATGATCAATCAATTAATAAAATCGCACTTACAACGCTATAATTTTTGCAATTTCATCCTATTATTGAATGCTTTTAAAGAATGAATATCTTACGCACTTCGACTGTATTAATTACATGCTTCTCGACATCGAAAAGATTTTGAAGCTAAAACAAAGGACTGAACTTAGTTATCAGAAATATAAACTTTAATAACATAAGCCTACTTTAAATATCAAAAACATTATTTATTTGTTATAAACAAAACTAATAAGTACTTTAAATGAGGTTGTAAGTGAAAAAATATATGTCCTCGCCAAAATACGAATTAATAGTTACAATGAAAAAAGACTTTTTGTTAATTATAAAAGAAGGAAAAGCATCACAGAAAGCGTTGTTTATATTGTTATGGTAAATGATAATATGCAAAAGTTCATGCAGTTTTCAAAAGCTTACTATGTAACGTTAGTAAGTACACATACGTTATATAAAACTTATATAATCATATCGACTGACTAAATCTTTAATATTTAAATGAGTTAAACTTTTATGTATATTTCTTCTGAATCTCGGAAACAGCTCCAACGATTTTCATCAAATTCAGCATATAGGGTGCTTTGGGGGGGAAAAATTGATCCAGCTTATTTTCATCCAGATTTAAAAAAAAAATTGTTGTATTTCTGTTTTCTAGCATTGAAAAAATGAATTATAGAATTGAAAGCAAATGATATTTTAGCTGTCAAACGTAATTATGTGATAGTCCAATGGAAAAAAGATCAATATCCGGGACCGAATTCCCATTTTTTTAATTGCATTTTTTATATCTTTTAAAAATGACCGATCAAGGCTCGGCGACCCAGGTACTTTAAAATTATACATTTCATTTTACACGCTTGCTTAGTTTCTTAAATCTCGTATCAGGTGACTAAAGATTACATGACCTGATGACGAAGAGACCTCAGATGTAATGGTAATAACTTTATCATAATATCAACAATAACTTTAACATACTGTAATTAATACTATTAAATATTTTTTCGCAGGAACCAAATATACCAGTTCGCGAACGTCCAACATGGGGCAACCAAACCGAGTTCCTCATGTCATGCATCGCCACGTCAGTCGGTTTAGGAAATGTATGGCGGTTTCCATTTGTGGCGTATCAAAACGGTGGAGGGGCGTTTCTCATCCCGTATATCATTGTACTAGTAATCATAGGAAAGCCAATGTATTATCTTGAAACCGTGCTTGGACAATTCAGCAATGGTAACAGTATCAAAGTATGGGCTCTTTCGCCGGCGATGAAAGGTGAGATGAGAATTATATTCTTTGTTTATTTATTACAAAGAAAAGTTTTTTGTGATGTCACATCTTTTGTAATACAACATTTATCTACAGCGTCTGTAAAATTATCTAATCTTGTAAATTTATAAGCATCTTCAGTAAAACGTCATAAAAAAAGCTATGTCAAACTGTAGTAATGTATGAAAACGTTATAATTTTCGCTCTAGGTATTAATACTACTTATATATAGATATTCGAATATATTAGCATACACTCAAAAACGTTTACCATGACGTTTTAAGGCCAATAATCAATTTCCTAGATAGTTAGACTGTTGATTGCCGTAATCATATTACACTGATACCAATTCTATATGGTAATTTATTGGTTTTCGTCAGCTGGTAGAGATAAGATAGCCTCATTAGTCGGTTGTATGTCTCTTCTTTGGATATAGTCACCCGATTGACGAATTGTCCACGATGATTGAAATGATTTTTTTTCTCGTTGATGTTCCTCGTTACGATGATTAACCAGTCAAGATGATTAACCCAACTTAAATTATTCATAAGATTTGATAGTATTACGGTGTAACCGTGACCCTCCTGGTGTCGCGGTTCAAACCTCGATTTATCTATGGGTCCGAAAAAACATAAATTTCACTACTCTCCCAAGAAAAAGAGAGAAGGTCTTTGCTCAGATGTGGGTAATAATGGTTTGATAATCTCATTTATGGACATGGGAGGTGATATCCAATGACGTCTAACACTTATTCATTGATGATGATTGATTGCAGATGATGGTTTCAATTTAATAACTAAAAATTACTTTTACAATCTTTTTACTAACTACTGATATTTTTTCCACAGGTACTGGTTATGCTCAAACTTTGGGTGCGATATACTTAGTATCGTACTACGTTTCGATTATCGCCTTATGCTTTTATTATTTGGCGATGAGTTTCCAAGATCCCCTGCCATGGGCTGTATGCGATCCCAGCTGGAGAGACTGTGTGCCTTCTGGAGAATCAGTCAATATGAGTGCCATTGAAGGCAACCCTGTCAGCAGCGCCGAATTATATTTTTCGTAAGATGAATTGCACTTTAATTCAAATTAAAATGGTAAATCTTTAAATGGATAATCAGTTACATGTATCGTTTTGCAATATTATTTCGAATGCTTAATTTAATTCAATATAGCTCCTTTATTTATATGAGTGTTATGTGTGAGCCGCGACCCTTGATTTTAAATTTGACTATTATCTATTCCAGACGAGTTGTCCTTCGACGATCAGATGGAATAGATGATGGAATCGGTAAGTTAAATACAGGGCAAATATGTTAGTAATATTATTATATGATCTTTTTTATGGATACTGTCTAAAGAAATAGCTTTTTTATTTAGCTTTAATGTAACTAGAGAATCAGAATACATATTATAATTAGAGTGATTTTGTAAGTGGTTATGAAAGAAACGATAACGTGACAATTTTTGTATCATCATAGATGAAGATGAAATGAATCGAAACTAATAATTATATTAAACTACTGATATAACTTATGCATTGACAGTGTTAGTAAACTTAACTCGCAATTATACATCTAGTGTTTATATAGAATTTATGTAGATGCTGTTTAATTTTAAAAATCTATTTCAGGCGTACCTCTATGGGACCTGACTCTCTGTTTGTTTATTTCTTGGGTCATTATTTTCTTAATCGTTGCTCGCAGTGTGAAGAGTTCTGGCAAAGCAGCGTATTTTCTTGCTCTGTTCCCTTATGTAGTCATGATCATCCTACTGATCAGGTAAGTTTCAATTTATATAATATTGTTGATTACATTCATAACATTACGCCGTGTGGTATCCGGCTGAATAGACAAGTACCATCCTCGTTTCTTACCGAGGTGTCAAAAAAGGCGACTAAGGTAAGTCGACCCACCGTGTGGTATTCGGCTGAGTAGAATAGATCACCCTCATTTCTTACCGAGGTGTCGAAAAAGGCCACTAAGGTAAGGCGACCCGCCGTGTGGTATCCGGCTGAGTAGAATAGGCCACCCTCATTTCTTACCGAGATGTCGTAAGAGGCGACTAAGATAAGTTGACCTATCGTGTAGTATCCGGTTGAGTAAAATAGATAACCTTCTGTGTTACCGAGGTGTCGTAAAACACGATTAAGGTAAGTTGTCGTAAGGCAGGTGGACGGACGTAAAATACGTAGCTAAATCATGTGAAAATATGTTTATAACATGTTGTACCGACCCCACTTAGAGTGGGATAAGGGCAGGAGGAATTAATGTTGTTTAGATTCATTAATTTTAGATTCATTCAAATAGTAATTTAAAAAATTACAAAAAAGAATTCTAATAATAATTCGTCAAATAGTTTCAAATCAGTTTTATAATTCATGTGTTTTATTACGATCTTTAATATATTTTCAGGGCAGTCACTCTACCTGGAGCCGTCAATGGTATTTTGTTCTTCGTGACACCAGTTTGGAGTAAGCTCTTAGAAATTAGAGTAAGTACTTAATGGAGTATATCTCCTGATGATGCTTGGGTTGTGGGGCGAAACGACTGTGCCACCACAATATACAATATTTTGGTGGTGGTGGTGGAGGTTTGTGCATGTGTTTTTACGAATCCTGCATGTATCAAGTATGAATACGGATTTTCCACTCTACATTTAGCACTATATTTATTTTCTTTTTTACTTTACTGCGTATTATAGCAAAATAATTTTACTATTACTTTTGATTTAAATATGTTATGTATTATTATAATATTCTATATTACTTAATATCTACTAAGCATTCAATTCACCATGACAATGTATTTTTATTTGAAATATCCAGCAATCGCCTGTTTAATTTTTTCGAAATCAGCAGCAATCTCACGATAAATTTCATTATTAATTGTTTATTGCGTTTTATTCGCTGTATCTTATCTAAATAGTGCTATATTTTGTAATCGAATTCATTATCTGAATATTTGAGTTTGCACTAATCATTCTAATGACTATGCTTGTATTTCTGTACTTCGACCGGCCCATTGGCGCAGTGGGTAGTGAACCTGCGTTAAATCCCTCCCCAGGGAGATTGTCCAAAGTCATATTTACGTCTTACACGTATATTTTTTAAACTCATAATATGATCAATAAAAATGAACAGGCGGACAGACTTATGTATGTAAATTATATAAAATCTATTTGAGTATTATTTTTATCATTATACAATCATTCAATTCAACGCAAAAAAAAAATTCTTACAGGCGTCCGTATTTGTAACATATTAGTTAGTTAATGACCTTAATTAAATAACTTATTGATAATACTATAATAACTCTTAAACAACAATCAATTACTCATCACGTTATCTCAGGAAATACAATACATAACAAATGTACAATTTCAAATCTTTCTTATTGGATTTTTATCCTCCATCTTAGATTTATATATTAAGAACTGTATGTATTTTAAATGCATTCTTGAAATAGTTCTTTTTCAATTTTATTATTAAATGAGAAAAAAGGAGCAAAGGTCAATTTCATTAAAGCAATGACATTGGTTATCATCTAGATACATTTATGTTCTACTGATTGTTCTGATTAGCCTAATCTATATTTTTTAATCGTGGTGAAATGCTACGACGTGACGCAAGGATATCTTGGTCGGCACAAGAGTGTCAACAAAACAAACTGACAAGCAATAGTAGGTAACATTTTTAAATTCGTAAATTTATTTTATCGTTGAAAATGTTTAATTTCAGGTATGGTATGCGGCAATCACCCAAGTTTTCTTCTCTTTATCAGTCTGTTCGGGTACATTAATCATGTTTTCGTCTTATAACGGATTTAAGCAGAATGTCTACAGGTGATACTTTAGGTTTTGTATTTTTTTGGCAAAACTACACACGTTTCTATAGAAAAGGACCGAAAGTTGAAATACTAGAAAAGTTATAGGTCTGTTAAATTACAATGCCATGATCTGGCAATAAAATAATTTAACCTTTTTGTACTTATTGAAAAAAAGGCATAACTAACTTGATTCGTATAAGGTTGTAAATTTCCTTAAAATTAACTCGTTAAAAAATAAACCCCTGTTATTAAATAAGAAAAAGACTTTTTGTGAACTAATATAATGTTAATTGAAAAAAAAGGGTCATTACGTAAATATAGATTACGAAAATGTCTTATTTTCGTTTTTTTTATTATATTATAAGTAATCTCAGGTTGAGTTTATTTATTTATAGGGATTCCATGATTGTAACAACACTGGATACCTTTACCAGTTTAATATCTGGTATCACAATTTTTGGCGTTTTGGGTAACCTCGCATACGAATTGCAATATGAAGATATTAACCAAGTCATTGGCAGCGGTGGGACTAGTCTGGCTTTTGTATCGTATCCAGACGCTATTGCTAAATCACCAGCTGTGCCTCAAGTAAGTGAAGTTTACTGGTAGCATGACGTAATGGTGTCCACAAGATCGTCTGTATTATACGATCATCCAGCGTCCTTTTGATGTGTTTCCGAAAACTGACAATCGCTGATGACGAAGAGGAGACATAAAAGCCTAAATATTTGAAAGTCACCCAATTACATATTACGCAAAACTAAAACTATAATAAAATATCAATTGAAGCAACTCTGAACACTTTCCAATACCTCTCTGAGGAACTCTGAGCTTTCTAATGAAACCTTTACTTAGCGACTAAGTTTCAGATCCATAGGTTACGAATGGCAGCACGTATGTTCAAACAAACTTCCACATTTATAATTGAAGGATAGAGCGAATTTTTAAATTTATAGTAAGTGCAAAAGTAATGAAAATATTATTTTGCTATAATCCGCGATAAAAAAAATATATGTAATGCTAAATGTAGAGTGTACTATTCGTTCTCATACCTGATACATGCAGAATTTGTAAGAACTCATGCACTACCCGACACCGATGACACAACAATACACAACCACTGCACACATTTACCACCACAATCTCAACAATTGTTTAGCCCCGTAACCGAAGCATCGTCAGGAAATAGACTCCATGTATCAGGTATGAGAACGAATAGTACACTCTACATTTAGCATTACATATATTTGCTTTAATCGCTGATTATAGCAAAATGATATTTTCATTACTTTTGTGTTATGGACCTCCGCAAAGTACCGCCTAATTCTATAAATTATTATAGTAAGTTGTTTAGAATTGATAAATTTAAAAAACCTTTTGTTATATCCAGCTATTCGCCGTGTTATTCTTCCTCATGATGGCCGTATTGGGAGTCGGGTCGGGTGTCGCTCTGCTGTCTGTTATAAACAGTGTGCTACTGGATGCTTTCCCGCGGGTGCCAACCCATTTTATGTCTGCGGGAGTGTGTTGCGCCATTTTCCTTATCGGCCTAATTTATGTTACTCCTGTGAGTACAATCTTTAATTATATAAACTTATACAATACTGCTTTATAACGTATACTTATATTTAAACACAATTTTCTTTTTTTGAGTAATTGTAGAGTATATAGGAATATAGGCGAGCGAAACTATTTCATGGTCAAAACTTAACAATGAGATACAGGGCGTCTTAATTCGCCTATAAAGGACTTTTTTTTTTGACTGATTAGAGTAAATAATATTCCAATAAATAAATATTGGATTTTAATTAATTAGACTTAATACATATTAGATTTTAATTAAATATTAGAATTAATAATATTAGAATATAAATTAAAGGAAATAAAATATTTTTAATATGCCACAAAAACCATAAATATAAAACCGCATATCATTTCACATTTAGGGAGGGCAGTACGTGTTAGAGATAGTGGATCATTATGGTGGAACTTTCATGAGGTTGTTCTCTGCTATTGCAGAAACTATTGGCGTATTTTGGATATATGGTAAGTTGATATTAAGAGGTAATTTTTTATTTATGATATAAGTTGTTATTCTAGCTTTTGCCCACAGCTTTGCGTAACCTTCAAAGAACCATACCAAGATACAAATCAGATTTTTCAAATTGACAATATCCTTTTAGTCCAAAGGGTTGTTTAAAACCTAACGGGGCGGGACAGGTAAGCGCCGTGGATTTAAAATGGGGAGAGGAAAGTGCAAAATCTCTACTAACGTCGGGGGCACATTACCCTAAGAGTTCCCTCTATGAGGTGGAACCACAGGTTATGGTAACGTGTAGTGTAGAGCTGGTGTTATTGCCAGCGTATTTATTATTACGAAAATCGAAGTCTATTTAAAGAATACTAATATATCATCTTTTTTCGTAATCATTCATGTTAGAAGTTAAATAATGCAACGGCAAAGATATAAAATAGATCTATTGAATAGTACCTTTGGGTTAATAACTTTTTTTTATTCTTGGTCACCAATCAAATAATAAATAATTTATAGAATTAGGCGCTACTTTGCGGAGATCCATAGTACAAAAGTAATAATTAAGCAATTGACAATACCTTTATATCTTAGAACGTACTAAAAGAGGAAAGATTTAGTTAGTAAGTTATTATACTTAGTAGAACCGCCCTGTTCCTTGGTAACAGTGTTCCCTTAATATGATAGAGATATGGAGTCATCATGTTTTCTTTCACCGTAAAGTGATTGATAAATTCATAACATCACAGCTTTTACAACAAACATGTCTACGGTTAGTAAAATTTTAAGATTGAAATCATGTGTTTCAGGTCTTGAAAATTTATGCCTTGATATTCAATACATGCTCGGTTTTAAGACATCGGCCTTTTGGAGGCTTTGCTGGGGAATTGTTACACCTGTTCTGATGCTTGTGGTATTCTTCTACGCAATGATAACAAGCGAGAGGATTGTTTTTGGAGACGACTACGTATATCCTGAATCAGCGTACAGTAAGTGCATAATTTTCTATTATACTTATGAAGACAAAAAATACAAAAAGCGGAGTCTGAAGTAATAGTCGAGTGTATCATTTTAGAGAGTAAGTTTGTATGCCTTATAGTGTAGCGCGGAAAATTATTTATATTAATTTATGAACTTATTCGCATATTTAATTAATTAAAATTTAAGTACTTAAATTTACGGTTGTTGGAAAGACACTGTTAAAAATGCTTCATTTTTTAGTTTTATGTATTCCATCTTTTTATGTTGTTTTGATCTTCAAAATTCGCTATTCAAGAGTGATTTCTAATAAAAATTACAAGTTAGGACGAATTTTTTTAATTAAATTTTGACATCAAATTTCAATGAATTTTCTCATTAACTGCTTAAATAACGACAAAATTAAGTAAAATTTTCAGTGCGGTGATTACAAAAATAAAAATTCTTATTATTTATTTTTTTACTGTAGATATTATCAGGACGCCTTTTGGAACAGAACCGAAACTACAAATAAGGTTACCTAATAAAACTATCCCACACTTTCGCATTAAAAATGTGCTTAATTACAATTAGATCTTATACTAAGCGCAGTACGCAGCACAACAGTGCCTACTATAAAGGCGTTTATGAAAATTTATATATTTTTATTACTCAATATGATTTCCTTTAAAATAAAACAACATAAATCTATGATTTTTTTACAGTTGCAGGACAAGTACTACAATATGTCGGTATGGCGTTAATTCCCTTGTTCATGGCACAAGCTTTGTGGAAATACCGTACAAAAAATGTTGTTGAGGTAAGAAAAAAATATATCAAACTAAGCACATAGCATTCAACACAATAGCTAATAAATGAGAACCGCTTATAAATAAAGTTCGTCCTTAGTTATCCTTTGGCGGTACAAAGGAATACAAAAGTAATGATAAAATTGTTTTGTTATAATCCGCGTTTATAAACCCGTATGCAAAGTGCATATAGGCAATGCTTCTACATCTTTTGCTACATCCTTAATTATGATTTAAGTATTTGCTAATAATTGTAATAATAAATTTTTCCTATTATTATTCTAGTAGACTTTTAATAATCTATATTAACAATCCATGTAGGTAATAATAGATAAAATTATTTATTTCACAACTTAATATTAGTTGTATTCAGTTAAAATAAATAAAAGCTTTATTACAAAACAATATAAATAGTAAAATAAAATTAATATTGCTTCTAGACAATCAGAGCAGCTTTCCGTAAAAAGCCAACCTACGGTCCGCGAGATCCCATCCAACATGTCGAATGGAAAGCATTCAGGCAGCAAGCAAAAGAAGAACGTGTAGAACAACGAAAAAATTGGTTCCATCATTTTGTGATAATATTATTTAAAGGATATAGAGCAACGGGTAATTCGGCTACATAAGGACGCGTTACTTTAGCCTTATTTTAGATCATTTAGACTCAATTCTATCATACCATAAGTAATTTATAAAACAAACAGAACAGCTACAGTTGGTTGGAACAATTCACAGCTGTGTAGGTGTGAATTGTTCCCGAGTTATTAAATAAAACTCCTTTCCAATCCATTTCATTCTCCTGCCCTTATCCCACTAAGAGTGGGGTCAGCACATGATGCCACATGATTTGGCTACGTATTTTACGATCGGCCGCCTTCCTGACGTCCACTTACCCTAATCGTATTTTACACCTCGGTAAGAAAGAGAATTGTCCATTTTACTCAACCGGATACCACAGTGGGTTAATTTACCCTAGTCGCCTTTTACGACACCTCGTTAAGAAATGAGGGTGGTACTATTCTATTCAGCCGGATACCACACGTCGTTCATTCCAATCCATTCGATTTTAAATTCCTAGTTAGTGTTATTATAGAAATAGGTGATTGAATATAAGTTAATGTATATTATGTCTTCGAGTTTTGGCAATACATTACTTGTTTTAATTGCTTTTACGCAGAGACTATACGCGATTTAAAAAAAAAATGTTATTTACTAAAGGAGATGTAAAAACGCATGGCCCTCCAATCAGTTTGACTTCGCGTCTCCTAACATCTTTTGCATGTGTATTTTTTAATTTTTCGATAACTGTTAAGAATTCATTTAAATTAGATGTAAAGCATCAAATGATTAAAAGATAGATATGCCATTGTGGAGATTTCTGAAACCCCATAAGGGTGAAATATCCCTATTATTACATACAGTTACAGATTTTTTATATCTCAAGAGATGAAGCAGTGTTATCTGCTACACAAGCGTTTAACAAATTAAATGTAAACTTCAAGACTTTCCCGTGAATCACTGTCTTCTAGTAAAAACTGCTTAAAAATCCGTCGAGTTTCTGATTTTTTAGCAAACAGGTGGAAAGATGAGGCGAAAATTGTATTTTATTTATTTATGTAAACTAATCTATTTATGAAATTATAGCTTACATAAATAGATAAAATAAATATCGTAGCTAATTCAAATATCATAATAGTTACCGCAAACTAAAAAATCAACGTAGGTTATTTATTTATTTTTGTACCATAAACATGTTGGATAAACATACTCTATTAATAAAAAAAAGTGTACAAAGGTCAACTTATCCCTAAGACAGAGATCTCTGCCAGCTAACCTACGAAGTGAGACAATTTATAGTAAATTAAATGTTGGTACGTAAACATCAAAAATTATGAATTTTAATTATACTTACTAATAATTTACTAGTAAATAGTAAAAATATAAAACCTAAATTATTAGCATGACTCAAATTTTCCATAGTTCCGAAAATTTCCGCTGTTTCATTTATACTTTACACAAAATTGCGAATGAAAATTTTCAAAATAAAAGAGGATTGATATGTAATTTTATTGTAATATATTAGCCCAGCACTGATAATATGTATGTAGATTAATCTATAAGGGTAAGTTTATTTACAAATCTAATATTCATAGATGATGATACAAACTGTAATATTCAATTAATGTAAAAAAAATATTATAAATATTAAAGTTTTTTTTTACAACGAAATGCATTTATTATTTGTACTATTACATTGTATAAAATAAGTATTTGGATTTTATATGTACATGTTTTAAACATGATCGTAAACGACAATCACCATATGGACGCTGGAGGCCCAGCCGTGGGATAGAAAGAGGCCGTTACTTACTATTGTGATTTACAATACTTATGAAAACTAGTAAAGTTGAATAGGTTTTTCAACTAAATTATTACTAGGTGTGTTTTCCATTCTATAAAATTCCATTATATGAAAAACTGTATGCATCCAATAAAATAAAAATTAATTGAACGTTATTTTACACTAGCTGTGCCTGCAGCTTCGCCCGCATGGAAATCAGTGTCACAAACGTTTTCCTGTAATCAAATTTTGAACATAAAAGTAGTTATAGTGAGTTGATTATAAGAGATTTTCGAATAACTTTCATCGTTTACTTAGCGCGCGCAAGGAAAGCTTTAAATTCTACAGTTTTCCAAATATTTTTTATTGCTGCTCCCCTCCTATTCATCTTAGCGAGATGTTATCATAGCCTTCCTCGATAAACGGATTATCTTACACACAAAGAATTTTTCAAATAGGCTCAAAAGTTCCTGAGATTACAACCAAACAAACAAACTCTTCAGCTTTATATATTAGTATAGATATCTCAATAAGTTATTTTAATGAATTACGTTATTAAGTCACAACACGACTAAAAAAAGATAAGATGAAGCGTCAAACAATTTAGAGAATTACCGTTAAATTCTAAAATTTCATTTATAGACACGAAACTACATTGACATCACGTACTTTTTTCTAATACGCTAAACATCAGAAATCAAAGCACGGGGAGAAGGCATCTAACTTTATTATTATTAAATCAGTCCTCTATAAGTAGTCCGGGCAAGTTAATCAAATGAGGGATCGAGAACAGAAAATTAAGAATCTCGGAATGAGAGTCTGCTATTAACATCTAAAAACCTTTATTTTGACTTATGTTATTGAAGCAAGTCGCATTATTTAAATATTTTTAAGTGCAGATTTTTAACGAGTAGCTGAGAATACATATCGTTTTATGTTCGGTATGTAAGCAACGTTACTAACTAAAATTGTTTAAATGTTCTGGTACATAAAAATTAATAGGTTGATACAAAAATAAAACGACATTTTTGTTTATATTTATTCAGTAAATAAGAGTAACTATAATATTATTAGAGAATAATAAAACACCGTGACCTAAACATTAGGTTGTTTATGAATCTAAAGTGGTATGTATTACGTAAAATTACACAGAGACCTTTAAACACAAACTCAAATACTTAATAAAAATCTACTTGTGTTTAGATTTTTTCTTCTTTTTACTAGACTTTTTCTTATGCTTACGTTTCTTTTTCTTCTTTTTGTGATCGTCAGAACTAGAATCAGACTCGCTGTCGCTGTCACTAGCGGCTCGCTTCTTTTTCTTCTTATTTCTTTTCTTCTTCTTTTTGCGTTTTCGAGCGTCTGATGAAGAAGATGAGGATGTATATTCAGAATCACTTGAAGACTCGGTATCAGATTCTGGTCTCTTTTTAACATTGGTCAAATCTAATTTAATTGTCTCGCTGTCATATTTAGCCTTCTTTGATTCACTAGCACCTGTTGGTGATCCTTCACGTTCACGTTTTTTGTTTGGTTCGTCTTTTATCTCGTTATCAGACTCTACAGTTTCGTCATAATCAGGTTCAAAGTGAGCTTCATCTAGAGTTGACTTCTTTCTCTCTCTTTCTTGTGACTCAGTTTTATCCAGAGCGGCATTTTTTTCCGGATTCCTGGAACTTGAAACACTCTGACCTCTTCCTTCCGACAATGACTTCTTTTCTTCTTTAATCTTTCCGTAATCTCTTTTTTTATATTCAGTGTTATTCGATTGGTACCCTTGCTCAGATTTTATGTTGTCGGTACCTATTCTTCTTTCTGACTTTGATATTTCAATTCTGCTGTCAGGTTTCCGACCTCTTTCCCTTTCGACTGTAACTCGACGATATTGCATCTGTTCACGTTTGGGAGTTTTTGACCGTGATTTAACACGTTCCACGGTGCTGTGAACGACCCTCGGCTCTCTTGTTCGACGATTATCATCCACTTTACCTCCTAATCTTTCTTTAACGGACAAACGTGGTGGTGGTGTTTTAGAATATCGTTTCTTTCGATTAATCCCTTCTTCAGATTTTTGCTCTTGATCAGAAACAGGAACCGTGATTTGGATGTTGTTCAATGAATTCTTTGGTTGTACTTCATCGCCATATAATTTAAGACGGTCACTACTAATCTTTTTGATTTCGATTGGGCGCAATGAGTTAATAGCTTTAGCAAAAATAGCATTTTCAGCACGTTTTATAACCTCAGATGTAACTTTTCGCCCATCCTCTTCTTCTTCAGGAGACGTGATCTCTCCTGGTTCCTTAGATTTTTCTAGATTATCGTCATCTACTTCCCATTTAGACAAAGCTGGTAACGGCGCTAACATTTCTTGTTTGATTGTCCCTTCTATGTCTGCTTCCAACTCATCAACTGGGGCTTGAAGTTCAATTCCATCAAAAGGTTCATCTTTGGTATTACTCTCACCTACTTTAGTATTACTTTCAATAATTTTATCTGCATTATTAATTTCTTGTGTCTCCTCAGTTTTAATATAATTCTGTATTATTTCTTTATCGACGGCTTCAGCCGCTTCATCACCATATAAATCATCCTTAACTTCAGCGGGAATCTCTAATTTTATATCTTCATTGTGCTCATTAATCGGTTGGTCATTTTCAGCAGGCTCAGTTTTAATAACAACTTTTGTGGAGTCTTCTTTATTCGTATCTTCAACGTTATCTTGCACAGCATCAGATTTATCTTGCTGATCATCGTCTTTTTTAGAAATCCCATCTTTATCTTTCTTCTCCTTTTTATCGCGTTTCTTTTTCTTTTCTTTTTCCAATTCCTTTTCTTTCTCTCTCTTTTTCTTTTTTCTCTCTTTAATTTTCTTCTCTTTGTCTTTATGTTCTTTACTCCTATCTGCAGACGATTTATCCCTCACTCTTTCTTCCTTCTTTTCTCGTCTACCATCGCGATCGCGAGATCGACCTCTTGATTCACTGCGTTTTCGCTCTCGGTTATCTCGACTGCGTTTTGGTGACACACGAGTTTTCTTTTCTGGTGATGTTTTATCATGCCCCCGATCTCTTTCATGATCACGATTTCTGTCATAATCACGCGCTCTATCATCACGAGGCTCGCGACTTTTATCATATCCGGATCTTTTATCAACTTCACGAGGTCTTTCCGGTCGATCTGTTTGTTCTCGATTTTCATTAAAACGTTCTCTTTCCCTGCCCTCTCTATCTCTATGTCTTTCTTGTTCATTATTAGGATTTCGTCTAGGGCCAGATCTATTTCGTAAATTAGGACGATAACCCGTTCGCATGTCTCGATTAACATTGTTATCTTCTCTAAAGCCATCTCTAAAATTAGGATCATGATAAGGAACCACAATGGCAGGGTCCCTGGGGTCAGCACTAGGCGGTCGAAACGGAGGGCCTTCTCGGAAACTATGGGGTACGTTTTCACGAAAATTATTTTCTCTATATTGATTTCCTCGAAAATTATTATCTCTAAATAAAGGCTGGGGTCCATTTCTAAAGTTACCGTCACGATAAGGACCTTGAGGCCCAGGGTCCCTATAAGGTTGCCCGTCTCGATAAGGAACAGGTCCTTGATCACGAAAATGACCTGGTGGTGGTCTAAAGTTATCTCTAAAGCGTTGAGGATGATCTCCAACATGAACAGGTATGTCACTTTGAACTGGTGGCATTCCAGGCGGATCCCTGTAACCAGGTGGCCCTTCAACAAATGGAGCTCTGTATGTATCTCTGTAATTTGGTGGTGGCAATCTATCTCGTTCAAGGGGTCCCGTGGGACCGAACGCAGGTTTTTCAAATGGTGATGGTTCAAATCCTGGAACTGGTGGATCGACACCAGGTGGTATATCTTCAAAAGGTGGATCATAGCGACCTCTGTATCCTGGCGGTGGTTCGTTCGGTATAAGATTTCCCATAAGAGGTGGAATCGGTTTTGTCCCGAGAGGAGGGTACGCGGGTGGTGGACCATTTCTAGAAGGATACCTGAAAAGCATAAGAGTAAAAATTGTTCACGTCAAAAATATAGTTTACAAGTTGTACTATTTGCTTTTTCATTATGTAATATTTATTAATAGTGATGTGTATTCAGTAAAAGTACCTATGCTCGGTATATAGTATGAGTATTGCCTTACGGAGTGATCCTGGATATCAAATTAAGTGCTATAATGCAATGCTAATTAAACCATGTCATGGCTTTAATGTTTAAGTTTATCATATTAATTAAAATTATATCGAGTTACCCAATCTTATGTTATTGAACAAAATTGGAATTTCAAATTTTTTCTGAATATCAATGAATCCCAAATGTATTTTCTACACTTCATATAGTTTTCTATGTTCGTGTGTTTAACATAAAAGTAAAAAACATTTACATTTAAATCATACATGAGCTAAATCGATAGACAAGGAGATTTATTTTGGCGAAATTTTTGACTTCCCTCTTTATTATAGTCGTCAAATAATGACGGGAGTAACATAAATTCCAATAAAATTTTAAAACTAACCATAACAATACTGAAACAAATTTCAAATAAAAGGTCAAGATATAGATTAAATTAGCGTTTCCCAAGATTAGAATGCAAAACACACTCCTATTTTGTTCATATTACAAAAATTTAATGGTTATAACGAGCCCTAAAAATGATTAATTATAAAAAAAAAGCTACGCGGCAAATCTTGAAAAACGCCGTAAAAAGAACTTGCAAGATTTGGCGATTCAACTTTCATTATCACACATATTTATTTCATTAATTACTGATCATGCAAAAGCACTCGCATATTCATCAGTATTGCTATGATCCGTTTTTTTACCTAATTCATAGATAATACCTTGGTAAACTCGTAAACTTCATCAAATCGTTGACATCAAAGATTATATAACTAACAAAAATCTCCACTCAGCTACAAAAACCTGTAAGTTACAAGCACATTAAACAAATTTTTACACGGTTTAAATTAAGGAATCTACTGAAATAAAACAAATTTTATTTATGTAACATATATTTAATTTTCTAATAGTTTTTTGTAAATAATAAAAATCTAATATTTTAAAGTTAGTGCATTACAAAAGAAACTGTTATTTCTGTCACGTAATTACCTTCATCTAAACAAAGCTCAAAATAACGATAAAGTTTAATATATTAGGTGTAGTAAAAAGTAATCCATTATATTTGCACGATATTGACGGCTTCATCATTGCAATTTATCACACGCTTTTCGGTGAAGGAAAACATCGTGAGGAAACCTGCATATCTCTAAAGAATTCTGGGGATATGTGTAACCTACCAATCCGCATTGGAGCAGCGTGGTAGGTATCAGCTCCAATCCTTCTCTCTAAAAACGGAGAGAAGAGGCCTATGCCCAGCAGTGGGATAGTAACAAGCCGTTACTTTTACGGCTTCATCTAGTGTAATTAAACATATCCGATTTAGTTCAAATATGCATCGTTTTGTTCGATAACTTTTTTTGCATTTGTAAGGTCGTCTTTAACATCAAAATTACCAGATCGGTATCGACGAACCCAAAATTACTCATGATTAGCTGATACAGTATCAGGACCATAGACATTATTTACATTTTAACCGCCTGGATTGCGTTTTCGCATTTATCGAAGAAAAACTGAAAAGGAATAATTTCTCTTTTTGGTGCCTCTTTAGATGTGCAAACAATATTCAATCAAGCAATCACAAAAATGTCTGTCTGGCTGCTTTTAGTACGAAAGCATACGCTTGTGGCACCGTTTGGTGTAAATCGATAGCACTTATGCAAGGCGAGTTATCGATTACTGACCACATGATCGAAAAATAATGGATTACTTTTTACTAGACCTATAATGATTAAAAACATATCCAGCTACATTCTCTGCCATATCGCCCTATCCGAAGAATAAAGTTACATTTTCATGAATAATATTAAATAATTAGAAATGTAACTTTATTCCTCGGATAGGGCGATATTTTCGGAAAGGCTCCGGAAATTTTAAAACTATAATTGCTTATTATTTATGAGGCCGTTAGGCGCTTCTTACAAAGGGAACAGGAATTTCCTGTGGTAAATTGGGAACTAATCAGTGTACGTAGTGCGAGTTTTTTTACCTACTCGATCGCGTTAGCGTAATTTGTATGACGTACCAACAGCGACATCTAGTGACCGCTGTTCTAGCGCCACACAAATTGACGTTACGCTAACGCGGTCAAGTAGGTCGAGAAGACTCGCCCTGAGCACGCAAATCGTCAGCCGAAAATAGATAATGAAAATATTATAATAAAAAATTGATAATGAATAAATATGATACGGATACGGATAATGAAAAAATCTATGTATTACAAAAAAGAGCCGTACGTGGCATATACAATTTAAGTCCGCGGGATTCCCTGCGAGAGAAATTTAAGGAAATAGGTATTCTTACATTTGCCTCACAGTATATTTTAAGTAATTTAATTTTTGTATATAATAATATAAAGAATTATAAAACAATAGGCGATGTATATAATAGACAAAGTAGGAACCGACATAACCTTGCGGCCCCTGCTTTGCGCCTTGAAAAAGTACGTAAGTCGTTTGTGGGTTTGGGTATAAGATTCTATAATAAAATTCCACAATCAATTTTGAGTTTTCCATTACAGCAGTTTAAAAACACTATTAGGAGAGGCTGATACAGAAAGCGTACTATACTGTTGAGGATTATTTAGACGATAAAAATCCGTGGATATAAATATTGTTCGACCCTGTACAAGATAGAAACATTAAATGTAACTAGCATTAAGAATTGTATTTTTTAAAAAGAGCAACCGCCGAGTTTCTTGCTGGCTCTTCTCGGTAGGAACAGCTTTCCGAACCAGCAGCAGAGTTGACGATTCATAAGCACTTGTTTACAAGTTTATTTGAATAAAGAATATTTTGAATTTGAATAGGAGGGCTCGCAGCTAAAAATTTAAGCACATGTTCAATTTAAAAATGTTGCTTTTTCGTTAATCAGTTAAAAATTATAAAATTTCGAGCTGGATATATTTTTAAGTCATAGGTATAGCAGACTAGACAGTGACACCGCGCGTTCTAAATAAATTATAAACAATACCATGTCATAAATTCAAAATATTATTTATTTACGTGTACAGAATTTATGTACATATATTTTACTAAAAACCGGTTCAATTTAAACTTAACCGCCCTGCCTATTAGAAAATAAGTTACTACAATTCATAAGGGCTGAGCTAATTTCGAAACATTAGGATGGAAAATATTCTAGAAGTCCTATTATTTTATTGCGACTTGCAAAGCCATATAGGGCAGCACATCATCATACATACATGATCACTTATCGAGCATGAGAAATGGACAGTGGATAGTTGGAGGACTCTAGCTCTCCCTCTAGGAAGGTAGCGTACAGAGAAGAAAATGGGAACGATTCTCAGAATCTTCAATCACGGAAATTGTACGCCCCTAACAAGCAAAAGAATAATCGTTAACATAGTTTAAAATTAAGGTAATAAATCATATTGGGCCATATTTTGTTTTTGAATAGTTTATAAAAAATATCTAATACAATAAATATAACATTAAAAAATTATACATTTATAAATTAACAAATATACTTATAGGTAAATTAATCGTGCAAACATCAATATCAATTCGTTACAAGCAGTAGTAGAAATCTTCTTTATAATATCACATGTACTGAAAATATAAATAATGATAAAATAACGTTTCTAGTCACAGAACCTGAATCTGAACATATTTGTATAATATAACGCACTGAAAGAAATAGAAAAAGGGAAAGGACATGGTTAAATGTTTATACATTTTTTTTACTTTACAATAATACAAAAACTGTATTCCACTGGAAAGCTTAACCTTAACCTATGTATATTGCTTCTATCGATAAGGGCCAGTAAGAATGAATTCTTATCGGTAGACGCAGCATAAATAACTAGACGTTACTTCATTACCAACTGAAGGCAACGTCAGAACCTTTTAAAGGTTTATTCCAATAAAGAATATTTGGATTTTCATATCGATTTGTGAGCATTTTACACTGCTAGGATATATTAATCAATAACTTTGCAACAAAACTCTCTCTGGTCGTATTTTATGAAATTATCCAGAATATTCAGAATAGGATCTGCAAGACACCCTAACAAAATCCTAATACCATAAAAACAAATAATATTACATTATATCAAGAATGTCTTGTCAATTATTCAGTACAGAATTTCTTGTCTTTTGGAAAATTTGCTGTATGCTTAACTACTTTAGATTATTACAGCATTAAATATCGTTATTACAGTAAATTAAATAAAACTAGAAAGGTCTAAAAAGGACTTAACCACCCAGTAGTTATCTCAACATATTTTATTTTTTTGGGTAAACCCTAAAAATGTTCATGTATAGAATTGTTAATTGATTAAATACCAAGACATTGTTGACAGCTTCAGCAGTTTCAGCTATATTTATTTACGTAATATATTTTATTACAAATACTAAATTATACGCTCACTCAACTTATAACTGGATGCTTTAATTTCTTAAGACTGGGAAAAGCCAGTGTTAAGGGTTCTGGCGAAAAACTATCAGCAATAAAAAGGTAATATGATAGCCTAATGCTTGCATTATCCTTTACATCATTAATTAATTTAATTTACACATAATATGCTTGCTTAATGCATTAATTGCATTAATGCAGTCTCCCAATACAGTATTCGAAATACATTTTTCTTCCCGCAAATACCTCGAGCATAGGCAGATTATTTTTAAGGAATTGCTTAAATCAATAAATTCCTTCATTGCATTTCAGTTATTTGAGTGTAAAAAAAAGTAATAAACTGTATCATTTTATCGCCTTAATATTTGTAATTGCCCAATAACAAGCTAGCTCTTACACAAACTAGACAGTCTAAACCTGACCGTCCTCAGGGCGAATCCACGCACAAGTTAAAAAAAATGTCGATAATAATATTTTCGAAATATGAAGTTATAGTAACAAAATGTACATAAACTTTTACATTAACAAAATTTTAATAAATATATTAAACTATTTTAATTAATATATTCTTAATATATAAAATTTACTATTTTATCATTTATTTTCATTCATAACATTATATTCATCAATTCATTTATTTAACAATAAGTTGAATAGATTGCGGCTGCCTTGGCACTATATCATAGCGATTAGAATTGTAGAGAGAATCAAAAAGAAATCAAGCAAAATATTTAAATCCAGTTCAAGAATAACATCAATTTGACAAACTTCTTTATTTATGAATACAATTACAATAAAATTACACAGTTGAATAACGAAAACGAACGAACGAAATCAGAAAATTATTGTTAATTTTCTGATTTCAATTTATCTGTTTCGTCATGGAGTATCAAATCGACGATCCTTACAATAATAAATATATGTACTTTAAATCAATCATATTCATTAGCAATTGTGGTTTATCAGATCATATTTCACAAGTACCCAGAGTACTACAACATTTACTTTCTTCCAACTACTTATTGCTCTAGCAATATTATTGTCATGTAGAATCTAATATCCCTGTCAGATAATTATTTATTAATGCCTTGTTATATTCGTATTGTGCTTTCTAAAACACAAGGTTAAAGTTGAGGAAACATTTAATGAATTTATATTTTGAAGGCACAGTGCCCTGGAGCCCCAGAGCTCGGAGGCGCCCATGGGCTCTTGACTTATGAACTAAAACCAGTAAATGTGGTTTGTTGGAAAGTGACCTGATAGAAATATTTACAGCAATATTACAGTTTTATACAATTCCAGTCAGTTCTGCAGAAGCTGAAAGATCATTTACGAAATTAAAACTATAACAGAGTATATAGGGAATATCAAGCTTGAGGTATACGAAGCAGGCCAAGCTCGTCTCCGACATTTATCACTAATAGTAATCGAAATCAAAGCTGCATCAAGTTGTAACCGAAATCATTGATGAATTTGCGATAAGTAAAGCTTTGTAATGATAATAGATAGACTACACTTATAACTTTCTTATTCTTCCCTAAACTCTGACCGTTTAACCAAGACGTTGGTTGCTATGCACAAAAAAAAACTGACAATAAATTAGCTTTGGACCTTTAAAGTATTTATGTTATTGGATTCAAAATTTCTACTTAATTATAGATAAGTGATCGTGGGCAGCGAAGACTTCTGCGAGGACATTAGCTAACTGAAGGAGACATCGGAACGGCTCTTGGAAGTCGAGACCTTGGATCCGAGTCGCCCCGGATGAGCGGGGTGCAGTCGAATCTCCGAAGTCCGTCGCATGCCAGCCTTACAGGGACTTCCGGGTGTTCAAAATGGGTATTCGAACGCCCAATTGGAGTAGGTTCTTGACACGGTCGATGCATCTTAAGCTCCCGATGCATTGATTATCGGAAGGAGGGGTCACTGTTTTAGAAAGAACAGACCTAAAGGTGGCGGACTACGGGGTTCCAACCTGGTGCTAGCGAGCTTAGTCCAAAACATTACTCCCCCCGCCACCAGCAGCGTTGTGGAGCTCTATAATCTTTTTAGTCCGTGGGAGTCTGATAAAAATAGCCATCCCCGGGAAAATTTTATAATTTTATTACTGTATTTTTTAAATGAGTTGATGTTCCATCTTATGTTATTTTTATTAAATATTTAATTATTAGATAACGTTATTTCATTCATTTCATTTACGAATTAGTAGATACAGACTCATCTTCAACTAAAATGTGTTTTAAAAAGCACACAATTGAAATATTTTACATACACAAAATATTTATAATTATAATATGACATTTCGACAAAAAAAAATATGAAATGTTAACAATTACTGCGCGTCTAACTATATTTTTCCTGGTGCGAGAAGAAACACTAAAGAAAGGATCACAGATAAATAAATATATAACTTCTTCTTACGAGAAGTGTTTCTTGAACATAAAATACATCTTTAGTTAGAATGCGAAACATTTAACCAAAAATTATACACAATGATTTATCTAACTACTAAGACAATAAAGCTACTTAACAGTGATTAGTTGTCTAAAAATAAATAAAAAAGGCTTTTCTCATAAAGTTACTTAATAACTATTTAACATAACTTTTATTTTATCACATAATCGGTTTGTTTCATAAATTGCTTAACCTAAAAAAAACAATATCCTCAATCTTAGTAAAAAAATGTCAATGTTCTGGCTTCATTATACAATTCTATAGCATAGAAGTTAGAAAAACTGTGATATGCCCCCATTCCATAATAACGTTTCTTGTTTCAAAGAAAAGTATATCTTGAAATAAATATATTTTGTTGTATTAATGTTCTTCATTTTAATGGATAACCTATGATATTTTAATTCGCATGAAGTTAATGCTGACAAAAACAACAAAACAAAATGAAAAACATTTGACATCAAAATATAAATATTACTATTAATATTTTCTTACTGACTCTTTGATTCTTAATATTGAAAACGAAAATATTAAAAAAAATCATTTAATTCATAAGACTTGTTACATATTTTGGTCTTAAATATTATACTTAGTGAGGTACGAAATATTTCATTACAATTACAGTTTGTTGTACATACATTTTTCAGTCTTAGTGATATAATGTATTCTATTCTCTTATAATGTAATCTATATATTAATTTGATGAAATACTGCACAGCCTTGAAGATAATTCAATGTTCACCTGTCTGGACTTCACTTCGATACAGCCACCGCCCAACGCTAAATAATACTTACCACGATTTCAATATTCCGCAATCATAAACTCCAAAATATGTACTAAAAACATATATTTTTGCACTAAATATAACCAGGTACAGTATAATAAGACTAGCTTATATTAATTTTCGCTTTAAACACACAGAAACCAAAGATTAGTCCGCAATGTGACGTAACGCACTGAACGCAAGCACAGGGTCGATCCGTTCGGCAAACTCGTAACATCAACGAACATAAACAATCTCTCAGATGCAGATTTAGAGCTGTTGGAGACACTATTTAGATTTTTACAATCGTACCTGGCTCCGAACGGCGGCTCTACACTACGACGTGGCGGCGACAAAAGTTCGTCGTAAACTCCGGTGAATCTGTAACAAGACAATACTATTTTAATTATTACATTCTATTTAGCTAGAATAAATAAATATATATGGGACACTTACACACACGGTTGTCTGTCTCGTAAGTAACTTAGTACTTGTGTTATGGTAGACAGAAAACTGGTAAATATATAGTTATATATTTTTAAATACATACTTAAATATGAATATACACCCAGGCTCAAAGGTCAACAAATTCATTTATAGAAATTTCCCTAGACGGGAATCGAACCCGCGACCCGCGGTGCTGAAGGAAACATCACTACCCACTACGCCAACGAGCCAGTCAGACTTCAACAGAAAACTGTTAGAACCTTTTTGGTTTTTTATTTTTCTTTTCGTTTAATTAAATTGTAACACTTGTCCAAGGGTCATCGACAAAAGAAGACCAATCCGAATTCGTAACAAAAATGTTAACAATCGTTAGTTTTGTTCCGTGTGTTTTAACCAAAACAGGAACGTCATAATACCGTTTTGCTATGATGTACAATAAATTTAAAGAGGATTATAGCAAATTAATACTAGTATTACTTTTGTATTATGGATCTTTGCAAAGTAACGCTAAAATAATGATTAGGTAGTTGGTGATCGATCCTAGGTAATTAAATTTCTCGTGAGTGCCCGTTCCCCGAATAAGCTATGCTATAATTCAATTCAATATAAATTATAGTATTTTTTAATGCCTAAAAACAGGGATAAAGGGATTTTTACATAAAACCTAGTTAGATTCATTTTTCTCCCCCGAAACCCCCTACATGCATAATTTCAGGAAAATCGTTGGAGCCGTTTCCGAGATTCCTAAAATAAATAAATAAATAGATAAATAAATATTTATATATATATATATATATACGAGGTGTGTTCAAAAAGTATCGCGAATTTTGAATTTTCGCGAGTTACATATATTCCAATTTCGATTTTTTTGTGGCGTTATGTTGGTACATATGTCTCTCACTTATGCTGACAAGTTGGGCCATTTTGAATGTTCGGTTAATTGTTGACAGCTGCTTTCCTGCACGTGTTTTGGTTCGTCTTCGATTTTTACCTATTCAAAAAATAGAACAAGGACCCTGTATCGATTTTTGTGTGAAAAACGAAATTAAGTGCGCGGATGCATTCCGAGTGTGGTCTGTGGCATATGGAGAAGCTACTTTGGACAAAAGCAACGTTTATCGGTGGTACAAAATGTTTTTAAAAGGCCGAGAAGATGTGAATGACGAAGAGCGTGCCGGACGCCCGAGCACTTCAACAACAGACGAAAAAATTGATGAATTGAAGAAAATGGTATTGACCAATCTTCGAATCATCGATAGAGAAATTGCCGAGGTCCTAGGCATATTGATTGGCTCGTGCCATTCGATTTTAATCGATAATTTGTAGAAAAGCAAAATTGGCTTTTGCACCTCGATAACGCCCCTGTTCACACATCGCTGCTTGTACGCGACTTCTTGGCCAAAAACAACAGACCAATGATACCGCAGCCACCGTATTCCCCAGATCTGGCCCCCTGTGACTTTTTCTTGTTCCCGAAACTGAAGAGGCCCATGAAAGGACGACACTACGCCACGATTGACGAGATAAAGACGGCATCGAAGGAGGAGCTGAACAAGATACAAAAAAATGAATTTTTGAAGTGCTTCGAAGATTTGTAAAAACGTTGGCACAAGTGTATAATATCCCAGAGGGATTACTTTGAAGGGGAAAAAATAGATATTTACGAATATATAAATAATTTTTGAAAATACACAAAATTCGCGATACTTTTTGAACACACCTCGTATATATATATTATATAATTTTTAAATACACACTTAAATACAAATATACACCCAGGCTCGAAGACAACTATCAAATTCTTTTGTAGAAAATATATATATATACATACAAGTTTAACTCATTTAAATATTAAAGATAACTACGTTACATGGATACGGATGGGTGTACCTATGAGGCGAATGCGGGCGTGGCGGCGATCGCACGGCGGAACGTCGCGGCGAGCGAGCCGGCGACAGCAGCGGCAGCGGGCGCGGCGGCGAGCGCAGCGGGGAACGCAGCGGCGAGCGCACGGGCGAGCGCAGCGGGGAGCGGTAGCGCAACGGGGAGCGGTGACGACGCCGCGGCGACGGAGACCTGTGAACAACAAACATTTGTATTCAAATCAAATCAAAATATCTTTATTCAAATAAGCTCTTTCAAGCGCTTTTGAATCGTCAAGGATCAATATGATTAATGAAGCTACAACTGGTTCGGAATGTTGCTCTTATCGAGAAGAAACAGAAAGAAACTCGGCGGTCAGTTTTCAATTTTACATTATTAAATCACAGTCGTGTATGAAGCTGAAAGGATTTTCAAATTCAGGCTTTTTTATCATCCAAATAATCTTCAATTTTGTAATAAGCTTTACGTATAAGCTTATACTTAATTTATATTTAAGCTATATATATATATATATATATATATATATAAGCTTATACTTAATTTATACCTTTCTCCGCCGTGTGGTATCCGGCTGAATAGAATAGTGCCACCCTCATTTCTTACCGAGGTGTCGTAAAAGGCGACTAAGGTAAGTCGACCCGCCGTGTGGTATCCGGCTGAGTAGAATAGACCAACCTCATTTCTTACCGAGGTGTCGTAAAAGGCGACTAAGGTAAGTTGACCCACCGTGTAATATCCGGTTGATTAGAATAGACCATCCTCTCTCTTACTGAGGTGTCGTAAAATACGACTGAGGTAAGTTGACGTCAGGCAGGCGGCCGGTCGTAAAAACGCAGCCAAATCATGTGACAGCATGTTTATAACATGTTGTGCCGACCCCACTTAGAGTGGGATAAGGGCAGGAAGATGATGACTTAATTTATACCTTTCTGTAGACTGATCTAGTATTGATTGCGGAATTATTGTAAAAGCGAATACCGTGACCATCGAATGAGTTGCCTACTCTGCTGAGTCGCGACACAGGTATCACAAGCTTTTTGTGACCTCTCGTAAGTCTATGATATACATCGAATTTCGTCTTATACGTATGGATATTTTTCCGTACGAATAAAATATCACTTATTGTTATATATTGTTAGCCTTCACTACAAACTCACACCGCAAAAGCATTGACATTCAATAACATGTATATCAATATTGAATATGACTACGATTGGAGTCCGATAATAGAATACACCTGTGTTTTATATTGGATTAATTTAGGTATTAATTAAACTTTGTGGCAATACGAGTCTAGATTTTTCTGAACAGATTAAAGTGCAGGTTATCGCGTGTCTTTAGCTCTTTAAGATGGTATGTTATTATGTTATTTAAGTATGGCTATTTTATCTCTATATTGATAGATAGGTAAACATCTTTATTACACTTATTTACACTATAAATAAGAAACAGAAAAACAAATAACAGAAAACTTTAAACATAACAATAACGTAAAGCATGCAAAGGGCGGTCTTATCACTAAGCAGCGATAAGACTTACACATCAGGTACCAATAAATTGGTAACTGACTTCAGCAGAAACGTCCAAACATCCAAAATTTCATGTAAATTATAATTTACCTTATTATTAACTTGTTAACCCCTCAAGCTAAGATTCATGCTTGTGTTAGGAGTGGGTTCACGTCGGTAGTATAATGTCCGGAATTCGAACCCACGAACTCTCGATCGCAAGTCCACTATCCTAACCATTCCGTTACCACCGCTTTTATTACAATACTTATTTGCTATTTTAAAATATACATAAATTAAAAGTAATTTCATAGCTATTATGGCTATCCCTAGTACTATTTTGTTACTTTTCACATACCGAGTCAGGGACAGGGTGCGGTCGCGGGTACGACGTCGGCGAGGCGACCACGGCGAACGGCGCGGACGACCGCGGGACATCGATCGCGATCTGTAAACAAATATTTATAAATATATTTATTTTTACTCCAATAAAAATGTCTAAAAATATAAAATGATAAAGGTAAATCAAAATAAGCGTATTATTTCTGGTAAATTATAAATTTAAAAAAAAATCTAAATATGTGATGCAAACAAAACGCATCTTGCATAATAAGCAGCGGTGCATGCAGAGAACGTTACCAACAACGAACCTAGAATAACGTATTCTGCTGGAAGCGCGACTACGTGGGCGTGCGCCTCGAGGTGAGCGGGGCGAACGCGGCGAGCGCGGCGATCGCTGGGAACGAGGCGAGCGAGGCGAGCGCTGCGATCGCGGAGAGCGCGGCGAGCGAGGCGTTCGCGAGCGGGATGGACTACGTGAACCCGAATTCGCTCGCCGGCGTTCCTCTTCACGCCTCTTTGCCCTCATTTCTTTTTCACGAATCATCCTATTAAAAGCTTCCAACGGGTCTTCGTGTCTGCGACAATACGCAATAGATGAAAACTTAATTGTTGAAAAATCATACAGGACATATGGATGTGTATACAAATTTAACTTAATTTTAAAAAAGTTAAACCAAGACAAAAATATTTTATCATGAACAACAAAGGTCCAAAAGATCAACAAAAAGATATAGTTATTCGTAAAAACTCTTTCAAATTTTATTGTAGTTGCCATAATTAAATAGCAGTTTAAAGTACTAATTAAGATGATTAATTCTTGTTCAATTTATATAAAGAATTAAATTCAAAAAGTTATAAAAAAAGTTGTAATGCATTCGAAATTATACTGAATATGTCAACCAGATGTCAATTTAATAAAAAATAATACTGTAAACCATTACACATTTTATAATAATAAAAGCTCTGATAACACGAGAGAGGTCCTCAAAACCAATTGTCATAACTTTACTATTTACTAACGGTTATGGAGAAGTTATATATATTTACCCATTAGGGGAGTCCTTAATCCCAGGGGGCGGTGGTTGGTACGGTTCGCGCGGATAGCGATCCCTAAAGGGAGGCGGCGCGCCTGCACGCCCGTATGGCGGACTGTCAAAATATAATATAATGTTAATTTTTTAAATAAAATCAAAATAATTTTTATTCAAATACGCTCTTTCAAGCACTTTTGAATCGTCAAGTATCAATATTATTAATGAAGCTACAACTGGTTCGGAATGTTACTCTTACCGAGAAGAATCAGAAAGAAACTCGGCGGTCAATCTTTTAAACATTTTCAATTTTATATTAAACCGCAGTCCTGTATGAAGCGGAAAGGATTTTCAAATCCAGGATTTTTTATCATTCAAATAATCCTCAATTTTGTAATATGCTTTACATATAAGTACATCTCTCAAACTTAACTTAAACCTTTCTGTAGACTGGTCTAGTATGGATTGCGGAATTTTATTGTAAAAGTGAATACCGAGACAATCGAATGAGTTGCTAACTCTGCTGAGTCGTGACACAGGTATCAGAAGTTTTTTGTGACCTCTAGTATGTCTATGATATACATCGAATTTGTCTTGTACGTATGGATATTTTTCCGTACGAATAGATTATTACTATATATATATATATATATTGCTACAGTAAGTACGCCTATTTCTTTGAACTTTTCGTGAAGGGACTCACGTTGCTTCATATTATAGATAGCCTGTATGGCTCTTTTTTGAGCAACAAAAATCTATATATAAATAGAGGAAAGATCCTCTGACCATTATAATATTGTCACAGAAAAACTTTACATTTAGGACTTTGTATCATCATCATCAATATATTGATAAGTAAATTAAATTAACTTTAAACTCATAAGAGATCCAAAAAAAGTATGTACATTGAATTTAGGTTTTAATTGATTTTCTACTATGAGAAAAGTCAATCAAAATTTTAATTCATATCCAATATATACTTTTATTGTTAGTGAGAAAACCACAGTCGTTAATTCGAAACTATAATATTGAATATAGACTTATAGATTGTCTATGGATACATCTGCAATTTTTTTTAATGCATATCTTCAGAGAATCCACAAAATACCTAATACCTGTTTTTTGCTACAATATGTAGATTACAGGACACTTTATGTTATAGATATAAGATAGATATATTAATTAATATAAACTAACTAATAATGGGTATTAACATAACAGGCTAACACTATAAGTTAAGATATTTTACCTGTAACTAAGGAAAAATATATTTGGGATTGGGATATTGTGATAAAATTCTGTAATTAGCTTGCATATCGTGTATTCATAAGTTCTAAATAAATAAAATAACTTAGGTTTTTTTATCAATAAGAAGATTTTGTAATTGTCAAAGTTGTTGTAAAAATCTTTGTGAATATATAAAATGAATGTTATATTGTGTATATTATATTATATGTTATTCTATTGTACTGTATTATATTATATTACATTTCTACTAAAATAGTAATAAAAAAGTACCTATATAAACCTTTAAATGATTCCATTATGAGCAGGTTGTCTGGAAGAGATCGCTGCTTTAGCGATAAGGCCGCCAGTTGTGCAACCGACAATATATAGGTTTTTTCTAAAAATTGTGTCTTTAGTACATAATGTATTATTATTAAATTTTTTGTTGTAAAATAAAGAATATTTGATTGATTGTTGAATATTGAAAGATGATCAGCAGAAATTAACGATTGTAAATTATAATATGTACTAGCCTCCATATAACCAATTTTGAAGAGGTTTCTTTGTGGCTGCTCTTGGTCTTTGACAGATCCATAAAGTTTTGTTATAAATTTATAAATAAAAAAATATGACTCATTAAAAATTCAACTTACTTGTTGAAATGTGTGGGCGGCGGAACGCCTGGCATGAACGGCGGCGGGCCACGAGGGAACATCACCTAAAAATTTTAAATTTGAATGTCATTATACAAGTAAAAAACACGAGCGAGCGCGCACGCGTGTCTGTGGGTGCGTGCGTGCCTGTGTTTATTTAAATATGATTTTTATTTATCGACCTGATTTAGTTACCCTTAATTTTTTTTTCCATTCGTATTCATTGGATACTAATATTTGAATCATTTAATTACCTGTGACGACATAGGGTCCCTGCGCTCGTCAATGGTTGGTGTACTGGCACGCTGCTCTTCAATCCTCGGCATCTAATTCGAAATTTAATTCAAATTATGCTGTATACAAGTTGGCCTTTACAAGCACTTTCGAATTGTCAAATCATTGATATTCACATAGACAATAACCACACGATTGTCCGTCCACAAAGTGAGTAACTCAATATTTAGATAGACAACTAGATATATACAGTATTTAAATATAACTTTTAATAAATACTCTTTCAAGAAGGTCAAACCCCGGCCACGCACAAATGAGTTTTTCTTTTAAAAATGTGTCTTATTTATATTTACAACTTATCACACCCTTTTCGGTGAAGGAAAATATCGTGAGGAAACTTGCATATCTCATATATATAATAGAGAATGTTGGGAATATGTCTAACCTACCAATCTGCATTGGAGCACCGGTGGGTCTTACCTCAAATCCTTCTCGCCAAATGAACAGGTGAGGATCATGGCTAGCAGTAATATAATGAGCTTAATATCGTGAGTACCATTCTCATTTTATATATAAAAAAAAACCGGCTACGATCGCGGAAAAATCCCTTATGGGATGCGCCGAGTTTGTCGAACTCGCACCGATTAAAACACTGAGCGCTCCACCACGTTGCTGCTGGCAAGGACATTGTACCGTTGTACACATTTCCCGCATCCCCTCCAACAGCAATTCTGAGCACCAGAGTGCACCACCTCTGGGACGGGGCCTCTCTAAAAGTGGTCCCTCACTCCGCTTATCGATGCATCGGGAGCATCAGATGCGTCGACCGCTTCGGGGACCTTTTCAGGTCGCGTCCCTTCAGCTACGTTCGGAACGCACGGAGATCCAGAAAATATCGCTTTCGTGCGACTTGTTTCTAGCTATTTTGTAGCTAGGCCCGTCTTGACCCATAGTGCAGGGAGTGCAAAGCACCCGGGCGACACGCGTTGGTGGTCACCGAGCGAAGACCTTTTATGAGTAGAGAGAGAGATATTGTGCCCCAGACCACTGCTTGTACCTGGGCTCCTGTTCTGCTGTTTGTAGTAATGTTTTAGCTCATCTCATGAAAAGGACTACAGAAAGGTTGCTATATAAATAGAGCTAAACCGTTTATAACGTTATAGCTGGTTCCTATACATAAAATATGAACATACTTTCCTTAAAAAACTTTAGTAATAACATTTTAAGATAACCCTTTCACCTTTCATCAGAGCTTTCATCGAATAAGTTGTTGTCATTTGAAATAAAATAAAACAATATGTGGTGCGGATATTCCAGTTTTATAGGTTTAAAAAGCCCACAATACCATATACAATATATATTTTTATAGGAAACTTCTATGGTTATTCTACTATTAAAATGGTAGAGTATAATGCGTTATACGTAAAACACTTTAAACATTAACTCAAATATATACCATAGTTAGCATAATCACTGCATACTTAATTATTCAATTAAATTAATATTTCAGAGGTTATCGCAAATTAAAATTATAATTTTTAAATATTAGAAGACGGCTACTCGAAATCCGGTCTGATTTCGAGTAGCCGTCTTCTAATATTGTCTGTAAGTTTGTATGCAGTCTCTTCATTGCACACACAGAAATATTTGATCTAATACTAATGTTTTAAAAAAAGCAAATATAATCCCTGTACAATATAATGAACTTATTCCAGTTTTGTTAGTCTTATAGTAAAACTACAATTCTAACTTACATTAATAGGATGAGTATCGATTCCAGGTGGCTTCAAACCAGGCGGTGGCCCTGAAACAATTGAAAAAGTTTTTAATTTTTAGAGAAAACGTGTTGACATTAAACTCAAGCAAGTCTAGTGCTCATGGTGCATGCTGCTTGTAACAAATGTGACATTAGCCCATAGAAACAGAAATATTATTTGGCTATAATCTACGAGAAATCTCTTATTCATCTTAATTTTATGGATCACGGCTTACTTAATTTTCATCAGACATTACATTCTAATGTTGAAATTATTACGTGTACTTCTTTCGCCCATCACCACTAAGAACCTAATATCATTAGTCAATCAGCCAGTTGATATAGCCAACTGCATCAAAATAATTAATTAATACGGATCGTGCCATAAAGAACTAACATATCTTTTTAAGTTCGTCATTTGACATCGATAAAGCGTCATTAGAGCCGCGGTATGCCACGAAATGCATTTTGAACTACTATCAAGTTTACATTTCGTTTATTTTTTAATTAAAATTATCTTACAATGAAACGAAATAAAAATCAATTAAATACCTAGGTATTAGTGTATTAATTTTATATAGTAATCGAAAACGAAAGTGAACTTTTTAGGGGTTTTATTGTTGGGTTATCGAAGCACGAATACACAAGAAAGGTATTATGTGGATACAGAACAGTGACTTGTGAATTGCTTTGTTGTGACAGAGGTATTCCCGTTCGAAACGTCGACTCGTTACAACTACTAGTCGATCCTATACTATCCGATATTAGGGATCCAACAAGATCTACATCGTCACTCTGTTGTTCTATTATGATAGAACTATCTTAATGGGTTGTTAATGGCCCACCGGAAAACGCATTGGCGTTAGATCCTAGAGATAGGCTGACAATACCAAAAAGATCGCGGGAAGCCGCCGGATGTAAGAGGCACAAGATCCTGCGGTGTGGAGATCCCGTGAAGCGACTAGTCCAGCTTTGAATATCCATCAGTTGAGGAAAAAGAAGGTAGATCTAAGCCTACCCAAATTTTGTGGTTCGTTGAATTATATACACGTATTACTTTAAAAAAAAGACTTCCGTTGAATTTCTTGTCACTCATTCTCAGTGTATGACAGCATGCCAAACTGATGGTTGAATCTTAAAGGTATTTCTATTCCTGATTAACTGTAACCTAAACACTTCTCGGTTCCTTGACAGTTAAATCTAATATGGACGTATAACCTAAATATCTCAAATAAACGCTGTTCGATGTGCTTATTTTCCCATTTTTAAGTTCTAAATACACATATTGATATTGCATGCATAACAGTCATGTAAAAAAATTAATTAAACAATAAAAAGAAGTTGTTTACGTTAGAGTTTAATGAACCTTTAACCTAAAGATAAATAAATAAAACAAAAATTATCTGACAAATAACAATTTATACTAGTCTAAATTGACTATGTATTTTGAACGCTGTAACAATATTGCGAATACTGAAAGGTTATGGGAACAAATGTTTACCTTTATTTAGATTTAATTAAGTAACCAATTCACGTGCTGTTTTATAACCATTTAGCTGATCACCTTCTCTCCATGCATTAGAAAGTAACGACGTTCTTCTATTCATATAGTAATGAGAATCTTGACGTTGGTCAAGATTCTCATAACTATATGAATAGATCTAATTACAGTATTGCATTTTAAGACATTAACCTACTTTTTATACAGCACACGAAGCAGACACTTCTACAGATAGAGATGTAACCTGTCAGATACAGATCAGTATCCTAATCTGTATCTACTAATACCGGAAATATCCTGAATTGAGAAATAAGTATTTGCATAAAATCAACCAATAACTAGGACAGTTTCCTAACCTAACAAGACTTACGAATATTAACTGTTAGTTAGTAGGATAGTTATCTGTCAATAAATATGCTATATCAAAACATCATTTTTATATACTAGTTCGGGGAAGGCGAACCTTTTTTCATCATCGTGTCATTTTATTTAAACAAATGTTTAATAACGTCATAGACATGTAATCAAAAAAATCATGAAGAAAATAATAATAAAAATCAACTCCAAACTCTTTATTTAGTACCAAAAGGTAAATTTGCAAAGTTTCAATTACAGGCGTAGATTAGTTATTATAAAATTTGTGCAACTTCTGCTGTCGTAGCTTAGATGACAAATATAAATACGGTGACGTGCCCAAAATATCGTGTCGCGTGCCATTGGTTCGCCATACCCGCACTAGCTTAAAAAAAACTGCTGGCAACAGTTCGTCGGTAGGATACAATTGCAAAACGATCTACGACACTTAATGAAAAATGTAACTATACACAAGCAAACAGTTTGGCATCGGCACAGTGAACAGGCATGCAAAAGCATTGTAGCTGTCGCAATGAGTACCGTAGCGCGGGATACGGTGCGAGCTTGTGTGTCTGTCACGGTGGGCGGGCAGAGGTCCGTGGACGTGGGAGCCATGGGATCCGTGGGGTCCATAGGGTCCGTGGGGGGCATGGTGGGCGTGCGCCGGAGGCACGGTAACGGTGATGTTGTCGTCGGCCGAGCCGTCCGAGTCGTCCCCTCTGCCGCGCCCCTCGCGCAACTCTCTCGGTTCCCGTACGTCGGCGCGCGCGCCCGCATCTACCACAGGCCACGCACAACACACGATTCAATCCTCAGCCATTCATGTTAACGCTGTTACTTCGGAACCATTGTATATAACATAAGGAACACTCTAAACGTGCTGTTATTATATTATACTACAAATCGTATGATACATATTGGAATACAATATTATAAATACGAAATTTCTTTTACACTTCACGGCTTATCCGCTAAAAGAATATTGGTGAAATTTGGTACAATTGAATTTTATATCCCAGACCAGACTAAGGTAAAAAAATTCTTCTATTTCATTCGGAAACAGGAAAAGACAATGTAATGCATATTTAAGATTATTTTACCACTACATTAGAAACAAACGAAGTCTCCGTTACCACTAGTATTGGAATAAAATCATATATTATAATAGGATAAATTTTGGGTCCCATTGATCTGTCATTATTTGCTCACTTTATTTTTTTTCCTGCTATGGCAACTGCAAAGTGATATCAATTTAGCAGGGAAAATTTATGAAGCCAATTTTTTTTTGGCATAGTGGTATTTTTCGACACATTAAATATGAATCCAATCATAAATAAAGTGAAGATTTTTTAAGTTCAAAAATATCTCGTAATTTCGTTTGAGTTAATATATTTAGTGTGGTTTGAATCAATTCTATTTTCATATATTTCTAGAGCATTTAATTACCTTTAATTTACCAAATTTATGATTTAGCAATAATAATAATAATCTGTGAGATAGTTTGAGGCTGATAAATACTTTAAATATTTTATTATCTCTTATTTCTTACAGAAAACTTAGAATATCAAACTTTAAAACAACATAAAAATCCTGAAAATGTTTACATGCTCTTGTAAATGACAGATTACAATAACTAATTATGAACTAGAAATACAATATTTACAATAATCAATCAATCAATTTTAATCAAATCAAAGAGAAACATTAAATTTGAAGTGATATCAATTTTATCATAAACTCTAATTTAAAGTTTTTCTTGTTTTTATTCCATTTTTGCTATTTGATTCCAAAATATCTTATTTAATATAGGTCAAATTTGGTGTCTGCTGGAATTATGGTTTCCTTGTAACTGACAAAGGTAAACCTAATTATCTGTTGATCAATTCAATCAATTTGGCCAAAGAAATATATGTTGCTTAGTTATAAATATTGTTAAAGTATTGTTTGTAGTTAAATTGGAGTATGTGTTGAGATTTGGTAACTTTAAAACCGAGTTATATATAAAAATAAAACACAAAACATTCACCATAATGTCACAATAAAAATATTTACTTCACTTACCATTATTCGGTGGAACCGGTTGTATGGGGCCATTAATGGGCTGAACCAATCCAGCAGGTTGTGGCTCTGAGTAGGAAAAATAAAGTAGTTAAAGTAAGTTTAAAGAATTAAAGTAAATGTAAGTTTTCGAGAGTGTTTGTTCTATTATAACTTTGCACATGACAGCGAAATAATCCTTTGCATTCTGATAATATTTTAGTTAATTTATATTGACTTTAAACAGGGAAAACACAAAATAAACAATATTTTGAAAAAATAACGCCTAGCTATATCGGTAAATATATCGATATAACACCCGATAATACCAAATTTCATGAAAATCGTTACAGCTGTTGACGTAATCCAGATTATATCAAAACAAATCATAAACAAAAGTAGATCGTTTCATCATTTTCATTTTTCTGCCCTTATCCCACTCTAAGAGGGATCGGCACAACACCGCCACCGATTTAGCGACACCTCGGTAAGAAATTAGGGTGGTCTATTCTACTCAGTCGGATACCAAACGGCGGGTCGACTTACCTTAGTCGCCTTTTACTACACCTCAATAAGAAATGAGGGTGGTACTATTCTATTCAGCCGGATACCACACGGCGAACAAAAGAAGATCGTTTAAACATATTAAAAAATAAAAATATAGATATAAAAGGACATAAATATACCCAAAATTGGAGGTCCAGCAGATGGCCTGTGCGGCGCTCGCCGACTATATCCGGTTTGATTCCGGAATGCAGATACCGAATTTCGTAGAAATCTACAACAAATGAAGAAAATATTATATTGAAGAAATATAACAAACTATTTATTTAAAAAAATACATAACGCACGCATTATAGTGACCGAATTCGAAAAAGTTGTTTTGTGCAAATAACAATAAAGGATAGTGTAGTGCCTACTCAACTCGAGAATACCCATAAAACATTAAAATAGCAATAAAACACTAGCTTTTTTTTAAATAGTATTGTTTCGGGGAAGTCGAAACAGACTTAGCAACATGTGGCCTGACTGCTAGTATTTATAAGTAAACAACAGTCGCAGGGTAACTGTGATAATGGAAAAGATAGCTTTTTATAGAATTATGCATGTTGTGGAAGTCCCCACAAAAGTTATCATTACTTTGTGGAAGTAGTAAGTAATTACCACAACACAAAAGTAATAATACTATTATTTTGCCATAATCCACAATTAGAGAAAATCTACATAATACTTAAAATGTGGTGTACCATCCATGTCCCATACCTTATACATGTATGATTCGTAAACCACATGCATTATAACCCACTACTGCTATAACAACACGACTAGCACACATTCACTGTCACAATCTCAACAATCATTTCACCCAGTTATCGAAGCATTGCCTGTAACTGGCAACTTTAGTTTCTGTAAAGATATCTGTACTAATAATATAAAGCTGAAGAGTTTGTTTTATTTGATTGGTTGAACACGCTAACCTCAACAACTACTGGACCGATTTGAAAAAATTTTTGAGTATAAGATATTCCATTTACTGAGGAAGGCTATAGACTATATCACATCACGCTAAGATGAATAAGAGAAGAACAGGAGCATAAAAATATTGCGAAACCGCAAAACTTAAAGCTTTTCTACCTATTACCTATAATAACTATTACCGTTTACTCAACGCACGCACGTTGAGTAAACGGTAATAGTTATTAAAAAATCATGTATTACCAAATTGCTCCCATCTAAAAGTTCAAAAAGTCCGCGACATCATATATCTAGCTTTTAAGGTTAACACACATGCATCACTTTTATGGTTATCAAAATACCATATTTAATTTTTAATTAGTTTTAATCTTTCCACGCGGGCGGAGCGGCTGGCGATTGCTAGTAAATTATACATATAAAATACCTGTTAGGTATGAGTGTTGTTGGTGCTATTTCCTTTTCTCTACAATCTGGACACTCATGGTCTTCAGACTCCAACAAAGCTCCCCTTATACCTAAAAAAAGAGTACATACTTTAGCTTAAGCTATGCTTCACAATATTATAGCGGTAAATTTTGTCCTTTTAAGTTATGTTACATCATATATAACAATTCAGCATTTAAGAGTTCAAATACACATTAAAAACTGAATGGCCCATTTGTGCAATGGGGAATTATCCTGAAAATCAAACCCGCGGGGCGCGGGTATAACCATATCATAAGTATTAAGTTACTTACTTAAGGGACAGACGACTGTGTGTGTAAGTGTCCCATTTATTTATTAAAACATGTTTATCAATATATCTAATAATCCAATGGTTCATTAAAGCAATTTGTTTTTATATTAATTTAAGTAGGAAATCACAGTGAATACTATATTCAAATTCAAAATATTCTTCAAATAAACCTCTTCTAGTAAACAAGTGCTTTTGAATCGTCAACTCTATTGCTGGTTGGTGGACAACCAATTAACAAGTTTATTTGAAAAAAATGAATAATTTGATTTAGCATAATTTATATGTATAGTACATACATTCATCACAGAAAGAGTTTCCACAGCATGGTATCATCACAGCATCTGTAAGCAAATCTCTACATAGACTGCATATCAATTCATCAGGAATTGTTGGCTCCGGAGCAACCGGAGCATTCGTGGGCGTGTCTGCACCACCAGCACTTTCTGAAGCCAAATAGGCTTCACTGGAAAAAAAATTATTACCTTTAGTAAAAAAATAATAATTAAGATTGATATGTGTTCTTACTATTGAAGGATCACTAAAATAATAAGTAACCAACTGCTTTAAACTCATTTTTGACCTTTTACTGACTTTCTATAATTACAACTTTGAACTGACATATTTAATGTAAACTGAAAACACTTATTAAGAATAGGTGACAATACAATAATTAAATAAACCTTAATTTTTATTTTAATATTTTTAACAGTCAATAATTTGGCCTAAAGGGTGCAAAATAGATAAATTGTTGTAATGTGATATTAGAAATTTGTTATCTCTAAATAAAAATAATAATATTATTCTTATTTGGGCACTGCCTGTCAAACAGACACCTGTCAATAATGAGAATAACAGAAGATGCTGCGTGCCCAGAGTGTGGAGAGGAAGAAACGAATCTTCACCTTATGGCTGAGTGCCCTATGTATTCACTGGTAAGATGGGAGATACTAGGTAAGGATGAAATTGAAGTTGAGGATCTGTCAAATATCTCCTTCAGGGATATTATCAGGTTCGTAAAAGCTACGGGTAGATTAGAGCAGGTGACACTGTCAGGACAGCAGTGAAACCCTTGTCCAAACATGGGGAAATGGGTGGAATAGTCCGGAATAGGAGCTGACCACCCGCCCTGCACCGATAGGCGTCCCCAAAATTGGATAGATTATTCTTATTTAGAGATAAAAATTCTTTGTTGTATAACCATTCAAATGATACACTTCAATGTAACCCTGGCTTCTAAACTAGCGCTAGCCGTGAGTCAGAAGTCAGTTGCTTCTCCTACTTATAAATACTTAAAGAATTTACAACTATACATTTTTATAAGTTTTTAATATCATCATCATGATAATCATCATCATGATAATCATCATCTTGCAAAACCAAAAGTATGTGTGTGAAGTTAGTGTGGATCTGAAAATATGTGTGTGCATGGATGCTTGTGAGTATTGATTATATTGATTGCATAATCAATATAATCAATACAATAAGGATGGCTTTATTGTTAGGAAATGAAGTGAATGGTTGTATATCAAAACAATTTCTAGTTACATATTTAACTTTAATAACTATGCCGCAAAAAAATGGCACAATATTATGTTAATACTAACTGGTCCACAGCTGGGACAGCAAAGGTACCACTTGGGGTCATCATGGCTCCCGGAGCTTTTGGTCCGTCAACCGGGACCATAAAACTACGTGGGATCCCTGTGCTCCTCCTTATCTCTATTGGATCGCCCTGAAAAACAATTAATATCATAATATTATATCTATAACAATATTATAATAACAATTTATAATATGTATCAGTTCTGAGGTGGACTGATAACCTAAAGAAGATTGTTAAACCAAGCAGCACAAGATCCTGTAGTGAAAACATCCTTTACAAAAATCCAGGTCAAGCAGTGGACCTTGAATTAATTGAATTCATATATACATACATAACATTATTATGAATACTTATTGGTATTGCTCTTATATCTTTTATTATTTTTGGGTCTAATCCAATTAGTTCCTTTATAGTATAGTTATTTACATATTTTATATCACTTGTATTATTTCTATAACATAACATTTAACTTTAACATTCTATCCCTTTGTATCATTTGATATTATGGTTGGTCTTTAAGTATTACCGTATTAATTTAATAATTAATTGAATAATCTACAAATCTCACTAATATAATAATATTTTGTTACCGAATTAGCTACTGGGCAATCCTTAATCCAGTGTCCTCGTTTTTGACACTTGTAGCAGATATAATTGGAAGGAACTGTTCCTCTTTGATTTTGTCCTCTAATTTTTTGATAACTGAAAAAATATTACAAAATGTGTTCTATATTACATCTTACAATTAAATATTATCATGACTATTTCTTATTTATAGCCTTGAACCAGAAATAAATCGAAAAAAGTTATGCTAAGGAAAAAGTACAAAGTAATGAAAAATAATTGATAACATTCAAAAGAAGTGTGAACTCTTTTTAAAAGATATGGATTTTAATAGTAAGCAATAATCCCCCCATAACTTCTCTAAAACTTTTTCTTATTTTAAAAGACGCAGCGTTTCGTTTGCGCAGGCATAGCTTTTTCGTATTTTTAACCAAAGGTCATAAATTTTAACCAAAACGTTCCACTTCTTATAAAAGAGCATGAAAATCAGTTGTCATTTTTTTAGTTTATCAAGACAGAAGGGGACTTTCTTTTATTATATGTGGTGATGGTGATTAAACATTTAAAATATATTATTTGTCATGTAAGTTATGATAATAATAGTAACCTTAATCGGTTTGGAACAGCCAATTTAATACATTATACCATTTAAGGAGAACTGCACTTGAATTTATTTTCATGTGTTGTTTTTCATTTTGCAATAATACAATTTATTTAGTATGGTGTATGAATTATTTAATTAATATGTTATTTATGAGATTATTTTAGCATCTGTATCTATTACATTTTCCAATCCTAGCAATGGGCTTAGCCATTTTTTAGTAGTTAGAGTGGGTATTAACATAAAACCTTAACAAATTACATAGAAACCTATACTTTCCTAAGCACATTTTTTTGCTGGAAAATGAATGAAAAATCCATGTAGTTCTTTCAGTTTATTTCTAACTGACAGAACAAGAAACAGTAGTGGTAGTTTTTTTTTTGTTTTTTTTTATGGACTACAAACTATATATTAAATAAACTTACCTAATTAAATTATTTGTAGAAAAATTATGATTATCAATAGCATGTGTCTATAGTAGGTAAAAAATCAGATGTTTATAATATACTGTTTGCTTAGTGCATTCATTCTATAAAATTTACCTAACACAATCTAATCTGGCACACCAACTTAACATACAAACAAAGCTTAAACAGCCCAAAATAAAAATTATGTGAATTTTTTTTAATTATTCAAATATTTGATAAATAAGTTTCTAATTTTCTGTTCAAGCCTTGGTAAATATCTTACTTGCTAGGATCATAATCAAACGTAGACTGTGATATCATAGCATTAATTTTATCCTGCTCGCTACCTTCCATGCGAGACAAATCAGCCAATCCTTTGTTAACTGTAACATCTTTGTGATGTGTTTGACTGTTACTTGAACCTTCCCACTGTTTCTTCGGTTGCTGAGATAGTGGCACTCGGGCTACTAGCAATGATGTATTTTTTGGGATTAATGTAGTGTCATCTATATAAACTGAAACAACAATAAATAATTAAATAACTAGAAATAAAAATTAAAATACTATGTATATCTAATATTACAAAATGAAGAAAATTTACTTAGGTTATATCTACAAAAAAATATGTTTGTATTACATGTTTTAGTTACATAACATTTTTATAGTTAAATTATATCTCTCAGTCATAACTTAATTTGAAAGTTATTACCTTTAATTAAAATACTACATATTTTAAGTTGTTCAATGTATAATTTTAATGTGAAGTGTATATCTTGTAGGTGATTTATAAATAAATAAATATTTGTATTGGCAGCAGTCTTAGTCATAGGGTGTGAACTGAGTAAGTACTGAAAACCAATGAGTGTTGGGTTCTAAGGTATTGGAATGGTGACCACACACTGGAAAACACAGTATTAGTGGATCTCCTGACAGTTGGACTGATGACTTCAAAAAGGTCTCTGGGAGCAGCTGGATCAGAGCAACGCAAGATCATGTGGTATGGATATCCCATGCAGAGACCTATGTCCACCAGTGGACATCCTTTGGTTGAAGGAGAGGGAGACAGAGAACTTTATGAGAAAAGCAGCTTTTGAGCTGTCTCAACATTCATAAGTATACATTATTTCAGTTAGCATTTTTTAAAGTTTAATATAACCATTATGCATGTCTCTATATATGTTTTTATAAAGTCATAGTTATCATATTTTTACTAATTTACCTTAACAAATTACACACCTAAGCCTTTCTTATGATTGGCATTGCATATTGGAGCAAAATAGCATGTAAATGTGTCCTGCGATTTTAGACTTCATCATGAACTAGCAGATAGAAAGATATAAAACAGATGGTGGCATTTTGTGATACATGTGATGACTTGTCATACATGTATAAGGTATGTAAATGTTGCCTGCTTCATATACCTTAGCATTACATAGATTCTCTTGACAGATCACACAAATAACAGTAAAATAATTCTATTGTAACTTCTGTACTATGTAATTTCACAAAATAACACCTGCTTCTATAAAACATTTAAATCTTCTTTCTCAAGTCATATAAACATAAATCTTTGTGAATTCTATGGCAACTGCTTTGCCAAAAAAAAAGTTATAAAACTTTCTTACAAGAATTGAGGAATAATAATTTATATTACTGATTTATATAAGTTTCATAACTGACCCAACATAGTGAGTAGTCCAATATTAGGTGAATTTAGAGAACTTCTCTTTTACTTGAACTTAACATATAACCATAGACTGGGAACATATATCGCAAAAATACTTATTTGTATCTTAATTCTAAATATTAAAACGAATATAGGAAAAATAACAAATTTAGTAAACTACAAAAAAAAGGTAACAAAATTTTATAACCAACCTTCTTTTGTTTGTGCATTCGTTATCTGAAGATCAAAGTCTGAAGTTTTCCCTATGCGCTTCTGCTGCGAAATAGCAGCTTTCAGATCACCTACTGAAATGTGGAGTCCATCAAATGTAACAGTATCATAATCCAATGCGCTTTTAAATTTATAGTGCACAGACATTTCCGAAAAGGACAATATATCAATATTTTATGTAACATGACAAAATGATGTTCACATGAATTATTATCAACCCGAATTCATACGACCGTTTGTGTTAAATGCTACGCTGCAGAGTCAAAATCAGATATATTTCGCGTAAAAAAAGCTTCTCTGCATTAAACACGAGGATTATATACAATTAGATTGTCTGATTTACTGTTAGAGTTAAATTAATATTCTGTTTAAAATATGAAATCAATAAATTGATATCTTAATATCACAAATGCGACCACAATGCAGCGCAGCCATTTAATACAAGGATAAATAACTCAATAACATATAAATATTAGAGGTGAGGCGTATTTATCGGAACAGGTATAAATACTAAGTACTAAAATGTAACAGCTTGGAACAGGTACGCAAGCTCTCAAATACTAGCGACGAGTATTTTATACTCCCTGTGACAAAATACTCCCTGTTACAAAATACTCCCTGTTACAAAATACTCATTTAGTATTTTATACTCCCTGTGACAAAATACTCATCTAGTATTTTGTAACAGGTATAAAATGACAGGCCTCGCTGGGACGCGTACAAAAATACTAGGCTAGTATTTATGACACCTGTTCCAAAATACTATGTAGGCGTCTCACTTCAATTACATAAAAAGAAAAGAGAAGCGTGTTGCATTCTTTATCACTTTTGTTTTTACGGTAATATTCATTAGAATGAAAGAAATAGAAGACGTATGCGGCGCTGCTATTACATTCAGTTTTAGAAAATGTATTTTAATTTCATAGTTAATAATTATATCATCTGAAGAGTCAAACAGCAACGTAATTTTTTATGCTTTACTAACAAATTTAATAAGAAAACCTAATATAACTAAATTTGGAATATGAAATATTTATGTAAACAATCGATAAAAATTAAAAAAAAAATAGATTTTAATTTGGAGACATCTTAAAAGATATGTACTATATACTAAATCTATTGACCAAAAGTTAACCTTGTTATATTGTATACATACGTAAATATAGGGGTGTAAGGGGGAAACTCGTCCCAGTCAGTTTCCTCAAATGTCAACCTCACCTGCACGTGGTACACCCTGCAAATAAACCGATGAGGCTCTGGCGACCGACCAATGGCGGTATAACCATTCTCAAGCTGACTTAAATCTAACAGACCGACAGCAGGCAGCAGCGTTGCGAAAGGGTCAGCACTGCGATCACCAACCCGCATGCCCAGCGTGGTGATTATTGGCAAAACCCTTAATGGATAGACACATAAAGCCACAGCCCCTAGTTCCCGGCAGCCCCGCTATTCCTGGCTCTGGCAGCGGTTTGGGTAACGGAGGGGCAGGGGGTATTAAGAATCTCCGGCAGAGATTCCGCTGCCAACCCCGACGACTAGACCTGGCAACGTACAACGCACGCACTTTGAGGGAAGACGAAAAGATTCTCGAGCTGGAAGAAATAGTAAGCAAGTTGCGCTGGGATGTGATAGGATTATCTAAAGTCCGAAGAGAGGGGGAGGACACGATGATTCTGAACTCCGGCAACTTGCTATACTACCGGGAGGGTGCACAACAGTCCCAGGGTGGTGTCGGGTTTCTCGTCCACAAGTCCCTTGTCAACAACATTGTTCAAGTCGAGAGTGTGTCGAGCAGGGTCGCGTTCCTTATACTCAGAATTACCAAACGGTATTCGCTGAAGGTCATACAGGTTTACGCACCGACATCGGCACATCCGGACGAGGAGGTAGAGGCCTTGTATGAGGATTTGTCTAGAGCCATACATGCCTCTAAAACCTTCTACACTGTTGTGATGGAGGATTTCAACGCAAAGCTGGGCAAGCGAAGTGGCACAGAAGTAAGAGTAGGGCAATTTGGATATGGGCAACGGAACCACAGGGGCCAGATGTTGGCTGATTTCTTGGAGAGAGAGGACCTCTACATGATGAATTCTTTCTTCAAGAAACCGCCACATCGAAAATGGACCTGGGTAAGTCCCGACGGTTCCACGAGAAACGAGATCGACTTCATCATGTCCAGCAGGCGTCATATATTCAATGATGTCTCTGTGATCAACACCGTAAAGACGGGGAGTGATCACCGTATGGTAAGAGGCACATTGAATATATGCGTACAGCTGGAAAGATCCAGACTGGTGAAGTCCACGCTCCGACCAACTCGAGCTCATATCCAAAACCCCGAAAACTTTCAACTCGAGCTGCTGAACCACTTTGATTGTCTAGCTGACTGCGCATCTGTGGACGACTTAAACAACAGGCTGGTGGAAACTGTCCATACGGTGGGGTCCAAATTTTATAATGCACACCGTAAAAGGACTAATAAATTCTCGACCCAAACTCTCAAGCTCATGGATGAGAGGAATGAAATGAGACTACAGTCTTCAGTAGACGCGACGCGCTACCGTCTGATCAATAGACAAATTTCGAAGGCGCAGAAATGCGACCTGCGACGCTTTAACATCGAATGTATTCGAGATACTATTGAGCGTAACAGGGGCTCAAAAGTGTTCGCAAGAGATTTGTCTATTGGGCAGAGGCAGTTGACGCGATTGAAGACCGATACTGGTAGTATCATTTCACCTCGACCTGAGATTTTGAGAGAGGTTGAGAGGTTCTATGGGCAGTTATACACCTCAACACAACAGCCTGTTGTCACCTTCGCAAAAGATCCTAGAGCCAAGCTAACCCGACACTATACTGAGGACATCCCGGACATCAGCCTATACGAGATTAGTATGGCTCTCAAACAACTTAAGAACAACAAAGCACCAGGTGATGACGGAATCACTACAGAACTCCTGAAGGCGGGTGGAAAACCCGTACTTATAGTCCTTCAGCGATTGTTCAATTCCGTCATTCACGAAGGAACTACGCTGGAAGCATGGCACAGGAGCGTGGTGATTCTGTTCTTCAAGAAAGGTGATAATACCTTATTGAAGAATTACAGACCCATCGCGCTGCTGAATCATATTTATAAGTTGTTCTCGAGAGTCATAACGAATCTTCTCGCGCGTAGGTTCGACGACTTCCAGCCTCCCGAACAAGCCGGTTTCCGAAAAGGCTACAGTACCATAGACCACATATTCACGCTGCGGCAGGTTATACAGAAGACCGAGGAGTATAACCAGCCACTTTGCTTGGCGTTTGTGGACTATGAGAAGGCCTTCCATTCGGTGGAAACATGGGCTGTGCTAAGATCGCTCCAGAGATGCCGCATCGACTATCGGTATGTCCAAGCGCTGAAGTGTTTGTATGAAAACGCCACAATGTCTATCCGTGTCCAAGACAGAACTACGAGACCAATCCAAACGCGGCGAGGTGTGCGACAGGGAGATGTTATCTCCCCGAAGCTGTTTACCGCTGCATTAGAGGATGTCTTTAAGCTTCTGGATTGGCACGGATACGGCATCAACATTAACGGCGAGTACATCACTCACCTTAGATTTGCCGACGACATAGTCGTTATGGCAGAGTCTCTGGAGGACCTTAACACAATGCTCGATGACCTCAGCAGAGTATCTCAACAGGTGGGCCTTAAAATGAACATGAGTAAGACAAAGATTATGTCAAACTCCCATGTTCCGCTCCAGCCGGTCATCGTTGAGAACTCTGCACTCGAAATTGTAGACGAATATATATACCTGGGACATACGGTCCAGCTAGGTAGGTCCAATTTCGAGAAAGAGGTCAGTCGCCGAATCCAACTCGGATGGGCAGCGTTTGGGAAGCTACGCGAGATCTTTTCGTCCAAAATACCTCAGTGCTTGAAAACCAAGGTCTTCGAACAGTGCGTGTTGCCAGTGATGACTTACGGATCGGAAACGTGGTCGCTGACTATGGGCCTCATAAGAAAGCTCAGAGTCACTCAGCGGGCGATGGAACGGGCTATGCTCGGAGTATCTCTACGTGATCAAATCAGAAATGAGGAGATCCGTAGACGACCCAGAGTCACCGACATAGCTCATCGTATCGCGAATCTGAAGTGGCAATGGTCGGGGCACGTAGTACGTAGAACCGATGGGCGTTGGTGTCCTAAGGTGCTGGAATGGCGACCTCGCACTGGAAAGCGCAGCGTTGGTAGGCCCCCAACGAGGTGGACTGACGACCTCAAAAAGGTCGCGGGGAGCCGCTGGATCCAAGCGGCACAAAATCGTGGATTGTGGCGATCCCTTAAGGAGACATATGTTCAGCAGTGGACGTCAACCGGTTGAGAAAGAAGAAGAAGAAGAAGTAAATATAGGTTTACATATTATTTCCAAAGATATGTTTTAATAATAAAAAAAAATTGTACCTACTTCGTTTTTTTTTAACTTTTAATTTTAACTTATTAAACATTTCTCAATATCAGTACCAATAAATAATTAATGTAAGTGTAAGTAATTAATTAATGAGTAATGTAAGTATTATATTGCTTCTTTTAATTTTTATTTGTTGCGGGTTTGTAAGTCGGGATTAAAAAAATTATATGCAGTTTATAGATTACAGAGATAGACATTCAATTTTACACCATAACAGTTACAGTCAGATTAATTTCGTATGGCACTTTTTTTCATTTGTTCTTTTAAACATACTATTTTCAACTTTCCATAAAAATTTTTAAATTTAAACTATCGTGAGTAGTATTCATAGTTATTGTATAGAACTGGCTATACTCACGTCTTATCGACGTTATCGCGGCGGGAATTCCCGCCGCGATAACGTCGTGTAAAGAGCTCATGAATAAGTGCCCCGGATGGGTTCGAAACTAGTCGGGCTAACCCGATAGAATAAGACGTGAGTATAGCCGGTTCTATACAATAACTTTCCATAACAACTACAAAGTCCATTGTTTGGTTTACAAATGACAAAGAAAGGTAAAGGAGAGTGCCAGAATTCCTATGAAGAAAACCTTTGGGCCCAGACGCTACATCGTAATTTTTAAGTTGTTAAATAGAAAAATATTTGTCTTAGTATCAATTATTATTTTATTACATGTCTATGGGGGAACTACGCCGTGTAGTATCCGGCTGAGTAGAATAGACCACCCTCATTTATTACCGAAGTGTCGACAAAACACATTCATAACCATAGATTACCACTACTACTTTTACTAATAAATTAAAAATAAATGTAGGGATGTGAAAAAATAATCAATTTTTAAAATAATCGATATCGATATTTAAAATATTTTACCGCGGATTATAGCAAAATAATATTCTCATTACTTTTGTATTATAGACCTCCGCAAAGTAACGCCTAAGTCTATAAACGATTTTTTTAATAATTGATTTTCAATAATCGATCATCTTATTTTTTTTACTATTTTTTTGTTTTTTAAGATTAGATATGCATTGTTTGATGAAACCAATGTAGCCTAATTACACATTTAAATCGAATTTTTGAATTTGAACAAACAGCGCATCTGTTATTATTTCTCGGTAGTTTTCCACTTAATTAGCCTTTATTGTAATTATTTTTAATTATTATTAATATTAAAAAAGGCAACTTTTCAAATACTCAGAATAAATCGATTAAAAAAAATTATTTATTAAAAGAGGGAAAAATCAATTAGTATAGGAATATTTAAAAAACAAGTTATCTGTTCATGACCGATTGAACAATTAATAAATTAAAGTTGTGTTAGTTCAAACATAGATGGCGCTGTACCGTATTAGCCCACGCTATCGAGTGTGCAAACAAAATAGCATAAGTCCGTAGAACAATTTTATGTATTGAGATCAGATAGGTCAAATCAGTTCAAGTATCAATAAATACCACCAATTAGTCCAAGTATCCCAGGTCTTTCATTAAAGCCTAGTGATATCGCCCGGTCTTACAAACCGGGAGGGGTTGGAATTTTCGATTATCAATTACGATACATTCCACTTTAGGAAACTTTTTCAATACTATTATATTGCTATTAAATAAGTTTTCTAGCACATTCACATTGAAAGTCTATAATGTTTATAATAAAAATTTTATGAGGAAAAGAATTTTTTTTTTTGGGAATTTGGATTTCTGTAACAATTAGGTCCAATTCTGGCACTCTTCTTTAAGTATTTGTGTTTTTATTAAAAATTTCTTACTCAAAATTTTGTCATCTCTCTTACTTTGATTTGAAAATTCTTTACTTACTTACGTGTGTTTTGAAAATTTTTAGTAAAGTAAAGTAATACACATAAGTATGTGGTATAGATAGATGCATTAAAAATATCATATATAATGTTTCAGGCCACCTAAATTCTTATATTACCTAGTATTTTGTAACAGGTATTTGTCACAGGTATTTTTAAGTCACAGTGACAGTGATACTTAGTATTTGTTTTTGCCTAGTACGACCCAACCCTAATAAATATACAGAAATCATAGACTAAAAAATATTCACAAGAAATAATCGCCACAAATGAAAAATAGCAATACATTTCTGTTATTTATCTCCCCTTCTACTATCCTTCTCCTGTAATATTTTTTTTCTTCATATTTAATCATAGAGTTATTATAGTAAAGTAGAGGTCATAGGACATATGAAGGCCTGTGAGATTGTCCCAACGCGTTATGAGAGAGAAGATAAAACTCATGTAATTATTTTCGTCTGATCATACATAGAATAGAGAGACAGATAATAAGTCTCATTTGCTTTCTCTTATTGTCGTCATTTTAGGCTGGCTCTCCTACTCTAGTACAATAATAACCATATACCGTAAAATGCCGCAACTTTGTCTGGATTTTTGACATTAGGCGTCATAGCTCAAAAATAGTAGGTCCAATTTTAATCTGATTAGGTATAACTCTATGTTCATAATATATTACTCTAGGTGTTTCTAAAGTTTTTTTTTGGTTTTTAGTCTGTAGTCTTTAGATTAAACCTGAACGTAAACCATAGATTACTAACTATAAAATAGACGGTTGAGATTCATACATTTGCGCGAGCCTATTTTCGGTGGTATGGGGGGGGTGCAAAGTAGCACTACAGCTACTTACATTCTCATTCATTAAAAACTATCTGCCTCGCACCCGTTTCATTCATAAAAACGGATTTAGTCTCAGCTCTGACTCTTTCTCACATATAGACTAGTAATATATATAACGTATGACGTAAAATCGTAGTAAAATTAGTGATGTACTTGGTGCGCTAAAACCGTAATTAGTGATGTCAAAAGATGATTATCGATTCGCACACCGCTCTTACTGATTTTTGGATAACCGCTTTTCCTGTTACACATTAATAATGATTTTTAAATATTAATAAAACAAAATATTTAAGGAACTTCTTTATTAAGACTTTTACTGCAATAAAAAAATATATATACAACAACCGTTTTGCATTTCTAAGTGCATGTTTCTTAAAATAAACGTTTTTCTTAAACACGCTAAAAGCACAACTTCAAAAATTATTACTATTTTTAAATAGGAAACACTAACAGCAAGCTGACTAAAAATTATCCAAACAGAGCTTTCACAGGCCTCAAACTATCTTGAAAATGTAGGAATTGTAATTTAAATTATTATATATTATTATTAAACAAAATTAATTTAAAATATTCACTCGAAAACAAATGTACAAGATTAGTATTTGAAACAATAGATGCTTTCGTTTTTACCGTTTAAGTATTTAGGAAAAAACATTATACTTAAAAGGAGTGTACTTGATGGTTAATTATAAATATTTCTTTTATATTTAAGTCTTTTTTAGATATATTAGTAGTAGTTTTATAGAATATTAGTGGTTTTTATCTCTAAGTATAATATTTTCCATCATATCAGTTAACACTTCGGATTTATACATATAAAGTAAGAATTAAATTGTGAAATTTTGCCATATTTAATGTGCCAATTGATATCAAGCTTTGCGATGAAAGAAAATATCATGAGGAACTATACTCCATGGGTTAAATATTTAACTAAATGTAAACATGTCAAAACAGGTACTTTATAGTAGGCATTATCTGCCTAGTATAAAGTATCTTTTTTATTACAACACATGATACTAATATCAAATGTTATTTATATTTCTTTCAATTGAATTTTAAATTATTGGTAGTATTCGCACCACTTAATAAGGTTAAATATGGTATGATTGCTACCAATAATTTTACAAACTTTGAAACAAATAAATAAGAATATTATGTAATTTAAGAACCCAAACATAAAGGTATTATAAATTTTTTAAAGAAAACGATGGACAATATTAAAGACACTAAAATATTAGACATTTAAGTATCACAGAGTGAAACTCATAGTATGTTGATATTATGTTACGTCGGCTAATCTAATGCAATTACTATTTTAGGTAGTTTACTTGGCTAATTTGTATCTGCTGAAATTCATTCAATTATATATTGCTGTTTTGCTATACTAAATATATAAATATTTAATTTTAGAAAATAACAATCAATTTAAGAAAATTACTTTTATAAATATTGGAAATATTCTTTGGACCACTGCAGTTGAATTCCAATTTCTTCATTTGTTAATAATATTATTGTAATGACATATTTGACACTCCTGAATCACATGGTTTTGTTTGTATACATCTTGTTACGTTTTTATACTTATGGAGTATGTATAGTAAAATACTAATATTGTTAAATATGAAAACTGTATCACTTTTTAAATGTTAATAATAGTAATATTAGTTAGTTACTTTTGCCTCATGTATCATAGATCTATAACTTTACTTGCGATAAAATTTTCCATTTCCATTATCGTTTTTCAAGTATCTGTAGTACTGTGAATTCTCCTTAACATTAGTACACCATTGTCTAACTCGCATTATGATAACGAATATGCAAAAAAAATTTTAAGAAATCATATTTATGATTAGTGCAAGTTAACCAAGAATTATAGTTTTATAAGTTATATACATTTTTGAATAATTAACACTTTACATGCCATATAATGCCATTCCAAAGATTTGTGATGGATAATATAATTTTAACTAGATCAAATCTTTTAGTTTTATTAGACAATAGCGTAATTATAAAAATTTCACAATTTAAATAATCCTGTTTTGAAAATATATTACTCCCAGGATTGCTCAGGTTTTTAGTTTGGCTACACAAGTAAAAACACGTGTTTTGAATAGGAATAAATGGTGTTAATGTTAAAATACACAATTTTTAGCAGCAATACAGGCAGAACTCATAATTCATTATAAGCCCGTCGTTTAAGCAAACTAGCAATTAAACTAGCAACTAAGCAATTGTTATTCATTTTCCTTAGTAATAAAAATTTTAAACCCATTCATCTCAAAATATGAGTTTTGAGTTGTACCGCTATTGCTGCACATGACCGATATATCAATATACTGAACCGGTAATATGATATGGCTTGGGTCTGGAAAATATTTCTGATGGAATACAAGGTACTATAACTATCAAACAATAATATTAACCAATAATGTTTTAAACAATGAAACCAAAATTATGATCCGTTCTAGTGTGCTAGAGCCCCCTTATCCACGGATTTGAGAAAAAATCCATTGGGTCCCAGTTAAGAAGTTTCAAACTTCATAATGTTTGTCAATTATACTAATATGAATATTATTTTGAAGACACAACCTTCTCTTGAATCTCTAGCATGGAAGCGGACTTTTACAGCCTTATTCCAAAATTCCGAATGGTTCAGGCGGCAAAATAAATTGTTAGTGAATAAAAGCATTCGCGCTGTGAAAATGTTATTACTAATGTCAATAAATGAGGCTAAATAATTATGATTCGACTGAAGCTCTTCATATAAGTTCATCTGCATCATCGGGCTCGTGGACACTTCCCGGCGGAAGAGTTCGCAGCATATTTAACCTGTAATAAATAAGTGATTCTTAAATAATGTATAGATAGAACATTAGTTTGCAAAGGTAGTCTTTCAGACAATCTTGGCATTGATATCCCCTGAGAAGAATAGACCACCCTCATTTCTTACCTAGGTGTCGCGAAAACCGATTAAGGTAAGTACGTCGGGCAGGCGGCCGGTCATAAGATACCAAATCATGTAATAACATGTTTAAAACATGTTGTGCCTACCCCATTTAGAGTGGCATAAGGGTAGGAGAATGATGCATTGACAAATAACAGAGATTTTAAATTTTAAAAATATGTTTTTAGCCTCTACTGGTCTTAAATAGTGTCTGGAAAATATTTTTTACGTGCCTATAACTTTGTCTACAGTTATATTTTAAGTATAGAATAGAGACAATAATTATAAATTATATTTTTTTTTAATAATAAAATATAAGGGGTATCTGTGACAATCTTTGTGTTATGTTAAATATCTTTTATTTTGTACTGTAAGCAGTACCAGGCTAAAATATTATGCTTTCCAAATACTGAATTGTATGTGACGATTAAGAAGCATATGTGACAAAGTTCCAATGATCATCACTAATATGTCTTTTAAGCTATTCTTATACCACACACTTTTTTGCATCACTATAATAGAGGAAAAATTGTACCAAACATTTTTTGTTATATCTCAAACGTTAGTTAGCCCATTAACCATATAAGCTTCAGTTTTAATTGAAAGTGAAATGGACAGACTGACATACTTTACATCAAATATTTACTTGCCTTCATCTAGTCAAATCAATTGACCTAATCATGTGCTTCATCCCATAAAGCATCAACAGCATATAGCCCTTAGACGTCATCCCAATGAGTACTCTCTTTGGCAATGACCAGGTTCATCTGAAATTTATTGCAAAAACATTTTAATAAATATGGAACAAGCTGTGATGGCTCAGCGGTGAGGCCGTGCGACTCTGTAAAGACGATCATGGGTTTATACCCCGCGCAGGCACATGTCAAATTGACAATTGCAATTTATGACACGCTTTTCGGTGAAGAAAAATATGGTAAGGAAATCCGCATACTTCTAGCGAATTCTAGGGATATGCGTAACCTACCAATCCGCATTGGAGCAACGCGATGGTAGGTCTTTGCTACAATACTTCTCTCCAAAAAACGTATAGAGGAAGCTTATGGTTCCCCACTGCTGGGGTGGATAACAGGCCGTTACTTTAAACTTACACATGCCAATTTTTGTGTTTACAAACAAAAATGATTTATATTTGAAACATTTTAACTCACTTGAAGAATATCAGCCATTGTATCAGATATTAATGAATTCATTGCAAGAACAGTAGCAGTGCCTTGACCAGACAGTTACTCAGACAAAAAATCCAGTTGAAATGTGCATAACTAAATGGGATAGTATGTTAAAATACCTTGAACAAATAACTTTCTGTTAAATAATTAAAGTATGTCTATAATCCATATTGTCTGTCGCAGAAAGAATAAAAAACTATTCAGAAATAACCACCAAAGATTACAGTGTACATAATGAAAATTACAGTGTACATAATGAAATAGATGGGTAACTCGCAGTCGTTTTTTGTGATCCGTAATAGCGCCATCTAGAGATCAGTTTCTGTACTAAAAAGGTCAAAAGGGTCATATGTATGTATATATACTATATATATAATATTTTTACAGTTGGGCGGGGTATAAATACAAAAGAAATGAAAAAACAAAATTATTGAAAAGTTATCTATTTTGTATAAATAATACAGTCGTTTTAACAATAAATTACTTTTGATTTGAATATAACGAAAATTACAATTACTTTAGTATTGCAGGCTTATAAATATATTTGCGAAAAGCGGGTATAATATAAAGCTCATTATATTATTTATGTACAAAATAAACAAGTAATATCTACAATTATAAATTTAAGTTATAAATATAAATCAAGCCATTATAAATATAAATAAATACATGGGACACTTACACACACGGTCGTCCGTCCCCAATGTAAGTAAACTTAATTTTAATACTTGTGTTATGGTAGACAGACAACTGGTGAATATATGCTTATATAATTTTAAATACAAATATACACCCAGGCTCAAATACCAACAACTTCATTTATAGAAAATGTTTGCCCTCGGCGGAAATCGAACCTGCGACCCACGGAGCCAACGGGCCAGTCCAGTTAATAATAAAGTATATACTTTAAACATTAACAAAAGAACGTCATACGTAAATTATCTGATATTATATCGTTTATTACACCTAGAAGCAATGATGCATATAGAAAAGTCTTGGCTTTACTACTTGCCTTGAGTATTAAATAACTCACCAAAACAACATTAACAAATCGAACAAATTAAAATGAAATGGAATTTTTTTAAGGAAATAAAAACGGATATATGTAAACATGTTTGCGCCAAAACACGTCGGTTTCTGAACACGTAATCTGCTTCCAAATTATTATATTTAGCGGACCTCCAATCATCCGTACCCAAGTTTGGAATAAATCCATGTTCTTAGAGGATCTGCAACAATTATTTTAAGCAGATATAAATTAATACTATTCGATAATCTAAGTATAAACGTCATTGCCATAGACGCGGCAGGAGCTTGGATTAATTTAATAATAAGCACTCACCTTTACCAAAGACTGTTGGACAAAAGACATTTTGCGACATTTTTTTCTACGTAACATACAAAAACTAATAATATTCAAATCAAAGTCCATATATTACATATATTCATCGTAATTTTTCAAATTTAACAGATATCTGTCAAGCACTCATTATAGTGTATTATCTATGGTCAAAGACAAGTTTAGCTATAGTTTTTTTATGTAGAAAAATTATTCTATTTAAATTATATAAAATATTACTTTTTCTTGTTAAATTATTTAATTAAAACAACATAACATTAAAAAAATAATTACAAATATAAAATTTATAAATTTTTATTTTTTTAATATGTTAACACTACACTCTTTAATTAAAAATATGTAAGCACTGTTGCATAGTTTCAAAAACTGAACTCTGGATGTCGCTGAAAACCGAATCAGGACCTTTAGTTCTAAGATAACATACCATACTGATTTCTCAAATTGCGAAGTTTTGGTAATTCGTACGTCATTAACTTTTACATTTTTTTTTGTAATGGTAATGTGTTGCGGTTGGCAAAGAGCCGGTATTTGGCACCTGCAATACATGTAAAACCTTAATTCTTTTCCCAGTCGCTTTTGGCTACTGATGTTTGAGTGCACGCTTACATCTGTGGCTGAAATTACGGGAATCTTACTTAGCTTCATAAATTCAGACTTCACTTGAGTATTAGTTACCTCAAATGCATTTCCTCTAATTACAGAGGTCGAAAACTGTGATGCAGGGTCTGTACTGTAGCTGGGAGAGACATGTCACCACTAGGTGATGAAGCGGTCGAGTACGTCCCGCCATACGGCTACCGCGGAACGTAGCCGAACGCGAAGACGCGTTCGACGTCTTCGGTCCTGTTCCTGGTGGTTGACGCTACTGTTCGGCCTGGCGCTGTTCGAGTGCTCGACGCGACGGCGGAGCGACAGCAGCAATCTATTCATATAGATTCAAATACAACCTCTTATGAAAGAGTTTGTATTTGAATCTATATGAATAGTTGTTCTATAATATAAAAAAAATGTTGTCTGTGTCATTATGCATTGATTTGTTAAGAAAGAGTAAATGGGTTGACTTTTAGTTGAATTGCTTTTTATTATTGCATAAGTATGAAGGAGAAATATTGTTTGTTATTTAATTTCTATTAGATATAAACAGTTGCACATTTTAAGTGATTTATAAACTACATAAATATTTACTTTCAGTTTTATAGAACAGTCTCTTAATATTGCTGTTATTCTTTCATTCATTACACATACTATTATATCTTTTATTAGCACTGTAAATGTAAAGATATCTCAAATCATAACTATAAATAAAATCATGTGACAATCATATTAAAATAAACAATTACTCTTAATCTTGGATCTGAGGATTCTTGAATCTGCAATTAATCAATCAATTGTTTAATCAATTGTAAATTTAAATTTTGCTTTGGCTTTTTAATTAAAAATCAAAAATAGTGTTATATAAAGCCTATATATACCCTATATTGCTTTATACAGAATAAACTTGCTCTCTTTTGCTATTTACTCCCTTTTCATCCGAGTCTCGTTATAAAAAACTTGACAATCATTTTTAAAGTTCTAATATAATACAATGAAGTATACAACTTCAATTGAAAATACTTCTAAAAAAAATATTAAGTAGACCATTTAAGTTATGTCCAAATTATTCATAACTAAGATAGATACACACTTATGATCAATTAGAACAACTTTTAAAAAACTTTAACTTTAATGTTCCATTATTAATCATTTATTGCACTACAAAACACTAGAAGCTATATAAAATCGCAAGACCTATATATAGCTAATTCATCAATCGAAATTAATGTACATATCATAATTTTTATATAACGCTAACTAAGTCAAATAGGAAATAAAAATTATACTGCATGTTAAAGGTTTTAGGTTATCCATGCAAGGTTAGGTTATTATATTTAGAACTAGCGGCCTGCCCATAAGATGAAAGTGTTCCAACAATGGAAAGGAAACTTTACAGATAAAGGTCATACAGATATAGAAAAGATTTACGGAGAAAATCTGTCTATGGTAGTCAGGAGAAGTGACCTGATCAAGAGACAGAAAATCTTCGATAAAAAATATAGGATACACATAGGAGTAAAAGAAGATTGGAAAGTGGAATATAGTGAGATGAGTCAGACCATCTGCTACACGGACGGTTCAAGACGAGAATCCACGAAGCTGGCAGGAGCTGGCATTATCTACAGCACCTCGTCAGATTTACACCAGGTCTTAAATCTGGGTAAATATACAAGTGTCTTCCAGGCCGAAATGATGGCTATCATGGAGTGTGCCAGGAAACTTAAAGAAACTGAAATAGCATTAGAACATAATATAGTTATATATAGCGACAGTCAAGCAGCTTTAAAAGCACTTGACCGCATAGAAACAACCTCAGCTATCGTGAAGGAATGTAAACGTGTACTAAACGAATTAGCTGAGAAGGGGGAAGTAACGATTGCATGGATTCCGGGGCATCGCGGCCATGCAGGGAATGAACAAGCTGACGAATTGGCAAGAAAGGGAGCTAGTCAAACATTCGTAGGACCAGAACCCTTTCTCCCAATTGCACATAAGATAATAAAGTGTGTGATAGAAAAAAGAATAGAAACAGAATCGAACAAAAGATGGAGAAACACAATGCTCAGACAAGCAAAGCTGTTTCTCAAATCGTTTGATACAAGGAAGTCTAAACAGCTGATGTCTCAGAGCAGGGAAAATGTAGCAATTGTAACAGGCATTACAACTGGGCACTGCCTGTTAAACAGACACCTGTCAATAATGAGAATAACAGAAGATGCTGCGTGCCCAGAGTGTGGAGATGAAGAAACGAGTCTTCACCTTATGGCTGAGTGCCCTATGTACTCGCTGGTAAGATGGGAGATACTAGGTAAGGATGAAATTGAAGTTGAGGATCTGACAAATATCTCCTTCAGAGATATTATCAGGTAAAAGCCATGGGTAGATTAGAGCAGGTGACACTGTCGGGACAGCAGTGAAACCCTTGTCCCAACATGGGGAAATGGGTGGAATAGTCCGGAATAGGAGCTAACCACCCGCCCTGCACCGACAGGCGTCCCCGAAATTAGATAGATAGATAGATAGCGGCCTGCCCCTGCTTGGAACAGGTATAAAATATCCCATGTCAGTCAGTGTAAAAAAATGATTAAAATGGATCGAGTAGTTTTGATTTATTCATTACTGCCCGGGGCCCGCAAGCGTTAAATTTGGAGAAAAACAATTTTCTTTCCCTATACCAAGAAGATTTCCTGCTTTCTTTGGAATATCTAAATTCATATAGTACATTTTTACTTATTTACTTTTACGTTTTCCCTATGTATTTTATTTTTACAATTAATTACAGAATGTATTTAAACAAACTCTTGAAAGAGCGACATAGCTGCTAAAGTTGAAGTGTTATAGGGTGAAGCGCGGCGTTCTAAATCTGTAATATCTCCGAAAATGTTCACTTAAATTACATGCTGTAAACGGCCATATTGATCTATATTAAATCAACTATTTATTTAAGGTACTTAATTGGATAAGGATTAATGCTGTATTGTATAAAAATTGCTTCAAAAATATGGCATAATTTTTCTTAAAAAGTAAATGACAAAAAATGCTATAGTGGGTTATCCATAAGAGACAGACATACCATCGTGGACTTTTCTGTAGACCTTTTCAAGATGTACAAATACTTAGTACATTATTTTGATAAATCTCGTAGGGTTTAGCCTGTGTTTGCAATGTAAGCGGAAAAAAATGTAACTAATTACAGAAACCTCAAAAATTACAGTATTTCTCTACTCCGTATTGAATGTTATTATATGTACAAGCCTTCCTCTGGAATCACTCTATCAATAGATAGAGTGATTCCAGAGGAAGGGAAAAAAAACCGCATCAAAATCTTTTGCGTAGTTTTAAAGTTTTATGCGTACATAGGGATATAGGGACTTTGTTTTATAATATGTAGTGATAGTGATAGTGATGATGATGTAGTGATGTAAGAATGTAAATTTTAAGAAAGCTCTTACTATTATTGAGATGCACAAAATTCATTAAAACTCAACACTTACATTTATATAATGATTAAGTAAATTATCTTCTTATTGTTTTATGACTGCACGTTTCTTCGTTGTTACATTTCTCATTTTAAGAAATATATATAAATAATAATGGTGAAATCAGACTTTATATATTTAATTTGCTTCTAGTGATATTTGTTTCAAGAATTTTGCTAACTAAATTAAAACAAAATTATACATTTTAGTAAAAATTAAAGTACTAGAACTTTACGACGGGAAATTTAAAAATTGAATACACATTACACCGCCCATTCATTGATAAAATCAACTTGTTATATGATAGACAGTCAAAATGAGTATGAGTGCGTAAAAATATGTATGGAGGAGTGGAGCGAGATGCAGCTGAGACTATTCTCTACGATTCATTCATAAATACGTCCATGTGCAAGAGGGATGCGAGATAGCATGTGTTGGCGCCTGTACTAAAACCGCCCTGACGTAAACTATAAGGTTCTTAAAAGACTAGATTCCAGGCCGTTAATAAACTAATCAAAAAAATATTTCTAAGGTCATACCCTTGGATAAAGAATACACACGTCCATGGTCATACCCAATCTATGGTTATACCAACTCTGATCAAAAAAATGGGCTGCATGGAACTAAAAAGTTAAGCATCTATCTTTCAAAGACATTATTTCTATACAAACACAATAACACATGCAAAATTAAGCCGATCGTCATTATAAAAGAATGAGCACTCGCAAGATTTACACCAGTTTCATTAATTAATTTAAAAAGCTTAATATTCCTTTTTGAGTTGTATAATATTGCAAATACAATACATTATCTTATATAAAAAAAGTGAAAAGTAATTCCACTTTACATAATTTACAAAATGAAAATAATAACACTGTTTCTAACTATAGGACTTGTCTTTCCCAAAAAAAAGTATTGTTATTATTTCAGTTTTTATGAATGAATGATTAATTAAGTTGTCGTTAATTGTAAGCGAATTACTTTTCCATAAAATCCGGCCGATGTAAAAAATTGATAAAAGTCTTGAGTTATAAAAACACAAAAAACGTTTTGGTTGGATTAGTATTTGCAGATAGATGGGAGATGCCTCACTTTTTAGTTCAAGCACTCATAGGACGCAGGTTATAGTAATTTAACTGTTTTTTGTTTTGATGATTATGTTTTGAGAATATTTACTGTACATTTTTAAATTTGTAAATGGCCTTTTCACCGTTTGTAACGAAAGATTTTTTTGAAAACAAATTTATTTATTATATTTTTATTGTGTATACTATTACATTACTATTACATATACATTTAGCTTTTATGACTCCTTTTTTTTAAATAATTCTTATAACAGTATTACCTTTAATGTTTAGTAAATACATCATAATAATAAAATTAAGACCACAACAACTGTAGAGATATATTTATTATCTTTTGACACAAATGCGCTCAACACTTTAATTTTGAGAATTTTTACCAGTCTTAATGTAAATATAGTTAATTTAGACAAATACTGAACAAAAAGCATAAATAAAATAACTTTTTTTATGTAGAATTTAAAATAAATTTGAAAGTACATAATAAATTAAAATGCAAGTTATTTCAAAATATCTTATGGCAATATTGATCCAGGAAGCGTTTCTTTAGTCAGAGTTACTACCATTAATTTTCCAAATTAAGTATCCGTATTTATATCTTTCTGGTTTTCAATTTGTATATCAATAACTAATATTATATCAATATTAGTTAATTATATTTGGAAAATAAATTTGTTCCCAAAGTTTTTACCTACAATTATGTATCATTACATATTTGGCAAATTGCCATGAACTTCCGGTGCAAGATAAAGACACACGCGGATCTATCGAGAAAAGAACGCGAATAATTATAAAAATAAATTAAAAGCAAGACTTATTTATTAATTTTACATTGTCTCGCTTTATAAGATGTCCAATAACGGTGCTCTAGACTCTTGGGAAAATCAGGCTGATGTTATAGGCGAAAAAGGTGCAAAAGATTCCGATGATATGTCTACAAAATTTTCCACATTGAATGTAAATGCCGTGGAATTCGTGCCTTCTTTTTGCAAGGCTTCCGATAATGATAGTGATTCTCCTTCTTCACCACAAAAATCAGAAAGCGAATCTACAAACACTGGTGGGAGTCCCGTCTTAAATGGTAAGTCACTTGTCAATGTTATTCGTTAAATTAGTCATATTCTCTTTCCGACAGTGCTTTAAGTTATATTTTTAATAAATATTGCTAACCTAGGCGTTATTTTATTTATTAGGAACTCTGTAGTACTTTCTGAGAATATTTGGAATGTCTGTTTTTTTAATCGTAATCCAGTTCTAACGGGTTATGTCGTGACACGCGGCGTGACTCTAAAGTTATTCAGAGCTAACTTTCTCCGTCAACAGTTTATCTATAGTTATATTTTGTTGCAAAAGTGTTTCAAAACGTTATTTCTTATTTGTTACGTGATTTTTTGGCTTGTTTGTGACATATTACTACTTTCACATTACGAAGTAGCACTACATATGTTTTATTGATACAATCGCTTTCGGAAATTTTAAAATAATTCATTTAAGTGAAGTGTTAAATTTTAATTGAAGTAATATCAGTGAAATATGATTGGTACTGTTCTAAAACTATTTTTGTAACCTATACTACATACAATTCTAAAATTGCTTATGTTTTTGTATTGTGATGATATCTTAGTAGTGTTTGGTTACTTGCTTTTGTTTGTCTTTGTTTTTATAGAAAATGAAAAATAATAAATTGATTGGGTTTGAAGGATGTGGTGACGACGGTGGTGAAAGCGGTGATGGTAGAGCAGCATCTGCGTCGCCACGGGTGGAAGAGCCGCCTCCTGTACCACCAGCTGCTGAGGCTGATGGTGCCCCTTTGCCCAATCCCTCTGATGTCTCTCCAACTGCTGACAGTTGGGAAGCTGAAGCTGATGATGCCCTACTTACTCCAGAAGAAAACAATGATGCAGAAGAAGAAGAAATAGAAACACAGGTACCTCATACTATATTGAAATTATCATATCAGTAACAATATTTTTTTTCTATTCATTATATGGTGAATAAAATCGAGAATATATTTAGAATGTGATGGTAATTTCAGACCATTAATATTGAGGAAAAGTACTGGAGATTCACTTGTTACAAAATTGGTTATTTCATAATTATATTAAATGGGTAAGCTATCATTACTCAAGGTGTCATATCACTGTATATTAAAACTTCTTATGAAGTTATGTACACAGAAAGTAGTGATAAGGAATGAGGTTATATTTGTCATTCATCAATTTAGCCGCCCTGATTCTAATAATGGCATGATGGTAATAAATTAATGCTTGTGTGTTAAAATATTGTAGTAATTTAATATTAAAGTTAGAAACCAAAAAGGCCTAATTTTGTTTTACTGTCAATCCAAAGTAGTAAGTTATATTGAACATTATAAAGAGAATTCAAAAAATAAATATTATAAATGCAGAAGTCTGTCTGTCAGTTCTGCTTTCATACTTAATACATAAGAGCCATACTGATGAAACTGGTACAATTTAAGTCTGTATACAGGTATGGGGGTATTATTCGAACAAGAAAACCATGTAGTACCTCCATAAGAACAAGTATTTTCAAACTCAAATTTATATAAAAGAACTTACATTACTAAAATATATTTTGTGGTTGTGATGCTTCATTGTTAACAAGGTTAAAAGTTTCCAACCTCTTATAAAACTCATATTTAAAAGAGGCTTTTACATGTACAACTGCATTTAATCTCTTTTAAATCTATTGATGTACTGGCCAGATGTTAGTCTTTAGTGTTCTCAGTATGCTGCTGATTTCTAGATGCAAATATGAAACCTAAAAGTAAATAAGGAACAAATAAATCTGATTGTAAATAAAGCTTAGAAGAGAAGAGGTGTACAACATTGCAACATATTAAGTAACGCTGTGTATTTGTTTCTTAAAATTTCATGCTGCGTCTAATGACATTGAGAGTTGTTGACAAAGAACAGCCAACAAGTGCAATGAACCAATTTATGCACATCCATATCCAGTATAGTTTTATCATAGAAGTACTTTTAAGCTAAGGTTATAAGTCTACTGTATTAAAGTACAATCATATAAATTCAAGAAGAATCATTAAAGAAGTAGAGGTTAAAAGTGTTTGAAAGTATATATCACTAATAACGATGACAGGAGGATAATATTTTTAATTTTAATATCAACTGGAATTGCATTCTTATTTTTTTATAACAACATTGTTTACTCTTCTAAAATTAGTTGTTGTTTATAAAGTAAGCTTTTATAAATAAGCTAAAAAAATGAGTTCTTACAGTTATATGCATTTTAGGTATTTTAAGAGTATTTTTTTAAACTAGATAAATCTTGGCTACATGAAGAGAAAATTAAAATTCGGGCTTGCATACTGTTACTATAAGATAAGGTGCCAGCAAATTAGTAATTCTACTTGTATTGACAGCCTTGATGTGAAAATGAAATTATATATTAATAAAGTTAATGAACTTTATGTGGAAATACAATATGGAAATGCTATGACATAAATATAATTTATATATTTATTGTATATAATATATCAATATTAGTATAGTGTGCATGCTGTCTTCTATTTTTTTATAATATAATATCTAAATGTTTTATAAAGAAATGACTGCAACTTCTTGTTAATTCAGGTTTCTTCCTACATGTCAAGGTTGACTGGTAAAAATCAGTTTTACCATAAAATTGTTGTCTTTAAGATTTAAACATTTTTTATATCTTCTATTTTTTTTTAACTACAATCTCATCTACTAATATACTTTATTATTCAATCATTGATTTGATCTTTACAATTACATTCACACTGTAATTTTTACCACACATAGAATGTGCTAATTGGGGATTTAAGAGTTTATAAACGCAACAAATTTGTCAATACTGAACTTAATTTATGTACATCGACTAAAAGTCTCTATTTTCGGTTGATGTTCTCATTATTTAGTAATACAACCTTGAATACATTTATACTACATGAGCTTTATACAATAATACCATTATGTAATTTATATACTTTTACTTACAAAATATTAATTAGTTTTACTAAATTTGAACGCATAAGAGTAATTTTTTAACAGCTCCATAGTTAAATTTGTGATTTCTGTAAATTAGGAAGATGGTGAAATAGCAAAGAAAATCCCCAAAAAAAAACCAACCAGAGTAGAAGATACACGCAGTAAGAAAGAACATGTAAATGTTGTATTCATTGGTCATGTTGGTAAGTAACACAGTTTTGCACAAAATATTATTTAGCAAATACACAAAAAATTAATTAAAAAATACACCTGTTACACTTTTGTTATTAAGAAATTGAATGATTTTGAAATATTATTTTACAAATTAATGGCATAAGATATTTGCATTTGTCTGCAGTTAAAAAAAATATGTATGCTTGCTAAAGGTACCAATGACACACTGCTTAACCGCGAAAGACTGACGTGATTTTCGTACGTTCTATTTCTATGGCTTTAAAACAAGTGACTGTCATGTCTGATTTACACTTCTCGTAGCCCTGACGTCGTCCAACGACGCTAGTAGAAATTCTGCGATCTATTCTCCGCATATCGCACCTTCAGCGATGCCTTTGAGCTAGCTCTACGTGCTTGATGACGCTGTTAAAAAAACCACCCAGTAATATAACAGGAAAACGAAATGACCCTCATTACGTCGTCCAACGATGCTAGTAGAAATACTGTGATATATTCTCCGCATTTCACACCGGCATCAATACTTTTAAACTTGACGACTATAAGCTGTTAGTACTCAAGTATATTGTATATTCAAGAAAAATTAAAACATGCTATTCAACCCTAGAATATACTAAACAAAAGAACAGATTAACAGTTTTCCATTCTATATTTAGCATTACATAGTTATTCCTTATTAATTGCGGCAAATTTATTTCATTATGTTCTCGCAAGTTATAATGTTAATTTCAAATGGTGTTTTATGATTTAATAGTTATTAACAATAAATAAAATTCATTTTATAATTATAGAAACTTATTTTGAATATATGTATTTATTTATAGATGCTGGAAAATCCACAATTGGTGGTCAAATAATGTCACTGACAGGAATGGTTGATAAAAGAACTTTGGAGAAATATGAACGAGAGGCGAGAGAGAAATCAAGAGAATCATGGTATCTTTCCTGGGCTCTAGACACAAATCAAGAAGGTTTGTATAATATACAAAATTATTATAAATATTATACATTTATTTTAAACAAATGTATTATCTTGCCCTATCCAATGTCAATTGGACCATTTATTAAGTTTTTTCCTCAATTTAGAGATAATGACATTTTAATTCTTATTAGTTATATATTTACAATATTATTGAATGGCAAGTAGCCCGGGTGGCAGTGAATCAGGTTCAGCTCAGTGGGTTGCGGCTTCGATTCCTGCAAGTTTCAAAAATCTTATAAAAACAATTTATTGGTTATTTGTATCTGAATGTAACGATCTATTCATTTAAAGTTATATATGTATATATTTAATAGTTATCTGTCATCCATAACAAAAATATTAAGTTAATCACATTGGGGACATACAACTATAAAAAAAAGTGTAAGTGTACCATATAAACCACTTCTTATTCTTAGTCTATGTTATATGACATTCTCCTATATACTCTGTTATATACACATTTTGTTTTTAGTGTTGGTATATATGTATATATGTGCATGTATATGTATATATATATATATATTTATTTCCTTAGTTTTATTATTAATATTTAATTTAATTATCATATTATAGCAGACCTACATACACATTTTATTCAATCCTGAAGCTGGGCTGGGAGATGATGCTTATAGCATTAAGTCCGCCTTTTGTACATATATTAGTATATACATATAGTGTAAGTATTGTACAAAAAAGTTTATAAATAAAATAAATTTATTTTCCTTTATTTTTAGAACGGGACAAGGGTAAAACAGTGGAAGTTGGTAGAGCATATTTCGAGACTGATAAGAAACATTTTACTATACTTGATGCTCCTGGACACAAAAGTTTTGTACCTAATATGATTGGTGGTGCTGCTCAGGCTGATCTTGCTGTACTTGTATGTATCACATCTCATATACATCTTCTTTTTCGACTGATCTGTCTTTAAAGAATATTTTAATATGATAAATGTTAAAATACAACAACAAACATTTAATAAATCCACAGGATAAAACAAATTATAAACATATTAATTACTAGCAATCGCCAGCGGCTCCGCCCGCGTGGAATGATTACCGTAATATTGATATTGATATATTCGATAATTAATTTTTATTTGCTGACCGATTGAAATAAAATATGCCCTATATGTTAAGTGAGGCTTTCTACTACATATTAGTGAAAACATCGTCCCAATCGAATCAGCGGCTTCTGAGATTAGTGGAAACAAACGCACAGAGATTTGACATATCAACGATTTTATTATATGTATAGATATCTAGGCTTATTATAAAGCAAAGCCCACAAAAGCTATCTGTATGTGATTAATTTTCTCAAATGTACTGAACGGTTTTTTATACGGTTTTTACTAAACGATAGTACAATTCATAACGAAGGTTTAGATGTATAGTAATTTGTGGTTAAATTCCCGCGGTTTCAGGATTTACGCGGTTAAAACTGTTGGACTGATTTACACGCGGGTAAAGCCAGCGCGGTTATCTATTTTATTATAAAACAACGTCTGTCTGTTTGTGGTCGATTTTCTCGTAATCTACTCAACGGATTTTTGTACAGTTTGTATTAAAAAGTAGTGCTATTCCTGTGAAAGGTTTAAGTTAATAGTACATTACGGTTTTATATAAATAGTATTGAAAAGGTCGCATAGTTGTAAAACACTCACCTGCTGGGAGCTTTCGTCGCGTGCATGCGTAAACCAGTACAGATAAACTATATCTAAAAATATAAAAATGCTAAAAAAGTCCGCGACAGCATTTTTCCATCTCTTATGGTTAAGTCACAATAACTACTTTTATGTTCAAAATTCTGATCCATCCAGGCGAAGCCGCGGGCATCGTTAGTATTCAACAAAAAATATATATAAACATGTTTACGCACACACACACACACACACATTATATTGGTAAATAATACCGTTTGTGTACAAAAATATTTTGTAGCACCCAATTGATAACAAATATAATCTCTGCTGAATTCATACCAGTTTGTATAAAAAATTATTTGATTGAGTTTAATGTAATAACATCACATTTCAATGTAACTGTTGCAGGTTATATCTGCGAGGAAAGGTGAATTCGAAACGGGATTTGATAGAGGGGGACAGACTCGCGAACATGCAATGTTGGCTAAAACTGCTGGTGTTAAGCATTTAGTTGCACTTGTAAACAAAATGGATGATCCCACTGTCAACTGGGATGAAAAAAGGTAATTAATTAAAAATAAGAATTCTAGAATAGACTATAAATACCAGTACGTAAGTGACAGAGCCTGGCTTTCTAATTTATTTTAAACGATTTAGAAAAATGCAATAAATAATAAAGATGCATGGTGGCATGGTGATATCAAGATTAAGAGGACTTTAACGCCTAAGATGGCCCGAACGAAGCTGCGTGTACAACTAATACTGCATATAAAAATAAATTAATAATTTGTTTAAGGTACAATGAATGTCGAGACAAAATCCTACCTTATCTCAAAAAATTAGGTTTCAATACAGCAAAAGACTTGTCGTTCCTGCCTGTATCAGGACAAACAGGACAAGGACTATTGGAAAGAGTAAGTCCAAATTCAATTGTTGCATACTCTTAGAAAGTAGTTATTCTGTACATATTTGCAAATGTCCAATAATTTATTTTACAACTATATATCAAAAACGTGTAAAAATGGTCTTAAATATGTACTAGTCCATACTGATCCTACTCTCTACTAATATTATAAATGCGAAAGTTTGTGAGTATGGATGTATGTTTGTTATTCTTTCACGGCGAGTCCACTGAACCAATATAGAAGAAATTTGGCACAATTATTTACTTACACCAGAATAACATATAGGCTATAGAAACCTGTTAATGCTACAATAGGATGACATTGAAAAGCGCAATTATTATCAATCTATTATGGGACAACAGTCCAAGTAAACGAAGTTGTGGGTAAAAGCTAGTATTATAAATGTGGAAAGTCTCTGTTGATTTGTGACGTGTTCACGCTAGATCAATATTGATGAAATTTCGTATAATTAAGGGGACAGAGAAAGACATATTGCATAGAGCACTTAAACTTAAGTTAGAGCGAAAGATGTTGCAAGTGCTACTCTAGTAACACTATAAATCTAATTTTAACTATCTCTGTGGTTATAAGATAACTATGTGATGCCAGTTACATATCACCCTATCCAAAGAATAAAGTCACATGTCTCAAGTATGAGCATGGAAAAGGTGACTTTATTCTTCCGATAGGGCGATAATACATTAAATATTTTGCAATTTTTTAAATAGGTAACAGAAGAAATTTGTCCCTGGTACCGTGGTCCATCCTTTATTCAACTAATTGATGAACTACCATCCCTTAATCGCAAGATGGACGGTCCCTTCATAATGCCTGTTGTTGATAAATATAAAGACATGGGAACTGTGCTCATGGGAAAAGTAGAGGCCGGTACCACACGCAAAGGCAGCACTCTTTTCCTTATGCCTAACCGGGTAAGTTTGGTGTTATGTATGTTTAGGAGAATACAGGAATGTGTTACTACAGTTCAAAAATTTAAAAAGAGGCTGATACCAAAAAGCCTAATATTAAATTGGAAAAAACATAAATTATAAGAATCATCCATATAGCTACTCTTTGAACTTGTACAAGGTAGAAACGACAAAACATAACTAGTTATAAAAATTATATTTTGAAGAAACCGCCGAAATTCTGCTGTCAGTTATCCATACCAGGAGTTCAAATTCTAGTTGATTACTCAAGAGCACTTGTTTACAGTTTATTTTTATTAAATGGTATAATATTTGTATTATATGTAGTTATTTCTAGAAATTAAAGGGCTTAGTAGGAAATCCAATATCTCAAGAATAATCTTGCAATATATCTAACTACGTAATTTAAATGTAGTAGAAAAATTTAGAAATTAAATTAATTTAAAAAATACAATATTTATCAAATATTACAAAAAAAAAAAAAACTTGATAATATATGAATTTGTTGTCGGATTTTTGAGTATATTAAAATATTATGTTTTTCATCCTTTTTTCAATTTAAACTTTCTTCAAAATCATAATCGTAATTTTCTTAAGTAAAGAAATCTGAAAATTGTTATATTCAATTCATGTTATAAAATTACAGGTCCAAGTGACAGTGGATCAGTTATGGTCAGATGATATTGAGGTCACATCCATTGGGCCTGGTGAGAATGTCAAAGTGAAACTCAAAGGAATTGAAGAGGAAGATGTATCCCCTGGCTTTGTTCTTTGCGACACGGGTGAACCAATCACCACTGGGAGGGTATGCTAGTCTATTCATACTAATATAATAATAACTATATATATATAAACTATAAACTTTGTACTCTCTTATTTTTATTTTGAACGAGGACTATTGTGAGTGTTTTTCATAGTTTATGCATACAAACTGTTAGCTGTGTGGTATCCGGCTAAGTAGAATAGTACCACCCTCATTTCTTACCGAGGTGTCGTAAAAGGCGACTAAGGTAAGTCGACCAGCCGTGTGGTATCTGGCGGAGTAGAATAGACCACCCTCATTTTTTACCGTTTTTTAGTTTTATTCAAAAAAAATTTTTTATCCTTGTTTTCGATCTCGAATTTTAAAATTTTTTTATGTTCAATACAATCACAATTTTTCGCTGTCAAACGTAAAGTCATGATAGTTCATTTAGGGAACGGGCGGTTTTAGAGAGGTGAAAATAGCTAGGATCGAGCCCCACCTGCCCTATTATTTTTTATTTTTCTTTTCAATTTTTTTTTTTACATTTTAAAAATTACCGAGCAAAGCTCACCCAGGTACTATTTTTAAAAAGAACAACCGCCGAGCTTCTTGCTGGCTCTTTCTTCTTAGTAGGAACAGCTTTCCGAACCAGCAGTAGAGTTGACGATTCAAAAGCACTTGTTTACAAGTTTATTTGAGTAACGAATATTTTGAATTTGATATATGAAAAATATGGTTATAGGTATTTGATGCGCAAGTGGTAATATTGGAGCATAAATCCATTATCTGTGCGGGATACTCTGCTGTCATGCACATACACTGTGCAGCTGAAGAAGTTACTGTCAAGGTAAATAATCATCTATATAAAATTTGAATTTGCAGTGTGTATTATTAAAACAGCTCTAAAGGTAATAAGATAGAGAAAAACAATAATAGATGATAAGAGAAATATAAAGATAATAAAAAAAGCATATATTGCATTGTACCAAAAGATGATAAGTATATGTGAAGAATTCTCCGACTCCTATTTTATTGAATCTTCCAAATATCTGTTATATTTGGGTTTTGTTTTAATGTTCTGCAAAAAAAAAGAAATAAAAATAATCATTTTAATGCTGTTTTATAATATTATTTAACAATAAAATTATTGTAAATGATTTCATACTAAATATAAATAAGTTTAATTGCAAAGCTTTGCGATTTTGGTCGTGGAGTCTATCTCCTGATGATGCTTCGGTTGCGGGGCGAAACGATTGTCGAGTTTGTGATAGTGAACGTATAAAGTGCTTGTGTATTGTGGTGGCGGTGGTGGAGGTTTGTGCATGTGTTTTTTACGAATCCTGCATGAATCAGGTACGATAACCAATTGTCCACTCTACATTTAGCATTGTATATATTTTCTATTTTACTTCGTGGATTATAGCAAAATACTTTTAATACTTTTGTACTTAGTATTACCTGTTGTATTCACTAGAACAAAACAAATTCATATAGTAAATTTATAAGTATTATTTTTGTTATTATTATCATTCTGCTGCCCTTATCCTGCTCTAAGGGGGTTGGCACATGATTTTCTCTTCCATTCTTTCCTACCATTTGTTACTCATGCTTTACTAATATGCATGTTATACTTTACACAATGCATACACACACACACACTTTACGCAATCATTTCTTTTTGAAACCTTCCTCTAATATCTTTTTACTTAACACATTTTTTTACTTTTTTATATTATACTAGCTTTTACCCGCAACTTCGTTCGCCTGGACTGTTGTCGTGTGATAAGTTGATAATAGATCGCGCTTTTTAGTGTCATCCTATTCCTGTAGAATTAACAGGATTTCTATAGCCTATATGTTATTCTGGTGTATAAGGAATAATTGTGTCAAATTTAATCGATATTGGTTTAGCGGATTCGCTGTGAAAAAATAGTAAATATACATCCATGCCCTTAAGCATTTATAATATTAGTAGGATAGGATATAAAATAATTTTGATTGAAAAACCTATATTAACAATTAATTTTGTTTTTCAGGCACTTATCTGTTTAGTAGACAAGAAGACTGGAGAGAAATCTAAAACGCGGCCGCGATTCGTCAAGCAGGATCAGGTGGCGATCATGAGGATAGAGTGTGCAGGCGTTATTTGCCTCGAGCCTTTTAAGAAATTTGCTCAAATGGGCAGGTTCACATTAAGAGATGAAAGTGAGTTTTAGTTTACTGGTCATTACAAAATGTTATGAATACTTCTTATAGGGATTATTTGCAATTTCTGTAAATGCATTTGATATTCTTTTTTTTATCATGAGGTTTGCTTATTTAAACATAGGTCGTAGAGCTACTTTTGGGTGTCCAATAGAAAAGTAATTAAAAAATAATTTTGTTATAATTAATGAGGAATCCTCATATTGCTAAATATTAAATGCAGGTTTTGTGCACCATCATATTACAATAACACTGCATACATTAACTATGGCGATCTAATTACTATAGGAAAGCAGATTCGTTATAGCAGTAATCATCATCCTCCTGCCCTTATCCCACTCTAAGTGGAGTTGGCATAACATTTTCTAAACATGTTGTTACATGATTTGGCTGCGTGTTTTTTGACTGGCCGTCTGCCTGACGTTAACTTACCTTAGTCCCCTTTTTACGACACCTCGGTAAGACAGAGGGTGGTCTATTCTACTCAACTGGATACCACACGGTGTCTCTTACCTTAGTCGCCTTTTATGACACCTTGGTAAGAAATGAGGGTGGTATATTCTATTCAGTGGGATACCACACGGCGGGTCGACTTACCTTTGTCGCCTCTTACGACACCTCGGTAAGAAATGAGGGTGGTCTATTCTTCTAAGTCGGATACCACACTTTAAGCAGTAATATAAACTATAAATATATACTTTTAACTTTACATTGATTAAACACATTTTACAAAAATAATAATTAATATATGTTGTTATAATCCTCGATGAAGAACAGTTTTATTATTACTTTTGTATTATGGATCTCCGCAAAGTAACGCCTACTTCTATAAATTATTTAAACACATTTTCTTTTATTCCAGATAAAACTATTGCGATCGGCAAAGTCCTGAAAGTGATTGAGTAATTTGGCACTACAACTCGTAATTTAGTTAGGGTAGGCCTTTCCAAAACCTGTATCATCAGTGAATTCATGTATGTGTAACTCTGAACTTTGGGATATATGTGAGAGCTCGAGTGTGTCGCTTCGTCGTCGGTGTTTGTTGAATTATAGAGAAGCTAGTCCTCGTGGAATATTGATTGATTACTATTTAACAGCCACTGCCATTGAGCAAAATTACACTTTTACACCAAACAATATAGATTAAGAGATGGATAATAAAGTTCCTATGAATAAAATACATTGGAATAATTATGTACCTGTAATTTATTACATGAAAATTTTATTATAAAACAACTACTAGTATTCATATGCTACTGTAACATGATTATGTTAACAATTATCCTCTTGGTGTCTGATACTATTTTGCTGTTAAAAGATAATGATATCAGAATGATGATTGATAATGACTTGCATATGAACAGTCCAATATACTGCTATAATTATGTTTTTTACACATATGGTATACATATATCATATAGCAGCAAAAGGATATGGTAATATTTCAAGCTGTCGTAATATTACAAATGAAGTCTATAAAAAATACTTTCACTTTTTACTCACAAAAAATCGCAACAATCTAATGTGACTTTTAAGTAATTTGTGAGTAATATGGTTAAATATTAATTCAGACTCCATTCTTCAAATCATATATTAGCTTTGGCCTCACGGAAATAATAAAAAGTTAATATGGAAATAGTAGCAAATGTATTCTCTTAAAGGAATTTGTGAGGTACAAATCTAATTACAGTCTTTGCAGTTATGTAGGAAGTGTATTTTGTATATAAGGATAATACGTCAAACATGAAATTTTAAAAATTGTAATAATTTTTTAAATTTAATATTGAAGTTGACCAAACTGGTAGGTTGATACAGTATTGAATGTATCAGAATATACATAAAACCGGATTTTTCTACGAATTTAATGTTACAGTGGATATGAATAATGATGTGGTTCATGTCAATGACGTGATATCGTGTGTATTTAATTCATAGACATTTTACGGATGTCTCTATGCATATTTTATTACATCAGTGCTTTTGATTTTACTCGGAAAAAAATTCGCTAGCAACATTAGAATATTATTATTAGCGTTATTATTTTAATAGGTAGTAACTAAAAATATTGTTTATTTGAAGCTTGAAATTTGTTTTGGAGTTTGATATTTGATAAATAAATTAAATCAAAATGATATCACATATGGTCTGTAATAAATAGTTATATGTTGAGTAACAAAAACAATGTTTAGTATTATTTATGTGTTTTAATTTTATTATGATATGGAAATTTTTATAAAGAAATTTATATTGTTTATTTAAAAAGAGTGATACAAAAAAATGTTGCGAGAGCGTTGCTAATTTACAAACATATTTTTTAAATTTACAAAAGCATTATTGTGACCATAAATATTATTTATTTCTAGAATGTCGTTTTTCTGATTCTTATTGTCAATGGTAGGTGTTCTTGTGCTCTTATTTCATGTTAGTACACAACACATGCTTCGCAATAAATTTAAATAATAAATGTTTTTGTGCTGCAAAAATCTTCACATACCAAATAACTTTCATAAATGGATTTGGTGGTAAATCCGAGCCATTTTTTCACCTTCTGTATAAGATAAATTGGTGGTATAAAAAATATATTCTATGTAAATGTAACAGAATAGCTTTAAAACATGAAATACAAAGAGCACAGTGATACATTAAACGTTGTGATAATGATATGGTGATAAGGTGATTGAAGCTCTCAGGTATCATTTTTAAAAATGATCATTGTTACTACAGTTATCGTATCATAACTAATAGTGGCAATGATAAATTTGAAATTTTACAATGATCGCCGAATACAACAGTGAAAATATTTTAACATAAATTATAAAGTGATTACTATGCCGACTCCCAATTTTAAAGTTTCTTTTATTTCACATTTGGTTTACTTTTAATGATATTCATGACTTTTTTAGTCAGTGAGAATAATTTTAGGCGAACCAGTTTGTAACGTCTATGTATGTTACTAATCATTATATTACTAGATTATATTTTTTATAAAGTTACGGTCGCTATTTATTGCTGATAGACGACCGATACACAGGCAAGCTCTTATTACTGCGCCTATTCATACTTAGACGTCCAGTTCGTTCGATTCCAGCTTTTGTATAAAACAATTACTAAATCACATGAAACGATTGTTCACATAACAGTGGCCGAATAAATTATTCATTTTATATAACTATTAATTTTATTTAAATGGAGAACACAAAGTACTTATAAAACACGTGGTACGTATATGAAATAAAATAACATCGACTTATCTTGCGACTTTTGTGGTAAAGTATAAAGTATCTGCTTAATTAATAATATAATCCGTTTTTTTACAATCGAGGCGATAATATGTTATTGTCAATATTTTGTGTATATCAGTGGACAAAACGTGAGACGAACGTAGTCCCCCAACTCGGTTCACCTCCTGCTATAGTTTATGTTACGACGACGCTTGTAGTGAGGGAGTAGGACGCGGGTTCGTTTCCCGCGTCGTAGTGCCTTTTACGTTCCCGTGCGGGGACCGCGTCCGTCTTGCGCGCCTCAACGCCGAACGACAGCTTTTCGGTTGTCTGCAAGTATATTATTTTGTTTAAAATAAAATAAAATTTTATTATAACTTCCGTTTTTTGTTCTTTTGCTCCATTATAACTACATTTTATCCAAACGTCTATATTTGTACAGTCAATAATTTTAAACCAATTATTCGAGAATACTTTTATTACTGGTAACTAACTAACCAATAGTCATAGAAAATATAGAAAATTAAAAACTAATACGCTCTTATCAGATTAGCGCTACATTATTTACGCCATCTACTGGACGCAGAAAGGAAACCGTCTACTTTGAAATATCTACAATCGCAACGTCAATCAATCGATCTTCGTTAATTAATTCAGACTTTATATGTCAACTTATGCGCAGAACATATTCGTAATCCGTATAAGTCAAAAATAAATATGAACCAAATAGAACCACTAATCTGATTTGGAACCACAATCAATACATTTTTTGCTCTCCTCTTCCCTGTTTAAAAAACCTTTCACCTCTCTCGACCGCCTGTTCCTCAAATGAATTACCATGACTTTACGTCTCTCCCCCAAAACTTCCGAGATTCCGAATGGCGAATACACACACACACACGCTCCCCGTTCCCCGCTGCGCTCGCCGCCGCGCCCGCTGCCGCTGCTGTCGCCGGCTCGCTCACCGCGACGTTCCGCCGTGCGATCGCCGCCACGCCCGCATTCGCCTCATAGGTACACCCATCCGTATCCATGTAATGTGGTTATCTTTAATATTTAAATGAGTTAATCTTGTATGTATGTATATATATATATATATATATATATATATATATATATATATATATATATATATGTGTGTGTGTGTGTGTGTGTGTGTACATACAAGATTAACTCAAATATTAAAGATATGTATGTGCTAATACTAATACATTATAGCAGTAATCCCTCGAAGAAAAATTAATTTTGGACCAACGTAATATATGCAAAAGTAATTGAAAATAGCCCCACGTACAATCTGAACTTCGCGATGAAGATATTTGCTTGCAGGGTTGGACGATGAGGCTACTTTTTACTCTTTGTGACAGGCCGATGTCACGGGCAGAAGCTTAATTAAGTTAATAACGATAATAAGATTATTATTTTCAAAAAGTACATCTGAATGTAGCGTTATTTCTATACTTATAGTAAATAATATAAAATTAAATTACGGCCGCTAATTTGAAATTGAAGGGACCAGCGATAAATTTCAAATTTCAATTGGAATTTGTGTTATTTAATATTATCAATAATACAATTATTTAATTATTCACAAATTTTTATTTCGAAAATAAGTCTTTTTTCGGTGAGCGATTTCATCATCCAAATAATTTTCAATAGTGATGAGGGCTACGACGTTGTTATTAATGGATTAATTTAATCTTACAAATATAAATAAATATATAGGACACTTACACACACGGTCGTCCGTCCCCAAAGTAACTTAATACTTGTGTTATCATTGTTATGGGTGACAGACAACTGGTGAATATATACTTATATATTTTTTAAATACATACTTAAACACAAATATACACCCAGACTCGAAGACCAAAAATTCCGGCGGAGCTGAAGGCAGGGTCACTATTTACTGCGCCAACGGTCCAGTCAAGCATTAGAATGACTCATTTACATTTAAAGAAAGACTAAAATGCGAATTTAATAGTAAACAATCGAAAGGTCTGTGCGTGATAACCGCTTCAAATTATAGAAAAAAAGAATAGACTTCAATTTATTGTTTTTAGGCCAGTGTAGCGGCGCGGGATCCTGGATGCGGGATTAGAAATAATGATGGAAAGTGGACTGTATTAAAAGGGATGGTTCATTCCGGAAACGGGGAAAATGGCGGCGGTGAAGATTTATATTTTCAAGGAGCGGAATGAAGAGGAGGCACGCTTACCTTGTGTGATTACTGTTCCGGGCACAGGATAAACGGCAGGCATTTTCCGGCACTCCACAACACTTTCACTGAATTTACACTGATTAAAGAAATGTGCCAATTAGTGCGCGAGAGCAGCGTATTCGTCCTGAACGTATTTCAGCAATCAAGTGCCGGCCTCTCTCGGCGATGCGCGTGCGGTGATAAGTAAGCGTGTGACGAGGACGGGACTATATGTATGATAGGGAAAGAGTTATATAGCGGTAACAGCAAGCAAGATACTTTTCCTGCAACGTAAAATTTCCAGAGTATTTTTCAAGGAACCGGAAAGAAATTGAAATTAGCGAATATAGGTAGAATTATTGACAGTCGACACTCAACCGTACTGATTGCTTTCTAAAAGAAATTTTGGGGTTCAGTTGATAGCAATATTTTTTGTTTATCATTTCGAATGTTTATTGTATAGTTTTAATGCAAATAAAATCAATAAAACACACAGTTGTCATATAATATCTATTTAGATCCATAATTGGATTACAAAGTTTGCATTAAAAAAAATTATTTAAATTTAGATGGAATACTTAAGATCAAACTTACTGAATATTGGATTTGTGCTGATGCAGTAGGTTTTTAACATTAATAATATATTAACAGTCTTCATTTGCATTTTATAAATATATAATACATTATTATCACTTAATGATTTTAACTTTATACATGATCAAGTTTTGGGGTTATAAAAAATAAAAGAATACAAAAGTAGGTAACATAGTACCATTAATCAATTTAAGGTGCACGGTTATTAGGAAAATGAACATTTTTATAATTCTATGAAATATTATGCTTATGAGGCATTAAATTATATTATATGAGACTAAAATCTTATGTAATTTCTGTACATGGCTGCTAAAAAATAGCACTGTAAGCAACAAATAAAGTCTAGACGATCAACTATTTACAAATTTTTGCTAATTCCATTGCTGGAATGTCATTATGTCATAATACTAAAGCTTAAATAGGTACATGTTCTCCCAAAAAAATATTCAGTAAAGTAACTTTGAAATATTATATTTACATTAAATCCATCAATCCCTTGTGAAGTATAAATTACTTATTCCACTCATTGAATTTCTTATTTTATTATTACATAACCATTTCTAAGCATTCATTAATAGGTTATCAGTCTCAATTTGTTTAAGTACCTAAAGAAGATAGAATTTGGCAATCGCAAGAATCTAATCCTGAATTTTGATATCATTCTTTAATACATTTTGGTTCATTTGATCATTCTCATACTCAACAAAGTCATCAAATAAGCTAGGCCATGCTTCTGTGTCATCATAACTGCTAAGATCATGCCCCACAAACTCACAAAAATTTAAAAACATATACCAAGTATCTTTCGGGATACCCCTAACGTGAGGATTATTCTCAAGATAGCTCAGCCATCTATCCAGTATTGCAGGTTCATTGTTGGTAAAAACTAGGCGCCATAGAACAATTGAAATATCTGCAGGCAATATTCTTTGTCCAGTACTGACATCTAAGCCAAATTTAAATGTAAATCTATACAAATCTTTAAATTGTTCTGTATCTCTAGTTAATTCATTAGTTATATCATTTAGCTTTTGTTGTATACCTTTAATGGAATCTGTTTTGATATTTTTCAATCCTTGAACAAATTCTTCTTTAGTGAATCTACACATTTGACTAGCATTTAATTTCCAGGCAAGTACTAAAACTTTAAAATCATCAGGATTTAACTGTAAATCATTGCATAGGTTTTCAATGCCTTCTGCAAGTATAGCCTCTTCCATAGCATCTTTATACTGATCAAACAGCTGATTAATTTTTGATTCTGAGACCCGTGATTCACTTGAACCTAGTGAAGACATACTACGTGGAATTGATGGTAACTTTTGGTAAAAAGATTTTATAATTTTCTCATTATTTACATGCATTTTTTGTACTGATAATGTATCTCCCGCACAGTTTTCATTAGCAGAACTCAATGTATTAGTGTTTGATAAGTGATTACTATTTCTATAACAGTGTATACTATTTTCATTGTTTTGCAAAAGTGGTTCCTCCTGAGGGTAGTCTGAAATCATCACAGTAGGCACTTGATTAGTTGTGACAATTTCTGTCATCTCTGAAAAAAAAAGAAATAAAATATGAATAATGAATTAACATATGTATTATACTAGAAACGGTAATATCCCACAGTTAGACAAGTCTTCTAAAGGTATCCCTAAAAAGAGGGATGTAGATAGTAAAACACACTACAATAAATGTATTACTTTTATTGATTATTTATACTTTTTCAACGCTAAATAATAACGTTCAATTTTATTAAAGACACACAAAGAACCTCTTACCATTTTTTTTCCTGTTAGGTGTTGGTACCACATCTGCACTTGTTTGGTTTCTAAAACAGCTAAGACAATGGCCCATTTGACAAAATATGAAACAAAACCTTCCAAGTCATAAAATCTTTATATACACTAATTGTGTTGCTCAATTTTTGATGAAATGTGCTATACAACATAATGACCACCAATCTGTTTTTGCTGTTGTAACCTTTTTATACAAACCTGAAATTATAGATTAATTCTTGATAAATACAAAACATAGCAAAGACAATACTACGTTTAACAATTACTCAATAAGTTATAAAAATATAAAATCATTTACATACCATCCTTTTCATTACAAACAAGATGACAAGGGTCAGGTACAAATTGTAGAATTTTTCATCAGAAAACCCGATTTATACATATTAAAAAATAGATGGAAATATTTTATTAATTATTCTAATTCTAGAAAATAAACGAGAACTTCATAGCGTTCACACAAATATTAATTAATCAATCTGAAAATCTCCGTCTACTTAATTTACTGAAAATATATTATGACCATAGACAAAGATTATTTGCTCTTGATCAAAGCTTACAGTGTACATAATAGGCATGGACAGAATCACCAATCACTTAATGATCATGGTATGAAAAACTTTTCATATAGCATCATCTGCTAATGAGTTTTAGAGTAACTGCTACTGCTATACAAAATTATGGATAGGTATTCGATGAAAAAGTAAAATAATTAAATTAATACTGAGACTAACTCACTGATATTGAGCAAAATTATTGTTAATACAAACAAATGTAATTCTTATATCTCATATAATACGGTCGATAATTCGGGAAGATTTAAATTTATTTACGGAGAAGAAAGCACTTTTACGTTATTCCAACTGAAAGTATATCCTAGAAATATCGACCGTATTGAATATTATTTAAAAATACATTTGTTTGTAATAGCAATCGCTTTATCAAGTAATAATATTATAGCGAATAGCTGAATAATATAATAGCGGATTGCGTTTTTGCTAATCAATATTACTGGGAAAAATTATTATTGATTAGCAAAAACGCTATCCGCTATTATATTATTTACGATAATGGACTAAATGATTGCTTATACGAACAAATTTAGTCTTTATGTCCTATACACTGCATACGACATAAAGAATACATTTGTTTGTATTCCAATAGCATTGGCAGCTTTAGCATTTCGTATACGAACAAATGTAGTCTTTATGTCCTATAAACTGCATACGACATAAAGAATACATTTGTTTGTATTCCAATAGCATTAGCAGTAGTAGGTATGATCACGTGATTAAAATCGATCATATCGTGGAACGAATATGATTCTTATATAGCAATCATACCCAAGCCTAGTACATAATAAACTCTTGATCACTATAGAGAAAGGATGTAAAAAAATAATAGATTTCCATTAAAAATGGTTTCTAAATTACTTATCCTCTTTTTCTTTTTACTCTTTTTCTTGTTTTTTTTTAAAGATATCAATTGCATTGTTGGACAAAATTAAGGCAAGTAAACTATACATTTCAAAGGAATTTCACAAACAGCGCGTCTGTGTTTATTTATCAGTAGTTGTCCACTTTAATTAGCCTTTATTCTAATTAATTATTAATATTAAAACAAGCAACTTTAAAAATAGTCCGAAAATATCGATTATTTTTAAAGGTAAAAAATCGATTATATATGTGCTACGCCAAGTCACATCCCTAACACAGAATACAGACTATTTAGTTAGTAGTCTATGGAACAGACTATTATAGTAAATGATCTATGATACAGACTACTATTTATTACAATTTCCAGATAATAAATATCAACAAACAATAACCTAGTAAGAACAATATAAACATTTTCTGTTTTAATTACAATAAATTAAATAATGGACGTTTACTGCTTCTCTATCATTTTCTATTTTTCGTAAGACAACATTATGACTCCAATTATGGTCATAATTACATTTCTTTCTTACATCAATTTTAAATATTTAACATAGTTGTTGTTTATTTGACTTGGTTTTTGAGTTGAATTAATAATTTCTTTATCTGAGCTAAGAAAAACTAAAACTTACAGTTTTATAAACAATAATATCAGGCTTGGATAAAGAATACACTGGATGCCGCCTTAGCTATTTTTGTGTGTCCGTTTTATGCTTGTGTGAACTTTTAGAACTGCATTAGTGTGCGTGATTAGGGAAGTACTTAGCTTATCGATAAGCTAAACTAGGCGTCGATAATTATCGAAGCCTAGCTCAGGTACTGTAAAGTTAATATACAGTTGTAACCAACCTAGTTGGTTTACTGTTCAGAATAGATTTAAATATTTGAATAGATTGACATAATTTCCTGAGTGTACAGTCTGCAGTATAATGTCATGAATTATCCGATGCACATCTTTACTGCATATCTTACTGTGATGGGTGGTTCTCAAAAATGGTATCAGTCAATTGACTGTGAGCCTAGATTTACCAAAGAATCTTTTGAAGCGTTAAAAATAAAGTCGAAGGTGCAGCCCTTACTCGGTGCTTTATGTATAGATGAAATGTTAACATAAATGTTAGTGCTTCAGTGGCCAATTGAACAATATCATGATCCACATTATTCCCAACATTTACATATCCGTGAGACCGGTGACAGCTTTTATCCACTGTTCTCTTATATGTGGGCATTTAGGAAACCTAAGAAAATAATCTAAAATTAGAGAATTCGCATTAACTTGGCTAGTAAATATAACTTTGACTGATATTTATCGATACATAATAATTCGTTAGTGTGTACATCACTACGTAGGTAACACAATTTAATCGAATATTTAATGATTAATTTCTATGTTTTATCAGTATCCCACACTCGTGCCGGCTACAGAATATATAACTGTACTGATACATTATAATCTGAAACGCTTTAACTGAATAAAACGCTTTAATTTAGCACGCAAATGAGAGTCAAAGATTTACTTATGAAATGGTAATTCCGTGTTTTTAACTCCTCCTTTCGTTGTTCTTGATAGACACGTTAAGGCAGCACACGACATATTCCACCTTTTTTGAAAAAATATATCAGTAACACTCGTATTTGCTTTAGATTTCAAGAAATAATCTTCAACAAACTCAATGTTATGGCCTCATTTGGTGTCACCAACTGGACACATTTTTAGCGACGTTGCCGAACTTCATCACAATCTCTTTCACTCTTATGTATAGTTCGCGACAAAGTTCGCGTTAAAGTCAGGGGTATCCATTCCCACTTTTCTTGGACCAAAAGGTGTGGTGTGGTACACGGGTACGCGACCCCGGCTCCCCGAGCTACTACTGTCTTTGTCTTCCTATTGTTCAGTCAGTAGTATCCCACTCCCATTGTATCCCTTGTGATTGTCAACATACTCCTTCCCATTCCCCATCCTACATTCCTTCCCAAGGTCTAACAAAGGCAGTTCCCTCCTGTGTAACACAAAAAAGCCTGATTCGGCGAGGATGGCGACCCAATGCAGATATTGCAAGAGGGCTCGGCAGAATCGGCGTCTCAGCAAGGCAAGGTGGATGGCCTAGGGCGATAGTAGAGGGCGTATAGTTACTATCGGCCAGACACAACATCCGACCTCTCCTCCAGTCGTAGCGGTTTCCCGTTCCACTGAACCGGGGAGGGGAAGGACGAGTGTGTGCGCTTGCGTTTGCGCGGACGTCTGCGCACCTTAATATATCCTGCGCAATTGACCGCTTTCGACTAATGGACTCCGATTTCCCTTAAGTCCTATGGCGATGGGTTGAAGTAGAGAGGTCTGGTTTGATGCAAGCTAGGCTTTGTCTGATTCCTGCACATAGGCGGTCCCAGGGGTGTGAGTACACACCGTGGTCGCTTTCACATTGCAAATTGGGGGCGACAATGTGGTTTCGGCAACACCTGGGGTGACAAAGCAGCCCTATTTAGGGAGGCACTGCTTTCCTCGCTCAGCCGAGGAGGGGGCTAGAAAAGGTGCCCTAAAAAAATGCTCGTCCTCATATCAAAGGTGGTAGTAACCGCGGCTGCCATCGCATCACTCTAATACGTGGTCGACGTTACAAAAATAAAAATAGACTCATGAAAACACCTATCATGACTTTTGGCGCGTGGAACGTGGATGGCAACGCCTGTCCTGAACGCAAAACCGCAATAGTAGCTCGTGAACTTCATCGCTATAATGTTGATGTGGCTGCGCTCAGTGAAACACATCTTGCTGATGAAGGAGAGCTGGTAGAAAAAGGAGGTGGCTACACTTTCTTCTGGAAGGGTACCTCTTCATTGGAACCTCGTCGTTCAGGTGTAGGATTTGCCATTAAAAATCAATTAGTAAAGCAACTCCATGAATATCCTGTACACATCTCGGACCGCGTGACCACACTGCGCCTTCACCTGGATAAAGACAACTACCTTAATGTCATCAGTGTCTATGCTCCAACACTAGACAAGTCTGATGACATTAAAGATAAATTCTATGATGATCTATCTCAATGTCTTAACAGCGTAAACGCCAAGGAGCAGATTTTATTGCTAGGCGATTTCAATGCCAGAGTTGGTCGGGACTATGAGGCTTGGCCTGGAGTTCTGGGAAGACACGGAGTCGGCAACATGAACAGCAATGGTCAGTTGCTACTAAGTCTTTGTGCTCAATACGGTCTTGCGATAACGAACACTATGTTCCGACTTGCCGCCAAGCACAAGACAACGTGGATGCACCCACGATCCAAGCACTGGCATTTGATAGACTATGCTATCATAAGACAAAGAGACATCGGTCAAGTCCTAGTCACCCGCGTTATGCGTGGTGCCCATTGTTGGACTGACCATAGACTTATTGTCACGAAACTAAGATTCCGTCTCCGTAGACCACGTAGATCTACTATGAAAGGGCCTTCGCGTTTGAACGTGGATAGGCTGATGTTAGATAACGGGGCTAGAGAGATGTACGCTAAAGCCTTATCTGGAATGCTGCTGCCAGTAAATGAGACAGATAATGTCAATGCTACTTGGAGAGCCTTGTCTTGTCACATCTTAGAAGCTGCCTCGGTTACATTGGGAACAAAAGACCGGCATAGCGAAGACTGGTTCGATGATAATAGTGAGGATCTCAAGGTGGCATTCGACAAACACCGAAAGCTCTTGCGACAGCATAATCGTAGAGGTGGAAGTGTCGAGGTGGTCAAAGTAAGTGACCAGGAATTGCGAAAGCTGTCTCGACAATTAAAAGACAAGTGGTGGCAGGACAAAGCTCGTCAGATGCAGCTGCTTGCTGACACTAACCAGCTTGGGGAGTTTTACTGCGAGGTACGTAAACTGATTGGTACTTCCTACCGAGCTAAAGTACCTTTAAGGTCTTTGGACGGTATGGATCTTCTGACCAGCAAGGAGGCTGTACTAAAACGTTGGGCCGAACATTTCGATACTTTGCTTAACGTAGATCGATCAGCCGATCTAAATAATATCAGCATGATGCCTCAACTTCCCTTAGTCACTGAACTGGACGTACCCCTGTCTAATGACGAGGTTGTCACTGCCATCAGACAGCAGAAAAATAAGCGGGCGGTTGGCCTTGACCTTATACCAGGTGAACTACTGAAATACGGTGGTGAGGAGTTGCACAGTTTGTTGTGGAGGCTCTTTGTTCGAATGTGGGAGGAGGAGCGAATTCCAGACGATTTTAAGTTGTCTAGCATCAGAGCCCTCTATAAGAACAAGGGTGACCGCAATGACTGTAACTCATATCGCGGTATTTCACTACTATCAGCCGCTGGAAAGGCCTTTGCAAGAGTTCTTTTAAACCGCCTAAAAGATTTGTCAGAAAAGATCCTGCCCGAAACACAGTTTGGCTTCCGACCTGACCGAGGCACTTGTGAAGCTATCTTCTCGGTGCGTCAACTACAGGAAAAGAGTAGAGAACAAGGTTGTCAGTTGTACCTCTGCTTCGTTGACTTGGAGAAAGCATTCGACAGTGTGCCTCGTGAAGCTCTCTGGATGGTGCTCGGAAAGCTAGGATGCACGGAAAAGTTTGTGAGACTTCTGCGACTCCTACATGACGATATGCAGTGCTGCGTCTCCGTAGACGGCGAACAGTCAGAGTTTTTCCCCGTTACCTGTGGGGTGAAACAAGGGTGTGTTTTAGCGCCCACACTTTTCGCCTTATACTTTACCGTAGTGATCAAGGAGGTCCTGCAAACTATTTCCGAAGGAGTCCGCATCCGCTTTCGCACAGATGGCAGTCTTTTCAACTTGGCTAGGCTTAAGGCACGCACTAAGGTCTCACATGCATTGATTACGGAAATCATGTATGCTGATGATCTGTGCTTTTTGGCAGAATCCCCAGATGGCCTGCAACAGCTAATGTCCGTTTTTCACCAAGCATGTTGCAAGTTCGGCTTGAAGATCAGTGTCAAAAAGACGGAGGTGATGTCCCTAGACACGCATGGTCGTGAGACACTGGCCATTAGCCTCGGTGGGGATGTGCTGAAACAGGTCGATAAGTTCCGTTATCTGGGGAACACTATAACATCTAAGTGTGACCTTGATGCTGAGATCAACAGCAGGATCGGTGCTGCAGCTGCAGCATTTGGGAAGCTGTGTTCCAAGGTCTTCTGTTCGCACGACCTTAAGCTGGTCACTAAGATCTCGATATACATGGCGGTTGTGCTTCCAAACCTTCTTTACTCCTCCGAAACCTGGTGTGTGTATCGCCACCACATACGCACTCTGGATCGTTTCCACCTGAAATGCCTACGTACCATCATGAAAATCCGATGGTCCGACCGAGTGCGCAATATTGAAGTATTGAGGCGAGCCAATGTCGGTGGCATTGAGGCCTACTTAATGCGTAGGCAGCTTCGGTGGTGCGGCCATGTATCAAGGATGGCGGAGGAGAGAGTGGCGAAGCGCATCTTTTATTGTGAGCTAGAGGAGGGCAAGCGTAAGTATGGCGGCCAACTCCTCAGATATAAAGATGTCCAGAAGCGTCACATGAAAAGATGCAACATTGAGCCCTCTCAATGGGAGGGTTTGGCAGCACAGCGGTCTGAATGGCGCGGGCTTGTGAAGAGGCAAATCCGCGACTTCGAGGAACAGCGTAAAGCTGAGCTCGACGCCAAGCGCAATGAGTTAAAGGCTCGCCCACCCGCTGCCATTCACTATAATTATGTCAGCGGCAAGCTCACGTGCCCACATTGCGCACGGGAGTTTGCTGCAAAGATTGGCTACGTAAGCCATATCCGAGCGCATCAGCGCCACTCCGACTAGGAGTCAAAGTGGTCGCCATGACCGAAATCGGTCGGAATATTCATTCATTCATTCATAGTTCGCGATAAGAACAGAGACAAACGATAAATCGCTTACACACAGACGCAAGATCGGCAACGTCTTTTGGCGCCGTCCAGTATATACTACGTCCATGATATCAGGTGTGGACATATAATAGTGACAATCATAGATTACTAACTATAAAATGACAATCTATGATAGTGACGTTTTTTATAGGTCAATTTTATAGTTAGTAATCTATGGTCAATATCACAATTGGTCTATATGTTATCTGTATAAATAAGTTTAAAAAAAACGACGTTATTATATACGAATTCGGTTATTATTTAGTTATAAAAAGTATTAAAATTACTAAACGAGTACCTATAGTTAAGGTAGGACCGATTCATTTCCAACATTCTAAGCAATAGTAAATTAGCGCCAGCTAATATAATAATGGATACCATTGATGAAAATTGTAGTTATAAATCAAACATTGATGAATATGAAAAAAGTTCGTATGTGCGCTTTGAAATAGGAATACATTTCATAAACGATATTGCTCTAAAAGCTCTCGATAACGGTTTTGTAAATATTATTGAAAACAAAGATAATTTAAATCGAAACAACGAAGAAGAATTAAGATTACTAATAGAAAGTAATACTCATCTAAAGCAGGAAATTGCTTTGAAACTCAAAGAATCGACGTTACAGAAAACACAGTATGAAAATTATAAACAAGGTATGTTATGTCTGTTTCTGTTATTTATTGTTAGTTGTAGGATAAAACTGCACTGAAGTAAGAGCATTTTTTAAAGACTAACATATTTAACGGTAATTTATTTGCTTCACGGTCAAAAACGTTCAGCCACTATTTTTCTACCGATATCTTCAGCAAATTCGTCCGTTCTAGGAATTTCGTGAATCATTTCGTGCCCCTTGGATCTAGCAACTTCCTACACTCTTCTTGATTTTTTGTCCTTCGCAGGGTGTACTTATATTGTGTTTAGCTTATGAGGAGCTCCATGTAGGGTAGCTGCAGCACATGAACCTTTCACACGTCAAGGCTTTACACTCTTTGCCCTGCCCATAGCCCTGTTAGCTTCATAATATTGAAATATTATATCATTACCATCATCCTTCTGCTCTTATCCCAATCAAGTAGGGTCAGTACAGCATGTTATAAAAATGATGTCACGTCATTGGGTTAGGTATTTTACGACCGGCCGGCTGCCTGACCTCAACTTACCCTAGTCACCTTTTACTACACGTTGGCAAGTAATGAGAGTGGACTATTCTGCTTAGCTGGATACCATACAGCTAAATATTAAAATATTTCCGTAAGTCTTTATGTTGATATCTAACTTTTTTTAAAATTACAGACCAGAAACTTTTTCATCAAGAAGTCAAAGAAACTCATGAAGCATTTTTGATGGCTAGGAAACACTATAAAAAATACCTAAACATATATTATTCAATAGAGTCCAGATCAAATGGAACACAAACTGTTTATATCCAATTTTTTACAGAACTAAAAAAGCCTGGAGAAAACTATTCAATAATTTTACTGAGGAATACTAGAACTAAACATTACACATGTAAGTGGTAATACTTTATTTATTTCCTAAGTATGTATTTCATAATTTAATATGCTTTAATATTTTTTTAGTGCAAAGCATAATCCCAAAATTAAGAAACATTAAAGAACTTCAAAAGAAGTTGCAAGAAACAAATGATGTTCCTGGATTGCTGTGTTACATAAGGCAGGCCTTTTTTGCAATCAAAAACAATAAGTGATACTAATAAAGAAAAAAATCTCTTGTTACTAGAGCAATTTGAGGGATAGAGCAAAAAGTTTTAAGTTAAAATAGCTAATTAAATAATATATCAATAAAGAACTTTGAATTTGACAGAAAAAGAAAGATTTAAAATATAATATTAAAATATTTATTATAAAACATTGTAATAACATAACAACCATTAAAAAATAATTAATATTGTAGAGTAATTTAATACTAAAGTTCAATTACATTTTTCTCTTCCCTTTTAGTCCTACTTAGTGGTATTTCTCAGATCATATTTTTTTCATTCATAAATTTACATTTATATACATACTGTCTGAAATGCAGAACTTTAAAATATTCTAATACACCAATATTTATAGGAATGTTACTGCTTACACTGATGAATAATCTACAGGATTTTCTACATACAATGCTAGCAACAAAACAATTAATCATGAAAGAAAAGTAATTGATGAAGCTGAATTCTTTTAAATTTATGGCTATGAATGCTAGACATATTAAGGCAATAATTAGAAATACTTAATGGAATATTCTGTATATACAGTGTGTTATGTAGATAAATAACAAACAAAAATTATATTTGAAAAATAATTTTCAAAACAATTTATTTTGTCTCCTTGGTGGGTCCACACATGATTCATTCCTATTCTGGTGATCAAAAATGGTGGTTAAAAATGATTAATTAAAAAATATATATATACAATAATTAAGGTATTATCAAAAAATATATATAGAATAATTTAGATGTTTATTTCTTAGAAGAAAAATATTCTTTTTGCTTCATAACCTACTTGTGAATAGGCCTTCAACCAATATGGAGCATATACAAGAGCATTTATGGTTGGTAAAAATAAATAAAATTCTATTGCAAAAAAACAAATAACCAATTTAAATTAGTATAATGCTATAAGGTGTCCGGCTCCCAACAAAAGCAGTAAAAGTTGGAGTTATTTATTCTCAATTTTAGAATTCGTGAAAAAATAAATGAACCTGTCATTTTGTATGGTTACCTGAGTCACTGTCGACGATAAAAGATATAATATATAAAGCAATTGAAATATGACTACTTATATGTTGTATGCGCGTAGAGACTTGCATATGGTCTTTATAGACCTACAAAAAGCGTACGATCGTGTTCCCCGTGACGTTCTGTGGTGGAGTTTCAAAGAAAAGAGACTGCCTGAGAAGTATGTACGGATTGTATGTTCTATGTATGCCAGAGCTAGTACTCATGTCCGGTCTGCAGCCGGAGTAACTGACGATTTCAATGTGGCTGTAGGCTTACACCAGGGATCGGCTTTAAGTCCATTTTTATTCCTTCTAGTAATGGATGCACTTACTGCTAACATTCAAGAGGAGGCTCCTTGGTGTATGTTATTCGCCGATGACATTGTACTCGTCGGAGAAAATGCAACTGAGGTCCAAAGCACATTGGCGAAATGGCACAACCAGTTGGAGAAAGTCGGTTTAAAAATCAGTCATACTAAAACTGAACATATGTACTACGATTTTAGTGGGACCTCCAATTTCTCCCCGATCGGTTTGGATGGGAACATTTTGCCAGTCTGCTCTGATTTTCGGTACCTTGGTTCGCTTTTTCAAAACGACGGTGAAATAGATCGAGATGTGGGTAAAAGAATGAATGCAGGATGGATGAAGTGGCGGAGTGTGACCCTCGAATGCCCCTTAAAGTTAAGGGAAAAATTTATAAAGCAGTCATAAGACCTGTCGTATTGTATGGATCAGAATGTTGGGCAATGAAAAAGACGGATGAAAGAAGAGTACATGCAAATGAGATGAGAATGTTAAGGTGGATGTGTGGTGTGACAAAACTGGATAAAATACGAGAGTGTATATAAGGGGAAGTCTGAAAGTTGCGTCTATTATAGAAAAGTCGAGAAGTGCAAGATTGAGATGGTATGGACATGTAATGAGGAGGGATGAAAATCATGTGACCAAACGTGTGTTAAATTTGAATGTGGATGGATATGTGCCTAGAGGGAGGCTTAAAAAGAGATGGTTGGATTGTGTGAAGTATGATATGCATATAAAAGGAGTGGCGCCAGACTTGACAAAAGATAGGACAGAATGGAAGAGAAAAACATGTTGTGCCGACCCCACTTAGAGTGGGCTAAGGACAGGATGATATATATTAAATGTTGTATGTCTATGTAACCTTGTCTGTGTATTTTAATTGGGTGTCTTGTAAATTATTGCTTCAGCCACACTTGAATGAATTATATAAATTACCTAACTAAAATAAAATGGATTAGTAATAAACTAACGTTAATAACAACTAGAACCCTATGATATACTACTATATTAATTTTACTTCAAATATTTCAACTTTTTAAAGAAAACACAAATGTTAATAAAGTTGTAAATGTTACAAATAAAACACATTTCTATTAATTAAAACTATGTGTATAGTATTTTTAGTGATTTGGTAACTATTGTGTTTATCAAATTGAAATAATTTTATATATTTTAATTAGTTTGTAAGTATGTGTTACATGACACAGAAAGTAGTAAAAATGTAATCTTACTAATTTTACTAATGCGATAGTTTGTGAATATGGATATATGTTAGTTATTATTTCACGGCGAATTTGCTGAACCAATATCGATGAAATTTAGCACAATTATTCCTAATACACCAGAATAAAATACAGGCTATAAATCCTGTTAATTCTACAGGAATAGGATGACAATGATTGAAAAGCGCCATTTATTATCGACCTATCACACGGCAATAGTCCACGCGAACGAAGTCGCTGGTAAAAGCATATTTTAGTATAGTATAAGTATATTTTTCCTTGTTTAAATGTTTCATGTTTATTTTAATAAATACTATCATAAGATTATAATTATATTGTAAAATGTTTGAATAAGATTTAGTTTGATGAAACTATGCATGCAATGTTATAAATGACTTTACTTCTTCGTTTTAACTTTATCATACTAGGTAATAAATATAATATAAAAGAGAAATTATTGTGTAAACGAGATAGCACTACATAAACTTTTGAGATCTTCTATTAATACAAAATGATTCATCATAGGCATTTTTATGCAAACTTATAAATATATGATTTAAGTAAATCTGTACTAAAAAGTCCAACAATGTTTAGTTTAAGTTATTTTTGTTCAAGTCATTAATTCGATTACATTTTTATTTTGACGCGCGTTAGTTTTAATTTTGTAAAAAGTTTTCGATGTCTTATCGGGTGATATATCTAAATAAAGTATAGGAATTTTCCTTTTTTAATTGGCTGCTACCTAATCCACAATGGCATAAACCTACCTTTTAAGAATAACTTTGTATAATTTTATATCAATTGGTCATATACGAATCATTATTTTTTAAACTTATGTAGACGAATACTGTATTAGTTCTTATTAAAATTAATACGTTAGCGACCTTAAGCGTTTCATATAAACGCTGAGAATTAAATTAATGTGCGAAATCACTCAATTGTAAGTCCCACTCGGTGCACAAAGTTCAATGTAATAAAATGAATGTATTGAATTGTGAAGTATCAAATAAACAAATTAAATCATTTTTTATGTAACTGCCTATACACATACAAGGTCAGTTTTTACTCTGGCTATTCGAGTTCTATTAAGTGTTAATTTTCAATGTCAACTTAGTCGCTTATTTAGTATGACTTCTATGGAAACAAGAAGGATCATTGCATATAACTTTGCACTTTCAAGAATGTAGGCACTACTGAAGCTTAGCCATTTGCGCATCGATATTACATATTTGACTGGCCCGTTGGAGCAGTGGGTAGTGACCCTGCCTTCAACTCCGCGGGTCGCGGGTTCGATTCCCGCCGAGGGCCAACATTTTCTATAAATGAATTCGTTGGTCTTTGAGCCTGGGTGTATATTTGTATTTAAGTATGTATTTAATAAAATATAAGTATATATTCACCAGCTGTCTGTCACCCATAACACAAGTATTAAGTTACTTACTTTGGGGGCAGACGACCGTGTGTGTAAGTGTCCCATATATTTATTTATTTATTTATTTATATAAGCAGTGTAATAGATTGTTTATTAGACCACCGGGAGAAATTAAGTCTAGTCTGTTTAGAACAAGTAATTTTTTTCCAATCAGGAGAATCTACATCAACCTATTAAATTATGAAAACTAACCAAATAGGGTGCTTCCAATAATACAAAATAACATGTCTCATACAACTTTACATAACAAGAGTTTACTGTTGTTACTGCAAAATGAACACTGTAACAGTTAACTTTTATACTATAACATTAAATACTTTTAACATGTATGTTTCTAACTGCCTATAAACATTATATATTAAAAAATAATAAATAAATTTACAAATAATTTAAAATTAACATAATATTCAATTCCTTATTTTATGGTAGTGGAACAATCTTTATTTTTATATTATATTTTCTTAAATATGTCATATTAACTGTTAGTAAAATTATATTTATTTATATTGTAAAAAAATATCAAATTTATGTTGGTAAATACTTGTAAATGCATACATAATATGTGTTTAGCCTACATTATCAAATATTTGTGCTATTTAATGTCTCTTTAGTAAATTGTAAATATACATTCAAAATTATATACCCGTCAGTCTATTGCATTTCACGTTAAAGTTATTAGATATATTTAGGAAATCTTGAGTTTTCCATTGGTTTCCCCGTTGACTTCTTTTAATGCATCTTTTGTATATTTGGAAGACATTGGAGGAAGCTCGGATGTCTGAGAAGGCACGCGTGATTTGGTTTTTTCAGGCAAAAATATTGCACCGAGCGCTATAAAGTGTAATGAGTAGTACAATCTCCTAAAAAAAAAAAAAACATTTATTAGTTTGTATTTATGAATCGGTGGAAAAATTACGAATATTTGAAATAGTAGATCCGTAATTCAGTTTCGCAGTTTTAAATAACCGAATTACGCTGTGTGGTATCCGGCTGAGCAAAATAAACCACCCTCATTTCTTACCGAAGTGTCGTAAAAGGCGACTGAGGTAACTCGACCCGTCGTGTGGTATCCGGCTGAATGGAATACACCAATCTCATTTCTTACACAGGTGTCGTAAAAGGTGACTTAGGTAAGTTGACCCACCGTGTGGTATCCGGTTAAGTAGAATAGACCACCCTTTTCTTACCGAGGTTTCGTAAAATAAGACTACGTTAATTTGAGGTCGGGCAGGCAGGCGGCCGGTCGTAAAATAAGTAGCCAAATCATGTGACAATATGTTTAACATGTTGTGCCGACCCCACTTAGAGTGGGATAAGAGCAGGAGGATAACAGTCTTAAATAATTAAATACTTGAGTGTTAGTTCTCAATGAAAATATAAAAAAGTTACAATAAAATAAATAACATACCCATAAAAAGCAAGGCTTGGCGATAGATGCAGCAGCACAAATGGGACGGTAGTGTATGTCATAGCAACCCTCGTCGTGATGAATGTCAATACGTCATACAACAGTTTCTTGGGGCGGCTTTCCAGAAACATAGGACGAGCGAATGATCGAATCTAAAATACAGTTTTTTAATTGAGACACTTCAGTGGTACATGCTTTCGACTGGCTCGTTGGCGCAGTGGGAAATGAGCCTGCTTTCAGCTCCGCGGGTCGCGAGTTCGATTCCCGCCGAGGGCTAACATTTTCCATAAATGAATTTGTTGGTCTTCGAGTCTGGGTATATATATATATATGTATTTAAGTATGTATTTAAAAATTATATAAGTATATATTCACCAGTTGTCTGTCTACCATAACAGAAGTATTAAGTTACTTACTTACGAGACAGACGATCGTGTGTGTAAGTGTCCCTTATATTTAATTATTGTTAACTAGCTTAGCTGTCCGGCTACGCGTTGCTGTAGCGTTGTTGTTAGTATCATTTCGAATTCCCTTCGAAACAGAATTCAGCATTTAAAAAAAATCTCCGACCGCCATTAAACTTTTCAGGATCATCCGATCGGCCATTCTAAATAATCTCTGAATATTTCATTAAAATCGGTCAAGCCGTTTTGTAGTCTATAAAATACTCCATTGGCCTTGAATCTAGTCTGGCTGATCCAATAGAATAAGATGTGAGTATGAGACAGAGCCGACTTTTACACATTAATCGACAAAATTGTAGAGTTTACGATAATTATTATTGTCATAATATTTATCTATAAAGGGAAAAATCTGAATAATAATAATCATGAGAGGAGCATAATTTAACTGCGTTAAGTTGTTTGAGAATCCGCCGTGTGGTATCCGTCTGAGTAGAACAGACCAACCTCATTTCTTACCAAGGTGTCGTAAAATACGAGTACAGTTGACGTCAGGCAGGCGACCGGTCGTAAAATACGAAGCCAGATCATGTGACATGTGTATAACATGTTGTGCCGACCCCGCTTAGAGTGGGATAAGGGCAGGCGGATAATAAAGTTGGTTGTGAACGAAATTTTTAAATTAATTATTTGCAATTAGTTTTTGACGGCGAAAGTATAAAATCGTTTTATATAGATGGCTTTATATAGATTTTCTATATCATTTTACATACCTTCTTTTTCAAAGAGGAAGTAAAAGAGCTAAAACTGTGAAAAACAGTAGATTTACAATAGATTTTTTAAGATAGGATAAGAATTACACACAACATTACATAGAAATAGAACGAATAATTAAAAATAAAATGTGTAGGGGCGACCTTATACTTATCACTGTAAGTGATCTCTAACAGGCAACTCATATAAGGACATCCTGATAATGAAGTGTACATTGTTGGTGGTTGAGTGAAGTTAATAAGAAGACAGAATAAGTAATAAATAAAGTAACATAAATTTACACTATGTTCTACATAATTTTACATACCTTCTTAGCGGCGATAGTGAAGAGGCCTCCCGCAAAGAAGGTGAAGTAATACCCGGGGTGGAAACCGTGCCATATGGCGGAGAGTGCGTACACGCGCGCCGTACGCCACGCCGCACTGCCGCGCACGTACGCTACGTTGCGTAACCACGCGTTCGTGTTCTTGTTCCAGCTCGCTATAGCGTCGCGGAAGTTCTGTGCGAACTAAATAAAACAATGTAAGCGCACTTGTAATTGAACATGTACTAGTAGTTGACCGTTTTGTATGAAATTTTAAATAATAAGCGTTTTTTTGTTGTTGTAGCTACTAAAAAATAAAATTTGTAATTATCTCTTGCCATCTATTAATAACTGCCCAAAATCTCAGAACTGTAGCCCATTGTTTAATATTTAAAATTTAATTTTATTAATAATATTTCTTTATTAGCTACAATAAACAAGACGCTTATTAATTACAATTTCTATCCGGCTGAATAGAAATGACCACCCTCATTTCTTACCGAGGTGTCGTAAAAGGCGACTAAGGTAAGTTGACCCATCGTGTGGTATCCGGTTGAGTAAAATAGACCACCCTCTTTCTTACCGAGCAGTCGTAAAAAAAGACTAAGGTAAGTTGACGTCAGGCCGGTCGTAAAATACGTAGCCAAATCATATGACAACATGTTTGTAACATATTGTGCCGACCCCATTTAGAGTAGTATAAGGGCAGGAGGATGATGATTGTATATCTTAGAAATACGATCTATCTATCTATCTAATTTCAGGGACGCCTGTCGGTGCACGGCGGGCGGTCAGCTCCTATTCCGGATTATTCCACCCATAAAGTAGAATTACGATACTTAAGTATGTATTTAAAAATTATATACATAAGTATACATTTGCCAGTTGTCTGTCACCCATAATACAAGTATTAGGTTACAAACTTTGGTGAAGGACCGTGTGTGACTGAGAGATTAATCGTTTTCTTGAGAGAATAGTTAAATTGTTTTAGTAAATATCCCGTATGACTTACATCTACACTTATTATAAAACAATGTCCCCAAAAGCTGTCTGTCTGGTCGATAGGTCAATAATAGATGGAGCTTTCAATGTCATGCTATACCTGTACAATTAACGAGATTTCTATAGCCTATATGCTATTCCGGTGTATAAGGAATAATTGTGCCAAATTTCATCGATATTGATAGGAAGTAGGAAGTACGGATTATTATTTCTAGAAATATCATGACCTTTATTAACTATATATGATATGTTTTTAACACTTCTACGAAGTTTGATATATTAATATCACTACTTACCTCGAAACCAAAAACATCGATGTTAGACATTTTATCCCATTTGGGTGTGCCGTTTTTGTCGTAACCATTGAACCCCATTCCCGAGTTATTACAAATGGCCTCCGATAAAAGCCAAGCGTGGTAATATTTGCATCGCACCACAAGCGTAGACAAATAAGCGTACCATAGTAAATATAATACGGACCACGAACGAGCTACTTCTGATGTTGGATCGGTCAGTTCTGCGAAATTGAGGGTATTTTAAGTTTTTCTTGTAAACTAACCTATTATCATATATAATATAATATAACATGGTATCCGGCTGAATAGAATAGTACCACCCTCATTTCTTACCGAGGTGTAGAAAAAGGCGCCTAAGTTAAGTCGACCGGCCATATGGTATCCGGCTAAATAGAATAGACCATCCTGATTTCATACCGTAGTAAAAGGCGACAATGTAAGGTACCTAACACACCGCGTGGTATCCGGTTAAGTAGAAGAGACCACCCTCTTTCTTACCGAGTTGTCGTAAAAGGCGAGTAAGGTAAGTTGACACACCGTGTGGTATCCGGCTGAGTAGAATAGACCACTCTCTTTCTTACCGAGGTGTCGTAAAATACGACTAAGGTAAGTTGACGTCAAACAGGCGACCAGCCGTAAAATACGTAGCCAAATAATGTGACAACATTTTCATAACATGTTGTTGCATTATTGTTGTCACATTATTTTGCTGTAAATAAATTGTTATTATTTAATGATTAATATGAAGGAAATCATTAGAAATAATCTCGTATCCATAAATATTTTAATTTGGAATCATTAAAAGTAATGGTTTATGGTCTTTTATTAGGACGATAAAATTTGAAAAAATCCTGTGTATGTGTTTTTCATACTTCACTTAACCTACTTGTAACTAATTAACAAGTCAGTGCAGGCCAATACATAATTTGTATAGTTCAAAGGCGTTTCATTTTTAAGACCTTGGAATTCAATTTACACTTTTCAATATATTGACATTTGGAACGCAATATAATGTAAGGAACACATCGCTGTAATGATGAAAAATATATTATTAATTTACTTATTAATTCGTTAACGTATTGTTATATTTGCCGTGCGGTACCCGGCTGAATAGAAAACTACCACCCTCATTTCTGACCGAGGTGTCGTAAAAGGCGACTAAGATAAGTAGACTCGCCGTGTGGTATCTGGTTTAGTAAAATAGACCACCCCTTTTCCTACCAAGGTGTCGTAAAATATGTAGTCAAATAATGTGACATGTGCCGACCCCACTTAGAGTGGGATAAGGGCAGGAGGATGATGTTGTTTCGTATTATAATTTTTAAAAGTTCGGTCAACTTTATCATGTTCTGTATCGTTCACCCAAAAACAAAAATATTTAAGGCGAGGACTACGTCACTTCTTCTTTTATAATAATCAAACTTTGACATACTTAATTAAACACTAAAATAAATAAATTTATATACGATGAATAAATATCGACCAATGTATGTTCATCAGGTAAATCGACACAAATTCTCATGAAACTGCGTTACTTTACTAGGCACCTGTGATCCCTACATAAATTATAGGTTACAAACCTTATTGCTTACTAAAAACAACGTATATCTTGGCTTATAATTGATTTTTATTCGCGCAAACTTTGTAAACCAAAGAATGTAGTTTTTTATATGGAATTTATCGTTATGTAGGCATCATATATTTTTTTGTTTACTGACGACAAAATAACAGTATAAAAGAGCTCTATAAACCGTTCCATTCCTTTACGTAGTTGTAGTTAAAGTATCGGTTTAGCCCGTCTACGAGTACTTCCCGCAGCGATAACGTCCTATAAAGAGCTCATGAATAAGTGCTCCGGATGGGTTCAAAACTAGTCGGGCTAACCCGATAGATTAAGACCTGAGTATAGCCGGTTTCTATACATGAACTACTCGCGATAGTTCGAATTTAAAAACTTCCTTATACGATATCCAACACGGATTACCTAGACACAACAACATACAATACAAAACATTAGATAAGATAGTCAAACTTCAAACAAATGTATATTACCTTCTAATGCTGTTAAGGGGTATTTCTTTGCCAAGGACAAATACAAAACAGCTGCCGCAACTGAGCCAGCAACTTTGTACAATACAGCCAAACCAGGAGAAGGCTGTTTTCGTTCTATTGATGTGCTCATTTGATTCTGCAAAAAAAAACCAGTTAATGTCACGTTAATGAAACAATGTTAAATTTACATTGCAAATATATATATATCTCTCTCATCAACCAATAGCCGTCCACTGTTGGACATAGGTCTCTTCCATGGACTTCCACGCCACACGATCTTGTGCCGCCTAGATCCAGCTGGTCCCAGCGACCTTTTTGAGGTGGTCCAAATGGTGGAGGATTTGCATACACTGCGTTTTCCGGTGTGTGGTCGCCACTCTAGCACCTTGAGACCCAAACGTCCATTGGTTCTTCGAACTATGTGCCCCACCCATTGCCACTTCAGCTTCGCGACCCGTTGAGCTATGTCTGTCACTTTGGTTCTTCGACGGATCTCCTCATTTCTGATTTGATCACGTAGAGATACTCCGAGCATAGCTCGCTCTAACTAGTAAAACAGATTTTCTTAGACAAAAGCTTATTTAATTTTCGAATGCGACACAAATCTTCTAAAAGTTTCAATATCTCTAATTTACAAAACAAACATTTTTACCTTTTTTATTTCTTCATGTTATACAAGACGAATTATCATAAAAAGAAAAATATACAAACCTCATTGACTACTCCGCCTTCGATAAAATTAATATAATCAGTATAAAAAACTACTGGTCCACACATTAGCGTTTGGAAAGCTAAAGTATATGCAAAATATTCGAGCGGTGAAGGTATTTTGATAAATTTAGATTGTTCCTTATCTGTGGAGTGAGCAGCAACATTCCCATTTAACTCTCTGGTTATGTCATCTTGTAACGAATATGCAAGTGATGTAACCCGTTGAGTGATGACCATTAATGGGCCTGAAAGTAATTGAAGTTTTGTTATACTGGGTTTTTCTTAAATAAATATTTGTCCACATCTGAATTTGTATTTCCTTGAGGGATTTTCATTCTGTACGATATTATGCTAGTCGCAAGATCACTGAATCTGTGATTGAGATCACCACGATCTTTCGCAGGTTATCTTTCGACTCAGTGAGGGGTGTACCAATGAGGTTCGAAAAGCTGTTCCTACTGAAAAGAGCCAGCAAGAAAAAGGAGGAAAAGATCTCGCGTAATATACTTTTTCGGTCAATGATAAAGAATTAAAGCTAAGTTATTTAGTGAAATTGTTTTAGTGGCTATGATAACACCACAAGATTAGCAGGTTTAATGGTTTTATAATTACTATACATATTTTGTACTTCAAACCAAATCTATACTTATTATAAGATAGTGTCGCCATAAGCTGTCTGTCTGTGTGTGATCAATTTTTTTTAAATCTACAGAACGGATTTATGTATGGTTTTTAACTAAAAGAAAGTGAAATTCTTGAGGAAGGTTTACGTTAATTCTTTCTCCGAAAAGGCTGAATCGATTTTGATGAGACTTTCACTGTAAACTTTGCGATACACTAATTTCAACGCGAGTAATATATACCTGTTATATCTAGAGTGTAGTCGCATGTGTGGTATAATTGCCGATGCACATGGAGACAAGAGAGGTACACCATAGATGCAAATAGAGTTATACTGTAAAAAAACATGCATTTGAATAAAAAGTTAATTTAAAAAAAGGTATATAGCTTAGAAATGCATTAAAAAATCTAATTAAAATAAAGTAGACTTTTTTGATGTATTCCCACTCTCACAAATATTGTCATTGTACTAAATAAATTGTTTTTATTATAAAATTATAATTTGAGATGTTGATTATAAATTAGGTAATAAATAATACACACTTTCCCATCAACTGCTGTGGCCCTGATTTGAGCAAAGTATAACTCAACATAGGCAGTACAGATAAATGTACTGCTTGCCTGCAAGAAAGAGAAATCACATATGTAGTTAATATAAGGATATCCATACAAACAGTGGCATGGTTAATAGAACACTAGATCAGTAGAGGCATTGCCCCCAAGCTCTGGGAGGCCCTGAGCTTGGTCGACATATTTCAGATGTGTTGTCTTTGCGACACAAAGAATACAGATCAATTTTTATTAAGTACTCTAGTTAGGGCCCTACTTAACTTTTTTTTTAAGCAAAGAAAAGAAAGAAGCAAAGAAGTTTTAAACTAAAAGTAAACTTTAAAAATTTGTTAAGAAATTTGTGTTTGTTTTGGCGGTATTTGGCCCTGACATACTGATATTATTGAGATTACTAGAATATTCATAGCTAATGGTAGTATAATTAGTGTAGAGTAGCAATTAAAAAGTATGTAAAGATATTATAAAATCATTGTGATAAGATGTAATATTACCTTTAAAAATTGCTACACATCAGAATACAAAATAAGATCCTAAAAAAGAAAAAGAAAAATAATAACTCACTTTCCAAAACAGAAATATCCCATCAACAATCCTATGACAAGGCACAATGAATGTCGAAATTCTGGCGAAGCAAGATTTAATGGTTTCCGAAAAAGTCTCGCTACACATAATGCAGCTAATTGTGCAATCAAAAAATTTACCTAATAGAAAAAATGTTATGAAATTAAGGTGATTGTAAAATAAATTCTAGAAAACTTCTCTTAAATGTAACTAACATAAAACTATTTTATTTTACCTGAAACTATAAAATGAATTATTATAGTGTGATTAGATATACATATATTGCTTGTAGATTCAAGCTAGTCTACTAGCTCAAAACTCGTTATTTGCAACTTAATAAAAATTGTGACTACTTTGGATTACATTAGAAAAATGTAAAAGGTCTACTTTTACATTTTTCTAAAAGAATTGACACTAATTTTGTGTACACCTGGTATACATCATATGTTTTCAGCTTTAGAAAGTCTTTATCGAAATTCAGCAGAACTTTAACATTATCAACAACTATTTTCATGTTTGTTGCTGTTAATTCAATATTAAAGAGGTGAAAGTTTTCACAAACAATCACTTCTATTTAAAAAAACTGTAATGATAATTCAATGGAATTTTTATACATATTTATAGCATACTATAGATTTTATTTTAAAAATGCTTAGAATAAATAAAATAGAACTGAAGTTTAGCATTTTATTTATATAAATATTTGGTAAAAACTACTTACCAAATCTATTGGGAGACCTATTCTATTAGATAAGAATAGAAACAGTTTGCTTCCGTCGTAGTAGTCATTATAATTAGACATTTTCATGCAGAATATTAAAATATGAATAAACAAACAAATTTCTTGTTTTGTATAAAAGGCACTAAGTAGATATTTTCCGCGGCTTCTAAATAATTACACTTCAAATTCCTCGTTCAAAGTGTTCGGTCATGGTATCAACAATAGGTTTAAGGTTGCTTCAATTAATAACTATTACGTCAATACAGCACAATGCACAATATCAACCACTTTATTTATTACAGCAATTCAGTTTTCAATAAGTCTATTAAATCAAATAAAGGCAGTCAGTTTGACTGAACATTTGAGTAAAAGAGTTATTTGTCTGTGCATGTAAATTTTGTCTATGCTATACCCATAACAAATAAACTAATAAAGCTATCTCCAAGTTTAAGGCAATACATATTTTGAATTCCTCGCGCTGTATGTTTAGTTTTTGGTTTTTATAATAAATATTAGATATGACATCATGGCTGAATAGTGAATATAAATAATGCTAAGAATAAAAACTAGACCTAAACGCTTGATCTGTGTAAATTAATATTATTTATAAGTCGTATTTTTGATTGAGGTCGGTTTTTATGAAGTTGGCAAAACAAATTAGATTATAATACTTTCCCGTTCTATACTTGCCATGGATTATGTTTAAATAAAAACGAGTGATAAAAATTAAGCTAGTAATAAAGTTTAAAACAAAAATTAAAAACATGCTTTTTGCATTATGCATATGGCGTATTTTAGTTTCATTTATGAAAACATTGTTTGCTATAACTCTCAATTTATTACGCATAATAATAACATTACTTTTGTATTATGGATTACACAGTACAAGGAAATTTTACAAATTAAACAAAGGAGGCAGAGACACAATTTTTATTTTTTATCCTGATTATTAGGGATGTCATTTGGAGTACAAAAATCGAAAAAACAATCGATTCTTTTCTCGTTAAAATTAATGCCTATCAAAATAATCGTTTTTTTATGACCTTTGAATATGAATAATTGATTACTTTTCACACTGTATAGTTTTACCGGAGACAAATTAACTTAAGAAAAAACTTATTAAAATTTTATTTAAAATTATTATAAGATGAAGATGTATAAAAGTTCACTCTCATGTACAACAGGAAACAATAAAAAAAAAATACTAAGATTTCAAATTTATTAAAGAGTTTTTCAACTTATTGGAGCTTATATCTAATGGAGACTTCTTATCTTTATTCTTTATGTCCAAGTCAGCTCCAGCTTTTACCAACATACAAGCAACTGCTTCTCGATCTTCCTCACAAGCCAAATGCCTGCAAATAAATTTTTTTTATTAATTTTTGGTTTGAAGTACTATCAGCCCTGTTTTCTCAGTCTCTTTCCTAGTGTTACACTCTCTTTGCAAAGTGGTGTCAAAACTTATTGCCAAGAAGATCCTAGTATTAGATCAATAACAGTGAAAGTAACAATTACTTTTGATACAGGTCAATTGCCTGCACAGGGTCAATGCTCTGCACAGCCACTACTCAAGTAAGAAGATAAGGTTTGACAAAATTTTAACTTTTACAATTAATAATTACATGTAGTATCGGTTTTCCCTTTAATTTAAAATTTAATTGAATCTAACTTTAAATGATGATGATACTGGCCCACCGAAACCACCTTACATTTACGTTTTGCATATAATAATTCCCAATATTTGAACTAATATATTATAATTTCATACTTACAATGCCGTACAGCCAATGGAGTCACATAAATCTACTTTAATAAATGGTCTTGCTAAAAGTAATTCAACTATATTAGCTCGACCTTGTGCAGCAGCTCTATGAAGTGGTGTGGCACCTAGTATATCTTGATCATTAATATTAGCATCAACCTCGATAAGTAGTTTAGCCACCTAAAACAGAAAAAACTTAATTATTTTTAGATCAGTAATTGTCCATGTCAGGTGTCACATTTGTGACATCATATGAATTTCTTATAATGTTACTGAGTATAATATTTCTTGATATATTGAGTATTCATTTCCATCAGCCACTATAACAGAGAAAGAAAAATAAGAATAATTATCATAATTAATAACTTACCTCTATATGTCCTTTCGAACATGCATAATTTAATGATGATTGGCCACGATTTGATTTATGATTAACATTAGCTCCTTTACCAATTAATAGTCGAACAACCTCTAACCGTCCTGCAGAAGAGGCCAAAATCAAAGGGGTACAATTAGTGTCATCAACTGGGTCAACAGGACTACCTAAATTTAGGAGGAAATCCACAAGATTCTCATTTCCTCCAAGGGCAGCCCAGTGAATGAGGAGCCGGTCATTCTAAAATTTAAATTTTGTGCATGTTAAATTTATTTAATTAAGATATAATAAAACCTATAAAAATTAAAAAGACAGTTCTATTGTGACATCCCTAATTTGTTTTTCCATTAGATAAGTGAGGAAATATTTAGTTTGTATACTTAGGTTACTACTTACCTTAATTAAAATGAAGAGTTCATTTCTTTAAGCAAATATATGCAATTATTATTTATAATTCTAAAGTAATAACACTGACAAATCATACTTACTGAATCTGGAGCCGCTACTAAAGATTTATCTTCGTCTAGTTTAACTTTAACCTGATTAAAATCACCTTTATACGCTTTTTCATAGACGGTACCGATAGACATTATAGTGACTACTTTTAAATACTTATATACTTCGTAATTTTAATGTTCGTTCTAATTATTTAGTGTAAGTGTATTTAATAATTTTGTATAGCAATTCTCAGATCGTTAGTTATACTAAATAAATGCTGAAATATATCCAGCAAATACTTGCTATAATTAATGTGACTGGCCCTATAATCGCGCGCAGACAATTCGTTTGTATTATGAGTTTCAAATGCTTCTAATAATAAACTAACTGATATTTATCTTGTCTCATTAGTAACAAATATAATAATATGCAGTAATAATGAAAGTAATCACAAACGGGCGGTTTTACTACAGGCGCCAACACATGCTATCTCGCATCCCTCTTGCACATGTACGTATTTATGAATGAATCGTATGAAAATAGTCTCAGCTGCATCTCGCTCCATTCCACATACATATTTTTACGCACTCATTCTCATTTTGACTGTCTATCATATAACAAGTTGATTTTATCAATGAATGGGCGGTGTATTAAATTTTTAATTTTCCCGTTGTAAAGTTCTAGTACTTTAATTTTTACTAAAATGTATAATTTTGTTTTAATTTAGTTAGCAAAATTCTTGAAACAAATATCACTAGAAGCAAATTAAATGTATAAAGTCTTATTTCACCAGTAGCTGTTGAGATATTTCTTAAAATGAGAAATATAACAACGAGTTTTAATGAATTCTGTGCATCTCAATAATAGTAAGAGCTTTCTTAAAATTTACATTCTCACATCACTACATCACTACATATTATAAAAAGTCCCTATATCACTATGTACGCATAAAACTTTAAAACTACGCAACAGATTTTGATGCGGTTTTTTTAATAGATAGAGTGATTCCAGAGGAAGGTTTGTACGTATAATAACATTCAATACGGAGTAGAGAAATACTGTAATTTTTGAGGTTTCTGCAAATAATTACATTTTTTCCGCTTACATTGCAAACACAGGCTAAACTAAGTATTTGTACATCTTGAAAAGGTCTACAGAAAAGTCCGCGATGGTATATGTCTATCTCTTATGGATAACCCACTATAGCATTTTTTGTCATTTACTATTTAAGAAAAATTATGCCATATTTTTGAAGCAATTTTTATACAATACAGCATTAATCCTTATCCAATTAAGTACCTTAAATAAATAGTTGATTTAATATAGATCAATATGGCCGTTTACAGCATGTAATTTAAGTGAACTTTTTCGGAGATATTACAGATTTAGAATGCCGTGAGGACGCCGCGCTTCGCCCTATAACACTTCGACTTTAGCAGCTATGTCGCTCTTTCAAGAGTTTGTTTAAATACATTCTGTAATTAATTGTAAAAATAAAATACATAGGGAAAATGTAAAAGTAAATAAGTAAAAATGTACTATACGAATTTAGATATTCCAAAGATAGCAGGAAATCTTCTTGGTATAGGGAAAGGAAATTGTTTTTCTCCAAATTTAACGCTTGCGGGCCCCGGGCAGTAATGAATAAATCAAAACTACGTGATCGATTTTAATGATTTTTTTTACACTGACTGACATGGGATATTTTATACCTGTGTGAAGCAGGGGCAGGCCGCTACTTCTAAATATAATAACCTAACCTTGCATGGATAACCTAAAACCTTTAACATGCAGTATAATTTTTATTTCCTATTTGACTTAGTTATCGTTATATAAAAATTATGATATGTACATTAATTTCGATTGATGAATTAGCTATATATGTCTTGCGATTTTATATAGCTTCTAGTGTCTTGTAGTGGAATAAATGATTAATAATGGAACATTAAAGTTAAAGTTTTTTAGAAGTTGTTCTAATTGATCATAATTGTGTATCTATCTTAGTTATGAATAATTTGGACATAACTTAAATGGTCTACTTAATATTTTTTTTAGAAGTATTTTCAATTGAAGTTGTATACTTTTTTATTGTATTGTATTAGAACTTTAAAAATGATTGTCAAGTTTTTTATAATGAGACTCGGATGAAAAGGGAGTAAATAGCAAAAGAGAGCAAGTTTATTCTGTATACAGCAATATAGGGTATATTGCTTTATATAACACTATTGTTGATTTTTAATTAAAAAGCAAAAGCAAAATTTGAATTGTAAATTTAATCGTAAATTTAAAGATTGATTCAACGATTCATTGATTAATTGCAGATTCAAGAATCCTCAGATCCAAGATTAAGAGTAATTTTTTATTTTAATATGATTGACACACGATGTTATTTATAGTTATGATTTGAGATATCTTTACATTTACAGTAATAATAAAAGATATAATAGTATGTGTAATGAATGAAACAATAACAGCAATATAAAAAGACTGTTCTATAAAACTGAAAGTAAATATTTATGTAATTTATAAATCACTTCTGTCATAATAAACATAATTTATAAATCACTGCTGTCACTCCGCCATCGCCTCGAGCGCTCGAATAGCGCCAGGCCGAACAGTAGCGTCAACTACCAGAAACAGGACCGAAGACGTCGTACGCATCTTTCGACCTCTGTAATTTGAGAAAATGCATTTGAGATAACTAATACTCAAGTGAAGTCTGAATTTATGAAGCTAAGTTAGATTCCCGCAATTTCAGCCACAGATGTAAGCGTGCACTCAAACATCAGTAGCCAAAAGCGACTGGGAAAAGAATTAAGGTTTCACATGTATTGCAGGTGCCAAATACCGGCTCTTTGCCAACCGCAACACATGACCATTACAAAAAAAATGTAAAAGTTAATGACGTACGAATTAGCGAAACTGCGCAATTTCAGAAATCAGTACGACACAGACCGAAGACGTCGTACGCGTCTTCGCGTTCGGCTACGTTCCGCGGTAGCCGTATGGCAGGACGTCCTCGACCGCTTCATCACCTAGTGGTGACATGACTCTCCCAGCTACACAGTACATACCCTGCATCACAGTTTTCGACCTCTGTAATTTGAGAAAATGCATTTGAGGTAACTAATACTCAAGTGAAGTCTGAATTTATGAAGCTGAGTTAGATTCCCGTAATTTCAGCCACAGATGTAAGCGTGCACTCAAACATCAGTAGCCAAAAGCGACTGGGAAAAGAATTAAGGTTTTACATGTATTGCAGTTGCCAAAAACCGGCTCTTTGCCAACCGCAACACATAACCATTACAAAAAAAATGTAAAAGTTAATGACGTACGAATTACCAAAACTGCGGAATTTCAGAAATCAGTACGAAACCTTTATAATGGCTAGCCCGTTAATAAAACGTCTAACAAAGTAGCGCGCTTTTGAAGCTAATGTTCGACGATACAGAAAACGAACATTACCAACAACACGCCTACACAGTATGTGAAGAAAGAACACTGCAGTGTCCACCTCAACCATACTGTTAAATGCGAAGAAAAAGCCCTGCAGCTTTTACAGGAGGGCAGTCAGACACTGCTAGTGCGACGCGGGAGTCCGACAGCTGGCCTCGTGACTCCACGAGCTACGCTGGTCTGGCCTCGCTGCCACCAATGGAGACGTGCCGCCGCCCCTCACCCCAGGCCGGCCCGTCCGTCTATGCCGCAGCTGCTGTCGCTCCGCCGTCGCCTCGAGCGCTCGAACAGCGCCAGGCCGAACAGTAGCGTCAACCACCAGGAACAGGACCGAAGACGTCGTACGCATCTTTCAACCTCTGTAATTTGAGAAAATGCATTTGAGGTAACTAATACTCAAGTGAAGTCTGAATTTATGAAGCTAAGTTAGATTCCCGTAATTTCAGCCACAGATGTAAGCGTGCACTCAAACATCAGTAGCCAAAAGCGACTGGGAAAAAATTAAGGTTTTACATGTATTGCAGGAGCCAAATACCGGCTCTTTGCCAACCGCAACACATTACCGTTACAAAAAAAATGTTAAAGTTAATGACGTACGAATTACCAAAACTGCGCAATTTCAGAAATCAGTTCGACACCTTTATAATGGCTAGCCCGTTAATAAAACGTCTAACAAAGTAGCGCGCTTTTGAAGCTAATGTTCGACGATACAGAAAACGAACATTACCACAAAACGCCTACACAGTATGGGAAGAAAGAACACTGCAGTGTCCGCCTCAACCATACTGTTAAATGAGAACAAAAGGCCCTGCAGCTTTTACAGGAGGGCAGTCAGACGCTGATAGTCATTAAATGTTAAACATTACAATGTTTATATTTACTTAAGCTATGATTAAAACAGAGTAATTATGCAAAAGTAATAATAAAATTATTTTGCTATAATCGGCGATGAAGTAAAATAGAAAATATAGATAGTGCTAAATGTAGAGTGGACAATCGGTTATCATACCCGATACATGCAGGATTCGTAAAAAACACATGCACAAACCTCCACCCTACACAAGCACTATATACATTCACTATCACAAATTCAACAACTCAAATGTTTGAATTTCAACAAACATTCTCGGATAAAATGTGAGTAGTTATCCAAAACTTAATAACAAATAAACTATACTTTTGCACTATTTAATACGAAGAAAATTGAAACGTACTGACTCACCAGAAACGTTCGTTATACGTAATATATAACTGTAATCACTTTTTACTTACGCAAAAATATACAAACCAACAAATGATTTTTAATTAAAATTAGACAATTCCATAAACTTCTTGTTAACGCACACTATATACAATAACACGATATAATAGGAATACCACAATTCCCATTCCGAGATGCACTTCTCTTGAATGACGAACAAGGACTGAATGTCACTGAAACGTTTTATCAATAGGAAGACTCCACCCCCCACCGGAAACAATAACGGCACAGTGTTGCCCCTATTTAATCAAAAAGGGCGCGATTAGGGTTGCCACATTTTTTTTAAGAAAAATAGTATTTTTCTTTTTAAATCAAAAAAATATAGTACTTTTAGGAAATTCAGGAAAAAAAAATAGTACACATCTATTTTCAATCATTATTTATTTTTCCATGATTATTTTTTATTACTTTTCGCTGGATAATGACACGGAGTTAGAGTTACTAACTAACTAAGCCCCGTAAATACATGAATGAGTTTCGTTCAAATATTCCCTATGCAGTGCTGCGGGTGCGTTCCATTCACAGTGAATTAAAAAAAGCACGACAATTGTGTTTTTATTGAACTGTAATAATATTGGGAAGTTTTATTTTTTAATTTTAAAATATAAGTAAAAATAAAACTAAAATAATAAAAATAAAACTTTTCCTTCTATAGTAATATTTATTGTGTATGTTTTATTGAAGTGTTGTGTATCATATGTCATACCCAATATCAGCTATATTCTATGTTTTAAGTGGTTATTTCTGAATAGTTTTTATTCTTTCTGCGACAGACAATATGGATTATAGACATACTTTAATTATTTAACAGAAAGTTATTTGTTCAAGATACTTTAACATACTATCCCATTTAGTTATGCACATTTCAACTGGATTTTTTGTCTGAGTAACTGTGTCTGGTCAAGGCACTGCTACTGTTGTTGCAGTGAATTCATTAATATCAGATACAATGGCTGATATTCTTCAAGTGAGTTAAAATGTTTCAAATATAAATCATTTTTGTTTGTAAACACAAAAATTGGCATGTGTATGTTTAAAGTAACTGCCTGTTATCCACCCCAGCAGTAGGAACCATAAGCTTCCTCTATCCATTTTTTGGAGAGAAGTATTGTAGCAAAGACCTACCATCGCGTTGCTCCAATGCGGATTGGTAGGTTACGCATATCCCTAGAATTCGCTAGAAGTATGCGGATTTCCTTACCATATTTTCCTTCACCGAAAAGCGTGTCATAAATTGCAATTGTCAATTAGACATGTGCCTGCGCGGGGTATAAACCCATGATGTCTTTACAGAGTCGCACGGCCTCACCGCTGAGCTATCACAGCTTGTTCGATATTTATTAAAATGTTTTTGCAATAATTTTCAGATGAACCTGGTCATTGCCAAAGAGAGTACTCATTGGGATGACGTCTAAGGGCTATATGCTGTTGATGCTTTATGGGATGAAGCACATGATTAGGTCAATTGATTTGACTAGATGAAGGCAAGTAAATATTTGATGTAAAGTATGTCAGTCTGTCCATTTCACTTTCAATTAAAACTGAAGCATATATGTCTAATGGGCTAACAGCCTAATCCGTTTGAGATATAACAAAAAATGTTTGGTACAATTTTTCCTCTATTATAGTGATTAGTGATGCAAAAAAGGGTGTGATATAAGAATAGCTTAAAAGACATATTAGTGATGATCATTGGAACTTTATCACATATGCTTCTTAATTGTCACATACAATTCAGTATTTGGAAAGCATAATATTTTAGCCTGGCACTGCTAACAGTACAAAATCAAAGATATTTAACATAACACAAAGATTGACACAGATACCCCTTATATTTTATTATTTAATAAAAACATTATTTATAATTATTGTCTCTATTCTATACTTAAAATATAACTGTAGACAAAGTTATAGACACGTAAAAAATATTTTCCAGACACTATTTAAGACCAGTAGAAGCTAAAAATATATTTTTAAAATTTAAAATCTCTGTTATTTGTCAATGCGTCATTCTCCTACCCATATCCCACTCTAAATGGGGTAGGCACAACATGTTTTAAACATGTTATTACATGATTTGGTATCTTACGACCGGCCGCCTGCCCGACGTACTTACCTTAATCGGTTTTCGCGACACCTAGGTAAGAAATAAGGGTGGTCTATTCTACTCAGGGGATATCAATGCCAAGATTGTCTGTAAGACTACCTTTGCAAACTAATGTTCTACCTGTACATTATTTAAGAATTACTTATTTATTACAGGTTAAATATGCTGCGAACTCTTCCGCCGGGAAGTGTCCACGAGCCCGATGATGCAGATGAACATATATGAAGAGCTTCAGTCGAATCATAATTATTTAGCCTCATTTATTGACATTAGTAATAACATTTTCACAGCGCGAATGCTTTTATTCACTAACAATTTATTTTGCCGCCTCAACCATTCGGAATTTTGGAATAAGGCTGTAAAAGTCCGCTTCCATGCTAGAGACTCGAGAGAAGGTTGTGTCTTCAAAATAGTATTCATATTAGTATAATTGACAAACATTATGAAGTTTGAAACTTCTTTACTAGGACCCAATGGATTTTTTCTCAAATCCGTGAATAAGGGGGCTCTAGCACACTAGAACGGATCATAATTTGGTTTCATTTTTTAAAACATTATTGGTTAATATTATTGTTTGATAGTTATAGTACCTTGTATTCCATCAGAAATATTTTCCAGACCCAAGCCATATCATATTACCGGTTCAGTATATTGATATATCGGTCATGTGCAGCAATAGCGGTACAACTCAAAAACTCATATTTTGAGATGAATGGGTTTAAAATTTTCATTACTAATGAAAATGAATAACAATTGCTTAGTTGCTAGTTTAATTGCTAGTTTGCTTAAACGACGGGCTTATAATGAATTATGAGTTCTGCCTGTATTGCTGCTAAAAATTGTGTATTTTAACATTAACACCGTTTATTCCTATTCAAAACACGTGTTTTTACTTGTGTAGCAAAACTAAAAACCTGAGCAATCCTGGGAGTAATATATTTTCAAAACAGGATTTTTTAAATTGTGAAATTTTTATAATTACGCTATTGTCTAATAAAACTGAAAGATTTGATCTAGTTAAAATTATATTATCCATCACAAAAACTTATATCTTTGGAATGGCATTATATGGCATGTAAAGTGTTAATTAGTCAAAAATGTATATAACTTAAAAAACTATAATTCTTGGTGAACTTGCGTTAATCATAAATATGATATGTTAAAAGTTTTTTGCATAATCGTAATCATAATGCGAGTTAGACAATGGTGTGTTAATTAAGGAGAATTCACAGTACTACAGGTACTTGGAAAACGATAATGGAAATGGAAAATTTTATCGCAAGTAAAGTTATAGAACTATGATACATGAGGTAAAAGTAACTTACTAATATTACTATTATTAACATTTAAAAAGTGATTGAAATTTTTTATTATTTTACTATACATACTACATAAGTATAGAAACATAACGAGATGTAAACAAACAAAACCATGTGATTCAGGAGTGACAAATATGTCATTACAATAATATTATTAACAAATGAAAAAATTGGGATTCAACTGCAGTTGTCAAAAGAATATCTCTAATATTTATAAATGTAATTTTCATAAATTGATTGTTATTTTCTAAAATTAAATATTTATACCTTTAGTATAGCCAAACAGCAATATATAATTTAATAAAATTCAGCAGATACAAATTAGCCAAGTAAACTACCTAAAATGGTAATTGCATTAGATTAACCAACGTAACATAATATCAATATTCTACGAGCTTCACTCTGTGATACTTAAATGTGTAGTAATTTGGTGTATTTAATATTATCCATCGTTTTCTTTAAAAAATTTATAATACCTTTACGTTTGGGTTCTTAAAAGTGGATATTAAAGAATATTCTTATTTATTTGTTTCAAAGTTTGTAAAAATTATTGATAGCAATCACGCCATAATAAAGTGGTGCAAATACTATCAATAATTTCAAATTCTTTAAAAGAATTAAAAATTATATTTGATGTTAGTATAATGTGTTGTAATAAAAAAGGCATTATCTACCTACTATAAAGTACCTGTTTTGACATGTTTACATTTAGTTAAATACTTAACCCATGGAGTATAGTTCCTCATAATGTTTTCTTTCATCGAAAAGCTTGGTATGAATTGGCACATTAAATATGGCAAAATTTCACAATTTAATTCTTACTTTATATGTATAAATCCGAAGTGTTAACAGGTTTAATGGAAAATATTATACTTAGAGATAAAACCCTTTTTGACTGGCCCATTGGAGCAGTGGATAGTAACCCTGCCTTCAGCTCCACGGGTCGCGGGTTCGATTACCGCCGAGGGCAAACATTTTCTATAAATGAATTTGTTGGTCTTTGTGCCTGGGTGTATATTTGTATTTAAGTATGTATTTAAAAATATATAAGTATATATTCACCAATTGTCTGTCTACCATAACACACGTATTAAGTTACTTACTTTGGGGACGGACGACCGTGTGTGTAATTGTCCCATATATTTATATTTATAAAAACCACTAATATTCTATAAAACTACTACTAATATATCTAAAAAGGACTAATATTTATAATTTACCATCAAATATACTCCTTTTAAGTATGTTTTTCCCTAAATACTTAAACGGTAAAAACGAAAGCATCTATTGTTTCAAATACTAATCTTGTAAATTTGTTTTCGAGTGAATACTTATAATTAATTTTATTTAATAATAATATATAATAATTTAAATTACAATTCCTACATTTTCAAGATACATGATCGCCGATTCTGTTTCCTATTTAAAAATAGTAATCATTTTTGAAGTTGCACTTTAAGCGTCTTAAGGAAAAAACTTTTTTTTACACATAGAAATGTAAAACGGCTGTTGAATATAAATTTTTTTATTACAGTAAAAGTCTATTAAAGAATTTCATTAAATATTTTGTTTTATTAAAATCTAAAAATCATTATTAATATGTTACACGAAAACCGGTTATCCAAATAATCGGTAAGAGTAAAATGCGAATCGATAAAACTTTGACATCACTAGTTACGGTTTTAGCACGCCAAGTACATCACTAATTTTACTACGATTTTACGTCATACATTATATATATTACTACTCCATATGTGAGAAAGAGTCAGAGCTGAGACTAAATCCGTTTTTATGAATGAAACGGGTGAGAGGCAGATAGTTTTGAATGAGAATGTAAGTAGCTATAGTACTACTTTTCACCCCCCCATACCACCGAAAATAGGCTCGCGCCAATGTATGAATCTCAGGCATCTATTTTATAGTTAGTAATCTATGGTTAATATTTACTTGTCTGTCAATCGATTTCTATTATTGATGATTCATTATGTACCTCTTGGATAAAGAATACACTACGTCCATGATGTACCTAATTATAGAAATTATTTTTAACCCTTAATAGGGCAAGGGACAATTGTTTACCACCTAAGTTTTTTTACCATAGATCATAAGCCGTTCTATGTACTATTAAAAACATTAAATATTTCTAATGTATGAAGACCCCTTAAACTTTTTTTAGTACTGGCAATTACGGTATTTGTAAAGGTTTACTAACTACTGACATTCAAAAAAAAATAACGACCTTTTTTCGTAATCAGGAGTGTTCGTCGCGAAAAAAATGAAATTTTGTTCTACTAAGATTCCGGTAAATGCTTTTGTGATATTTGGTAGGATAATTGATTATTATGATCGTGCATGACTCGTGAAATAATTTTTGAAATGAAACTCGTACTAATTGAAAAATTTTCACAAACTTGGTGGTAAAACTGTTACCATTGCTCAGCTACAACAAGATAGTAGCATTTGGTGGTAATATAGTTACCTCTACTCGTTCATGTACTTGATACTTTAGGAGCATGTCGAAGAAAAAAATACTCTATCTGAAAGTTATATAGCCTGTATTCTTGAAGATGAGCTTTCCGCTATTGAAACTAGCGACGAAAGAGTCTCAGGCGAACTACTTTTGGACTATAGCGTACTCCTGCCAAAAAATCTAGCAAAGCGATTTGCAAAAAGTTCATGTATAAAACTAAAGCCGTTGTTTCTTCACTCAACTTGTAAAAGTTTTAACAACAGCTCTAAACCCAAAATCTGTATATATGGTCAAACGAACACACGCTCCAAAGACTGCAGATCGATTCTGCGAACAGCTACTGGTTGTCCAAGGTTCATACGGAATGTTGACCTCCATAGATACCTCGACCACCCCACCATTGCTCATCTCTTTAAGCGCTTTTCGAAGTCTTACTTTGAGAAAGTCGAGGTTCGCGAGAACCCACTTATAACAGTGGCTTCCACTTACATCCCTGTTAGGCCGACTCACCGAAAATATGGACTTCCAAAATGCGTCCTGCATAACCCTGAACAATCGCAAGCACAGACATAATACACGCAAACAGCGTCTTCGCCGCCAAAGATGAGGTCCTAGTTTTCTGACATCGGTCGGTTGTGGCTAGTCGCCATACTCCCGATGCCATAATGACTAATCGTCATACTATTAGCCTTCCACTACACGTCGCCCTAAGCCACGATCCGGCCTCACAGGAGGCACCTTTAGGACAACGTTCCCCGACGCCAGTAGAGCTTCTGCGCTCTACTCTACGCATTTCACAACTTCGACGATGCTTCTGCGCTCGCCCGTCCCGGCCGGTGACGCTGTAAAAGCCACCAAAACGACTAACAGCATAGTCAATTCGAAAAAAAATCAACGAACACAGAAAGACGATTCTTGGAGAGAGATGACTATCCCTAATATATACTGTGAACATGTGGAGGTCGATTTTGCAGTACGAAAGATAGTCAAAAACGATCTAGGATTATTTGCAATGTCTGCACCGTAGTTTTATGTCCTACTCCGTGCTTCAAAAGCTTTTACTTTGCTCCAGAAGAAGGAGAGACTTTATACGGTAGCAGCTTTAGTCATTAGCATAACGGGCTAAGGTCAAATAATTACCACCAAGACCATAACATAAACGGGCAATGGTAAAATGGTTACCACCGAATTTTCGCGTACTTCTGATTATATATTTTTATTTTTTTATGATAAATGTTAAAACGACGCCTATTAGAAGTATAAATAAAGATATAAAAATAAAAATTTCAGTAAATTTTACCTCTGCCCTATTAAGGGTTAAAAAACAGATAACAGCGTCGGATGGTTTTTTTTTAAATATATAGCAATTAGACTAATAATTATACTGAAACGATATTCTATGGTATAGTAAATCTATAGGCAGTCAGCTGTTAATTTTAAATATCTAAGTAATTTGTCCAAGAGGTGTTATATTAGGATAATATTTGAATAATACTTTTATGTGATATAATAGGTTTCTCATATTAGGGTATTATACCCTATTATTTGGTAATAGGCAAATAATAGCCAGTGATGAAATATGATGTATTATTTTTACACTGACTATTATAGTAATAGCCTATTCCGTGACTTGACATATTATTTTAGTGAGACGGTGATTAAATTTTTCTTCATACTTTTAACTGACTTAGGACTGTTAAAGGTTATGTTGGCGTATTTAAAAAGTTACTAATAATTAGTTATCAATTATTGTACACCTTATGTACAATAATTGATAAGTAATCATAGTTTTATATTTTTCTGTTCATTTAAATGTTTTTATTTTTTATTTTTGTGGTTATATGAATGATTTATCATTTAAAAATATTGTTAACTTGTCTTATATTACATATCTACATTTAAAAACATCAATTGTTTCTATCTGCGAGATATCTTTATACCAAATTTTATTTATTTACAATTAATATCCTTTATATTTCTAATAATATTAAAACTATTGTTTACGCGATGCAAGGATTTGCATTATGCAAACAAATGTTAATCTGGTTTAATTTTTTCAAACTATCCTTACAAAAGGAAACAATAACAAGTAAACAAAGGCAGCTTGTACACATGCCGATTAAAAAAAACAAATATTAGCGTTTTTAAGGGTTTAGTCTATTTTTTGTTTTCATTGTTAGTTTTATTTTTAACCAATCTATGCAGCATTCATACATAACCCGACTTGTAGCATTAAATATACATATCGTTTTTTTTGGTATGTACCGTGTAATGTGTCACGTAGCATATATATATACTAATTGGTAAGACGAAATAAAACAGTATCATCTAAGCTTTCAAGATGGTTTGATTTACTCGCTCCTAGCCACAACATTATATGGCGACCCTGCCATAAAAGGGCTTGCTTCGCGCTGCAGTTTAAAGATGCGATATTCATAAATGAACTTTGGACTTGTTATGTTACCTTTGAATATTTTACGGAACAGATTTTCAATTTTTTTTTAACGAAAAATGTGCACAATCTTATTAATCGGAGTTTGTTATGTATTATACAAACAGTACAAAAAATGTCACGAGTCTTGGATAAGGGAGCAAATTTCAGCAAACATTCTTCGCCGATCACTACGCCGCAGCCAAGGTCTACGAGACACAAATGAATGTGGATACCATGGTGAAGAACCCATTCCGAAATAAGGCCTGTCAACCTTCTGTTCTAGTGTCGTGTCAAAAAAAAAATAAATGTGAAAAGTGTCTGTGCGCGTTCATTAACTGATCCTAGTTTTAACTCAACTTAATTTTATTCATAGTAACTTTATAATTACTTTAAGAAAACCAAAAATGTTTTAAAATAATATGACTATATCTGACTTAAGGAAAGTATACGATGAGCTAAAAAATATTAGAACATATTTAATTAAAATAGGGTCTAGCAGAAGAAAAGGCGAAATAATAACTAGAAAGATTAAGGAAGCCGATAATTTGGTTTCTAGATTTAATTCTATTTTGGAGCAATTAAATAAATTGTCTGACAAATTTGAAATAGCTGAAAGTTTATGTATAAAAGATATAAGTTCGAAATTTTTTGAATTGTATGAATGTATCTTAGATTTATGTACTAGTAGTAGTTTAGAAAAGATAGAAGTAAATATGGCTAAGTTTGATTTAAAGATTGCGATGAATTTATTACCAGTGGCATCTGATGATGAGGTCAGTATAAAACAACTTATTGATAGCATAGAATATTATAAATTAGAACTCGACTCAGAATCCCAAAAAAAACTAATATATTTTGTACTGAAAAATCGTCTTTCACAAAATTCGAAACTAAAATTAGAAACAAATTATGACAGTATTGATAGCTTCATTAGGGCAATAAAGTGTAATTTGCTACCGAAAAAATCTGCACCCGCTATACAGACAAGGCTTAATAATTTTAAACAAAATCACCTATCGATTGAAGAATACGCCAGGCAAATAACCAACATGTTCGTTGACTTGACAATATCTCAATCCGACGGCAATGAATCCGACTTTAAAGTTTTAAAACCAAGAAACGAAAAACAGGCTATAAAAATTTTCGCCGACGGGCTCAGAAATCGTCGTCTTGGAACAATTGTTACAGCTAGAAATTACTCGATCCTGAACGACGCAGTACAGGCGGCCTTGGACGAAGAGTCTTCGTCGTCTAACTCTGGTGATATTTTTTCAATGCGTCATAATAATTACCAAAACTACCATAATAATTACAATTACAGAGGTCGTAGAAATTCCAATTCAGGACACTATAGAAGTTGGCGTGGACGCGGTACGCAGTATCAGGCCCAAGGTCCACCTAGTAGAGGACGCAGCGTGGGACGAGGCTGGAGACCCAATTATGGCAATTTTCAAAGAGGTTCGAGACCGCCGCTTAACAGAGGTAGGTCTTTGTATAATAATTATAATAATAGGAACGACAAAAGGGGTGAACAGCAAAACTTGCATATGTTAACAAAATCAAATGATAGTCATTCTAATAGTAATGAGTTTTTTCGTGCCTAAACATGTTATACTAACTTCTAATAATACATCCTATATAACTACAAATACATTCAATAATTATTTTTATAACTTATTACTTGACACTGGTGCATCAATTTCAGCGATTAAGTATAAACATATCATGGAACAAAACATTCCATTCCATAAAGAGAATCTTAGTGTCAGCGGTATTGGAGGTAAGATCACCGCTATCGGATATGTTTATCTAGATCTTTTAATCGGAGATCAAATTCTTAATCATCAATTCTACGTATTTGATTCTTTGCCATGTAAGGCTAGTGGCATACTAGGACATGATTTCTTTAATAAATATTGCGCGACTTTGAATTATGAAACTTATTCATTAACTTTGTGGAATGAAGGTATTAAAATAAATGTACCTGTAAAAATGGATAATAACACGTTAAATATACCGGCAAGGTCAGAATCTATACATTTTATTGACACTGATATAACTGAGGAATGTGTAGTTTGCGCATCTGAAATACAAAATGGAGTTTTTATGGCTAGTACTTTGGTTAAACCGACAAACGGACATATACCTATACGTATCTTAAATACTACAGAAAAAGATTTAAAATTAAATCCTAGTGATATTAAGGCTGTTATCTTTTCAGCTAAAGATTTTGATATTTGTTCTTTCGAAAAACCAACTCAAATAACGGAAAGAGTAAAAACTTTATTGTCTATTCTACAATTGGATCACCTAAGTAAAGAAGAGAGATGTAGTATATTATCAATTTGTGCAAAATACAACGATATTTTTTATATTCAGGGAGACAAATTAACGGCAACTAAATTATATAAGCATTCTATCACTTTAAAACCTAATACTGTACCGGTGTACTCCAAACCTTACCGGCTACCGCATTCGCAAAAAGGCGAAATTGCAAAACAAATCGATAACTTGCTGGAACAAGGTATTATAGAGCCATGCAACAGTGAATGGAGTAGTCCTGTCCTTTTAATACCCAAACGTTCAGAGGGTGAAAAGAAGTGGCGATTAGTAATAGATTACCGAAAACTTAATAATTGCATTGTAGATGACAAGTTTCCTCTCCCAAATATTAACGAAATACTAGATTCATTATCCGGATGCATTTACTTTTCTCACTTAGATTTAAATCAGGGTTTTTATAATGTAGAATTAGAGGAGTCAAGCAGAAAATATACGGCATTTTCTTCCGGTCAATACCAAATGACTAGAATGCCTATGGGGCTCAAAACTAGTCCTAGTTCTTTTTCTAGAATGATGACCATGGCGATGGCTGGACTCACTTATGATAAATGTCTTTGCTACCTTGATGATCTTATTATAATGGGGAGAAATTTAGAAGATCACAATAAAAATCTAATAGAGGTCTTCGAAAGACTTCGTAAAATAAACTTAAAGTTAAATCCTTTTAAGTGCGACTTTCTTAAAAAACAATTACTTTATTTGGGTCACGTTGTATCTGATGAAGGTGTTCTACCAGATCCAGAAAAAATTAGCATAATTAACAATTACCCAGTTCCCAAAAATGTTGACGATACCAGGAGGTTTGTAGCATTAGCTAATTATTATAGGAAATTCATCCCTAAATTTGCAGAAATAGCTTATCCTTTAAATTCTTTATGTCGTAAAAATATTAAATTTATTTGGGACAAAAACTGTCAAGAATCATTTGAAACTTTAAAGAAAAGTATAATGTCACCATTAGTATTGCAATATCCTGATTTATCAGATCAAAATCAATTTATTATTCAAACCGATGCTTCGAGTTATGCAATAGGAGCTATTCTGTCGAACGCAGATGGTCGACCTGTCGCTTTTGCCAGTAGAACCCTTAACAAAGCCGAAAAGAATTATCCTACAATAGAAAAGGAGTTATTAGCGGTTGTTTGGGCTGTTAAGCATTTTAGACCTTACTTGTACGGCCGAAGGTTTAAAATTATTACAGATCATAAACCGTTAATTTATCTATTTAATATGAAGGACCCGTCTAGTCGTTTACTTAAATTTAGACTTGTGCTTGAAGAATATGACTATGTAATTGAATATGTGAAAGGAGAAGAGAATGCAGCTGCAGATGCATTATCTCGTGTGATTGTGACTTTGGAAGAATTGAAAGAGATGAATGAATGTGTACATGTGATGACGCGTGCTCAAAGACGAAGAATGGATGATTTGAATAGAATGAAAATGAAAACTCAAATTGACACTAATGATGACTACAACACTTGGCCTGATCAACCAATTGTAGTCGACACCCATGTTAAACCCAAGAATGCAGTAGAATTACGATTTCTAGATAAACGTAATTTGGATATACTACGGAGAAAGAATAGAATTAATTACGAAAATAATATTTTTTCATATGATAGCACTCACTTTAACCTATATATAAACTTAGCTTTTCAATCACAAATTACGCGAGCCGAATTTGCGAGAGAGTTAAGTGAATTTTGTAGAAAAACTTCGATCGAAGAAATATATTTAGTGAAAAATAAAAGTAATAATGTGTTTGTAGAGAAATTAGTGAGTGAGATAAAAAATAATAAAAACTGGGAGGGCCCTCGTTTATGTATATTAAAAGATGTTGAGCGGATAGAGAGTACTGACGATAGAAAAATTATATTAAACGATTTTCATGTATTGCCCACAAGTGGCCACGCAGGTATTAGAAGAATGGTAAACAATATTAAAAAATACTATTTTTGGCCGGGAATTGAAAAGGATGTAACTGATTTCGTAAATAAATGTCATAAATGTCAAAAGCAGAAATATACTATTACGGTGAAAGAACCTATGTCAATTACCTCTACTGCAAATACTGCATTAGAAAAAGTGTTTTTAGATTTAGTAGGTCCGCTTGATAGAGATGAAAATAATTATAGCTATATTCTCACGTTACAATGCGAACTATCAAAATATGTATGCGCAGTGCCTCTCATTAAAAAATCTTCGAGCGAAGTAGCGAGAGCGTTTGTTACAGAATTTATTCTTAAGTACGGAATCCCGAAAGAGATAGCTACAGACAGAGGTACGGAGTTCATGGCGGACACTTTCAAAGAGGTATGTAAACTTTTAAATATTTCTAAATTAAATTCCACAGCATATCATCACCAAAGTATAGGTGCGTTGGAAAATTCTCATAAAAATTTAAATTCCTTTTTAAGAATTAGTGTAGAGCAAAAACCAGAAACGTGGAGTTATTGGCTACCATTTTGGTGTTTCGCATATAATACGACTGTCCACACTTCTACCCAATTTACGCCGTATGAACTCGTTTTTGGGAAGAAATGTTGTTTACCAGGTAATCTTACAAAGTCAATAGAACCATTATATAATCACGATAATTATCCTCTTGAACTAAAATACAGATTGCAAGTATCGCAGACGGAAGCGCGTAAGAATTTAATTAAGGGTAAGCTTCGAAGGAAAGTTAAATATGATTGTTATACCAATACGTTTTACTATAAACCAAATTATAAAATCCTTATTAAAAATAAGACTGGTAATAAATTGACAAATCTTTATTCTGGACCTTACACTGTCATTAGAGATTTATCACCGAATGTAGAGATAGATATTAATGGAAAATTAGACGTTATTCATAAGAATAGAACTAAGCCTTATTACGATTAAGAGAAACACGAGAGCTTGCATTAAAGTTCGTACATTGTTATGATTGCATGATGTTATTAAGTATCTAATGTTACACCATATATTATTTTAGTTTAATAAAATAAAAATAAAAAAAATTGTATAATCATTTTATAAATATACTTTAATCTTTTAGCTGTTTATTCGAATACTTAACAAAAAAAAATTACCATTGTATTTTTTTTGTTTTCCCTCGATGGGAGGTGTACCGTGTAATGTGTCACGTAGCATATATATATACTAATTGGTAAGACGAAATAAAACAGTATCATCTAAGCTTTCAAGATGGTTTGATTTACTCGCTCCTAGCCACAACATTATAGGTAAAAGTTTTAGTAAAGAGCCACCTCCAACTGTTCCCGACTCTCCGAGATGATTTTTAGCGACCTAGCTGGCGCAGCGGCGCGCACGGAGTGCATTTTAATTATTAGCGGGTTTGATTTCCGACAGCTATAGTTAACCATATTAAATATTAAATGCAACAAAATTGTAACCATTTGTAACCAAATAGTACGGTGAAAGTGCAGAAGCAAAAATCTACTGCTTCTCCACTACTGTTTTACTAGTGATTATATTTTATATTTATTATTATATACTATAAATTTTATTAGTACAAATGCGCGTTAACATGAAACCCGACGTGCGTGTGTAATAAAATATAATTTCTTATTACAATATTATATATTATTACATTAGAATATTCAATATTAGTTTAGTAAAATAGATTATCGTAGTGTACACTCGTACATTGCTTACTTACTTAGTAACCATCCCAAGGCGCATTTAAACAAAGCCTGACATGTATTTAGCAAATCAAATCCCGATTTCTCGCTCACAGTTGGCGACTCGCTACTACTGAAGTTCTTAATACGGGTATTACCGTATTAGCCTGTTAGGAATAGTCCCTATTATGCGGAATAGGGAGCGCTCCGGCGATCGCCACGCACACGGCGACCGATATCGACCCTATTATCTTGGACAGCTACTATTTGGCTATTATCTGGTAACAGGTTACTTTTACATTGCGTATTATAATACGGTATTAGGTGGGCTGTATTATATTCCATATATCTATTACGAATATATTCATAACACCTCTATTTGTCCTTGTTCGTAAACATAAATATTTAAATACGATGAAAATTCTTAAAATTTTTTCGTCGCGCGAAAGAAGTTTATCCTAGACGTTGTATTTAAATAAGATTTTAATTACATAGTTAACTACAAAATACTTTTGTTATTCCATACATTTCAAAAAATTTATAGAGACGATATAATATGAAGTCATGTAGTAATTTATTTTTGTGACTATAATTTGTATCAGAATTGACACATATTTATGTATAATATTTATTAAGTATAGTAGGTACAAAATTCGTGTAATATTTACCGTGAGATAAACTATTTGTGTTTATTGTTAGAAATGGAAATTATACCGAAAATATATTATGTTCATCTCAATTATTATTTCATTATTGGTGGATTATTTCTTAGTTATCTCATTTATCGTATTTTTCATTCGCTCTTGGGAGAAAATACTTTCATTCGAACTAAATATCGAGTTAGGGGCCATACGTGGAGAGGTATTGATTGCAATAAGTCAATACCATACAATATTTATGTGAGTACTAGGAATGTTTTATAATGTTGACTAACACATCTTGTGAATTTAATAAAAAAAGTTATTATTGTTATTGTATTCTTGTCTATTTTATACATCAAAGACAACAATAAAACAGTTCTGCATTTTCAGTGTATAGTTTGCAGAAAACTTATGTTATCTCCAGTGGGTTTGTTTTGTGAATGCTGTGCTGTAAGTGCTTGTAAAAAATGCCATCGGATTATTGATAAAAAATTTCGATGCAAACAAATTACTTGGCCTATAGAAAAGATATTTCCTCACCTATGGGTTAATGGTAAGACAATAATAAATATAAGTGGAATAGAATAATGTCATTAACAGTTTTAATACAACCCCCCTTTAAAAGTGTGGTCTTAAACTTACCAAAATGGATTCTTACACATTTCATTTTCTCTAAAAAATATACTTTACACTATCATACATGTCTCACATATTATTATGAGGCTAAACATTCAAAGGATTGTATACAACTACTGAAGTTTGTATATGAAAAAATGAAGAATTCATAGAATACCTATTACAAAAATTGTGCAATGTATTTTATTTCTTATTCAATAATGATTATGACTAATAATATTCCTTTTGCAGTTGGTACAGTCAATAAAGATCAAGTAGATAGCAGTGAAGAAATTGATAGTTTGAAAAAGTATTTTTGTTCTTGGTGTCAAAGAACAAAAATTTGTCAAGAAAACCTACTGAATAATTCTGAGGTGATTTTATTAGTATTTTAGTAAAGTGTGAAAAAATTATTCAATTTCAATGACAAAGAAGATGTTCGTGTTGGGTATATTAATTTTGATTAATATGCAAAATTCATTTTAAACTTAATGATTAAGATTAAAATTAATTATTGAAGACACATGAAAATCTCTAAAATCTATTATGAGTTTAACAGAAACAGAAAGATAGACAGACATGGTAGAGGGACTTTGTTTTATAATATACGTAGATCTATTTAAAAAAATGCTTATATTGAGTACATGTCTTAAAATTATAAATTTCATAATAATTTGCTTTGGTAACATTTTAGCAATGTGATTTCCAAAAATACAAACACATTATTATTCCTCCTAAAAATGTTCAAGTGGAGAAAGGAAAAATTATTAATATAAAACCATTACCAAGTCATGATTGGGAGCCATTAATAATTTTTGGTAAGTGGTTGGAAATTAAAAACCTCAAATGTAACAAAACTGACTCAGGTAAAATCATAGTGTTTTAGCACATTTGCTTCATACTAAAATTAAATTAAATTAGTACATACTAAATCTCTCTCTCTCCCTAGCTATGTTTCCCACATGGTGGTGGGGTCAGCCTTCCTTATTAATCTTCTCCACTTCGCTCGGTCATGGACATCGACGTCGGTAATTTTGCATACACTTAAGAGTGTATGCAAAACGTCAGAAGCGCTTCTTGTAACTCTGTGCGGCTCTCTGTACAGATGGCAACGTCATCTGCGTAGATAAAGGTCCATGGGGCTGAAAATTGCGCTATCTCAGTTAATGAGTCTATAATCAAAGAAAAAAGGAAGGGGCTTAAAACTGAGCCTTGATGCACACCTTCCGTGATAAAAGATAAGTCTTTTAGCACTACTTCTTTCCACCTTGTCTTGGGTCTTCCAACTGGCCTTGGGCCCGGGATGGAAAGCTGTAGTGCCAAATTTCCGACATACTGAGGTGGCTTTCTCTTGACGTGTCCATACCATCGCAGCCTACTCTCCTGCATCTTGTCGGCGATATCGCGCACACCGAGGCTACCTCGCACGTACTCCTTACGCCGCACATCCACCTCAGCATTTTCATTTCGGCAACTTGAATGGTATGTACGTTCTTCTGAGTTACGGGCCATGTTTCGCTACCATACATGAGGACTGGTCTTATCATGCTCTTGTAAATTGATCCCTTCAGTTTGATCGGCATCCTCTTATCGCAGGTATATACATTGTGTTGTATATACCTTTTTGGCCTTCTCTGGTTCCTAATTTCTCGTACATGTTCTTCTGGGGGTCTGCTCGCTCTTTTGCTATTATTTTCTTGGTAAATTACTACATACTAAATATCTTCTACTAATTTTTTTTTTTTTTGCAAGCTTTTTAATAGTAATATAAAATATAATTATTTGTTATAATTGTTTCTGTGATTTAGTTAAATTTTATAATTATTTATTTTATTTTATAATTAAACCGCCGTTAAATATAATAGACCACTCTCATTTCTTGCCGAGGTGTCGTAAAAGGCGACTAAGGTAAGTCTACGCGCCGTGTGGTATCCGGCTGAGTAGAATAGACCACCCTCATTTCTTACCGAGGTTTCGTAAAAGGTGACTAAGGTAAGTTGACCCACCGTGTGGTATCCGGTTAAGTAGAATAGACCACCCTTTTCTTATCGAGGTTTCGTAAATTATGACTAAGGTAAGTTGAAATCAGACAGACGGCGGGTCACAAAATACGTAGCTAAATCATGTGATAACATGTTTATAACATGTTGTGCCGACCCCAGTTAGAGTGGGATAAGGGCAGGAGGAATATAAATTTATTTTATAATTAAAAGTAAGCAAATTTTTTTGTAATAAATGTGTTATAAATCTATTAGCATGTAACTAATAATTGTTTATTCCTTTTTAGCGAACAGGAAATCAGGGAGCAATAGAAGTGATGAAGTTCTTTCTATATTTAGAGGGCTTCTAAATCCACTGCAGGTATAAAGGAAACATTTTATTAAAAAAAATATATATTTAAAATTTAAATAATTTGTAGAATTAGGTGTTACTTTGCGGAGTTCCATAAAACAAAAGTAATGATAATATTTCTTTGCTATAATCCGCGATAAATGAAAATATATGTAATGCTAAATGTAGTGTACTATTTTGTCGCGGATTATAGCAAAATATTATTGTCATTACTTTTGTATTTAAAATTTACATAATTAAAAATTGTAATGCAATTAAAAGTTAAACTTAGTATAGGACTAAAATTCATTTTTTTATGTATATCAACATTCCTGTGTCACACTAACCTTCAATTTTCTAGTTATATTTCGGTCCAACTTAAAGGATAATAATATGTTTTTTTTTATCCCGAATTATGATTTTCTTATAGCAAATTTACGCTAATTTACTTCAAAGTTCTGTATGTTTTAAATAAACCCGAGTGCCGTCTTAATATCCAATAACAAATGGAGGTTGTGCAACGGGATAACAGACCATTTTGTGTGATGTGACGTTTGCTTTGGGAGATGGTATTAATTACGAGTGCGGTAATACAAGTTGAATTATAGTTCAGGGGTTTTTTTAATACTCACTTCTGGATATTGTTGCCATCTTTTTTGTAAAGAAACATAGTATTTTTTTTTAAAACAAATAAATATAGTACTTTTGGGAAGTTCAGGAAAAAAATAGTACACATCTATTTTCAATCATTATTTTTTTTATGAGTATTTATTATTACTTTTCGCTTTGGCTATCAAGGTTCTATTATTTTTAAAATAATTATATGCATCTGAGCAATTTAGGTCTATATTAAAGTAAATTAGCAACTCATTTTGGATTAAATTAATAGATGCTTTATTCCTTTCTTCTCTCCATTTTACATTTGTGACGGAAAAAATCTTTCTGTAAAAGCGGTAGTTGCAGGAATGGTGGGAAGAAAGGAAAGGAAAAGACCGGTACGTAAATGAATGAGTTTCGTTCATAAATTCCCTATGCAGCGCTGCGGGTGCGTTCCATTCACAGTTAATTCAAAAAAAGCTCGTCAGTTAAATTAGCGATAAAAATATAGTAGTTTTCGTCCTATATTCTTTTTCTATAATATATAGTACAACTGACTAAAATATAGTACGATACTATATAATATAGTACGGGTGGCAACCCTACTTCTGGACCTTCTTTAACAATAAATAAATAAATAAATATATGGGACACTTACACACACGGTTTATTCTTTAACAATATATATATGTTTTATTCATGGTTTATTCTTTAACAATATATATGTGTATATACACATAATATGTAAAGGTTATAGACATCGCTTACACCGTACCGGAGCGCGTCGTCCGATGGCTGCCGACCAGATGCCGCGTGCTTATTGCTGGTGGCGATGGGACTGTTGCCTGGGTGCTAAACGCGTTGCATACTGCACCGCATATCAAGGTTCACCTTATTGTATGATTTCGTAACTAATGAGTAAAGTATACTAAGAATCCTATCCTACTAATATTATAAATGCGAAGGTTTGTGAGTATGGATGTATGTTCGTTACTCTTTCACGGCCAATGAACCAGTATAGGAATAGGATGGCATTGAAAATCGCCATCTATTATCACGTGACAACACTCCATGCAAACGAAGTTACGGGTAAAATCTAGTAAAATATACAAGCATTCTAGTCTCCACATTCGAGTTTCAAATTAGATAAAACGTTTTTATTTTAGAAAAAAACACATATACTGTTAGCACGAATGACTTTCTTTTTGGTAAGCCAAAATATTGGAAATGAGAAGATTGAGTCACATACCTATAGGAAAGGAAATTTAAAAAGCAATTTTTTAGTAATTATATTATATTATATTTTTATAGGCGTCAGTGGGTATATTGCCGATGGGCACAGGCAACGACCTTTCAAGAGCATTGGGTTGGGGCGCTTCCTATCCCGATCTTGATGCGCATTCCATTATCACGTCGTTAAGTGAAGCGCCTGAGCAAATATTGGACAGGTAAAAATGTATAAATAATATATAGGGTTTTCTTAAAATTTGATGATGGCTAATGAAATTTACTTGAATATGGATATTATCATCCTCCTGTCCTTATCTCACTCTAGGTGCGGCTGACACAACATGTTGTAACATGATGTGGCTAGGTATTTTACGACCGGTCGCTTGCCTGACGTCGACTCAACTTAGTTGCCTTATACGACACCTCGGTAAGAATGAGGGTGGTATATTCTACTCAGCCGGATATCACGCGGCGGGTAAAACTTACCTTAGTCACCTTTTACGACACCTCGTTAAGAAAGAAGGTGGTCCATTCTATTCAGCCGGATTACACAGCGGTTACTTTAATATGGATAATTCTATTAAATGTGGATAAACACGAATATATTAGGTAACAATTGCAAAAGTCTCTAACACATAAAAGTGCTTTGTAATATTTAAGGCATAAATTACAAATAACTTTGTATCTTTTGTTTGTTTATAAATTGTTTGCCGTATATCTCATTGTATAAATGACTCTGCATTAATCATTAATCAAGAGAAGACTCTGCATTAATTAATAAAAAAGAAAACTTTCTATATCAATTACTTTACTATATAAACGGGCTATTCGCCCGTGGCGGTGATTCAGTTTTCGAATAGCGAACATTAAAGAAATCTAAAGGGAAAAAATAAACTTGAATACGTTACTCGACTACAAACTGCTGTGATTGTCAGCACTGAAGTTTCCAATTAAAAATTTATAATAAAGTTTCTGAGATACTCCAAATGTTTCCCTCGGAATCCACGAACTCCGATACGTTACAATTTTAGTACAGTAGGTATAGAGAGTTTGATAGCCCAGCGGTGTGACCGTGCCACTCTTTCGAGAGGGCACGAGTTCAAACCCCGGAAGGCATAATAAATTTAATTTTGATAAATGGCAATTTATCATAATTAAACTAATTATCACATTCGGTGAAGGAAAACATCGTGAGGAAACCTGTATATCTCTAGAGAAATCTGGGGATATGTGTAACTACCAATCCGCATTGGAGCCAAGTGGTAGGTCGTAGCTCCAACCCTTCTCTCCAGGAACGGAGAGAGGAGGCCTATGCCCAGCAGTAGGACCAGTAGGACTGTCACAGGCCGTTTTTTTTATAGACAGTTTGAAATAAAAATATTGCAGATGGAAGATCACAATACAGCCTAAACGCGGTCGTTTAGGTCGGTTGCGAGCTGAGCGCGTACTATACGCATATAACTACGCTAGTATAGGCGTAGACGCTCAGGTGGCTCTCGACTTCCATCGAGCACGTTCACAATTTCTCTATCGATACGCGAGTCGCTACCTCAACTATGTGAGTATGCATACTATACTACTACTAATAACGCTACGTGTGGTAGTGGTGGTAAGCATGTGTGTATTTAATAATCTCAGTAGTATTTAATAGTCTTTAGTCTCAATATATCATAGTCGTATAAGTCTCAAGCTTTACAGCAATACTCAAAGTGATGAAACGATTTAACCACGTAAGCATCTAATGACCGTATGAGTCGAGTTTTCTAACAAGCCTAGTTTCGCCATTTATCGTAGTCACAAACGAGCACCCACCCTTCTATTGGTCACGTGATTATCGTGTTGTCAGTACATCCGGTATTAAAAATCGAAGAGATGATATTTATTTATTTATTTTTACAAAATCCACAGCTCTTAATTTAATAATTTACAAAGTATTTTGTTTGTACATACAGCCAATAACGGATTTTAAGTTTGCTAACATTATACTTATTATAATTATAATTAGGACGTCATAGAAGTATGTAGTATGTGTCTGTGAAAGTGTGTTGCGTGTGTATGTGTATGCTATGCGTATGTTTGTGTATATTTAATTACTTCCGTTCCCGACAACAATAATAATATATTCCCAATAAAATCTTACATATAATATCATTTTATTTGACTCTAATATAACATTAGTGCCGGGACCACTTGCCCGGTATTTTTTTAAAGACAGACGACTCAGGCTAGAAACATTTGTTTGGGTTCTGCCACTATAGCAGTCCATGCAGGGGGGTCATCTCGCATACCCTTGAGGGTACGGGCACGGGCACGGGCGAGGGTACAGGCGGGGTACGGGCCTCGAGACGAACCTCTTTGCCCGGGCTAGTCCTCGCAGGCTTTGTGGCCTGGATTGTGTTCGGGCCGTAGGCTCAGGTCACCCAGGTGACCTATGGGATGTGGTGTTCGCTAGGGAGGTTTGGAAATGGTAGCTCCCAGACCTCGGGGTCAATTTCGGTGGTGTCTCGTCCGGTGGTGTCTTGATCGGGTGGGTGTGTCATGTCCGGTGGTATAACACAGCAGTCCATGAGCGATATAATATTAAGCTTTGATAAGTAATGTGTAGATGGCGTATGCACTGCTTGGTGTGGGTCGTGCATTGGACGACGGTGGGTGCGGCGGCCTGGAGAAACGTTTGAGAGTCCGCGTGGGCACGAGTTCAGCGTTAGTGACCCTGCAACTACCGCCGCTACAGGCTCTCGTCGCGCTCAATATAACCTCATGGGGCGCGGGAGTTGATTTATGGAGTAAGTGTTCATTAAAAAAACTGCGAATTACCCGTGTGGTATCCGGCTGAGTAAAATAGACCACCCTCATATCTTACCGAGGTGTCGTAAAGACGACTAAGGTAAGTCGATCCGCCGTCTAGTATCCGGCTGAGTAGAATAGAGCAACCTCATTTCTTACCGAGGTGTCGTAAAAGGCGACTAAGGTAAGTCGATCCGCCGTCTAGTATCCGGCTGAGTAGAATAGAGCAACCTCATTTCTTACCGAAGTGTCGTAAAAGGCGACTAAGGTAAGTCGATCCGCCGTCTAGTATCCGGCTGAATAGAATAGACCAACCTCATTTCTTACCGAAGTGTCGTAAAAGACGACTAAGGTAAGTTGACCCATCGTGTGGTATTCGGTTTAGTAAAATAGACCACCCTCTTTCTTACCGAAGTGTCGTAAAAGGCGACTTAGGTAAGTCGACCCGTCGTGTTGTGTCCGGTATAGTTGAATAGACCACCCTCTTTCTTACCGAGGTGTCTTAAAATACGACTAACGTAAGTTGATATCAGGCAGGCGGCCGATTGTAAAAACGCAGCCAAATCATTTGACAGCATGTTTTTAACATGTTGCCGACCCCACTTAGAGTGGGATAAGGGCAGGAGGATGATGATAAAAAAACTGCAAATCTTCACCAACTGAAACGTTTAACTATTCTCAATAATTCAATATGCGTTTTTTCCTGGTCCTGAAAGAAAACTGTAGTTTTCTATCCTATTTGCAAAAGCTTTAATTGTGCCAAATTTCATCAATGTAGGTCCAGCGGATTAGCCGTGAAAGCTACTAGACATACAGACAAAAAGAGAGACTTACGCATTTATAATATTAGTGTGGATGTTCGGCGTCATAAAATGTTCTAAATGTCCCACTTCATTACTCACATTTAAGACTTTTCGTAAACTATTTAAGGTAAGGGCACTAGTAATTGACCATGTATTAGTAGTTGACCGTTTTGTATGAAATTTCAAATAATAAACGTTTCGTTTGTTGTAGCTTATAAAAAATAAATTTCTAATTACCTGTTGCCATTTATTAACAACTGCCCAAAACCTGAGAACTGTAGCCCATCGTTTAATATTTAAAATTTAATATTATTTATTAATATTTTTATAAGCTACAACAAACAAAACGCTTATCATTTAAAATTTCTTACAAAACGGTCAACTACTAGTACATGGTCAATTACTAGTGCCCTTAACTTAGTTTTCTTTTATCATATGTGCTTATATTGCATGAGCATAATTTTTTTAAAATTTATATTGAGCTGATTTGAATTGTAATATCTCATGGTTTTAGACTGTTTTATCTATTCATTCAAGGCATGGGCAGTGAAGAGGAAGTCGGAGATCAGTATATGGATGATGGAAAATTGGAGGTAATTATCATAGAAATTGTGTAAAAATGTTGTTACGTGTTCGCCCAATCGTTTGTCCAAAGATTCATAACTGAAATGGCATTATAGCTTTCTCTATGAGACCTAATTTTTTCTATTTATACGTAAGTCATCAATCAATTTTATAAATATTTTGTTATTATCGTTACATTGTATATCTACAATGACATAGAGTACATACATATGGGACATGGAGGGCGCTGCATGTCAATAGGCGCGGTGGTGATGAAAAATGAGAAAATGTTAATAAAAATAAAATGCAGTTGATTTTACCATGTCACTCTTTTATACGGCTAATTTTGTTTTCATTATAATGATTTGATCATGATGATTATATTATATGCATCACGAGAACAAATCACACGCTTAGTATTAAAGTGACCTAATTCAAAGCAACTTGCAAACAAGCAATAGAGATCGCCCTATCTGAAGAATAAAGTCACATTTCCTATACTTATAATGGAGAATGTGACTTTGTTTTTCGGATAGGGCGAAATGTTTACTGGAATACATGTATTTAATGTGTTTACAGGTAGTCGGTATATCTTCCTCATTCCACATAGCGCGACTGCAGTGTGGCTTGGCCGAGCCGTATCGGTTCGCTCAAGCCTCTCACGTGCGGGTAAATATTGTATTACAAATTTTACCAGCGACTTTGTAAACTTCAAAATACGCTCATTATGTATCGTTTTTTCCTGTTCCCGTAGAAAAAAAGTTACGTTAACTATATAACCTTCAATAGTACCAAATTTCATAATACAGCATGTTACCGACTTACGATATTAATTTTAATTACCTAAACACTTCAGCACCTTTATTAAAATAAATTAGTTAACTCAGTGAAGTATTTTAGTTACAGGAATTATTTTACGTTTTGAAAAAAAGAAGTACGCTTTATAGAGATCAATGAACAGATACGCTAACACGCCATTCCAAATTAATGTAATACGAAACACAACCTTGACCTATAATCTAAATAGGTGCGAGGGAGACAAAACAAAAAAGATATTGTCTTCTGTTTTATGAATATAATTAGTTTGACCTACATAGAGTTCGAGCGTGCCCCTCCAGATGAGTAAACCATTATTAACAAACCGGTTTACCAACTTAGATTAAGTTTTTTCGATTTAATCGTAATACTACCTGGTTGACCAAGCCTTGCTCGGTAATTTTTTACAAAAAAAAATAACAAAAAGAAACTTCAAAAAAAAATTATTAGGAAGTTGGGGATCGATCCTAGGGATATACATTTCTCGAGACTGCCCGTTCCCCAAATAAGCTACGCTGACTTGACAGTTAATATAAATTCAAGTTCAATATAAACTTTCATATTTTTATGCCCAAAACCAGGGATAAAACGGATTTTTTTTACTTTAAAACCTAGATAGATCGATTTTTCTCCCCCAAAACCCTCTACATGCTGAATTTCAAGAAAATTGTTGGAGCCGTTTCCGAGATTCCAAATATATATATATATATATATATATATATATATATATATATATATATATATATATATATATATATATATATATATATATATATATATATATACCTATATATACATACAAGATTAACACATTTAGATATTAAAGATTTATTGTGTTGGAATATACTTTTTTTAAACGATATTTGAGAAGTTTGAATTATGTTTGGCATAATTCTTCTCAACGTTGCGTTAAGTGATCGGTAGATTCATTTAATGTCGTATCATCTGTGTATGTCATTCGGTCAAAAAATTATTGCCATTTGATAGATTGATCTGGAAGGCTTCTGCGCGATGCAAGTCGACGGAGAGCCTTGGATGCAAGGTCCTGCTACGATACTCATCGAGCCCGCGGGCCAGAGTACCATGTTGAAGCAAGTGATCCACTAACCTAAAAGTTCAAACGCTAATTGAACTACTTTCTAATTTATTTGTATTTGGGTGTTTAAAGAGTTTCCATTTCATGATACCTGATAGTGATATTTGTTTTAGGCTAGAATATTATGTATGGTTTGTAAAAATTAACTACATACAATATTAGTTACCGAATATTGTCCACATTGGAATAATCATTTCCAATATGTTAATAAACATTAGCTCTGTCAAAATTAACTCTCACGAGAGAGTTAATTCTTTCGTATAAATAATGATAATCTGAAATATTTATTGTAGTACCATTGTACACAAAACATATACCAAAGAATACAACTTAGAATAAAATATGTTAAAATTAACTTTCTCGAAAATATAAAAAATATAATATAATCATAGTTATTTACTAATGATACTCGTGGGTAAATTACTTATTAATGGTGATTGTTAATAGATTTAAGTTATTATATTATACTGTTATAATGGTTGAAAATAAATAATAATCAATTTACTTTAAATCAGAGCTTCAAAACTGCTGAATATAACTATTTTGTTATGTTCAATTTTCTCCTTAAATTACGTCCATTATTGTTCCTATACACAGTGTTTCTGAAATAGGGTACTTAAGTCGTGTTTTGTATATGAGCAGTTTAATTGTAAAATTATGCAAGGAATGTACACAATTAGCTAGTTAAACCTAAGTTATAATAGACATATCTGTCTTGTCGAAATCCAAAGTGAAGTATTTTTAATTTATATTAATTGTTTATGTTAGTATTGTTGTGATGTCCAAAATGAATAAACAAATATTTAAACTGTTTCGATTTTTATTTCAATCCTTTAGAATCAAGATCAGACCGATATAAGGATAAAGTAGACATTTTGCAATGCCTCCTTATTAGACCGGTGTTTCGAATAATTAAAATACGAGTAATAAGCATAACATAAAATTAGAACATTAAGTCCACAGCTTAACTACCTTAACAGCGTAATTAATAAGTCATTAGGTAAGGTATCACGTAGGTTGTCGATTTGACAGATCAAATACCAGACTGAAGAAGATGGCAACACCGTTATCGTAAATCGCGTAAATTATTGCAAAATATCAAACGAAACATTAAATGAAATTACATTCTATCCTACTAATATTACAAATGCGAAAGTTTGTGAGTATGTATGTTTGTTACTCTTTCACGGCGAATCCGATGAACCAATATCGATTAAATTTGGCACAATTATTACTTATACACCGGAATGACACATAGGCTATAGAAATCCTGTTAATTCTTCAGGAATAGGATGACATTGAAAACAGTCATTTATTATCAACCTATCATGCGACAACAGTCCACGCAAACGAAGTTTCGGGTAAAAGCTACCTGGATTTTGAACCCAGGGAAAGTCAGAATAGCAATGTGGAAAAGTAATCTATTAATTTATTAATATAATCGATTTTCTTGGCTTGAAGATATCCAATGTGAGATGAAACCAATATAGTCAAACTACACATTTTAATCGAATTTTGCAAACAGCTCATCTATATTATTTTTTATTGCGTACTAGTCTAGTGTACAAATCGATTTATTGTGATGGGGGGAAAAGCCATTATTTAGAAACCTATTTTTTTTCTACCCTATCTCACCTCTCAGAGTAACAACTGTCAGGTTATCCTGGCATATAGCCAGGATTACCTGATAGTTGTGCGATACTATTTTATATTATATAGGTTAACGTATCAAAGTCGAGATTTGAATCGAAATAATAAGATAATATTGGTCTTCATGCCACTATGGCAAAATGTCTTTTTAATATAATTAAATTTGTATGTAATCTATATTAAAAAGTTATCGTAATAAAGATGAAGTATGCCAATCGGATCATAAATAACACAATCACACAATTGTATTCAACACTTTAATACACAACCACTAATACCAAAGACACCTATTTGTCTTAGTTAATAGTTTTAACAACATTTATACTATACATTTTACTAGTAAAACTAGTTAAATCAAAACAAGATAATTAATAAAAAATTTGAATTCCTTATAAAACTGGAACATTTTAAATTTTTGGAAGATTTGAGTTTCTATTGTTTTACATTTTACTCTTATTATACTGTAAATGACATAGCAAATAGCAATGACACATAATATATTTTGATTGTATTTTATACACATGCTAAATAATTTATCTTTAATAACAATTTCATTTTATGACGCAACATTTTTATAATAATATTTAGAATAAATATTGTACTTAATGTATGTATATGGCAAAATACATTTGTTTATATCAAATTTGAGGAATGTTATTCTTTAAAAAAAATCAAAAAATATATCAACGATTTTAAGAATAATATTTAAAATTTAATCTGACTAGCGTTTGGAATTGATTTGTATAAATCTGTACATTATCTTTATTATGAAGATAATAAAATTTATATACGACACAGTCGACTTGTCTGACGTATGTGTAGCGACTTTCTATTTTAAGAAGATTTTATGTTAATAATTTATAATTGATATAAAGTGAATCTGTATCCAGATTACAGTTTTTTTATATCAATATCATATACCTAATTTTTTCTGGTATGGTTTAATTACGCTTGCACGTAATAAACCCAGTCAGATTTAGAGCAATTTACACAATAGACCGCAATTCTACACCATATTATTAACAAATATGTACCTAAGTTTGTTAAATTCAAAGAATTAATAAACATCGCTAGAAAAGAACAGATTAAATTGCATATTATTATTAATTTTTTATAATTCATTAAATCAAAAAAAGTTTATTAAATCGAGATCTGCTGTTTACTTATCCAGTCTAGTACATATTTTTATAATCAATATGACTTAATATCTATTGTAATATGAATTTATAATATATTTTATTGGCACAATGTATTAAAAAACTCAAAAAAATATTGTGTGCATCATCATTTCGGATATATAAATACAAATAATATGTGGATGTTGGTAAATGAGTATTTGAAAAAATCCTTCTTATAATATAGGGTAGTCAGAAATTGTGCTATTCGTTACAATATCTAAATAAGATGGTAAAACAATAGGCAAGATTACATACTTTTATATGATAAATACCCATGAAATTTTTCAAAATCCAATAAATTGTTTCTACTTATGATAATGCAAAATTATTAACTAATTTTTATCAATATATAATATTGAGAATTTCTCTTTGAGAACAACTTTAAGTCGTAAAAAACTTAAACATAAAAAGAGATTAAAAAAAGTAAACAATATTTTCAAAAATAAATAATACAATGTTAACAGTACATTTTTTTGCTTATGGCATCTTGAGATGGTATATTTTTACCGTTAAAGGCAGTTCTAAGAGGATTCACATTCTCTTTATGGAATCGTAAATCACTTTTTACTATGAATCAATTTGGTTTAATTCATTAAATAACTAGGTAGCTTCTAAGTTGATAAGTTATAAAGTGTATTAGGATCTTATAAGTTATTTATAAATATATTGGTTATGTATATTTGACAAAGTTATATAGCTTTTGATTTTTTTTTTGTTTATAGTTTTATACATCTGTTAAAATGTTTTATATACGTAATATATATGCTAACAAATTTCAAATTCAAATTCAAATTCAAATTCAAATGGTAACATAGAGCATTTTGATAATACAAAGATAAATCTTTATATGACATTCATAAATCATAATAAATATCAGAAAAATTATATTAAAGAAATTTAATTGAATAATTTCATTTAAAAATACACATTTCTCTTCTAATCTTACAATACCTATATATCAAATATATTATACATATTGACAAAAGGCAAACATTTTACTAAATAATAATTTTATATTCATAGTATTGGAGATAAATTTTGCTTAAAGTTTATATCGGTATATTGGGTATGCCAATAGAATTTCAATAATACAATACTAAATCTATATGAAATAAATTTATCCATTGTGAAAAATACCTAGAATTTATAAAAATCTCAATAGCGGCTTTCTATCTACTTTGTACATTCGCACATAGTGTATAAAGTTATATTACATCTCTGATTTTTTTATTATTCCAAAGTTCATACGTAACTGTTCTAGGAAGACGAATGTGAGGATAGTGTGTGGAGCGAGCCTAACAAAAGCTGGAATGTATCCTTTAAAGAATGCTAGAGGTCCCTCTCTCCCAGTGCTTTTAATAAGATGTATGATACTCGTCACCTCACCTGGTTTTGCATTCATTGCTCGAGTCTTTAATACATCTACAGGTTGGGTTAATGTAGTTGCAATTCCCCCCTGAAAATAAAATAACAATTTATTTTAGTACATCAAATTTATAATTAACTTATATTAACTTTATAATTAACCTCTATTTCTAACTAGAGCTATGTATATGTTATTTTATGATTATAAATTTATTATTATTACTAGCGGCCCGCCCCTGCTTCACACGGGTGTAAAATGTATAGCCTATGTCACTCGGTGAAAATTATTAATATCGATCCAGTAGTTTTGACTTATTAATTACTGCCCCTGACCCGCACGCGTTGAATTTGGAGCAAAACAATTTCCCTTTCCCTATACCATGAATATTTCCTGCTATCTTTGGAATATCTAAATTCATATACTACATTTTTACTTATTTACTTTTTCCCTATGTTCTTTATTCTCACAATTAATATTAATATATTAATTGTAAAAATAAAGATATATACGTTTATAAACGTATATAAAGTTATATACGTATACTTTTTCTTTTTTTTAACGTTTCTTGTCATTAGACAACACAAACATGTTTTCTTTAGAGGTTAATTTTCAAAGAGCGACATATAGTTGGCCATGTGAAAAATATAAACGCGTCCGATCGCTGTTCGGACATCGAACAGCGATCGGAAATTCGAAGTGCTATAGGGCGAAGCGCGGCCTCCGACGCGCAACCACTATGCATTTTAAATCTGTAATATCTTTGAAAATGCTCTATTAAATTACATGCTCTAAACGGCCATATTGATCTATATTAAATCAACAATGTATTTTAGGTATTTTATAATCATAAAATAAATATTATAAATTTTATAATTATAAGAAATCCATTTTATGATTACTTATAATAAACAAAGTTTTACACGTATGTCTATTCGCGACAAATTTCAGTCTAAACAGATTTTCACGTGGTTCGTTCCTATTGACAGAGTGATTCATAAAGGTTTTGGTGCATGATATGTTAAGGTAAACGTTGGTTGAAATATGACTTTAAATATGAGTGAATTTAGTTCACCTGCATTAAAATAATGACCAATTTTTTCATTATATTCAAATATGATATTCTTAGAGTTAAATTAATTTAAGTTCAAAACATAGGGACAAAACGTTGTCATAACATCTTTCATCATTCCATATATGATATACTTACAGCTAAACAACTTGAAGTTATATGTGTCAAAACATTATCACCGAAATACGGTGATGACAGCAACAAACTTTTGATAAGATCGTAGAACGAAAGTTGGCCTATAGTCATCAGAGTTGCGCGACTACATGTCATTGAAGCCCCAGCCCACAAACGTAAGATACCTTCTTGTGTAGCTACACGGTACAATCCGTGAATGGCATTCTTGTAGCTAAAAATAATATCAAATTATTATTAATCCAACAACAAACATACGGTAGCCATACATCCACTCACATTCATATTTAAAACCATTTTGGTCTCATAGTTTTCATCCCTCATTACATGATCATACCAACTTAGTCTCGCACTTCTCATCTTTTCTGTAATGGGCGCAACTTTCAGACTTCCCCTAATATAGTCATTGCGTATTCTATCAAGTTTTGTCACACCACACATCCACCTTAACATTCTCGTCTCATTCGCATGCACATTTTTCTTATATTGCCCAACATTCTGATCCATACATTACGACAGGTGTTATGAAAGTAATGATAGTATTATTTTATAATCACTGATTTTGTCGTGGAGTCTATCTCCTGATGATGGTTCGGTTGGAGGGCGAAAAGATTGTTGAAATTGAGTTAGTGAATGTGTGCAGTGCTTATTGTGTACTGTGGAGGTGGTCTATTGTGCATGCATTTTACGAATTCTGCACGTCATATAACGTATGTCCCCTTTTTCTTACAAAAAACAATTAAACATGTAAATAAATAAATACTAATATTTGTGGTTATTTTTCACATTTAGTCCAGTGTGCTATAATAGTGTATAATAGTGATGTAATATAATATAAAGGCATATTTTTTTTAAACTATACTAATTTATCACTTTTGATTGCAAAAATTAAAATATAGTAATCATAAGAATGCCATATTTATCAAATTATTATATTGTCTTTGGTTCATGATAGGTTTACAAAGTTATAAAGTATTATCAAAAATCTCAAGCAAATCTTTTTGTTTAAAGGGGGTCAATATTGAGTTGAAGGGAGTTCAACTCTAACTAAAACTAGTTCAACTTCAACAAGGAGTTCAACTAAAACTAGTTTAAACTATGTATAAAATTTAAAGTGCTGAACACAACTAAAATAACATCACCATTATAAATGGTTATAGGACAAACACTGTGGTATGCCATTCTGGTAGCACTCAGTGTAAATACATATATACAATGGATTTCATTAACCCCTTATATAATAAAATAATAAATTGGATACATACTTCCTTCTTTGCTCTGGAGGTAACTTGACATCATTTTGCATTCTAACATTAACTAAATCAGCTGGGTTCCCAACAAAGCCCCCAGCAAATCCTCCTAAGCCAGCTAGTACGGCTGACATATAAAATGGTAAACCACTGCCCTGTAAATTTTGAAAATATTATAAAGTTAGATACAAGTAGCAGTATGACAAAATGGTTGATAGACTTATATTAAGTTATGTGTTTCAAATATTTTTATAACAATAATTTGACAATATTAATTTATAGAAGTAGTTGCTACTTCGCATAATTCCATTGTACTACTACTACTGTAATATATGCTAACACACTATACTAAGACAACAGAAACGTGCGTCATAATATAGAAAGAGTACTAATTGTGGGTAGATGAATATCTTTTTTCCTGTAGGTAATGGAGCGAGATATTTATTAAAACCGACGCTTGAATGTCGAGTTAAAAAAAAATAAAAATATACTAATAATAGAATTATTTTGTATTTTCCATGTAAAACTTCACCATCAAAATCTGCAGTTGACATTCACGAATATAAATAATCCAAATCTGTAATGCATGTCAGTAGTTATGACTTCAGAGGATTTATTGTTGCAGAAGCAACAATAAATTCATAATCCTCTCAAGCCATAACTTTGCTTCTGCAACAATAAATTTATGACCCTAAACAAAAATTGTATCATAGTTTCTAAGATAAAATGCAGTGCAAAATTATTATTTACATTCATTATTTATTTAAATTAAAATAATTGTTAGAATTTTGTAAATGTGTCTAACGTAATTTGTATTTCTGAAAATTTTAAGTACAGAAGAATCATTCTTAAACGACTAAGATGTTTAGTATAAACAACTAAGAGGGGGACTGTTTCTTAACATAAGAGTCAAATGATTATTAGATCCAGATCATGCCTTTGTGTTGATATTGGTCTTGGTTAAATACAATAAAATCTTGTTGGATAACATCTTGAACCAATGAAGTGTTTTTATCAGTCATGTATTTCATAATTGTATAATTGTAACATGTTAGTTTGATAGGCTTGCCAACAGTAAGTCCTACATACTAAAAAAGTATCCAGAAGTGGAGTGGAATTCCTTCTTTATATGTGCAACCCTAGGCATTAAAGCTTTTTGTAACCTTCATTTACTACACCCTTCATTTAATAATTAAGCAACAGCCTCTTATTGTAAAGATGGTGGCAAACTCAACACTACTACAGTTTTTTTTTATCAAAATCTTCATCATATTAACAGTTACAGTATTAATAAAACTTACATCCTTAGGTGATAACTGTTGTTTTGAAATTTCATATATTCCAAATCGTGCTGTAGAATATGTGAGCTGACGCAAAAGTGATGCTGAGATACCATTATATAGTCCCATGACCCCTAAAAAAGTAATTTCATATAAACATTGGTAACTAACAAAAATAATCAAGAATTTTCTTTTCTTACATATTTTGAAAAAAAGGAGAAAAATTAATTAAAAGTGTTTTTAATTCTTTTTAAGTTAATAAGTCTTACCTTGATTTTTTAGTACTATTCCTGTTAGTTGAAGCATTGATATATTCTTCCCTTTTTGTGTCTGCATTTGAACCTTTAATAAGTCTAAAGGATGAGTAACACAGGCTGCTCCTGCTGAAGCTAATCCTCCGAAATACCATAGTGATACTTTTATTTCCTTTCTTTTATCCATACTGAGGTTTCTTAAATTGTGAAATGCCCCAAAGGATTGTTCTGCTTCAAGATCTGAATGTAAAGGGGACTAGGTCATTAAAGCTAAAAAGTTGTGGCTTCTTATGTAACATTTTCACAATTGTGGAAGTTATTTATAATTCAATATACTACGCATGGTGTTACGCCAAAATGTACAATACTACATATTATGAAATATGAATACATATTTTCTATTTCAATTGAAATGGCAATTAGCAGCTGTGTTTGACAGCAACTTAACAGGGTTGCCTTATTTACTTTTAGTTTTACATATATTGACAAATCAGATTACACTTGCAGTTTTGGATTTCAATACCATTCAATATCGTAAAATAAGGTGAATAGAAATATTTACAAGGATTTTGTTTTGTATCCTTTGGCCTATTGTTTTTATAAACAGTATATTAAATGTTACCTACATTAGACAATCGAAACTATAAACATATTATAAAAATTCCTATGGCATTTCGCGACTGTGATTATGCCTATACCAACTTTCATTAAAACTATTTAAAACTGAAATATATAAAATACTTTTTGTAAATATATTTAATGCTAAATTTAGACTATACAATCCATTATCATACCTGATACCTACATGTAGGATTTGTATAAACACATGCACTAAAAAACCTCTACCACCACCACCACATTACAAAAGTACTGCACACATTCTCTATCACAATCTCAGCAATCGTTTCGCCCCGTAACTGAAATATCATCAGGAGATAGATCGCATTGCGGTTGTATCGTGGAGACTGGAGTCAATTAGTATAAATTTTCACACTTATATACAAGTAAAAATTATTTTTGTTTATATTAACCTTTTGTCTGTGGTGACTGGTAATTCAAAAGGAGTAGAATTCAAAATAGTGTTGTTTAAAAAACCGATGACAAGTGACAACCAAAGTCATTAGAGAACAGACTCACAGAGTAAATTTTTAGGTTAAAATATTAATGAGCATTAATAAGCTTCCGGTTTCTACTTGATTGTTCTCGTATTAATTAAATATTTATTTATTAATATATGAGGTACTCACTTTTTATAGTTAATTCTAAATCTTCGATAAAAAAATATTTGCCAAAATAGTAGTATCCGCTATGATAATTAGTAATCAACTTTCCTGTTTTGTGTGAATATTTTAGTCACGTTATGTAATCAATCCAAAAAATTATTTACTTCCTTCAACGTAAGCCACGAGCTTGGTGTCGCTCGCTCTTTCACAAACTAACGTTTGCCATTACACACCGCTTGAGAGTGTTAGTCTTATCGTTCGTTTTACGTACAAACAACCTATATCAACAAAATATAAAAATACTGTGACAATAACTGTTATACTTATAAGCGAGTATAATAGTATATAAATATTTTTCATACATTTATTAACTAAATGTTTATGGTAAATAAAATAAATGAAAATTTTCATTTTCTTTTTTACTTTTGTTTCAGAATGGCTTCGGATATAATAACAAGTTTTGAATTGGATAAAGTAACACCTGGCAAAATAATTGTTGTTAAAGAAATTAATGGTTGTGATAGTACTTTTGTAACAAGTTGTGTGCTTGGTCACTGCATAAAAAATAAACATGCTTTACTTGTTATATCAGCTCATAACTCTCTTTTACATTATCATAATATTGGTCTTAAAATGAACTATAACTTACAAAAATCAGTAGAAGGAGGTCTTGTTGATTTTTATGCCGCAGGCATTGATTTAGTTAACAACCTCTTAAATGGTTCTAATAATATACAGCAGGAAATTTCTATTAACATTAAAAACAAAGTTACAAATTTATCTGAGAAGTATGGATCAGTTAATATAATTTTTGATGGAGTATCTCATCTGTTTGATTTGCAATTTGACTTAAGACAAGTAAACAAAATATGCAAAGATATAATTGATCTTATAAGTAATTTCAATAACTCCTTTGTACTTTTCCACTGTTATGTTGCAGGGGATGACAATTTAACAAATGTGCTTGCAAATCTCCTCTCTCACAAAGCTTATATATTAGCTGAAGTAGAAAGTCTGTCATCCGGCTTAAGTGCTGATGTTTCAGGCCATATAATTTTTAAAAATTTGTATTGGAAATACCAATGTGACCATAAAACTTTAATAGAACCTAAGACATCTAAATATCTGTTTAAGCTGTTTGATAGAGGAGTAAAATTGCTTGCTCCAGGAACTGTGTAACATATATTGACTTTCATAATAATACTATGAAAAAGAGAATGGTATTGATGTGATGTGATTTGTAGATATTTTAAAATTATTTTCTTTATTAAAATTATTCATATGAATTTTGTTTTATTTCCTATAGCTGATTATATTATGGTAAATGTTTAAGGAAAGTTTTAAAACAATTCCAATAAAATTTCATCAATAAATGTTTATATCATGTATCCGGTATTATGGTATGATTATAATAGAGCAATAATCAATAAACACTTTTTGGTGAGGATAAACATCGTAAGTTGGCCTAGATATCTAAACAGAATTCTGGGGATAAGTGTAAAGAGCGCAGAATTTACACTAGTCACCTCGTCCTAAGGGTGCCTTCTGTGAGGCTGGACCACGGCTTAGGGCGACGTGTAATGGAGAGCTGATAGTCTGACTTTGATTAGTCATTACGACGTCGAAAGGGTGGAGAATTTGTTGTAGATTATTTCCTTACGATGATTCGCTTATGCTTCGGGTTTGTGGTATTCTGGTACAAAAATTATTAATATAGTCATATCAGTCGTACTAAAACTGAACATATGTACTACGATTTTAGTGGGACCTCCAATTTCTCCCCGATCGGTTTGGATGGGAACATTTTGCCAGTCTGCTCTGATTTTCGGTACCTTGGTTCGCTTTTTCAAAACGACGGTGAAATAGATCGAGATGTGGGTAAAAGAATGAATGCAGGATGGATGAAGTGGCGGCAGGTCTCAGGCACAATATGTGACCCTCGAATGCCCCTTAAAGTTAAGGGAAAAATTTATAAAGCAGTCATAAGACCTGTCGTATTGTATGGATCAGAATGTTGGGCAATGAAAAGGAGGGATGAAAGAAGAGTACATGCAAATGAGATGAGAATGTTAAGGTGGATGTGTGGTGTGACAAAACTGGATAAGATACGAAACGAGTATATTAGGGGAAGTCTGAAAGTTGCGCCCATTATAGAAAAGTCGAGAAGTGCAAGATTGAGATGGTATGGACATGTAATGAGGAATCCCTCCTCATTACATGTCAAAATCATGTGACCAAACGTGTGTTAAATTTGAATGTGGATGGATATGTGCCTAGAGGGAGGCCTAAAAAGAGATGGTTGGATTGTGTGAAGTATGATATGCATATAAAAGGAGTGGCGCCAGAGTTGACGAAAGATAGGACAGAATGGAAGAGAAAAACATGTTGTGCCGACCCCACTTAGAGTGGGATAAGGACAGGATGATATCTGATAGTTATTTTCCTATAATCCGTGTTCTAAAAAAACGCGGATTATAACAAAATAGTTCTATGATTACTTTGAAATTAACACTGTTAAACATATTCAATATTAATATAAATTCATGCACCGTGGAAACCAGTTATCTTAGAATTATGATTACTATATCGCATTCAGAGTTTCAGAGAGCACAGTAAAGGAACGTTAAAAACACCTTTCTTAGTAAATCGTAACTTTACTAATCTGTTTAAAAAATACTTTATTAAGTCTCTCAATTAAATAATAACGGAAGTATATATTTATTTTAAACAATTATTAAAATCTTCTTTGTGAAACACTAATGCAACTAGTAGCCAGATACATCATCATAATGTTGGGATCATCACATTTTAGTTAGTAGGTAGTAAATCTTACTAAGTTTCATTAACAACTGCTCAGCAGTTTCGACATAATTTGTGCACAACAAAAAGACTAGTACTACAATAGACTACTAAAAGGCTTAAGTCATACCCGAAAAAGTATTTTCTTTATTTACGTCTAAGTTACAAAATTACATATTTGTGTACAGTTTTATTATAGTATATAGTATAAATGAACATAAATGAATTTTTAACTCATATTCGAGTGATCTAACATTCAAATTTAAGAGGGTGATAGGGCATGAAAGCTTTATTTGTGGTGATTAGCTGTTACCCCAGCGACGGTTAAAAGCTGAAGGCTATATTTTGAGTGGTGTTCAGTCCATGTGGAGCGTCCTGGGTGAAAACCGTGCGCTTAATTGAAGGCTATCGAATTATAATTTCACTATATTGAATTATAATACAGTCACGGTACTGCAGTTAATAGTTTTTTTTTTAAGTAACTGTAAAGTTTTCATTTGTTCGGTATCATTTAATATATTATAATTATCGTGTAAAAAAGTAGAAGTGTTTTGTTGCGGTATTGTTTGATTAGAGATATTTAGGATGACCCAGAGCAACTCAACGTCTGATAAGTTTCAAGGCGGTGGACGATCAGTTGTTAGTGAAGAAAAACTGATGGTAATTAAATGATATCTACATATTTATTATCTATACTATAGTAAAGAAGAAGTTTTTAATTTTTTTATAAACTTAAAATATATTTAGAGTCTTATAGAGCAACTCAATATGTGACAAATTTCAAGTCATGAATTTTGAATAGTTTTATATCTCTAAATTTGGTTCAAAGAGACTACTACATATGTAGTGTTTACGTTATTATATTTAAGTAAAAAGTCGAACTACTGAAATAACTAAAACCATCAAACTAAATAGAATATTACTATTGTTTATGATATGCGTAATAATGAATAATAAATAAATAATTTATGGGACACTTACACACGCGGTCGTCCGTCCCCAAAGTAAGTAATTTTATACTTGTGTCATGGGCTGGGAGCCAACTGGTGAATATATACATATATAGTTTTAAATACATACTTAAATACAAATATACACCCAGGCTCGAGGAACCAACAAATTATTTTATAGAAAATGTTGGCCCTCGGCGAGAATCGAACCCGCGACCCGCGGAGCTGAAGGCAGGATCACTACCCACTACGCTAACGGGCAAGTCGATATATAATTTATATGATTATGCATAATAATTTATATAATCACTAGGTATTATAAAACAGCCCCTCGTCCATGTGTTGTCTGTCTGTTCGCGAAAACTACTGAATGGATTTTCATGCAGGTTTTCTCCAATATACAGTGATTTATAAAGACGGTTTTAGTATGTATTTTTTATGTGGATTGTCGTAAATTAGTTGGAATATGACCATAATTGTTGAAAATGTAAAAAAACTTCGAATCATCTGGAAGCTTTCATAGAAAACACTAGTTGATCCCTTTGAGATATTACAAACCAATATAGCTATTCTATATAGGTAAGTTGACAGTGCGATGACATATATAAATTTATTATTACGTATTCTAACTTCCAATGAAATGGTCACGTATAATTCTATAATTGGATTGATATTTAGACGGATTCAGTATCAATACTTATCGATTTAAATACGATAGTTACTTTGAGCAATTCATGTTTTACATCGTGATTTTATTATGCGGATATGGCGCGAAAACCGATAATAGTGAATCTCACCCAGAGTGCAATACGTTCTTCTACACCTATGTGTAGAAAACGCTTCTTATGAAGCGGCGCGGTTCAGCTAGTAAAAAAATATATAATACATATAACTTTTCTGTGGACAAAACTTGTTTGAAAAAAAAATAGCGAGTTAGTCCTATAGCAAATAAAAGATTCAATACTAATCAGCCAACTCGCCATTTCTTTATTTATTTATTTATTTATATACAAGACACACCAACGACATGAACATAGTTGCAATTGTACAGTTAAATATTATATATAAAGTCTTGGTTCTGCCCGAACACGTCACTTAAAGTTATGTACAGCATTTAATATTTGTCATAAAAATTAATTACAAAAGTGATTTATGGTATAAAAATAAAAATAATTGTAACACTGTATTAAAATTTTGCTTAAAATAACCAAAATACCTTGGATAAAGAATACACTGGATGCCGCCTTAGCGATTTTTGTGTGTCCGTTTTATGCTTGTGTGAACTTTTAGAACTGCATTAGTGTGCGTGATTAGGGAAGTACTTAGCTTATCGATAAGCTAAACTAGGCGTCGATAATTATCGAAGCCTAGCTCAGGTTACTGTAAAGTTAATTTACAGTTGTTACCAACATAGTTGGTTTAGTGTTCAGAATAGATTTAAACATTTGAATAGATTGACATAATTTCCTGAGTATACAGTCTGTAGTATAATGTCATGAATTATCCGATGCACATCTTTACTGCATATCTTACTGTGATGGGTGGTTCTCAAAAATGGTATCTGTCAATTGACTGTGAGCCTAGATTTACCAAGGAATCCTTTGAAGCGTTAAAAATAAAGTCGTAGGTGCAGCCCATACTCGGTGCTTTATGTATAGATGAAATGTTAGTGCTTCAGTGGCCAATTGAACAATATCATGATTCACATTATTCCCAACATTTACGTATCCGTGAGACGGTGACAGCTTTTATCCACTGTTCTCTTATATGTGGGCATTTAGGAAACCTAAGAAAATAATCTAAAATTAGAGAATTCGCATTTACTTGGCTAGTAAATATAACTTTGACTGATATTTATCGATACATAATAATTCGTTAGTGTGTACATCACTACGTAGGTAACACAATTCAATCGAATATTTAATGATTAATTTCTATGTTTTATCAGTATCCCACACTCGTGCCGGCTAGAGAATATCAAACTGTACTGATAGATTATAATCTGAAACGCTTTAACTGAATAAAACGCTTTAATTTAGCACGCAAATGAGAGTCAAAGATTTACTTATGAAATGGTAATTCCGTGTTTTTAACTCCTCCTTTCGTTGTTCTTGATGGACACGTTAAGGCAGCACACGACATATTCCACCTTTTTTGAAAAAATATATCAGTAACATTCGTATTTGCTTTAGATTTCAAGAAATAATCTTCAACAAACTCAATGTTATGGCCTCATTTGGTGTCACCAACTGGACACATTTTTAGCGACGTTGCCAAACTTCATCACAATCTCTTTCACTCTTATGTATAGTTCGCGATAAGAACAGAGACAAACGATAAATCGCTTACACACAGACGCAAGATCGGCAACGTCTTTTGGCGCCGTCCAGTATATGCTACGTCCATGCAAAATACATTTGTATATCAATTAAATGTCAAAGAGTTAAAAATAAAATCTAATACCTAAATTAAGTTCAACAAAGAAAATTATATAAATATAAATTTTTTATTGATAATTTTTAATTACAAATAATTCAGATAAGACTTATTATTTTGTCAGCAAATAATGAATTTTGTTTTTAAAAGTGGTTAAGGAATCCGAAAATACGTCAATGTCTGATATCCAGTAAATTTTATTATAGTTATCCACCATACGAGTAATGGGGTCTGTGTGCCTAATGTTAGTGCGATATTTAACGTAGTATTTCTTTAACGTAGTAGCATCGACTACGATATACATATCTATCTTTTTCATAAAATTAATTTCAATTTGCACTTCATAGAAAAAATACTGAAATCAATGAGAATTAATCGAATTTTCGTTAAATGAAAATATGGTTTAAATACCATGCAAAACTTCGAAGTTATTAAAGTTATACAGTTCCAAGTTCAAAATTTTTAGGTTTTATTCTGATAATACACAGCATCGTCATAATTCTAGTTTAATAAAAGTGGGATTTATATAACATGCATATAATACTTAAAAGTTATTGAATAGTTGTCATAGTCATAGAATGTGTTTCGTGTGTAAACTTCAAAGTTGAATAATGACAGGTTGCGGTGCGTGTGCGACCGCTACGAGCAGATGAAGGTCCCCGCATCGTCCACGTGGTCAGCGATAAGGTGACCTCTACATGCATAGTCATTGTGCACCTATCTGTTTAGTTATGTAATTTGCTTTGCTCGAAAATATTTTCCAATAAATAATTATCTTTATCATTCTTATATTTACGAACATCAAAGATAATATATATTTACCTAATATTATATTTCTTCTGGGAAAAATTTTCGTATAATTTTTTTTAGCGTGAGACTGCAATATTATTATAAAAATTGTGGTGTATTTTATTATGAAATTGCCATTACTATTATGAATTACATATCTTTTAATTATTTATATTTTTTATAGTGCAGACGTTTATCAAAACCTTTTTGTCATAAATACCGTCTTTACAGCTGTTAGAACACGTAGCCGCAATTTCATACTTCTGATATGCAACTCTGTGTCTCATGGATAATTATAATCATGTTGAAAATGTAATAAATATATTATGTCTTATGTTTTGATATTTTGTAACGAACTAGATGTTGGTTCTGGAAGAAGAGTCGGATGTCCGAAGAGACATACTGCGTCAACATCGGCTCAACGACAAACATTACGTCTACGATCGCGTATTTGGGGAGGACAGCACACAAGTACGATCACATTTTACTAACGTTTTGAACACAATTTTTAATTTGGCAATATTCCAGTTTTACAGTATGAACAGGTAGCATTTATGAATATAGAACTGCTAAAATATTGGTAACAGTAGTTTACTTCATAATTGTACAAGCTGTGATATCCCAGTGGTGAGACCGTGCGAAGTTTTTTTCGAAGGGGTCACTGGTTCAAATCCCGGACAGGCAATAATGAGTTTTTCTATTAAAACGAATGTGCGTAATTTACTTTTGTAATTTATTAAACGCTGTTCGGTGAAGGAAATCTGCATATCTAGAGAATTCTTCTGGGCACATATGTTAGGTACATACGTATTTGAGAAGCGTGGTGGGTTTTAACACCTTTCTCTCCAAAACGGTGAGAGGAGACCTATTTCCAGCAGTTAAACAATGAAAGGCCGTTACTGCTATTTCTTGTTCAATCGGTCCCTCATTACTGAGGATCGTGGTCATTTGAAGCCTTTCTTCGTATAGTCTGTCTCCACATGTTCCGATCCATAGTAGCCCTCACCGTTTGATAGAATCTGGTCGAGGAGGTGGCTTCTTTCACTTGGTCAGACCATCGTGTTGGCGACCGGCCTCGTGGCCTTTTGCCTTCTGTGTTGCCAACTATGACCAGCTTTTCCAGATTGCCATCTCCTCTTCGCATTATGTGGCCGAAATACGAAAGTATGCGTTGGAGACAGATAGTGGACAGACGGCCGTCCAGGGTATTCAGCACCACATTTCGAATGCATCTATTCTCTGTCTCTTATTATATTACTGCTATTACAATATATAAATTAAACAACAATATTATTACAAATTGTAATTGTAATTAGTACAATTTAGTACTAACTAACCACGTATAGCAGATGTACCTACTTACGTGATGAGACAGGACAGTGTAATTAGTACAATGTGTTATCTGGAAGTGCTAATTTAATGGTGTTCCCACAACTTTATAACATTTTACTGTTAGTACCCGGGTGACCGACCCTTGCTCGGTAATTTTGTAAATTTCAAAATGCAATTATAAAATTAAAAAAGAAAGCAAAAAAATGCAAAGTAAGAAAGCGCCAGTGAGATGTGGGTCTCGAAAACCGATTCAGAACTTTATTGGTCTGCCCATTACCATTAGGCTATCACAGCATTACGTTTGACATAAACATATTTGCTTATAATTCTACATTTTATAGGCATTTTTTCAATGCTTGAAAACAGGGATAATACTTCCCGACGAAAACCCTCCTACATGTCGAATTTCATGAAAAAATCTTTCGTGCGGTTTCGGAGATCACTCTGCCTCACCTCAGCCAACATTACTGTGCAATTCTTGATATTTTGTTTTTAATATGATTATCTAATATGTAACAGGATGAAGTGTATGAAGCTATCTGTGCGCCCCTTGTCGGTGACACTTTAAACGGTATTGCCGGAGCAATCTTCGCTTATGGCGCGACCGGTGCGGGCAAAACGCATACTATGACAGGACTCATGTCCAGGGCTCTTAATCATCTCTTCACGTCCATCGCCAAGAGTGACTTACCCGAAACATACGAGGTAATTATATTTAATACTAATGGTCATCAACCAGTATCACTTGAAGTAGTGCAGGTGCAACATGTTTTTCGCTTTCATTCTCTCCTATCATTCATCAATTCCGGCGCTATTTTGTTATATGCACGTCACAATTCAACCATACCTTTTTCAGCCTACCTTTAGTCACATATTCATCCAAAATCATAATTTAACACTCGTTTAGTCACATTAAAACTAATATATTTTTAATACTAATATTTGATACTAATAGTAATTGTTCGAATTATGTTTAAATGATTACGCTCTTTGTATCGCGCTGCTAAAATGGCAATTAGGGAATCATAGTTGCAAGAATTGTTAGATGTTGTAAAGTTGGTATTGGAATTAGACACAAAGGAATGAGACATTACTTTTTAAATATCCAAGTTTGGATATTTAAAATGGCGTGAAAATTGCTTAAATAGTCCTGACCTATTATGTCTAGCGTTCGGCATTTATCGCGTTAAAAGGGAAGAAGAACAACTCTGAAAATATGATAAGCCAATTTAAAACTTATTAAGACCTTATTTATTGTTAATATTACCTAAATACCTATTATATTTGCAAATTTGTCTGTATGCTACTTACTATACTTTAACTGAAACCTCTTACTAAAACTTTATTGTTCAAGAAAAGAAAAAAAATAATACATTTTCTCTAATCGGGAATTGAAACCTTGAAAACCTCTGGCATGTAAATAATCACAACCTTGTGTCACAGCGTCACGTAAGTCTGACTAAACAGAATATGCCAGCAAGCATTGTGTCTTTAATTTTGTAGTATATATAAAAAGGAATGTGACTTTTATCTGAATTGCCAAATTTTTGATTAAGTATTTCATTTATAAGGAAATTGAATGTGAAAATTGTGTGTATTTTTCGCACGTTTTCGTTATTTTCGAGGCGAGGTCGTTCTATCCCGTGCCACTCATATTAAATAGATGTGAAAACCTCGGTTCAGTCTATTAACACTCCTAATATCCTCTAATTGTTAGATTACTTTTAGACCAAGCGTATTACATATTTAAGTCTAGTTACTCATAGTTACTGGGCAGCAATTGTTATTTACACTTTACACGTAATACATGACGCGTTATTTAACACATAGTGTTAAGCGTAAATAGTTCAGTAGGAATTTTAAGTGGGTGTTTGTTAGCATAATTAACAGATGTAGGTCGTTCTTAAATTTAAAAGAGTTGTAATAATGAAATGAGTTGGATGAATTCGCACGTAGTATGAAAGGAACTGCAATTTATATAAAAAAATATATGTAAGTATGTATTAGGTATATAATCTAAGATGAGGTACAATCTCAAATAAATGTAAAGCCTCCGTAAGTCCTTGTTCAAATAGCCGAATACATGTCCGAAACTTACACAACAAACAACGCAAAGCAACAAATAAAAACTGTATCAATTGCGTAAAGTAAAATACTTTCATCATCAGAAACATTTCTTAATTACTTTTATTCTTTATCTTGTAGCACAAGAATTTGTGTACATTGTATTGCATTTCGTTACACAAAAATTATTGTAACGCAAGACAATCTTTGTTTTATAAGTGGATTGATAATAGTATGAACCCACTTATAAAACAGTTATAGTACAGTTAGCTGTAAAGTGAATTAGCGAAATATTATGAATTTGAGTCGTTTACATTTTAACCAATAGATGTACGATGTGATTTCCGCGCATCTACAAAAGTATTTTGGTTATATGTAATAAGTAGGTAATTATAATTTGTTGGGAACTTAGTGTCCAACATTTCCATTTGTAAATAGTACAAGGGTGACCGGGATTAGCTCTGTATGTTTTTAGACGATATAGGTAATAAAGGTACAATATGAAAAAAAGGGCTGGTGATATGGGGACTTGATCCGGGGTATTTTCACTTCTTAAATCCGTCTGTTCCCAACTGACCTATTATAACTTTGCAAGTGACATCGTAATTAACCTTTGTTTTTTAAAAATATTGTAAAAATATTAACAGAAAAAGATGAAACGACATTTTTTTAATGAAACATAGTTAGCTCGATTTATCGCTCCTGAAACCCTCTACAAACTAAGTTTTATAAAAATCGTTGGAGCCGTTTCCGAAATTCAGATTATATATACCATACACGATTAGCTCATTTAAAGAAATGCTTGGATAACAACATTTATTTTTGTGCTGTAGTGATATTGCCCCACTTCCGTTTAACAATATCATATAGGTAGGTACATACTTAGACGACCCCTATTGGAATGAAAGCTCGAAGCGACCAAGGCAAGGTCATTGCCTACGCGCGCGGCGTGATTGACACAAGGGAATGATAACACTTTTGTAGTAACATTCGTACTATCAATATACTATGACTACGAAATGATATTTTAATGTGACACATGAAGTAGATGAAGTTTTTAACGATATATTCACTTCTTACATGTTATGCAGAAATCAATGACATTCCTTATTACCTTATATCGAAAATAAGAGACAGGTAGAGCACGTCGCGTACCTAATTAGACAGTAAAGTATTTTTTCGGATTAGTATTTGACATGCTTCATCTGCTCTATACATACATGTATGGAAATCACTAACATTGCCATGCAATACTAAACTGACCACCACCTAATGCGAACGAGCATTTAAATATATTATTTGAGCTTATATTGAAAACTTATAAAGTTCAATTCTACGACGCGCGCAAAAATTTAAAAGTTCTGCAAATAGTGTAACAATATCCTTATTTTAAAGTGTCAATGTATGTAATGTTAATGTAATTCGTATAAACGGCTTTTACAACATCACAGTTGAGTGCAGAATAAGGTGAAATATGCACAGAGCAGACCGCATAAGCTCCGAATGCCGAAAATCATCGTTGCTACACTACACATGACAGTAGAAGTAGCGGAGGTTTTTATTGGGTTTGGGAGTATGGCAAAAAGCCACGAACGATCGATTTCCAAACTGGTACCTATGATAATCCCACATAATCCCGATATGTGCCTGTGCTTTGTACTATTAAAATCATAATTGGTTTAGGATGCCTTTTACACCGAATTACTTATTTTAACTAAGTACCTTAGTCAATCATCCACCTTTCATAGTAATTCGAGTAAAAACTATCATAATTTAGAATCATTGTCAAACATTATTGCGTGATAAGTTGATAAGTCGGAAAGCGATAACTATATTATGTCAAAATACTTGTCATAGATAAACGGCTAATCGCAGTAATACTGGGCATAGCTAAGATAATTTTCTTATATTCATAGCGACTGTTGCTATTAATATCTAGCCGACGGTAACAGTAAGAAAAGTTATTATATAATAAGAAATATAATATAATAAGAATTTAAATATATTACTGTTGATGCATTATCGAATAATGATTGTTTCAAATCTGTAATCCTTTAGGTACTTCTTAATTGAATTTTTTTTTATCGAGTACTTATTCACTACCTTGTGCCATAAGGTACATAGGCATATAGATAGACTAGAAAATGTCTGCAAGTTGCATATTATTTAAAACAAATTAATAGATTTAAGATATTTGTGGGATGCAGTAGAAAAACAATGAACCTTTATTTTATTAACTCTTATTAATTTAATTTATTTACTCTTATGTTATATAACGTGTATACTAGATATTGCCAACGTTTTTTAATCTACAGAATAATAAAAAAGTCAAATGCTCATTGCGTGATGCGAAACAGATATACAGAAAGAATAACAAATAACTAAATACTTGTAGATTCGGCCACTCCCTCCATAACAATAAGTATTAGAATAAAATTATCCAAAAACACACCTTAATGCAATATTTAAAATAGATATAGATAAACTAAATTAACATAAATTGACAGGAAAGACTAACCTGAAAGACATCAGAGATGTCGTTTGAATCATCATCATTCTCTTACCCTTATCCCACTCTAAGTGGGGTCGGCACAATATCCAATATCTTCTTCCATTCTCCTCTATCATTCGTCAACTCTGGTGCCACTCCTTTAACATGCATATAATTTTTCACATAATCCATCTTTTTTTCGGCCTCCCCCTAGCCATACATCCATCCACATTTATATTTAAAACTCTTTTGGTCACATGATTTTCATCCCTCCTCATTACATGACCATACCAACTTAGTCTCGTACTTCTCATCTTTTCTGTAATGGGCGCAACTTTCAGACTTCCCCTAATATACTCATTGCGTATTCTATCAAGTTTTGTCACACCACACATCCACCTTAACATTCTCATCTCATTCGCATGCACATTTCTTCAATTTAAATATTTTCTTTATATCTTGTATTAAGGCATAGGTCTTGAAGGCTAAAGGGAGTTAGACGGCATAGTTCAATATTCATGGCCATTTTCCTTGCACGCGGCACTTCATTGATGTCTGGCACGAAATGTACTTGACACCTTTCAACTACTTTAAGTTGGGGCTGAAAACATAATTGAAATGTTCAGTAACCGTGTGATTTTACAATAAACGTTTATAAATCATTGTTTTTCTATTATAATCTCATAAAGTTGTTTTTACATTATTTCAAATACACGTTGGGTGGACCTTTAAAAAATAAGATATTGGTTGCTTGGATTATGGTGCTATAGCACAGATTTTTTTGTCCATAATAAGACAGTTGTATTCAGAATATTATTGAAACTTTTTGCGAGATGCAAAATATATTAAGTAATCAGGTCTCGTACATGAATAAGTAACTGGATTTATTCTTAGTAATGTAGTGCGAAGTGAATTAATTTTCATTCAAGAATATTGCGATAGAATATAATCAACTATATGGAGTCAAACTTTGCGTTCCCAGAAATATATAAAAGTGAAGCAGAAAAATATATCAGCAAAATCTACTATTTCCAGTTGAAAATATAGTACCGCATAGAATGTTAGTATGTACAGGGTTTCTAATAATTAAGAACAGATATACCTAAACTGTTATAATTATTGTTATATTTAATATGTACCTCAAATTTTTAAAATTAAAGTAAAAATAGCAATCTACACTTTAATCTATAAACTTCTTTACACCTGAAAAAATACAGTCAACTTAAAATTAATCTGAATTTCAGTTAAAGTCTAATGTTTAGGAAAAGTATATCATGATTATAAAAAACCTTGGCGTTTAGAGCTTCTAAATTTTATTCAACTTAATGACCTTCCAAGTACTGTTATCATAAGGCAACATAAATAATTTTGTAAATAAAAAATGCGAGGTAAAATTTAAAAAGGCACGGCAATTTATGTTTATAAACGTGTGTGATACGCAGGAGAAACGTGTTTGCATACGGTTTTGTTGTTAGCATTTTCTTTACTATATACTACTCGTACTCATAAATATATAATTAATCGTACCTACATAATTAAGAAGCCTATTAAGACCTATTCCTATGCCATTGCTGGGCATAATCCTCTTCCCCCCTTTTGAAGAAAAGGTTTCGGGTCAATCCACATTTATGCTCCGGGTTGGTTGTGTATTTGTATATGTGTATTTGAGAAATTCTCCAGACATATTTTTCTGCTTCCTTAAGATGTTTTTATTCACCGAAAAGCGCTTGATAAATTAATAATATCATTCCTCAATAAAATATATGTATATGTTTATCATAAAATTTGAACTTTACCTAAAGTAACAACAATTTAGTTCACTTTCTCAATTTTTTATTTCAACAAGACTTTTCTTTGCGCTGAAAATACAAAGTTGTTCTCTAGTCGTAGCTAAAACATCACTGAACAGGATCACTGAAAATAAGGATTATTCCGACGTAAAGTGTGATCGCCTGTACTTAAATATAGAAATACACCCTGAATTGAAGAATCAGTAAATTGTATTTTAGAAAATGTTGACCCTCGGCGGGGATCGAACCAACGACCCCTGGAGCTGAAAGCAGGGTCACTGCTCAAATAGTAATATGCCATGATCTTGGTTATTATATTATTTTTCAACATACTTATAATCCTAGGTTCAGTTACATGAACAATATGCCAAGTACACTTAAAGATACGAGATATTGTGATTAGATTATATCTCACTGAACTGATATACTATATCAACTCATTTAAAAATTCGATTTAATACAACATTTATAGCAATATAATTTTTTTACGACAAGAGTTTTATTAGTGAGAGGCGTATTTATTATGTTTACCATGTAAGGCCTATGTACTTAAAATCTTACCTACTTGATTCACGACTATAGATATTTTTTTTGTTAGCACTATTTAAAAAGCCTTATCTTACGAGAGTAAACTGTGATTTTTTTTATTCATTATCCAATAAACATTTTTTTTAATTATTCATGCTTTCTATTTTACGTTTATAGTCAACTCATGCTATCTTAATCTGATAATGTCCTGCGCCATGACATAGTATGGCTGTAAAATGCGCCACAAGCCTTAAACGATTTTATCCGCATTATAAATATTCAAATGTGTTGCGGCAAGTCTATGGTTAACAAACTATTTTTAACTCTTAAACGAAAACGTAAAACATAATCAAAAGTATTACATATTTTAGTGTAATAGAAGTAGATCAAAAACTGTAAAAGCTTTTACCATTTGTAACGAAGTCAACTTTAGTAAGGTAAACATATTATCGTTCTATTGTTTCTTACGCGGTTGGGAAATTGTTTATTTTAAAAATGGCTAAATTGTAAAATAATTGTTGCCGTTAAATATTGTACAGAAACCTTGTATATTGATCATTAGTCATCCATCATTAGTTGACATATTTTTATGTTTGAATGTAAACATCAGTCACTTTTTCTATTGATTCAGTATTTTCAATATTCCTAAAGCAAACGTCATTTCGATGTAGACAATAAGTTCCGTGAACACCAAACGAATGCAAGTGTTTACCAAGTCTACTTTATGTATATTTTAGACATGTAGAAATGTCACTGACGTCATATAATTGTTTCTGAAAATAAAAATTTGTCGAAGAGTTAATTTTTTACCAGCGACCCTGCTTCGCACGTTAGGTGGGTAGCGAAGGAGTTGTCGCAGTGGAAGCTACCAGGTATAAAAACCAAAAATTTGTAGCTATTTCGTTTTTGATACTTAGGTATGTTATCTTTTTTTAAATACTTTTATTCCAAAGTCTACTTAGGAATGGAAAATTCCGAATTTTCATTTTTTGTACTTAATGTAAACGGATTAGAAAATTACCCCTACGTAGGTATAGTTAATATTGGCCACTAATAGAAATATATAATATCATTTTAATATTCTTATTTACTAGTTGTTATTAAGTATCTCGTAACAGATTGTGGGCTTTAAATTCGCACAAGATTTATTTGTAAAGAAGAATAGTTTTAAATTTTATTAAAATAATCTTGAATATTTGTTATAGGTAAAAATGTCTTACATTGAGATCTACAACGAGAATATCCGTGATTTGTTAAACCCCAGTTTGGGACCATTAGAGTTACGTGACGAAGGAGGCAGCGGACCGCCCGTTGTCGCAGGATTAAGCGAGGTAATCGGCTTATAGCGTATAATAAAATATGTTATAGTAATTAGTTCTTATTTGTATTTCTAATATTAGCCTCCAAAGTAAAGCATATTAACTGAATATGACTACGTGCAATGAATTTAGAAAAGTCGACGAATGATTTACCAAAGGTTGACATAATGTAAGCATTTTTTATAAAATAGTTATAACTAACAACGATTTTCTATTCCTAAGTAAAAGGTACTTGGAAAGTACATGCATGACTTCTGACGTACATGTCTTTAAAATAAATAAAATTCATATTAGAATATTTATTTTATATTATGATAAATTATTGATAATAAATGCTGAACTATCTGAACATTTTAATAAGACTATAATGGATTGAGAGAATACAAAACATGGAAGGATATAGCGTGACTAACTTACCGTTGTTCGATAATGTAGGATAAACGTGTCACAGTATTTGATATACCTATTAAACTATTCAGTAATGTCATGAACATTACGTTACGAGAAATATCTACTGTCATTTTATACGACAAGAGGATATTTGTGTTCGATATTATACTCGTATAAAAAGCGCCGGGTGACATATGCGAATCGAACCTAGGTTTCGAACCTTTTTAGGTTCGCGCTTTACCATTAGGCTGTCACAGCTTCGCATTTGACAGCTCAAATTATGAGTTTGTATCTATTCCTATTTACGTAGTTTTTTGTGCCCAAAAACAGGGATTAAGCGAGTTTTTTTTAAATAAAACCTAGCTTTTATTTTTCGCTCCAAAACCCCTTACATGCCGAAATTCAGAAAAAATATTTATATATATACATACAACATTAACTCATTTAAATATTAAAGATACACGTTTATGTATCCTAAAATATTATTTCGTGAGAATAATGTAACTCTTCTTAGTACGTGTGTTAACATAAGTCTACGAGTATCTCATATCCATAATTAAATTAGAACAGACATTTCCAATGATGTTCGAATAAACAAGTTATTGGATCATATAATAGTAGGTTACTTAGTAACTCAGCGATACCTTTATCATTGACGTTATATCGAATATAATAAAGATAATATGTTGAATGTCAGGTGCGTGCGTCTGACGCAGCCCACGTCGCTGAACTCTTGGCGAAAGGCGATCGTGCGCGTACTGCGGAATCTACACACGCTAACTTACAATCGTCACGAGGACATGCTTTACTAAGGTTGGCTCATGTGTTTTTAGAAAAAAAAACACCATCTGCACTCTTCTCATTTGGGACGCGTAAATTAAGATTGGTCAACATATCCACAGAGATTTTTGCCTTATAAGTTCATATGCTCGCATTATTTTTCTTCAATTTATATTTAATGATCGCCTTTGTAGATTAGTGGCAAAAGCATTAGGGCGGGATACCTCGTATATGCTGATTTCATGTACTGAAGTTTTAATTCATATGTACTGTTTGTTATATTTGATTTGCTTTTAACGCAGCTCCAGAGGTCGGCATAATACTCGTATGTTTTCATTTTCCAATCTTTTCATTCATCATTTTTCAACTCTGCCGCTCCTTCTTTTGTGCATATCTATACCACAATATATCTATTTTTTTTCAACTTCCCTCTAGTCACATATCCATCCACATTCATATTTGACTCTTTTGGGCTTAATCATTTTTCTTATATCGTTTTAGCGTGTCTGTGAGCAAATCTGTATCGAAGGGAGTGCAACGTGGCCGGTTATTTCTCATAGATCTGGCAGGTTCCGAACGTGCCGGACTTCGTGCCCGACGACTGGAAGGCGCGCATATCAATCGCTCGTTGCTTGCTCTAGGCAATTGTATAATGGCTCTTTCCGGAGGCGCGAGGTTTGTAAATGCCGCGGTTTTATTGTGTCTCACCACATACCGTACATCCAATAGAACGGCATGTGACAGAAATACTTAACTCGTCACATCTGTACGTTGAGAGAAACTAACTAACGTCTATCTCCTGCCCTTATCCCACTCAAAGTGTGGTCGTCACAACAGGTTATTAACATGTTGTTACATGATTTGGCTAGGTATTTTAAGACCGGCCGCCTGCCTGACGTCAACTTGATTTAATCGCCTTTTGCGACACCTCGGTAAGAAAGAGGATATTTTATTCCATTCAGTAATTGGTATTGGCATTGGTAACCACACGACGAACTAACTGCTTTAGTAATTGATATTTACAAATTGCTGTGAACTTTACTGCGAGTGGAAACATCATACTTTGTATATTTTAGAATAATTTTCAAAATAAGTATAACCAACCAGCCCTTGAAGCAATAGCTTTAATACTAAGATGGCCTTTACGCAGCTGTGATATTGACATACTGGTACTTGTGTCATATTTAGGTACGTGAACTACCGTGATTCAAAACTGACGCGCTTGTTGCGAGAGGTACTCGGTGGACGTTGTCGAACAGCAATGGTAGCGCATGTGTCACCCGCGGCCATGCACCGCGATACCACTCGGTCTACCCTCCACTACGCGCAGCGCGCCTCTGCTATCACTAACAAGGCTAGTAATCAAAAATCTTTTTTTCGATGTGGCTCATATATATTTATATTTCTATGACTAATATATAACGATTTTAGTATAATCCCTTTTCAAATCTGTTGTGATCGTCACACTTATGATGTCGCCATTAACTGGTTTTTTAAATTGGCTTTTTGCTTTGAACAAGGTTCGTCTTTTAATGTATTAATGACATTTGAATATTAAGTTTGTACAGCTGAAAAGGTGGTTTCTAACTCTTACCTAAGTTACAATTCCTTTTGTAATAAGGCAATTCTACTCTACTTAGGTATAGATTGCATACATATTTTACTGTTTAAAAAAAATTAATTAGTTCTTGTTTTTTATTTGTACAATAAAGTTATTCATCGTTATGATCATAATTAGTATTGCAACTCCTACAGTTTCGAGTCATTTCAATAAATACTTAAATTTTATATAATTATGTAATGACACTCGTAACTAAAAATAATTCTTTTATATTAATTAGGTAGAGGTTAGATTATAGAGAGATTTTAATTCGTGTTATTTATTCCAAACTTTATAATTCTCGACGTTGTTTGACCTGATATGAACTTTGCCAATTATTGATGGTCGAATAATACTTTATAGTTATAGATGACTTTCATGAACCTCGAAATGTCAAGTCCCTTAACGCATTTGTCCTTTAATGGTAGTTTTTTTTATATAGACGTTTATAAAACATAACTAAAACTGTAAAGATAAGTCAATGGACAATGTATTTTTTTCATTTTAAATCTATATTTACCTTTGCGTTATATTTATTTGCCGGTACCTAAACTTGCAATAGTTACTAAAAAAAACTCTCAAATTTGCATCCATATTCTGAAGACGTCGATATTTTTTTAGTTTTTTCCCAAAATTCAACCTTATTATAAATTATTATCTTAGTAAACACTAAGAATGATGTATGTTTGTTTTACTGTCACTGATATCTTTATTGAAAAGAGTTATTTATGAAATGAAATCGGATAAAATGACAGTTTTAAATCTAGTTACCACCCGTAAAGCGATAAGATACCTCCCTGAGAGCAATATTTATTTAATCTCCTGTTTGAAATTTAGCAATTGTTATTTAGAGAACAAAATTCTTATTATTTCTGTCTTAAAGTTCTCTCTCTTTTTCTTTATAAATCTCTTTCTCGGTTTATATGATTGGTTATGAGGTCCCCTTGGTTTCTTTAAACCATTTTTGAAGTGGTTAGCTAAGTAATTTCATTCAAGTTATCTTATTTCAAGGGATAAAGTTATTTATAGCAAAAAGGGGTCAATTTCAAAGTGTTTCTCATTGTTAACATCAATGATTAATTTTATGCTAAAATGTATAACTATATTTTTAATATATAGCTGGCTGATTTGTACGAAAAAAAAATATAGAAACAGTGTAACCTGGTAAAAAATCAAAATGCTAACTCATGCGTTCGTACAAAGAAACGAAAGGATTTCCGATATAAGCGATAGTTGAAGGACTAAATCAGACAATGACATTGGCTAATATCTTTATACATACTTGATGTGAAGTCATCAGTACAATCTAGTATACATATTAGCTATTATAATTCATTCTATCTTGCTTTGTTTAAATAAAATAATATTGTAGGCAAATTATTTCAGGTTGAACGAGAATTGATTGAAACTCCAATGCACTTATCTCAATATCGCACTGTGATTAATGAGCTAAGAGAAGAAATTGCACGTCTCAAGACAAAAATGAAAGATGATCGGACTAGGTAAATCAAGTTATTATTAAAAAACCATTCTATTTTTTTTAAATCACGTAGTATTATAATAGACATAATTTCTTTATGGTTTTGAACTCGAACTATAAACAATCAATACGTTCTACGCTTCTTACATAATTAAAATTTAAAAAGATGATGAGATATGTTATCGCGATGCATTTAAAGAATACTATGATATATATATTTGGAATTTGGTAGTAACTGACGTATAACTTTTAATTAACTCAATTTTAGGATATACAATTTTTAAGTTGTTGGTTTTATTTTCTTTAATATTATATTCTATGACAACTTACCTATAACAAATTTGATCATTTATGGAGGGATTCCACGGTAAATACCTATATAAAGACGATTACTACTATATCAGATGATACTGAAACGCATAATTACTTGTTTTTGTTTGAAATCATTGCTGGGTTTTTCCTATGAGATGTTGGATCCAGATAAAGTCAAGTGCAATGAATAATACAGTAATACGACTTTAAGGATTTTTATTATTATGTGTATTTTTCTTTAATAAAATCTCTATACAATAAACAATTTCCTAGAAAGTTCAGTTCCGATAACTTCATTATGTAACAGAAACAGAGAGGAGCAGCAGAAACTAGATGACACCATAACTAAAGAAGAATCAGAGGAAAAAACTGCTCATCTAAAATCCCTTCGCGAAGCTATTGTCTCTACATTCAAGCAGCAGATGCGACTGCGTCGAAGACTTATGGAGTTAGATAGCCACCTGCTAGGTCTGGCCCTTGATGCGGAACGACAGCACGCTGCCATCTCGCATTGGGAAGCACGTTTTAACAGACTCTATAAGCCAATCAGCTTTACAGGCTCCAGGCTTAGTACGCAACAGAGTTACAGGTATTTGATATAATAAATTTATTTTCGCCGTGTGGTATCCGGCAGAGTAGAATAGCCCATCCTGATTTCTTACCGAGGTGTCGTAAAACGCGACAAGGTAAGTAGACCCGTCATGTGGTACCTATCTGGCTATAATAGACCACCCTCTTTCTGACTAAGATGTCACTCGCACGAATAAATATATTCGTACGAGTGACATCTCAGTAAGAAAGAGTACGATTTTGTACCACAGAGTATCAGTAAAATTGTTATCCTGCTTAAGCGATTGGTAAACTTAACAAAAAATTATAATTTGGAGTTTCTTTTTGCCTTAGATTGGAAGGTTGGACTGGAAGTTTAAAATAAATGTTAATTAATGCTTAGTTAAGAGTTGTGTTATGCTTAGCAAGAAAGATCGGAACAGAAGCAATGCCGATCTTTAACGATTTAAAAATTTTGAGAGAAACCTATTGTAATACAGATTTTCATATGATTGGTATAAAACGGCCTTAACAATATAAAACGATGAATCTTTAATTAGGGGTGGGACAGGTAGTACAAGCAGTGTTGGTAGCGAACGTGCCGAGGCAGAGGTAGCAGTGGAACAAGCATGGGCTGAGCTTGCGGCTGTTGAGCGTGAGCAAGAAACAGCACGGACCGAGCGACATCGTGTCGAACGGCAGTTGGAGCAAGTTCGATTGAGGGGCGCTCAGCTGGAACAGGTTAATAGTTAATAGTCGAAAAAGTCGCGAAAGAATTCGATACTAGATAATATCGTGTGGAAGTAAGTGAGGGTAGAAACAGAAAATATTGGCTGTAGTGCTTGGAAACGAAGACGTTGCGGCTCTCCAGTCCGTTCATCCGAAACGTCGAACTTTATATTAAGGTCTTTGTTTTATCACGATGTGTCCCATATGTTTATATAATAATTGCTATAAATTTCGAAATTTTAAAATACGAAAAGAAACTATTTATGAAATAAGTGAATAATATAAAAAATTTAAAGATTCCAGTTTGGGCTCCTCTTTGGCTCTCAATTTTAGTGATTCACGCGAGCACAAATTTTCCGTTTTTTAACTAATTTGACTGGCCCGTTGGCGCAGTGGGTAGTGATCCTGCCTTCAGCATCGCGAGTCACGGGTTCGATTCCCACCGAGGGCCAACAGTATCTGTAAACAATTTGTTGGTTCTTCGAGTCTTATTGTATATTTGTATTTAAGTATGTATTTAAAAATTATATACGTATATATTCACCAGTTGTCTGTCACCCATAACTTAATACTTGTAAGACAAAGTAATACTACAGGAGTCTATCTCCTGACGATGCTTCGGTTACGGGGCGAAACAATTGTTGAGATTGTGGTGGTGAATGTGTGCAGTGCTTGTGTATTGTTGTGCCATCAGTGTCAGGTAGTGTATGAGTTCTTACAAATTCTGCATGTATCACATATGAGATATATTCTTTTATCGCGGATTATAGCAAAATAATATTCTCATTACTTTTGTATTATGGACCTCCGCAAAGTAACGCCTAATTCTATAAATTATATATTTTTATTTTTAATTGTTTAGCTAACTTTGATTTCTTCCTTAATTATTATTGATGCATTCTTCCACTCACAGGAACTGCCGGCGCATATCGAAAGCGGTCCAGAGCGAGAGGTACTGGCGCTTGTGTGCCGCGTGCACGAGTTAGAAGCGGACAAGTTGGCGTTACAGGGAGAGCGAGCTGCGCGTGCGCACGAACTGCGACGGCGGGACCTCGCACTGCAAAGACGCGACGCTCAACGGAGACTTACAGACGAAATTATTACACGACAGCGACGGGCGCTCGAAGGTAACACTCAGTATTAAGACGCGAAAATAGTCTAAGCTAGTCATAGTTATATAAATATGCTAGGATACGATACCTAGGTAATAAGGCAAAAAGTAAAAGAAATAAAAATAGTAATATATAAGTAAACTGTGATAGCCTAGCGATGAGAACGTGTGACTCTCTAGGTCACGATCATAGGTTCAAACCTCGGGCAGGTGCCAATGAGTTTTTCTATTAAAAAAGTTAATATGTCTAATTGACAACCGAAACTTATCACACGCTTTTCGGTGAAGGAAAACGTCGCAAAGATACCTGAATCTCTTTAGATAATTCTGGATATGTGTAACTTATAAATCCACAATGCAACGTGGTAGGTCTCAGCTCCAGTCATTTTCACCGAAATCGGAGAGAGGAGGCCTATGACCAGCAGTGGGATCGTAACAGGGCTTTACTTTATAAATAATTAGCAATCGCCAGAGGATCCGTCCGCGTGGAGAGATTAAAACCGTAATATAGTATTTTGATAACCATAAAAATGGTTAAAGTGGGTAAACCTTAAAAGCTAGACATATGCTGTCGCGGACTTTTATTTAGAACTTTTAAAGGGGAACAATTTTGTAATACATGATCTTTGAAAAACTATTACCGATTACTCAGCTTTACACATTTTTTTATTGCTGCTCGTCTCCTATTCATTTTAGCGTGATGTTATATAGCTACCTTTAGCTTTCCTCGATAAATGAACTATCTCGCACAAAAATACTTTTTAAATTGAACAAACAAACTCTTCGTGTAGTGTGAGTAGAGCTTAATAATCATTATACATTACTCACGTGTAAACTAGTATAAGATGTAGTATTTAGCCTATTATAAAATAGTATTAAAGAAGACATCAAAGTATACGGCCGTTTGTTTTCATAACCTAATCTGCACCTTACATGGCGACCCTGCAACAGGAGTCTGTCTCGAGCGCGATGGACAACACGATGCGCAACAAATTCGCTTACCGTACGATCCTAAAAAAAATTATAAGAGCTTCTGGTATCGCAGCTATCCGTTACGAATTTGTGACGACGGAATATATAGTGATGACGGAATAATCGTCGTCTTATGTACATAGAATATTACTCGTCGATATTACCTTTATAGCATGTACCGACCCCACTTAGGGTGGGATAAAGGCAAGAGGATGATGATGATATGACAACAGACGCGCTCGCTACTTTCGATATGCACTCTCGTGCAGGTGATAACTTATACAAAAATTTAATTAACTCTATTGAGTATAACTCGTCTTACATACTATCAAATGAAACAAAAGGCAAGAAATAAAATATATTTCTTATATTATTTTTTTAAACGACAGATAATAAAATTATTTTACAGAATATGGCATTGGTGTTCAGCCAGATTTATCCCAGTTGTACGAGCTGTATCAGCAAGAAATACATGCTTCCACATACGCTGAAAGTAACGAATATTATTCGCCATATCGCCTGCCACCTATTTCGTCCAGGTATCATTTTTATTATAGTTATAAAATTGGTCAGTAATTAATACAGGCGTAATAATCGACGATTTTGAACTTGTAAATAACATGTATTAATTTATAATGTTACTTTAGATTTAATAAAGTATTTAAGCAATCAGCATTAAAAGCAAAGAATTGATGCAATTTCGAAGTCATTATCATCCTTATCCTCCTGCCCATATCCCACTCTAAGTGGGGTCGGCATATGTGTACGCATTTTGTCTTATGATTTGGCTACGTATTTTACGACGTCAACTTACCTCAGTCGTATTTTACGACACCTCGGTAAGAAATAAGGGTAGGCTATTCTACTCAGCTGGATGCTACATAGCGGTTCGACTTACCTTAGTCGCCTTTTACGACACTTCGGTAAGAAATGAGGGTGGTCTATTCTAAACAGCCGGATACCACACGGCATAATGCAATTTTGAACTAGTGATTAAAAATATATCTAGTACACTATATAATAGTACACTACCCATTTATTAAAAAAATATGGGTAGCGTACTTATCATTTTGGAGATCATGATAAATTAGTTAAATACATTTTTTTTACTTTTTTTTTGTTTTAGTGTTTCGGAAATAACATGGTCGGAGAGCTCAAGTGGTTCAGGCCGTGGTTCTAGCTCAGGTTCAGGAGGCACCATGACGATCGACACTCACCTACCTCAGCTCGCACCCACACCTCGACCTCGCACAAGATACAGGTAGTATATTGTTTAAGAAGTTATAATATATTACAACTAACGCGCGCCTAATTCAAATTCAAATTTAAAATATTCTTTATTCAAATAAACTTGTAAACAAGTGCTTTTGAATCGTCAACTCTACAGCTGGTTCGGAAAGCTGTTCCTACCCAGAAGAGCCAGCAAGAAACTCGGCGGTTGCTCTTTTAAAAATATAATTCTTAACACTATTTACATTAAGTCGTTACTGTCTTGTACAGGATCAAAGAGAGCTATATCCACGTATTCCTATCTTCTAAATAATCTTCAAGAGTGTAGTAAGTAGGCTTTCTGTAATGAGGGGTAATAAATGGGCCTGTAAGAACATTAATTTCATAAAGGATTTCTTTTAATGAAACGTAGCTACTTTTACTATGAAATGCATAATTAACCATTGAAGAATAATAATAAGACATAGACGAGTACGAAAGAAAAGTAGTTACTTTTACTTTGAAATATGTACATAATTAACCATTGAAGAATAGTAATGTGACCTATACGAGGTAATGTCCTTCATTTTTTGGCACCGCGCCCAAGGTTTGACAAAATCGGCTTACGAATTCAGCGTGGAATTGCAGCTAGTATTGTTAAAAGCGGCATGATCTGTTTATAAATTGTAATATGATTTCAATTATTACAAAAATAAAAAAATAAGTATACCATATGAAGATGCGTTGTATAATGGTAGAAATACTTGACCAAGTTTTGAGCGTTTAGTTTGGCTTGGGGTAGGTAAAATTTGACTTTAACTTTTGTTTGAAAACGAGCTTTAAGAAAAAGTTTATAATTATTTATTGTTCCCTGTTGCTAATAAATAATCGTTTCTTAGTCATTTCTTTTCCAGTGACATATTACAATAAACAGAAATTAACGTAAAGCAAATGAGCAAATGACTGATCTATCAGTCTCTCTTTTTTATGTATGATTAGACAAAGATGGATGATACGAGTTTCAACTTCCCTTTCATTATTTATTGTCACTTATTCATTCATTGTCGTCATTGTCACTGACAGGACTGACTTTGTACTCTAAAGTCTAAACATAATAACTCTATGAAGATGATAGATTAGGTTTTGTAATATTGTCACGTCTATAATTTTTGAGGGTAATAATACTTAATATAATTTTTATATTATACTTATTTATGTATTTCCAATTGATTTTTTATCTTAAAAATCAATTATAATTATTATTATAATTATCTCTTTAAATTAAAAACCATGATAAGAAAATTTCGGCGTACAGAAAAAAGTTTTATGATTTCGTCGCACATAAAAATAAATAAAAGGATGTAAAACGTACCAAAATAGTAACGATAAAAACAAGAAAATTGTAATCGAACGTATTTTAAATAAAATTTCAGACGATGAACGTATGTTACCTTATATTTAGGTTAATTATCAAATAAATTAATTTTGATCATATCACTTTTTTTTCAGCCAGGCAAGTGCTACGACTCTCAAGCGTTATTCCAGCGATGACAGCCTAGTGGTTACAGCACCACGTGGAAATGATAGAGCTGCGCCTTGAAATATTTTAAAAATTAAAACTGGTCTTTTTGCTAAAATGCCTTACGTATTAAAGGCTGTCCTATAATTGTAGGGCAAGAAATAAAATGACATTAGTGTCTTTCTAACATTTTGCATGGAATTTAAACAAGAACCTAGAAACGAACAAAATTAAGCAGTAAGGAAAGGTTCATGAATGTTATATGATGTTCATATTTTTTACTCGTTTTTCTACTTTTTTTTGCGATGGGAATCATCATAAAATATCATAAAATACTATTATTCCGCGATAAAATCAAAAAGAAAATACAAGTAATGCTTAATGTATAGTGTACCTACTTTTTTCGTATAGAACTAATATTAGAACTGTAGAAATTCTGTTCTCCTTCAGGCGTAGGAATAAAAATGTAATTCATACCTATGAATTACATCCCCTTTTTTATATTTTATATTTTTTTATATTTATTACATACCCTTTTTTATCCCTTTTTGACCTCAAAAAGGGATAAAAAAGGGTTTTATAATGTTATTTGAAAAAAAGAGTATTTAATAGATGTTGTGTTGGTTGTGTTACGGTATTTATAAGATTGTGATTAATAAAATAATAGCTGTATAATAAATAGTTCATGATCGTTTTCTTAGTTTGCAAGTGTGTTTTTGATCAAGACGAGAATTGTTTTTCAAGGATTTATTATTATTTATTATTTAACGACATATTAAAAGGTTGAGTTCTATATGTACGCACAATTTAAAATAAATCATCAATACATATAATAAAATCGTAGAGGTGTTAAAATCTGTACATTTAATATTTTTAAGAAAAAGTTAGTGTTGTCGTCTCAAAACACGCTTCTAAACATGAAACAATAGTTTTTAAAATTTTTGTCTGTTTCTCTGTTTGTCTGTTTGTCTGTATGTCTGTGCGTTTGTTCCCGCTAATCTCAGAAACCGCTGATCCGATTTGAACGCGGTTTTCACTAATATGTAGTAGAAAACCTCACTTAACATATAGGATATGTTTTACTTCAATCGGTCAACAAATAAAAAAGATAAGTCAATTTTAAGTTGGAAGGCCGTTTACTATGATACTGGTACTTGCATTTTTTCCGTTTTTGCCGTTCCTGAAGCAATTTTACTTACTGGATTGCATATATTACCATATCTAAGAGAAGCACAAATATTTTTATGAGAACTAGGCCGGTCTGAAGGCGACTTTTTTTGAAGAATTTCACATTTTTTATTCCAGTTTTTTAGGCATTGTGCCTTTGTTCCCGCCAATCTCAGAAACCGCTGATCCGATTTAGACGCTGTTTTCACTAAAATGTAGTAGAAAACCTCACTCAACATATAAGATACGTTTTACTTCAATCGGTTACCAAATAAAAAAGATATTTCAATTTTAAGTTGACAGGTCGTATACTATGATACTGTTACTAGCATTTTTTCAGTTTTTCGCGATTCTTGATTCGATCTCACATACTGGATTACTTAAATTACAATGTCTACGAGAAGCACAAATATTTTTATGAGACCTACGCCGGTCTGAAGCCGACTTTTTTGAAGAATTTCACATTTTTATTCCAGCTTTTTAGCCATTTTGCATTTGTTCCCGCTAATCTCAGAAACCGCTGATCCGATTTAGACGCTTTTTTTTACTAATATATAGCAGAAAACCTCATTCAACATAAAGAGTATTTTTTATTTCAATCGGTCAGCAAATACTGGTACTTAAATTTTTCCATTTAACGCCGTTCCTGAAGCGATCTAACTTACTGAATTACATATATTATTACTAAGAGAAGTACAAAAATCTTTTAATGAGAAATAATCTGAAGGCGGGTCTGAAGGTGATTTTTTTAAGAAATACCCATTTTTATTCGAGTTTTTTAAGTATAACAATAGTATTATAATGCTATCGATAAGTGTATGTTACATACACTTATCGATAGCATTATAATGCACGGGCGAAACTGAACGGTGAGTCACACTTACAGGTAAGATTTAAATGTAAGGATTTCGCCTAACCAAGGTATAATATGGTTAATAATCATTGTTAATGAAGGGTGCATGTTGTTTGAAACTTTTTATTCTTTGAAGGCATTTATTTGAAACTAGCAATTGCCGCCCGCGTGAAAAGATTTAAACCGTAATATAGTATTTTGATTACCATGAAATGGTTAAAGTGGGCTAACCTTAAAAATTAGATACACATATGCTGTCGCAGACTTTTATATTTTTATTTAGAACTGTTAGAAGGGAAAAATTTGTGTTTTTTGAATTAATTTTACCATTTACTGCGCACGCATGGAAATTAAATTTAAATATTGCCTTTTTTCGCAATTTTTTTTTTGCTGCTCCTCTCCTATTTATTTAAGCGTGGTATTATATAGGCTATAGCCTTCCTCGATAAATGGACCATCTTACAATCAAAGAATTCGGCCAATTCGGCCCAGTAGTTCCTGATATTAGCGCGTTCAAACAAACAAAGTCTTAAAGATATTAGTATAGATTTTAAATGAAAATGTAACAATATATATTAGGACAAAATATATGATATATTTTTAGCAATTTTTTTGTTTTAAGTGGGATGAAATAGCAAATGGAATCCTAGGTGCTTAAATCAAAATAAACGTAATCGGACCATTTGTATGGAGCTTTGTATTTTAATTATTTAAAAAAAAATATTTATTATTTCTGTTAGGAAAGTTATGGCCTGTTACTATGTCCCATTGTCGGCAAAGCCTTCTCTCTCCTTTAAGAAGGCGACTGGAGCCTATATCTACCATGGTAATCCTATCCTATACGTGGTAGTGGAGTGAAAGAAGTGGGATTATTCATATTAAAAATGCTACTGTTCAAATACACTCAAATAATTTTTCAAATCAGTCCAGTAGTTCCTGAGATTAGTGCGTTCAAACAAACAAAGAAACTCTTCAGCTTTATATATTAGTATAGATTCTTTCTATTGAATGAAGTCCGTAAATCAGCTGTTAAATTTATTTTAAGTAGACAGACAGCTGCGGGGACACTGTTGTTTCATAATATGGAGTGGTTCTAAATTGTTAATCTATCGTTATCCTTACTAATATTACAAAATGTGAAAGTCTGTCTGTCAGTATGTCTGTCTGTCTGTCTGTCTGTCACGTAACATACATGTTACGTTTTAACGGTCAATGCCCTGAACCAGTATCGATGAAATTTAGTACATTATTCCTTATGCACTGTGGTAACATGTAGGCTATAGAAATTATTTTAATTCAACCGGAATTAAATAGGATGATTCATTCATCAAAACGCCATCTGTAATAAAACTTTAGAATTTTTTTTTATTCACGATGTGTCAAAATCAAGTCATATCTGAATTTACAGAAGTGTTTAGATTCCAATTTTTTCGGTTTACTTCAAAATGGAATAAGTCTTTAGATAGTAGTCTATGGCAACAAGTAAAAAAAATGACATGTATTTTTTACTTTTAACACCATTTTTAATATCTGAAAGTCATAACAACGAGACTTTAATATATTTTCAGATACTTATTTTAAACATAATTTAAAAATTCTAATAATATATTTTTTCGTATTTATACTAAAATTTTGAATCCACGCTGAACCTGTATAGGTAATTTAAAAAAAACAGGTTGACAATTCATACGTTGCATATAAATGTTATTATTAAAGTTTTCTTGCATGTTATTAGTTTATAATATTTATAGTGATATTTAATACCAGAAAAAAAAATTAAGAATTTGTTTGATGTACATATATGGAGTTTATTGTAACAGATAAGCCCAATCTAGGAAGTTTTCTTTTAATATATATTGCATGTACGGGTTATTTACTAAAATAATAAAATTATGCTCTTGATAAAACTATAAATCTCTCTGAATATTCTGATTATTCTATAGAGATATTTGCAGTTGGAGAGTGACAGAAGCTACTGGTAATCCCAAGACTACAGTCCCCGCGAACGAAGTTGCGGGTATAAGCTAGTTTTAAATAATATAATTATAAGATAATCTATTTTATTTGTTGTTGTATTATACGAATTGTTATTACAAAAAAATTACTATAACATTTATCGAATAAAACAATTGTATGAAACAAAATAAATTAGATTTTATATTTTAGTTTCTTGTGTTTCACTGTTGTATTAATAAAAATGAATTTATTAGTTATATTATTGTTTCATTTGGTTTCTCTATTAAAATATTATAGTGGGACTGTATATTAAATAAAACGAACCAAAAAAAAAATATTTTTAAGCTTTACTCGGATATTTTTTATCATATCCAATAGTATATTCAATTCAATCGATAATATGCATCAAAAAACATTCTAGATTCTTTTAAAGTTAAAAATTAAGTAATCACTCTTAAGTATACATGTACCTACTTATATCATTGGTTACACATTCTAACAGCTATTTATATTTAGTTTATTATAAAACGTATGCATTATCTAATTTGGATTAAATATATTTTAAATCAGGATACGAGACAAGATTCTCAAGAGAGTTAAAAACATGTATATTTCCTTCATAGTATATTTATATAACATAATTATATTTTAATTTACTTCTTATATATAAAATATAAATAATAAACTATATGTAACTCGTTCACTTATTATCTACAAAGTCCTACACTAGATTTGACTATATTGTACTCGTAATTATTAATTACTAAAGATCGATTATAGGCTATTTTTTATTTATGGCCGAAAATAAATTTCTTATTTTTGTAGTAAACACTTATGACATAAAAATGACAACAATACATAAGTTGGAAATTGGAACCATCAGATCCTTATTCTAATAAAATGGCATATGAAGCGTTTTAAGTACAAAACTAATTAAAAAATCTAATAAAGTAAATACTTTATTAGTATTTAGTCATCTACCTTGAATATTCTCTTTTGCGACAACTTATCACACAGTTTAGGTGCATTACAAAAAAGACAGCAATAATATGATCAATTACTGACTTTTTGCGCTTAATTCGACTAGACCTTCAAAGGCGACAAAAACGTTCGTTAAAAAAAGAAAATTCAAGAAAACGTTCGAGACAAGATTTTGTGGGGCAGAATATTTTGCATTTAATAGAAAAAAAAAAAATAACTATATTTCCTTCTATAATTTTGAGTAGGATTACAGCTAAAAGATTTCTTTACATTATCTTTATTATGTAAACATTATGGGAACTACAATAGGAACAAATTCCTCAAAGGTTGAATGCGTATACCCACTAGTTCTATAATTATAAGTTCATTCAAAATGCAATTGAGGTCAAGAATTAGATTGTCGGTTGTCCGTTTTGTCGTCATTTGGCACGTTTGTTTTTATATACCGTCATGCTTCACAGGAAATTGACCGATCACCTTCACTATATTACATCAGTATTAATTATTGCAAGCGTAAAAACCTCTTATTTGACCGTAATTATAGAGTGAATTAAGGTAAAATGGTAAAATATACATTTACATTTCTAATTTTTTTGAAAGATTTATACTAAAAGTTCAATTATAGTATGGACAACGACATGATTTATTTCTATTTATGGAACGTAATATCCGTGTCACATAGCTTTTGATTTCGAAGTATGGCCCAGACTTTGGTCCTCTTATGGTGGATTGGTTTAATTTCTAGCACATAGTAATCATAAGCAGTAAACAAATGTCCAGTAGATAATATTGAAGAAGATGAATAGAATGGGGAATAAAACTCGTGATCGCTTATCGATCCACGTAGCTATTTCTTGAGGAGTCATTTGGGTCCACGTGTGATGTTTAGGAGGCTCGTCAGAGCCTTCGCTGCCATTATTCCGAGGTCGGCCTCCAGGAGCGATGAGATCGTCGTAGCTCTGTGTCGTGATCGTTGGTAAGTTAAGCGCTGATGGGTAGCTCTGTAAGATTTTAATTTAATATTCATATATTGTATGCAATTCAAATATTAATTAGAAATTATCTAAAACTTATATATGTAATGAATAGTTGCAAATTAAAATATGAAAATTATTGAATATTAAAATATCCGCCGAGAATCCTGTTGGTATTTCACGGTAGGAGCAAACTTTCGAATCAGTGGTAGCTTCTTTAAAAGCATTCGACGATTCAAAAGTACTGAAAACAGTCTACTTGAATAAAGAATATTTAAAATTTGAACTTGCATTGGCAATTTATCATACACTTTTCGGTGAAGGAAGACATCGTGAGTAGACCTGCATATCGCTCGAAATTTTCTGGGATATGTACTACAACGAAGGACCAATCGTAATAGACGAAAACGCGTAAATTGACATACCTAGATTCACAATCCTCAGCGGGAAGGATCCCGGAGAAGTAACTTGTATTAAAAGAAGTTTTATTGTAAGGATTAACTTGTATAAATCACTTACATGAACCGTGAGGTAGTTATTGTAAGCAGGTCCAGCGGGGTCGCTGCTTGTTTCTTGCTGCAACGACGAACAAGATCTCGACTTAGTAAGCTGCGGTGAAGATTGTAACTCCTTTTGCAATTCTTTTCTGGCCAATCGTGGCGTCAATGTACTCTTTAGGATGTATTTGCTGTTTACCTTCTTCAAGCTCACCACTTTCCTGAAAAGTACAATATAAAGTGAGTCAACAATGTTCTACGATTACTTTATTTGTGTACATGTGTGCATATGTACCTGTTCTATGTATAACAAGAAAATATGAGCGAAAATAGAAACTAACTGCCAACAAATATGTCGCTATGTATGTTTTTAAAGTTGTAAATCTATTAAAAAACGTACAGTGTTAAAACTTAAAGTAGGCTTTAAATTAAGTTTTAACATAGGATTTCGAGTAGTAGAATAGCAAGGGTCTATTTATATTAATACGTATGTCTAATAAAAACATATTCTAGTTTATAGTTAAGTTGTGTAGGCCCAAAGATTATGGATTCTCCTTTACAAGAATTCGCGGATTCAAATACATTGTATTTATAACTTCCCACAAAAACGAAGGTTCTAAATTGATATTTGTTATTCTTTATATGATATACGGTATATAAGCCTCACACTATCTTGTATGATCTGAAATTTTATAAATTAAAAATCGTACTTTCTGCGCCAAATTGTGTTGACGAAAGCAAACTCCACTAGAGCAGAGAAGATGAAGCCGATACAGCCCAAGAACCAGATTTCACTAGCTTTGATATAAGAAACCTTAGGTAGAGTCTTAGCTTGTGACGATGCTAGTGTGATAAACGACAACATCGTACTCGTTCCTGAAATAAGGTTTAAATAGCTTTTATATCCGATAATATTAGTTACGTGTAATTAATATTATCGGATATAAAATATTCGTTACCCTACGCAAGTTTTAAAATGTAAATTGTTTAAATTTAATATTATTTTCAGAATTCAATCTTATTTGTTTCGTATATTATTAAGGTATCAAAAAATTACGTAGAAATTTACTTATAAGCTGGCTACTTAAAGTAAACGTTATAAATCTTAAAATAATTAATAGAAGTTACACTTCCAACTCTATATTATTAAAGTAATGACAATACATAATTCAAATTATTTATTGAAAAAAAAGTTTTTTTGTGTCAGGTTTAACATAAAATCATTTACCTAAAGTTATTCTAGGCGCTGATGCATCAGCTTGCAACCAGAAGGTAACCCATGACATCGCAACAATCATCATTGATGGAATAAAATAATCCATCAGGTAGTAACCAACTTCTCTGCCCAGCTTGAAAGTGAATTTTAAAGCGCTGTAGTTTCCAGCTGAAAACATAATGATAAGTGAAGGAAAAATTCTTATCACAACAATAAACCAATAACGCCACAAACAAATAAAAAATGACATTACATCTACCTCCTCCCAGACGCATATTGACTATATCGCCACGAACAACGGATTCATTAGTCCAATAGTCTAAAAGAGAGTACTCTGTTAAATGCAGTTCTGACGAAAGCCGGACTGGATTGTCTTTTTCCCACATGAGCCGTAGAATTGATGCATTGTATTTCCCTGCAACAATAACAGTTGTGCGTGGAGTTACATTAGTAATGCATGTTTTGTTTATCTCCGTTACTATTGTTTATAGTAATCCTTGAACAGTAAACAAGACGAGAATGTTTAAGTAAATAATAGAAATGATCCGCTCGTATTTAACACAATCTATATATAGTTTGCATTTGAAGGGGTAACGTTGCAATAATCATAACGTCAAATAAAAATGTATTATAAAAATACTTCGAAGCTTCAAAACTTTATATAATCACTACATAATATAAAACAAAGTCACATTCTTTGTTTTTCCCTATATCCCTAAGTATGCTTAAATCTTTAAAACTAAGCAACAGATTTTGATGCGGTTTTTTTAATAGATAGAGTGATTCAAGAGGAAGATTTATATGTATAATAACATTCAATATGGAGTAGAGAAATACTGTAATTTTTGAGGTTTCTAATGTGATAATACATATACATTTATTCCGTTTACATTGCAAACGCAGGATAAACCCTACGAGATTTATGAAAATGTTGTACTAAGTATTTGTACACCTTGAAAAGGTCTACAGAAAAGTCCGCGATGGTATATGTCTATCTCTTATGGATAACCCACAATAGCATTTTTTTGACATTTTTTTACGAACAATAATGCCTTATTTTCGAAGCAATTTTTATACCCTACAGCATTAATCCTTATCCAGTTAAGTATCTAAAATGCATTGTTGATTTAATATAGATCAATATGGCCGTTTACAGCATGTAATTTAAATGAACATTTTCGAAGATATCACAGATTTAAAATCCGCCGAGGAGGCCGCGCTTCGCCCTATAGCACTTCGAATTTAGCAGCGATCGGACGCGCAACTAAATGTCGCTCTTTCAAGAGTAACCTCTAAAGAAAACATGTTTGTATTGTCTAATGATAAGAAAGCTATGAATTTTGTATATAAAGACATTCTGTAGTTAATTTTAAAAATAAAATACAAAGGAAAAATGTAAAAAGTAAATAAGTAAAAATGTAGTATATGAATTTAAATATACCAAAGATAGCAGGAAATCTTCCTTGGTATAGGGAGAGGGGAATTGTTTTTTTCAAATTTAACGCGTGCGGGCCACGGCCAGTAATGAATCAATCAAAACTACTGGATCGATTTTAATGATTTGTTTCACTGAGTGAAACTATATATTTTATACCTGTGCGAAGCAGAGGCAGGCCGCTAGTATATTATAAAAATAATTATCTAATATAGCACCTTACTTAAACTGTCTTTTACTTACTCGTAGTAATTTAAAGGTCTTAATGTTAATCAAACTTAACCAAACTTACAGCTTTCAAGATTCATTGAGCATTTCTGGTCGTCGAACGGGAACTTTTGGAGGTTCATCCAACAATAAAGCACTGCTTGCATACGACGGCTGAAAAGCACCTCACCATCCGGTGCTATCGAAATGAGAACATCTTTGCTGTCTGTACCCATGAGGCTGGAGGACTGCTCGTTTGACATGTACAAATGGGGGACCCATATCCGTTGACGGAGGTCGCTCTCTCCGATAATTTTCGTACGTTCCGGTGAATATAGTGCATATGCTAGTCGCGCATCTGTCCACCGTAGTTGGAGAAGGAAATGCAATTTAAAGTTCTGAAATGAATTGAAAAGTTTTTGCCATAAATAATTATTAATATCTCAAACATTACTAACAGTAAATAAATAAATTTATGTAAATTCACATTATTTGCATTTGATAAAAGCTAAACTCAAAGTTATTTTTCATGAAATAAAAGTTATTCTTCATGTAATACTTTCAAAAAATATTTGACTGAAGCTTCTTATTAATTGCTGTGATAGCCCAACGGTGCAACCGTATGAATATCTAGAGACGATCACGGGTTCAAACCCGGGCAGACACCAATGAGTTTTTCTATTAATTTTTTTTGTTTAATTGATAGTTGCTATTTATCACACGCTTTTTGGTGAAGGAAAACGTGAGGAAATCTGCATATCTATAGAGACTCCTAGGGATATGTGAAACCTACCAATCCGCATTGGAGCAGCGTGGTAGGTCTTAGCTCCAAAAAAAAAACGGAGAGAGGAGGCCTATGCCCAGCTGTGGGATAGTAACAGGCCGGTACTATATTTATTAATTAGTTAATGTAAAAATAAATAATTATTAATATAATTATTTATTTGACATTAAAAATAATTTCCTAAAGCTCAATCTTTAGCCTCTAAATTTTTTTCATTTTATAATCTAAAAGCTTTTAGAATTTTACTTTATATTTTAGAATTTTTCAAATAATACTACTTTTCACTCAATATAGCATGTTATCGTCAACAATACCTGCTTACCAAATCGTGCGCTTCAGCTGGTTGTATAAAGTAGACATAAGCGCTGGCGTGCACGTAGACAACCTCGCCAGTCTGGTACGTTGGCAACAGAAGGCGATCATAGCGACACTCATTGGCCAGTCGGGACAGAAATTCCGACTGTGTATAGACATCACCTTTCTCTAGGGATGGACAGTCTAACACTGTGTTCGTTCTGAAAAACAAAAAAGCACTCAAAACGCTCGCATTTTAATTAGTACTGACAAACAAATACCTTTGTATGTCCTTTATATTAAAAAAAATCATAAACAATGTAATTATTTAATCTAATTTACCATAATCAACATATAAAGTAACGTAAATATTCGTCTAATGTATAAATTATAAATAATTACACGGTGAGTTTAAAGGTGTAATAATTAGTTAGGTACGTACTTATAGCGTCGGTGCAATAGAGATAACTATTTAAATTGACGCAATCGCATTGCGGCAGCGGTTAGTATTATTAAGCTCTTCTTTTAATAAGAGTCCCAAATGTTTACAGAAAGGTGTTATTTCAGGTTAATACTAATATAGATTCATGATATCACAAGGTCGTCATAGAAGCTAACGGCGACTGTGCCAATATTTACCCTTTCTGATAACATTGTGAACCAATTTACTGAGATATCTACGAGATTTACTCTCAGATTATACATTAAGCCGCTTGCTACGTGTACATTAAGTTTTATACTTTTTTCATTTACACTTAATCATTTTCGTACAGAAATCCTAACATTATGATTATCAGCATTAATACCATTAAAGAAAAAGAAACGAAGACAAACGCAATAACGTTTCTCATCAAAGTATTGAAGTAACTTAACAAAGATCTGAGCAGTTTTATTATTATTAACAATTTTTAATTAATTTTTTATTCAGTGTATACAAGAAAAAGTTGCATTTTTCTTTTAATAACTGTAATACTTCTCTCTCTCCTTTAAACCAATGGGAGTACACTACTGTTACTCGTAGGGTCAAAGGATTTCCTTGTTACAAGATCTTGTGCTGTCTGGGTTCAGGCTTTCTGCACTACTAACGCTGCGTTTTAGTCTGTCAGTCAATTTAGTGCCCTTACGGATCTTGTCATTTCTAATGTGATCTTGCTAACATTTGGAGAATCCGATTAACCGTGAAAACGTAACAGACAGATTACCGTCTTTATAGTATTGAAAAATAACCATTCCGTTCCACTGACTGAATTGGACCGATCAGGTAATTGACACATTAGATCGTGTCCATAATCCCATTACAATGATTTCAAATTTATGTAAATATACCAATTTCTGGAATTGTGTATTTAAACCTATAATTTATCTATTACATTTAAATGCATAGCTAATCTTATATTTTCATGAAAATTATAGCATGTAGGGTTTTTCGTGGCGGTAAATCGATTTATCTAAGTTTCATTTTTTTTAAAAGTTGTGTTATCCCCGTTTTCAGGCACTGTTAAACTGCTACAATATTATTAGAAAACAAGAGTTAATTACGCTGTCACTTTCAAAGCTATGATAGTTCAATTAGGAACGGGCGGTCTCGAAATCTAAATACCTGGATCGAGTCCAGACAACATCATCCTATCCTTATCTTTTTCTTTTTTCAATTGATTCTTTTTTATACGAGTATTACTTACTATTACCTAGGGACTTTAAATTAAAAAGGATATTTGCTAAATATTGATCCGGAGATTGTTACGTGCGTCAATTTATTACAGTACTACTGTTACTGCATTTGTTTGCACATAGATCCACCTTATTGTTCTAGATACCATTTTATCTTATATAAATCATAGACACACATTATTTAATCTTCACACATAAATTGCCACCTGATAGCGAACTACGAATCTTTCTGCAATGAAGTGTGTTTTGTGAGTCGACGTGTATATGATGAATCATATTTTTAATAAACATTATTGTTTAAATTGTACGGACTGCAAAATGACTTCATTTCCCATACTGGAATTACGTACAAATCATAAAATAAGAGATTATAAGATTCATGATCTCAAGAGTTTATATCCGTATTGTACTCAATTTAAATCCCCTGTGTTAACTTTTTTGTTCAAACTTTTACTTATATTAATATTTAGTTTTACGATTATGGTGTACAGTAACATATATTTTTATTCTGCTTTTTTTAAAATTATTATATAATATCTGGGTGACCGAGCTTCGCTCGGTAATTTTTTGCAAAAAAAAAACTTAAAATATAAAGAAACAACAATTATTTAGTTGGGGATCGATCCTTGGCATTCACATTTCTCGAAGTTGCCCGTTACCCGAATAAGCTACGCCGACTTGACAGTTGATGGCGAAAATTCAATTCAATATAAATGTTAGTGGTTTTAATGCCCGAAAACAGGGATAAAACAAATTTATTTTTTCATAAAACCTAGCTAGGTCAATTTTTCTCCCCCAAAACCTCCTACATGCTGAATTTCAGGAAAATCGTTGGAGCCGTTTCCGAGATTCGGAAAATATATATATATATACAAGATTGACTCATTTAAATATTAAAGATGTATGTAAAAGCAATCATTATAATGACAGCTGCCTAGAGAATTTCTTGGCTCTGTGTAACTTTACGGCCCGCAATAGATTGTCCTTATATATCCATAATCTTCAAACAAGGAAACTTTTTAACAAATCACAGAGGAGAGGTCCAAGAATTGGATTTTATCAGGGCGCTACTTTACACAGAATATAAAATTTTAGGATTATCACATTATGTCTGAGAGTTAAGAATAAAATCGTTTCTGCGTTTATTGCATAGACGCTGGTGCATTAATGAAATTATCATTGATCGTAATAAAATCTACGTAGAGCTGAAACACTGAAACACACATAAAATAGTAGTAGTCTGATTCAAGTATTTTGGTATTTAGGATGTATTATTCAAGTATTTTGGTATTTAGGATGTATTTTTAAAGGTAATGAGATAAATCTCATTACCTTTAAAAATACATCCTGGTCGGATCGGATATAGAATACGAGTTTACACAAATTTTATTTTGTAAATTATAGCTTTAAGTATTAAATAATAATAGTAGTAATTTATAGAATTAGGCGTTACTTTGCGGAGATCCATAATACAAAAGTAATAATAAAATTATTTTGCTATAATCCGCGATGAAGTAAAATAGAAAATATATATAATGCTAAATGTAGAGTGGACAATCGTTTATCATACCTGATACATGCAGGAGTTGTAAAAAACACATGCACAAACCTCCACCACCGCCACCGTGATACACAAGCACTATATACGTTCACTATCACAAACTCAACAATCGTTTCACCCCGCAACCGAAGCATCGTCAGAAGATAGACTCCACGACCAAAATCGCAAAGCCAAGCTTTGAGCTACATTTAGCATTATATACATTTTCTATTTTACTTCATCGCGGATTATAGCAAAATAATTTTATTATTACTTTTGAATAATAGTAGTAGTTATAATGATTGCAATTAGTTTAGTCTAATTTCTGCTTATTTATATATTTTGGATTTTTCGAATGTATTTACTCGTGGTAAATGTATTATGTTAATGTACTGTGTTCATTATTTTTAAATGTCTCTCTTGTCCTCTAATCGCAAAAATTAGTATGGTTGTTACAGGTTCATGGAACAAATTTATTTTGCAAGAAAAAACAATTTACTTTGTAGGATTACATATTGCGGAAAATAAGGTACTGTCCAACATGTGACTTCCACTTGATGACGCACTGTGTATGATATGAAGATGTAATTTCAGATGGATTTTACAAATAATTATAGTTCTCATTACATGCTAAGTGAGGCTTTCTACTATATATTAGTGAAAACAACGCTCAAATCGGATCAGCAGTTTCTGAGATTAGCGGAAACAAACGTAAAGACATACAAACAAACTGATAAACAGACAAATTTTTTAAAACCTATTTTTTCATGTTTACGTAGAAGCGTTTTTGAGACGGCAACACTATATTTTTCTTAAAATATTAAATGTACAGATTACATCTCTTGTGCTGTCTTTTACATCGCAATGTACACATCTTTACGATTTATTATATCGATGATGATGATTTAACAAATGAAATTGCATTTTTCTGCTAACACTCTCAAACATCTTGCAAACACGTGACAAAAATTTGGCCTTTGCTTTTTTCACATACTTAATTACTATTACGTTCTTGATAGATTTATTTTACGATGTAATGGGTAATATTTATGATTGGTAATCTATCTTAGAAAACACATTAACCTTGTTTCGTAAGTAGCTAAGAAAATAAAGCTCTGCTTAGTGTAACAGTGATAAGATATTTGTTCCTTACTTTTTAAAAATTGACTCATCATGATAAGGTTACCTATATGTATATCTTTGATTAACCTCAATCAATTACTCAGTAACCAATTTTTAAATAAAATAGAAAAGAAGGTCTATTTTTCCGTATAGGTTCAGAAACATTTACCCTTGGTTTAAATTCTTTACTTCATATTAGATGCCTTACAAGGACTTATCTCTTACTCGGATGACGGTAAGTCTATAAACTCTGTCGTCCGCTGTCATTTGACTTTAAGTGAGAGGAATTTATGAAAGCAAAAGAATACTTCTTTTGCTTTAATTTATAATTTCATTTATATGAAATTATAAATTTTAATATATTTATAATTATCTTAAGATTAATCTCAATTTATCAAAAGAATCCTTTTATTATAAATATTTATTATGTGAAGAAGTGAGAACGTTTATTATTCAGGGCATAAAGTATCGAAGTATTTTACCTTATTCACTAGGTCAACCGTACGGAAATTAAATTTGGTAATAGCGAGTATTGTAATTATTGCTGTGGCAGAATCGGGATTTGTCAATTCTGTCAAGTTCATATCTTCTTAAGGAATCTTCATCAAAATATTCGGAGCGTTCCGGAAGGGGTCATCGAGTCACCAAGTAAAAATATGATTTTTTATAAGTTATTAATTTAACGATATTAACTGAGATAAAACAAACTGTATATTTAGAATTTGGTATTGTTTTTATGTATATCCACTTTATTGATAATAAAGATGTACGAACGAAATAAACCACTCTCATTTCTAACCGAGGTGTCGTAAAAGGCAACTAAGGCAAGTTGACCCACCGTGTGGTACGCGGTTGAGTAGAATAAACCACCCTCTTTCTTACCGAGGTATCGTAAAACACGACTAAGGTAAGTTGACGGCAGGCAGGCCGCCGGTCGTAAAATACGTAGCCTCTGACAAAATGTTTTTAACGTGTTGTGCCGACCTCACTTAGAGTGGGACAAGGGCAGGAGTATGATAAAAGACAAACGAAAAAAAGAAAGTGATAATCGGCTGTTATAAATAATTAATTATTTCAAAAGTAATAATAAAATTATTTTGCTATAATCCGCGATGAAGTAAAACAGAAAATATATATAATGCTAAATGTAGAGTGGACAATCGGTTATCATACCTGATACATGTAGGATTCGTAAAAACACATGCACAAACCTCCACCACCGCCACCACAATACACATACGTTCACTATCACAAACTCAACAATCGTTTCGCCCTGTAACCGAAGCATCATCAGGAGATAGACTCCACGACCAAAATCGCAAAGCTCGCTTTGTCTACTCTACATTTAGCATTATATATATTTTCTATTTTACTTCATCGCGGATTATAGCAAAATAATTTTATTATTACTTTTGTATTATGGATCTCCGCAAAGTAACGCCTAATTCTATAAATTAATTAATTATTTCACAAGCTGTTATATCATTGTTTTGCTTAGAATCGGATATTTGGATACGAGACTAGAAGATAAAAAATGTAATTGTAATTATTTGCGAGTGGCGATGGTCGATGCTTTGACCCTGGCGCGGGCGCACCTCGGTCATGTGATCGCATGAGGACCGAGTACCTTCCCAATCTAATCGATGGAGGCTAAAGCATTTTTCCCGTCTACAAATTTTTACATACAGATAAAGAACAATGTCGTTATACACTATAACATGTAGAGTGTGCTTTAAATATACATATTATTAAATAACGATATTTTCTTTATTTTTTTACTATAGAAATAAGAAGCTTTTTTTCATAATCTGAAAATTAATTTAATTTCTTTCTCTTTTTTTGACCTCCGCGCTATTATACAATTTTTTTTAAATGTAATAGCGCCTCTCCACACCTCACCTCTCCGCACCACACCCATCTTATCACCATTATTACTTCTGTTACAATATTATAAATACAGTTCCCAAAAGGGGTATGTCTGGCAGATATTTGAATGTAGTACTGTTTTCAGTACTACATTCAAATATCTGCCGAAAATATTCAAAGGTGATTATCAAAATTTTCGTATCATGTATTTAAGTTCAAAATATAGTTTTTATTCACATAGACTGTTTTCAGTACTTTTGAATCGTCAAATGTGATATTATTCTTTTTGCTTTTTTTTATCCGTACTTGTCCGCTTTAATTAGTCTTTAAACTCGATATCTCGAGAATAATCGATTATTTAGTAATCGATTTTTTGCACCCCAAGTCACATCCGCAGCTACCACTGATTCTAAAGTCCGCTCTTACCGAGAAGAACCAACAAGAAACTCGTCATACGAATACATATCCTTATATGAATAAAAAAATATCATTTCGCTATCATTAAGGTTAAGGTGAACTTTACAACTTATAATTAAGAGAATTAACATAATTGTTAGTATGTTACGGGCGTGTGGTATTATGTCTGTGCCATTGACAATTCATGAGGCAAAATTTTGTTTTGCCGATTCTAAATTAACTAAATATCAATCAACTTTATAGTTCTAAGGTTACGCATAAAATCTAATGTGTTAATATTTTGGCGCGATAAAATATCATGGCAAGAAAGATAATTCAATCACGTATATATTTTATCCATTGATATCTGTAGTGAAGTACATTTTTGTTGTTGTAATGAAGTCTTAAAGTTAGTCAATCTATTTTTTTAAGCTTTGCCTCTATTAAATTGTTCTTTTTTAAACGAATCTTAGACATTTGTTATGGGACAAGTAATTGCTATATGTAATAGCGTGGTTATTAGGCATTGCGTACAGAAAAAAATTTGGGCTAGGGTGTCGAATTTCGTCAATTTCACAAATGTGACGGTTGTTCTTTAACCAAGAGTTCAAGATTTTTTTCTTATTTTTATTCAAGCTGGTATAGCCTGGTACTTTACCCACTTCCCGCTTGACGTTGAGTTTTGGGACACCCTGTATATGAGATGCTGTTTTTATCGGTCGTCGATGAGATTTTTGGGGTGAGGATAATTGAGCTGGAAATTGATATAAGCCACTATTTATTTTTGTATTTAGGTTTAGGCAAAAACTCAATTTACTATTTTGGTATACCGGCAATCGATTCGTCACTCCTTTTTCTACGTTACATAAAAATATAAAGAAAAACATAGAAATAAAAGAGTATATACATAGTATACTATTATATAGAGGGTTATTATACTAGAGTAGTCTAGTATAATAACTTTCTGGCAACGGTCAATAAATTAGATGACCAAGCGAATCATCGAGTTATGGTACGATGCCCTCTACAGTCTATAGTGGAGTGCGATGTCTAAAATAGTACGTGCTTGCGACGCATTCGCTAAGCCTATTTACAGCTAGAATAAAGATAGCGAGCATTGACGGGTAATATTGATGAGCTAAAACTAAAAATTTATCAACAAAATTATGAATACAATCTATAATTTCTTGATCATCCTCCTGCACTTATCCCACTTTGTCTTGTCTTCGGCGGTTGTGTCTTCGGCACAACGTCATAAATATGTTGTCACATGATTTGGCTACGTATTTTACGTCCGGCCGCCTGTCTGACGGTAACTTATCTTAGTCGTATTTTCGAACACCTCGGCAAGAAAGAGGGTTATCTTTTATATTCAACCGAATACCACGCAGCGGGTCGTCTAACCTTAGTCACCTTTTACGACACCTTGGTAATAAATGAGGGTGGTCTATCCTACTCGGCCGGATACCACACGCCAAAAATTTCTCCATTTAGTATCAGGGTCCAATATACATTAACAAACTACTATACTATCAGCTCTCCCAGTGAACGTATCAACAGACGACATTAGTATGTGTGTATTTGTTATAGCGGCTCCCAGCCGCTATAAGGATTCAAGACGCATAATATCGTGTGGCACGTAGGTGTGAAAATACCTTATATGTAAATGTTTAGCACTAGAATTAAATAAAGACTGTATATACTGGACAAAAAATATAGTTAGTGTTAGACATATTTAAGGAATAGACCCTTGCGTATAACTTTAGTATTACGAACTATTCAATAAATAGATACGGTAAACTAAATACCTGAACTGCATCTAAGGTTTACGATCTTACAGTACAGATCTTACAGTAGTTGAAGATATACTTATAGTATTGGAGTAGTGACCATACGCTGATGAACGAAGGGTTGTTTTACCTTAGTTTGACGGACATCCACAATAAGGTCGCTAGGAGCAACTACATCCAAGCGGACGAGAAAGGTGTTACAACGTGTAAAGTAGAAACAAATATCTCCAGAATTCTCTAGAGATATGCAGGTTTCCTCACGATGTTTTCCATCACCGAAAAGCGTGTGATAAATTGCAATTATCAATTAAACACATAGCTTGGACATTGGACACATAGACCCGGGCTCGAAACCGTGACCTTCTTAGGGTAAGGGAGCCAGTCTAAAATGTGTTCATCGACAATAAAAAGCCGAAAAACAAGATTTATTATCTGTCTCTTTTTTATGTGTGTATAGACAAAGATATGTATTTCATCTTCCCTCTTTTATTATCTGTTGCGAAACTCACTTTCAGGCCTGCCTGTGGCTAATCGATTTTTTTCAACTCAGGTCACATCCGTAGCTACCACTGATTTGAAAGTCCGCTCGTATCGAGAAGAACCAGCAGAAACTCCAGAAACTCGGCCATACGAATACATATCCTTATATGAATAAAATAATATGATTTCGCTATTATTAAGGTTAAGGTGAACTTTACAACTTATAATTACGAGATTCCCATACCCATGAGACCTATTTCTGAAAGTGGACGCACATTGATTGAAAACAAAACCAAGAAGATTTTTTTACTACAAAAACTAACCTAACAAGATAATCAAGTATCAATAGAACATGATATTTAAATTTTGCGCATTGCCAAGTAATGGTACCACATAGGAAAGTACACGTCTTCTGTGGCCACTTATTGACTTGATTGTTTTAATAATGAGCTATAGTCACGAGTACAGCTCATTAACAGTTTCATAATTAGTATTTGTTACAGGTTAAAATCAATATTAACTTGCACGATGTATAAATAATGTGTAATAATTATTGTCAAGATATAATTGCAAAAGTAAGAATAATTATGTACGCATATATGACACTATTAACGTTAATTAATAAGAAGAGAAATACTGTAATTTGAAATACCATTTAAAATTGATATTTCTATATAGTTTGTTAGAAGTATATTATTTTATGGCAAAAATAAGTATAAATCGATTAATACGTGGTGTAAGCAAAACATATGAAGCATTTTCGATGCTCCCACACTAATTAACTCTGTAAGTTTGTTTACGGTATAGTGGCATTATTAATATTATTATAAGAAAGTAGGCAATGTGCTTATGTCATCTCGGTTACGAGTATATGTATATAACTTCTCAAATTTAAGTTTTAATTTATTGGCAGTAAACGAATACCAATACATAAACTCGTACCTACTTCATAAAGATAAACACATAAGTCGTCCTTTGTGCCTTAATGAACAAGAAAAAGCGGTGAAAAGAGACTATATTTTAGCATTGACAAGAAACAAAAAAGAAACCATTAAATTCTTTCGTTTTGAGGGTTTAACCTTTCATGTACCGATCTTAAATTTTTGACGTGATATGTGAGGATTAATTAGACCGCATGCTAATCAGATTATCTTTATGAGGAACTAATCTGTTAATTACCTTTGATAACCAAGTCTTTCACATTGAAATACACCATAAACTTTCGTCCCAGGCACGTTGTTGATAATTTATTGTTAATTTTTATTAATAATATTGTTTTGCGTGACCGTAACTTCATCTTATGCTGTTTTGACATCAACTAATGATGACGAGATAGAGTAGAAGAATTATAAAAGCCACAACCAAAACTTTGCGAATGAAACACAAATTATTTTAATCTGAACATTCCGACGTTTTAGAATTTCATTTCTTAATAAATCCAATAATTCCGCCGTGTGGTATCCGGCTGAGTAGAATAGACCAACCTCATTTCTTACCGAGGTGTCGTAAAAGGCGACTAAGGTAAGTTGACCCACCGTGTGGTATCCGGTTGAGTAAAATAGACCAACCTCTTTCTTACCGAGGTGTCGTAAAATACGACTAAGGTAAGTTGACGTCAGGCAGGCGGCCGGTCGTAAAATACGTAGCCAAATCATATGACAACATGTTTGTCAAGTGTTGTGCCGACCCCACTTAGAGTGGGATAAGGGCAGGAGGATGAATATATACATATATATATATATATATATATATATATATATATATATATATATATATATATATATATATATATATATATATATATATATATATATATATATATATATAAATATAGAGTTTAATAAATAAAATCATTTGATATAATTATACATTATATCACTGAGCAGATTATTTGGTCCAGCCTATCAACTTTAGCTAAGTATGTAATTGTCCCCTTGCTCCCTAAAGGTCAGCAAAACTATAATTTAATAATATTTCACCTAAACCTTATCCCAGTTCTATATATGCAAAAAATACGTTGAATTATACGAACATTATCTTTTTAAACGTGTGAAGATCCTGAAATATAGTTTCTAGAAATGTAGATATTATATATCTTTTCTTAGACTTACAATATGTATTATCTCAAGCGAATTACTGTTATCAGCAGGGACGGGCGAGAGCAGAAGCTTCTACGTAGTTCAGAAGTTACTAGTATCACAGCTACTAGTGATGAATAGCGTTTTCTTAAGGGAAACTATTTCTTTTAGGTCTTTACAGCCATTATACATATTTTGAATACTTTTATAATATACAAGATGTGCCCGCAGCTTCGCCCGCATGGAAATCAATGTGTTACAAATTTATGCAACGAATTAAAATTTTGAACATAAAAGTACTTATCGTGAGTTAGTGAATTACAAGAGATTTTTGAATAAATTTCACCGTTTACTAAGTGGATGCAAAGAAAGCTTTAAATTTTTCGTAATATTTTTATTGATGCTTCTCTCCTATTCATCTTAGCGTGACGTTATATAATCTATAACCTTCCTCGCTAAATGGACTATCTTAGACTCAAATAATTTTTCAATTCGGTCCAGTAGTTACTAAGATTAGCGCGTTCAAATAATCAAACAAACAAACCCTTCAGCTTAACATTAGTATTCATTTAATTTTTTAATCACCATATGCTACCATATGCATAACCCGATTGCTAAAATTAACAACGTCATTATTGAAATTTGTATACCTCGTTGACCATAGATAATAATTAATTTCATTTAAGCTCAGAATACTTTAAAACCACTTACTATGGTTAATTAAATAATATTAATAGTCTACAGTGAGATTAGTTAAACACATACTAAGATTTGAAGCAAACAGTGAAAATAACGTTATTTTGCATAATTAACGCACTAATTATGATAAATAGAGGTTTTTAGTTACGCCATTGACTCGGGCTATTTGAAAAATCATTCTTTATATTTCTTTAACATAGTCATTATTTCAATTTTGTTATATGTATGTTGAGCTTGCAAATTTCATACAATCATTTTTTTATCTATCTAAGTACTGTACTATTTTAAACTTACTTTAATAATAATGAGTACCTGGTTGACCGAGCCTTGCTCGGTGATTTTTTACAAAAAAAAAACTTAAAAAATAAAGAAAAAACAATTATTTAGTTGGGGATCGATCCTTGGCATTGACATTTCTCGAAGTTGCCCGTTACCCGAATAAGCTACGCGAAAATTCAAATCGATATAAATTTTGGTATTTTTTAATGCCTAAAAACAGGGATAAAACTAATTTTTTTTTACATAAAACCTAGCTAGATCGATTTTTCTCCCCCAATACCCCTACATACTGAATTTCAGGAAAATTGTTGAAGCCGTTTCCGAGATTCCGAAAAAAAAATAAAATATATATATATATATACACACATAAAAGATTAACTCATTTAAATATTAAAGATATTGGAATGTGACCTTCTTAGATCGATCAACTATATAGGCCATCAGTTTTATATAGGTAGAAGTCGTTTCTTGACTCGCTCTCTCTCTACATATATCAGAAGTGAAGTAAACACGAAAGTTATATACTTACGTGAATTTAAGGCAATCACGTAAATAAGTTATAAAATTAATGTATCAATTAAAACGGGGGTAAACGAACGAGGCGATTAGGATATTTGCACTTAATAGCAGAGAAATAGCATCAAAAATTAACCCTGTAGTCTCAAATAATGTGGTAATAAAAAATTCGTTGTTGTGGATTCAAAATATAATTGGTTTTAATTTAATTGGTTTAAAAGAATAAAATAATTATGATATTTTATTTCTAATGATGAAGATTCAACAAATGGTTTTCAAAATCATTTGGTATTGCAATTTAAAAAACATACATAAATTTAGTCACTAAGATCACTGGTGATATGTATGTTTATTGCGTTCCGATCATATTCTTTGTACCCATTAAACATACCTACATACGTGTTGATCGACTATCTATTGTTTAATACTGTTTAGTTATTTTAATGTAACTGTCATTCATAAGGACATCGACAATTAATCGAGACGGCCAAGCAGTTTTGACGGCCCTATCTATCCTCAGAGAGTATAAATTCGAGGCTGCTTGAAAATCGCAAAGGCTTTTTTAACACGCTGGGCTCTCTAAACAGGTTAATTTTACGTTGAGTTCCAGGGGATCCAGGATTACTTGGCTGCTGATGCACCATGCAATAGCATGCGCCATAAACTCTCAGATAGGGCCAGAACCTATCTATTGGTTCTCTTAAATTTGGCTATGCTCATCCTGGAAGCCACTCTACTCTCATACACTTAAACTTTGGAAATAGCGATCAGGATTAAAACAAAAAAAAACTTGTAAAAGTCATTAACAAAATGCCTACGCGTGAAGCGTTAGCGCTGAGTTAAACAAACTTGTACAGACTAGGAGAACTTACAGGGTATTGTAAGTTCTCCTAGTCTGTACAAGTTACAATTTACAGTTAGAATTATTCGATATTCCCGATAATAACGTACCTACAAAGTTTATTTAAAACCAGTTTTATTATATGCTAAGAACTTACGAAATTAAATTAAACTTTTCAATGAAACGAAGAAAATTTTAGTATTATCTTTACTGTGCGAACAATCATTTTGTGAACTAGTTAAGCATGTAACTTGGTATATTTCAACGCGCACTAGCTTGTCCTCTATCGTATCTTGTGTGGGTGGTCAGGTCATCATCCTCCGAACCCTATCCCAATGTAAGTGGGGTCGGCACAACATGTTGCAACGTGGTTTGACTACTGACGTCAACTTACCTTAGTCGTATTTAAGACACCTCAATAAGAAAGAGGGTGGTCTATTTATCTCAACCGGATAGTGCGTGGTCAAATCATGGCATTAAAAACCCCAAAAAACAAGAATATGTGTAATATACATCGTATTGGAAAAACGGCTTGATTCCAGATGGGAAATAAACTTTTCATTTTTACCTGTTTAATATATATTTTACATCGAAATAAATTTAAAAGCGAAAAATTATATTCCATTCTTTTACAAAGATTATCACTTTTTCTACCGACTTGCAGGTTGCGTTTCACAACTTCACAACATTTTTAGAAAATGATAACGATGCTAAGGAAGAAAGTGCTTACTCAAAAGAATTAAAATCATTCAGCTATATCACTTGGTAGTTTTGTCAGCTTTACGATGTTAGGTGTTACTGAGAATTCAGAAAGCAATTTTTAAAACCCAGAAAACTGGAGGACTTATTTTTCTACCAACTTCCACTACTAAGGTAACCGAAGTACATAAATACTTAAGTCATCCAGTGACAATTTGGAGACATCTTACATAACTTATACATAACTTAGCCCTTAATAAATTCGAATGTTAAATGTTACCGCTAAAGTAAAAAGCTGTTACATTTTGTTTTTGAGTTAGGTGATAAAATTTTTAGAAGTATATAACAATATATACACAATTAGGTATCATTATCACTTTATATTTGTACATATAAGTTATAAAAAGATTGGCGACGTATATAATAGACAAAGCAGGAACCGACATAAGCTTGCGGCTCCGGCTTTGCACCTTGCAAAAGTACGTAATTCATTTGGGTATAAGATTCTATTATAAAATTCCGCACTCAATTTTAGCTTTGCCATTACGCCAATTTAAAAACACTATTTATAAAAGGCTAATACAGAAAATCTACTATACTATTGAGGATTACTAGATGATAAGAATGCGTGGATATAGCTACACTTCGACTGTCATTAATGTCTTGTACAGGTACAAGACAGTAATGACTGAATGTAACTAGTGATATGAATTATACTTTTAAAAGAGCAACCGCCGAGTTTCTTACTGCCTCTTTGCTCTTAGCTCGGTAGTAACGGCTTTCCGAACCAGCAATAGAGTTGACGATTCAAAAGGACTTGTTTACTTGAATAAAAAACGTCGAACGAATAATATAGGTACAGTCTTAAATTACTATAAAATTCAAACTAACAAAAAAAAGGGTTCAAATAAAATTTAAACGTAAAAAAATTCCCTCATTAATCTTAACTATTTACTTACGTTGTTTTTTGTCCCTTTACACTTTTTGAAATAAAGAAGATTGTACTTAGTATAAAAGTCTTTAAGTTCATGATGAATCAGTTTACATAACAAGAGTTAGGAACGCGCACTGTCATCGACGCGTGTGCGTCGCGTTATCCGTCCACCACTACTGCTTATTGTGAAGCAGTTTTCACGGGAAGCCTATAAAGGTTGCGCAGGCGGCGGATATACGTATAGTTTAAGAGCTTTAAATAAATAAATGGACATATGACTATTTTCGTCTGACCTGATTAACTCAAATTCAAATTATTCTTTATTCAAATAAACTTGTAAACAAGTGCTTTTGAATCGTCAACTCTACTGCTGGTTCGGAAAGCTATTCCTACCGAGAAGAGCCAGCAAGAAACTCGGCGGTTGCTCTTAATAAAATACAATCCTTAATACTAGTTACATTTAATCGTTTCTATCTTGTACCTGTAACCTGACGAACATCTAATACCGAACTATCGAATATGATGTAACACAGGAAGTACCTATATGCAGTGTTGATTAACTAACTTGACGATTGATTGGGTTTATTGGATTACTCTATATACGTCGAATAATAAACAATTAACTTCACCTGATGTAGATATTTCTTATTTTATATATATACTAGCGGCCTGCCCCTGCTTCGCACGGGTATAAAATATATATCCCATGTCAGTCAGTGTAAAAAAAATATTAAAATCGATCCAGTAGTTTTGATTAATTCATTACTGCCCGTGGCCAGCAAGCGTTAAATTTGGAGAAAAACAATTTCCTTTCCCTATACCAAGAAGATTTCCTGCTATCTTTAGAATATCTAAATTCATATAGTACATTTTTACTTATTTACTTTTACATTTTTCTTATGTATTTTATTTTTACAATTAATTACAGAATGTATTTAAACAAACTCTTGAAAGAGCGACATAGCTGCTAAAGTCGAAGTGTTATAGGGCGAAGCGCGGCGTCCTCACGGCATTTTAAATCTGTAATATCTCCGAAAATGTTCACTTAAATTACATGCTGTAAACGGCCATATTGATCTATATTAAATCAAATATTTATTTAAGGTACTTAATTGGATAAGGATAAATGCTGTATTGTATAAAAATTGCTTTGAATATAAGGCATTATTTTTCGTAAAAAGTAAATGACAAAAAATGCTATAGTGGGTTATCCATAAGAGATACACATATACCATCGCGGACTTTTCTGTAGACCTTTTCAAGGTGTACAAATACTTAGTACATCATTTTGATAAATCGCGTAGGGTTTAGCCTGCGTTTGCAATGTAAGCGAAAAAAAATGTAATTATTTACAGAAACCTCAAAAATTACAGTATTTCTCTACTCCGTATTGAATGTTATTAACCTTCCTCTGGAATCACTCTATCTATTAAAAAAAACTGCATCAAAATCTGTTGCGTAGTTTTAAAGTGTTATGCATACATAGGGATATATGGACAAACAAAGAATGCAACTTTGTTTTATAATATGTAGTGACAATACTAGCTTTTACCCGCAACTTCGTTCGCTTGGATTGCAGTCTGTACTCACCAACCTGCAAATATCGTCATCGCAAAAATCAGATCGATCCGGGAAGACTGAGAGAGATTTATTGTTTTCTCGAGACCATAGTTTGATAAGTTTAGTAAGTAATCCGTAGGACTAACACGAAATATACATTAAAATAGCTCAATTAAATTTATTCAATAAACAAAAACCAAAATATATAAAAACTTTCTTAAAATAATTTTTCGACGTAAGGCAAACAGCGTAATACAGAACCTACTTCTTTCATTTACAGACTTAGCTTTGACGAATAGTGAATAAAAAAATCTGATAAAAGAAGGCGTTTTCAATCTTCTGCTTTACCCGTAGAAAAAACCGGATTTTTATATGTTACCCCGGTATATAAAAATTAATTGTATTAAATTTCATCAATATTGGTTCAGCGAATTGGCTATGAAAACCTAATACATATAAATATCTCTTTAAAGATAAGCCAAACAACGTGATATAGAAACTTTTTTAAATTATAGATTTGACTTAACTTTGACACATCGTGAAATAGGTAAATATTTCGTAGGTTAATAATAGATAGCGTTTTTAAATGTCATGAATTCCTTTTGAATTAACGGTATTTCAGATTTCCCACAGGCACTAGACAGATCGACCGACTTATATAATATCGCATTTATAATATAAGTAAGCATGTTTTGAAAGCATACTGCTTAAACTTATGTTTACTTAAACTTATGTTACACAACACTCAAGTGATATACTCATATTGTACTAATGCAATATTTTCTGAAAGATTAAAATACTCTGAGTTTAATAAATAAATTTATTCAACATTCTTAACAGAATAAGGTTGCATACAGTTAACAGTGTAGGAAATCATGTTCAAATCTTGTAATAAGTTTGTTAATCTTTCAAAATGTCTTTCAGTATATGGTAGGGAACCTTCAGTAAGACTTGATAAAGATGGTACTTGAAGTTTCCCTGCTATAATTTCAGGTACTAAAATATGAAACACAAATTGAGCAGCATGACAATTTTTGTTATTTGTGTTCCATTCAGAAGAAAATTTCAAAAGTGTTTCTTTTTGTGTATTATTTATTTCTTTTAATGTTTCAGATAATTTATCTTGACCATATTTTAATATTTCATTAACAATTTTAAGCACATGCAAGGGTCTTTCCATTCTCAATGCAAGCTTAAGTGCCCGAACTAACTTTTTGTCTTGCAGTAAGTTTCTTAGTTCTTGTTCTTGTAATATAAGATCTTCCCTCTCTTTGGCCAAAATCTCACGTTTTTCTGTTGAAACATCTTTTAAAATCACTAACTTGGAATCAGAGCCACCTGTTATAATCGAAGACTCATTTTTATTTACTGCCAAAGACCAAACTTTTCCTTCATGATTATCTAGAGACATTTTACATTCAGAAGTCTTAATATTCCAAAGTTTTAGAAGACCATCAGCACCACTAGATATTATTTGCTGACCTTTACTTAAAAATTCTATTTTTAGAACAGAACTTTCATGGCCTTCAAATGTTTTTAAACAGCTAAGATCTGCAATAGACCATAGTTTTATAGTGCAATCAGCTGAAGATGTTGAGATTATTTGATCTACAGGTGAAAATGTAACACACCATACACCCCTTCTATGACCTTTTAATACTCCTAACAATGTCAAATCATCAGTCCAAAGTTTTGTTGTTTTATCTTGCGAGCCAGTTGCGATTATTTTGTCATTTGGTGATATAGAAACACAGTTAATATCCATATTATGAGCTAATCCAGTATGACTGGATTTAATTTTCTGATCTATAGTATCTAATAATTTAGGTACAGTCCACACTTTCAAACAACTGTCTTGGCTTACAGATGCAAAAAAGGTATTTGATGTTTGTGCAGTAAAAACAGAACCAACAGAGCCAGTATGTCTTGCACCAACGCCATAACATTTAATTTCATTTTTTGTATCTTGATACCAAAGTCTTACAGTATTGTCTTTACTAGATGAAACAAACATATTAGGTTTAGTGGGAAAGCTTGCAAGAGCTAAGACAATATCTGTATGACCTTTAATTAACTTGCAATTCATACCACTCAGTTCATACTGCTTTAAGTCTCTGCTATTTGTAGCTATAACAATGTGTGCTTCATCCTCTCCAACAAATATAATATCTAATACTTCATCAGTGAACCCAGTCATTTGCTTCATACATGTAAAAGTTTCTAAATCATGGACTATAATATTGTGATCAGCTGTGGCAATAGCAATCATATTCCTTGCTTCATTATATAGCAAATGTGTCACTGCCAACAAACCTTCTTCACTGGCTGCAGATACAAGACTATTAGTTTGTTCATACATAAGGCGGCTCAATTGAATATTCCATATTTTTATAACACCTTTTTCACCAGCACAAGCAACATAGATTCCATCAGTCTCAATCTTCTTTTTAAAGTTTGGTACTTTAAAAGAAGGTGGCATGAGAAAAGTGGATTCAATAGTCTCATATACGGGCACAACTCTTAATGCTTTGCTATCACCAAGTTTCCATAGAATAAGAACTCTGTCTCTTCCTGAACTTATCATATATACTCCATCGAGTGTAAAATGTAAAGAAGTAACTTTACTAAAATGACCACTATATATCAAGTTATCTTTACCAGTTTTAGAATCCCATGACCTTATTTTTGTATCATCTGCTGCACCAAAAACAAGCTGCTTTGTAGGGTCTGGGTGATATTTTAGTACGGTAAACACACCAATTGAACCTCTTAAGCTGCTTGTACATGTATTATGTACAATGTCCCATAGTCTTATATTTCCATCTGTTCCACCAGATGCAACATTGACATCATTAGAATCAAAAGCTAATTTTGCAACAGCTCCTTTGTGACCTGATTTCCAAACCTTTTGTTGTTTACCAGACTCTTTTTCCCATAATTTAATCAGTCCACTCTTGTGAGCAGTTATTACAGTCTGGTTGTCATTTGACATCTCAAAAGTATATATTTGATCACTTTCATCCTTTTCATCCCCAGCTTCACCTATAGTAAGTATGTTACAGAAGGTTTTAATATCAATCACTTTAATAACATCTTCACATTGGCAAAGAAAATGACCACCGTCTTTAGTCCATTGAACATCACCTCCAGTGTAGAATGCTTCATATTCAGATGTTTTTTCATAACTGTAAAAAAACAAGTATACTATTGATATTACATAATGTTAATTTCATTAAAGAAAAAGAAAGTGAAAAGAATCAATTCAAAATCTGCTTATACTAATATATAATTCACCAGTAATGAGGTATATTATTTACAATATATAGGGTACTTTAGATTAGGCACACAACAAGTATGAAAGAAATTATTTTAATAAGATTAGCCCTAGTTTATTTTTAGCCTTGGTTACCACAGTTATGCCACAGCTATTATGAAGCAGTTTATCAAGAAAACAAATTGATAACCCTGTGCAAAAATTTCTAGTTGCAAAATTGAGAGTTTATAGAAAATATCACTGTGTTATTTGATTATATCTATTTAATTAACATCATTATGGCAAAATTGTTGAACTCCAGAAGTTAATTTTTTGTACATTTGGTTTATAATATATTAATATAATATTTTAATAAATCAGCATTATGTTATTAATAACCTTATTGTTACTGTAAAATAAATTAGTAGCTCTAGGGAATATAAATGTCATGTTATATCTCTTTATAAATAACCATACGTAAAATGTGTAAAAACATATGGTGTATCTGAACTCAAGCATTATAACATTTAACAGCAAAAATCCAGTTATAGCATTACTGAATTCATGCATGGTGACGTCAAAATAATATTTAATTTTAGCTATTTTGTAAAATTTTAAGAATTTTCACTATAATCTATACTAATGTTATAAATATGAGTCTTTCTGTCTGTTACGTTTTTACGGAAAATGACTGTCAAGATAGACAAACTAGACCAATTAATTTTGCCTTGTTTTTTTATTCTGCCTTTTTACTTTATCATAGAACAAGAAAATTATACGATCACCACATTGATGTGTAACCAATTAGCTGAAACTATATATGATCTAGATAAGAATTCATAAAAATGTGTAATTTCCTTTACTAATAGTACTATAGTTATTGACTTACACTTCTTTTAGAGAATTATTCATAATTTCATCGGTTTTTATAAAATTAACGTATCATAATCAAATGTAATTATGTCAGCATTATAAGGAAGTAGGAACAATATCATAACTAATTGTTAAGCGATAATAAGAATTCTACAACACGTGCATTAACCAAAACTGAAAACAACAATTTAAAAATTAACAAAATCGTGTTATTTTTATAACTTAAGATTTAAATAACTTGGAATCTAGTTTTTTAAAGATAGTACAGACTAAAATAAAAATAGAAGTTAAAGACCTGAGATAAAATAAAAGTATAATTAATTTTACTGTACAATAAATTCGTCAAAAACTAATTCATAAATTCCAAGATCAAAAGATTGTATAACTTTTGGGCTCGTTGCCTTATATTTCATCTTCTTGTTTCTCACTTTAAAAACATTTTTTTTTCTTTCTCAACTATTGAAGATTACTTTGCTATCATAGATTACTAACTATAAAATGTTTGCTATAATCAGCGAGTAGCGACAAAGCAAATGGAAAAGATATATAATGTTAAATATATAGTAGACCTATTTTCATGTCTGATACAAGTGTATTCGTAAAAACGCATTAGTGAAAAACCTCCACCACGATAAACTCGCAAACCTTTATAGTATACTAGTAATATTCCGCGGTTTCACCCGCGTACATACCTATATCATATCAGTGGAAAGTCCACTAAGTCGGACTATAGAGTTATTTTTGTTAAATATAATATCATCAGATATTATAACTGATTTTTTTACACCTTAACTTGTTACGGATCCCTATTTTTTTAAATGTAGGTTCAGGCTGCATTTGCACATTGCAAAGCGGATTTTGTTTTTTTTCATCATTTTATTTTTACGAAAAATTATCTCTTATTTTCGAAGCAATTTTATTTAGCATTAATTATCCATTATTATTTTACTAAGCATTATTATCCAGCATTAATCCTTATCCAATTAAGTGCCTTCAATACATTGTTGATTTAATAATTAGCATCATTGCCGTTTACAGCATGTAATTTAAATGAACATTTTCTAAGATATTACTGATTTAAAATTCAGGGGTATAGGGATTGCGGCAGCGCGCTGCGTACGGCGTGCCTATACATAGCGCGTCGGAGGCCGCGCTCCGCCCTCTAGCACTTCCATTTAGCAGCGATAGAACGCGTTTATTTTTCACATGACCAATTATATGTCACTCTTTCAAGAGTAACCTCTAAAGAAAACATGTTTGTATTGTCTAATGACAAGAAAGCTGTGAATGTTGTGTATAAAGACATTCTGTAATTAATTGGAGAATAAAATACATAGGGAAAAATGTAAAATGGAAATAGGTTAAAATGTAGTATATGAATTTAGATATTCTAAAGATCGGAGGAAATCTTCATGGTATAGGGAAAGGGGAATTGTTTTACTCCAAATTTAACGCGTGTGGGCCACAGGCAGTATTGAAAAAATCAAAACTACTGGATAGATATTAATCATTTTTTTTCACTGAGTGACATAGATTATATATTTTATATACGTGCGAAGCCGGAGCGGGCCGCTAGTTATTGTAATAAGTATGGTTTTCTTACTCTTGCATAATAAGTCTATGAGTATGTCTATGGCCAGACTAAAACACATTATACACTGTCCATTATATTAACCATCTTTTGACAGATTGACGATTTACATATTTAGTGATGTCCTAAAGATACTCGTATGCGATACCATTCCGATTATAGTACCTACTATCATTAATCGAATTACGTACCTAAGTAATTCGATTAATGATAACCTACGTAAACTAATAACAGATATAGAAATCAACATTTTGATTTAATATTGCCTTAGTTTTTTGAAAATAAATGTTAATCCGTGTGTATTTATTATAATCATAAAAAATATATTATACATCAACTGGCAACATCAACAGACCTTCCGCTCGGCCGCTTGGCTCCGCTCGGCTCGGTTACACGTTGAGTTAAGTAGCTTTGTTCCTCGGAAAAACTTTTGTGAAACTTATATTAATTGATCGTGAAAATGCCGAAAGGACGTGTGTTGAAAGCACAATCGAGACAGTTAGTGTTAAAACTTCATGAGTATTTTGAGCAAGAAAATCAAAATGGCGGACCTCTTATACCTATCACGCAAGTCCGAAACCGTGTTGCAGCCGCGTTGGGGATCAGTCTATCAACTGTGACTAAAATCACTACTGATGCCTACGGCAGGAGCGGCTTGGAGCAAAACAAACCATCTACACCAAAAAGAAAGCGCCGGGCTCATAAGGTGACAGCTGTTGATGACTTTGACGCTGACGCTATTCGTCGTCATGTATATGATTACTACTTGAGAAAAGAAATTCCAACTTTGAGAAAACTTATTGTTTCTTTGAAAAGAAGTGGTCTATTTCATGGTGAAAAATCTTCTTTGGTCAAAGTTTTGAACACAATTGGCTTTTCATATAAAAAGTTAAATAAAAGAAAATTATTAATGGAACGCACAGATATAGCTATAGCACGTTGTGATTTTTTAAGAGAGGCAAAGAAAATACAAGATTGGGCAAATATTGTTTTCACGGATGAAACATGGCTCAACGCTAACCACACACTATCTCGTTTCTGGACTGATGATACTGCTGATTCCACTTCCTCAGTACCAATGGGAAAAGGTGAGCGCCTAATCATTTGCCATGCAGGTACAGCAAAAGGATTTGTACAAGACGCACTGTTGGCATTTAAATCGAAGAAATCAAATGACTACCACGAAGAGATGAATGCAAATGTGTATGAAGAGTGGTTCAAAAAAATGCTCATTTCATTGGAAGAACCATCAATAATTTTTATTGATAATGCGCCCTACCACTCCCGTCAAATTGACAAAATGCCAACACAGGCTAATAAAAAGCATGAAATAATTAATTGGCTTCGGGACAATGGAGAAAATGTGGACGTGAGTCGTCCACATTTTCTCCATACCACTGCCAGTACAACGCAATAGAACTTATATGGGCACAAGTAAAAGGGCATGCTGCGAGATGCAATACAAGCCCCCCATTCACAGCGAATAAAATGTTGCAATTGCTAAAAAATGCTTGCACCCACGTAACGGCCGAGAACTGGGCAAGTGTGGTGGAAAGAACTAAAAGAGTAATATTCTCTGATTGGGAACGTGATATTGCGTTTGATAATATATTATCTACACAAGACCTAATAATAACTGCTACTGAAGACTCCTCATCGGAGGAGTCTAGTGTTGATTATCATTCCGACGACTCGTGCTAATAAAATAAATTAAAATATCCTGATTGTTTTATTTGTATTCATGTATTAACTAAGAAGAAAGTAAAACTTTATATAATGTTATTAAATGTCTTTTAATACTCGTAACATCGATTTCTACCGATTATTTTTAATCTGTGGCATAATCGTAGTAACCATTATGTGTGACATCACTAAGTGGGCGGTACCCATCCATAAAGTACAAATATTATTTGTATGATATTTGTACGTAAGCAATACAAAACTTAATGAGCGTGAGCTGTCAAAAGACTGATAATATGATGGACGCAGTGTACACAATCCTATTCCTATGACACAATCTTTGAATGACATTTAGTAAAAAATATTACAGGTTATTAATAAAAAATAAAGATTAATTTGCGGCTATTTATAATTTCTAAGGGAATACACAATTATTGTGATGAAATTATTTAGATCAGATATCAGTATTATTTTTCTCAATGTGTGAGATATACTGATATCCAATATTTTTTTGTCAAACTAATTTAGAACGTATTGCTATGGTGGGTAAAAGATTACACAGATTTTTGAAAACATTGTCATCTACAGTATTTTATACACGAAATATTTCTTCAAATCGATGTCTTACCCACTTCGAACATGTATATTCGTTTCCTATTATAAAATATATCGCTTTAATAAATAGATTGAAGATATACCATTTATATGGTAGTGGAATTATAGTACCTAGTTGTGGAATAATGGAATTATTAAATATTGTGTCTGAGAATACCTTTTTAATTTCTTCATACATAGGTAAGCACTTATTATTATAATTTTTTTAATAAATTACTTGATTATACTTTTATTTCAAAAAATGTTCACAGGTATTACAGGAGGCATAGCTTTAACATTAGGTACAATCCCAATGAAAAATATAATTGGTCATCTATATATCAGCGAAGACAATAAAAGTATTAAAATATCCTCTGTTGGATTTTCTGGGCAAAGAATAGATAAAATAGTTGACACAGATGACTGGGTACCTTTACTACAAATAGAACCAAAAAAAACTGATATAATATTTCTTTCCCCACAGCTTAAAGATGGGACAAAATTTAAGTTTTTTGTTAAATTTGGTATTGTTAAGAATTCTTCAAAAATTGGTAGTGTCTTAGAATAAATTGAAATTTAGGAATTGTTACGTAGTAATAAATAATGAATATTTAAATAAAATCAGATGAATGAAAAACTGTAATATTCTTTTACTTCATTCTATTTTTCTTACCTATATAGTATTATAGCGAGTCAAACAGGTTGATTGTTACAATGTTAAAAACAATAATGTCTCTTTTGATCTATGATGAAAGTGTATTGCTGCCATAGAAAAGTGAATAGTACATATTTAATTACTTATGTATAATTATTATCTGTCTGTATATACAATTTATTACAAAATTCTATTTTTAAATACATTATTTAAGTATAGGCATCTTACAAAATTCATAATACATACTTTACATAACAAATTATATGAGTTCGTAACAGAGCATGCTATATTTCGAAGTTTGCAATTTTATTATCTAATACTGTGTGCCTACTAATCATCCGTTTGTATCTGTTTTTGTTACTAGAATTGGCAAATTTAAATTTGGAACCAAGTAAAAAATTCTTGAAATTATAATAACACAGAGAAATTACTTATGTAATTGAAATAAACATTCTAATAGTAGAATTGTACAAATAAGCAAACTGTGACCCATGATAATATAAAAACATTTTTGTCTAGTGAAACAAAGTAATTTTATTTATTTAAGTATTTTTATTTTAATTATTTTAGAAGTGTGATTAGAATTAGCAATTCTAACTCTACAACTTTCATAATTCATTTTGGGATAAACAGTAGTAATAATGAGCAGAAAGCTTACATAAAATTATTAAGATTTCCTACTTGTGTCTTTATCTCATATAAATAAGGTTTTCAAAACTTGTTCTTGTGACAGTCACTAATTCAATTGTTTTGTTCGGCATGTATCATCACTACATATTATAAAACAAAGTCCATATATCCCTATGTATGCATAAAACTTTAAAACTACGCAACAGATTTTGATGCGGTTTTTTTTAATAGATAGAGTGATTCCAGAGGAAGGTTTGTACGTATAATAACATTCAATACGGAGTAGAGAAATACTGTAATTTTTGAGGTTTCTGTAAATAATTACATTTTTTTCCGCTTACATTGCAAACGCAGGCTAAACCCTACGAGATTTATCAAAATGATGTACTAAGTATTTGTACACCTTGAAAAGGTCTACAGAAAAGTCCGTGATGGTCTTTGTCTATCTCTTATGGATAGCACAATAGCATTTTTTGTCATTTACTTTTTACGAAAAATAATGCATTATTTTTGAAGCAATTTTTATATTCGCCCTCTAACACTTCGACTTTAGCAGCTATGTCGCTTTTTCAAGAGTTTGTTTAAAGACATTCTGTAATTAATTGTAAAAATAAAATACATAGGGAAAATGTAGAAGTAAATAAGTAAAAATGTACTATATGAATTTAGATATTCCAAAGATAGCAGGAAATCTTCTTAGTATAGGGAGAGGGGAATTGTTTTTCTCCAAATTTAACGCTTCCGGGCCACGGGCAGTAATGAATAAATCAAAACTACTGGATCGATTTTAATCATTTTTTTTACACTGAGTGACATGGGCTATATATTTTATACCCGTGCGAAGCAGGGGCAGGCCGCTATTATTTTATATTTCTTTTAATCAGCAAGAAAGGTTAAAAATATCACACTTAAGTGATTTCTATGAATATTTTACATAAGTTTTTAAGCGCGACATATTTACAGTGATATTGAATATTTATAAATCATCGCAACTGTTTCCCGTTTCGTTTAAAATTAATGCAACTAAATTAGTTGCCCTTTAGTATGTTGTCTGTGATGTCTGTCAGTTGAAATTTATGTAAAAATTAGAAAGTATATAGTATTATATATTATATAGTATTCGCAAGAAGTTCTAATTTTAAAGGTAGAGGTGATCAATGCATATTTTACACCTGATAGCGTTAAGACTGGTGTTCATTTTCATCGTCTTTTATAAGTGTTAGAGCAAGGTTAATCCGTGCTAAATCTTAATTGTCTTAAGTAGGTACGTACTTGTCGCTATTATCTATCAACGTTGATACAGCTTCTTGCTTTTATAAAAAAGGAAAATTTTAAACTCAAAATTTCCGTTAGCAATACTAATGGTTACATGCAATTTGTTTATAATAAATATTCGGATAATTTGTCTCAGTAACTACCTTATTTAAAAAAAAATGATTATTTACAACGTTTATTTAAAACATCAATAGTTACCAAAAATAGGTGGTAAATACCGCCCACTTTTAACAGAAAGAAACTGACAATATCCATTAAAGTATCGACAAAGACTTGACTTTTGCATTTTATAGAAGGGACACATAATGTTACAACCCTATAAAATTATTTACATAATAATAATTATGATTACATAGTCAACTAAAATTAACCAACTTCAATTCGGTTTCCGAGTCATTGTTAAGTTAGTTAATTCTATAGAATTCAAAATATTGCTAATACATACTAATAGGATGTTACACCTTCGTTTTTTATTTAATTCACCATTACAGTGTACAGTTTGGCTGCTTAATTAGTATTTATCTAAATACATATTGAAATTACTTACTATTACTAATTTTACAGCAAAAGTTTCCTGAATATTTAAAGCTAATATTGTGATATAGACAAAAAATATTTTTTTGGTATCCACATAAAGCTGTCTATCGATATTTCTGTTATTGTTAGTGTCAAGTCTTCTATACTCAGCTTTAGTCATCTATTTCCAGATAGAGATATTATTTAAAAATTTCAAAATTGAAATTCTTAATTCAAATATCATCAAATACAAATATGAATAACCTTTAAGAATTTAGATAAAATTGTATTGTATCATAGAAATAAGTATTAGCTGTTTGCCAAATTATTGTAACCTAATTTAATTGTTTGTATGTTTTATTCTTAAAATTAATCGCCTTTTACAAACTATACACACATTATGTGTCGTAAAATTTATCTACAATGCTTAATTTTAATTGCCCAGAATATATAACACAATAGCATAATGTACAAAACACTGGCAAACAAGTCTTTTAATAATTTAATCTATAAACGTGAAGTGCTCTATTAAAGTGCAATGTATACATAGTATATAGATATTTTAGAAGAATTTTCTACTACTCCTAAATATAATTATTTATAAATTGCTAATTATTAATTATTTATCATAAAATGTACAACAATTTGACCTTCACTTTTAAAATATTCATGACACCATCTGTTGGGCAAGTTTATAGGATATCTTTCAATTATAACAAATGAATAATAAATATTATGATAGTGTGTATTGGGCCAACAAGCCAAACTTGTTAGTAACATTATATTAACTTTTAAACGAAATTAATCTATCCAGGCCTGGGCTGGTTGGTCTGTAGTAAATGGGCTGACGCCGTTACGTTCCATGGCATCTAGTATTTCACATACATATGCTGCGACATCAACTCTGTTTTGATCAATCCCTTTTATGAAATGATGCTCCAATAATCTATTATATTTTGGTCTCTGTGTCTCTTCCTTAATAAGGCTAGAACAAAAAATAACTAATAGTCATGCCATAGACAATTTAAGTGTACAAATATAATATAGAACAACAAGCTTGAATATTAATTTTGTAATTGAAAATTTATGAAAGTAGTGGTTTGAGATTGTTATACAGAGAATCATGTTAAAAAAAATCATTGGTTGGACTTGAGTTTAACCCTTTTGCTTAGTACCATTTAAATGCTAGAATTTGGGAGACAAATTTAACGAAAAAAGCAAATTCCTCCTCCTAAAACCTATCATTAAAGTTTCCTAAGTAAACAATTTTACTTAGGAAATTAAACAATTCAAAGATAGGTATGTAACATAAGCGGATATATGAATTTTAAAAGGCTAAGGTAGGCACAAAAAGTTTGGGAGACTGGTTTAAAGTATTAAAGAGTTTTTTAAAGTAGATAATATTGAGAGTAATTAAATCCTTAATTTATATTGATTAACTCACCACGTGTTAACAAAATTTACAAAGTTATTTGAGAAGATGTTATTCTTATTAGTGAGGCGAGGTGGATCTCCCTGTACAACTTGTTGTAACTGTTCGAACACAGAACCCCATCGTGGATATGGAAATGAGCCTGTTGCAACTTCCATTAAAGTTATGCCCAATGACCATACGTCGGATCTCACGTCATAGCCTCTTGCACGGCCTGGATCAATTCGTTCAGGCTAAAATTAATTAATTAAAAAATTGATAGAGGGTAGATAAGACTTAGGATCTAAATTAAGTATTCTATTATATTCAAAATATAAAGTACTAAATAAAGTATTCTATTATATTCATGTCCCACTTAACATACAGACACTCACACACACAGTTGAGAAATTCATTGATTTACAGATGTCATTGGTATTTGAAAATCAATGGCTTGTTATGGGACGTCACACATCTGTTACAAGAGTGACACTCAGAAGGATAATTCAATTTCTTTATATAGAGTAATCAAGAGTTTTGCCATTTCAATCAGTATTAACATAATTCAGAGACGTAGAAGTACTCTAATAAATCCAAATGGTACATACACTATTAAGTTTATATCATATTTCACTATGTTTTATATGTACTTGTCATGTTGGAATTAACAAAGATTAACAACACTATATTATAGTTATATTTACGTTTTTCTAACTAAATAAATTCATATTAATTTATTCAGTACTATAAAAAAAAACTTACAGCCATATATGGACGACATCCTGCATCACGAGTGCGAGCTATTGAATCAACAAGCTTACCAGATATACCAAAGTCGCACAGTTTTATATTTCCTCTTCTGTCTAATAATATGTTGGATGGCTTGACATCCCTATTTCAAAAGAAAAAATGTGAGACATAAAAGTATCTTGTACCATTATAATCAACTGTAAGCAATTCTCTAAAAACACTTCAAAAAAAAAATTAACAAAATATTAATTACTTACCTATGAATAATTTTTAATTTTTCTTTTAAATAATTTAAAGCTTTTACAGTTGCTAGTGTTATTTTTGCTATTATAATTTCAGGTATCCGCGTCTGCATTCGTTCACATATAAACTTATAAAATTTATCTAGTGAGGTATCCATTAACTCCATACAAATCCAACAATCACCCTGCAGAAAAAGCAATTACATTATTTGTATCATATACTAGCTACTCGCTTTGACATTGATAATATCTATACCTGTGCTAGCCGTGTGGTATACGGCTGAGTAGAATAGTACCACCCTCTTTTCTTACAGAGGTGTCATAAAAGGCGACTAAGGTAAGTCGACCCGCCGTGTGGTATCCCGCTGAGTAGAATAGACCAACCTCTTTCTTACCGAGGAGTCGTAAAATACGACTAAGGTAAGTTGACGTCAGGCAGGCGGCCGGTCGTAAAATACGTAGCCAAATCATATGACAACATGTTTGTAACATGTTGTGCCGACCCCACTTAGAGTGGGATAAGGGCAAGAGGATGAATATCTATACCCGTGCAAACACAGGTATAGATAATTTATAGAATTAGGCGTTACTTTGCGGAGATCCATAATACAAAAGTAATAATAAAATTATTTTGCTATAATCCGCGATGAATTCGTTCATCGCAGATTATAGCAAAATAATTTTATTATTACTTTTGTACAGGTATAGATATTATTATGGCTCAAGTGTGACCTATGTTTGACTCTATATTCGCATATATTTTTATTTATTTAGAGTTATAGTCATCTTTTTACAACCAAAAAAATAATTCTGTAGTGGACTCTTATCTCATGAACTAGGTAACAGTCACTCTGTTAAAGCCAAATATAAATTATCTATTATTTAGCTAAACATAAATGTTTGCTAATATATTCTGTCAAATATTGTAAAGTAAATGTTATTTTCTATAACCTCTCTAACTCTCTCTCACTCAATTACCTCTTTGAACAGAGCTCCATAAAACTGTACAATGTATGGGCATTCATTGCTTTTCATGACTACTTCAAGGTCCATTAATAATTGTTTTTGTTCTTTTTCATCCACTGTAGAACGAATACGTTTTACAGCCATTACTCTATTAGACCTAAAAAAGAAATATGTTAACAGTCTTCTAAGTTCTTAATTTTCTAATTAAGTATTCTTAAAGTATATTTAACACATAGTGGTATGTGCATCTTTTATTAAACAAACTTAAGTGTTTAACTACCCTCGATAATGCAATATGTTTTTTTTTGTTCCTGAAATAAAAATAAGAATTTTTTTATTCTTCAGTCTACCTCCATGTATAATATTGATTGTGCCTAATTTCATTATTTTTTTGTCAAGAAAATTAGCCATGAAAGCACAACAGATAAACAGGCAGACTGAATTTGCATAATATTAGCATATAATATTAGTATGGATTGTGGATGTAATCCATAAAAAAATATTAATAATTAAATGGATTATCCATAAATTCATTTATCAACTGTCCTTGTGAAAAATCAGCTTTACGTATCAACTTAATAATAGCACCCAATATTAAAAGTTACTTAAAATAATTATTTATAACAGTTCTTTCAGTAATCTTAACTAAATGAAGTTTAATAAAATATGCATACTTCCGGTGAACCATTTTATTAACTGCTCCAAATGCACCACGTCCAATTTCACCAAGGTCTTGTAAATCATCAGCAGTAAAATCATAAATTTCTGTTGCTGATAACTGTAATTTTCCAGATGACTGCATTGAAGGGTAAATTCTACATCTATCTCTGAAAAGAATTTTTTTACAATATTATTATTTTAAAAATTATTGTATTATTCTAGTACATTATTATTTTTAAAATATATGTAAAACTAAAACAACAAAAGTTTAATAACCGCTATTATTAAGGCAAGCAATACAATGAGAACATTTAATGTCACAGAACAGGAAAAGAGAAAGTAAATATTCTGTCTGGAATGCAGAGAACAATAAACAAGTCTTCAAGATGATAACCCTATCTGCTTACTGTAAAGTATAGCAGCTAGTAAGTCTTTGATAGGTATAAAAATTAAAGCTAGTAGACCAGATTAATCTTTAATTAAAGGATAATTTTGAAATTAAGGTTCTTAAGAGGTGATAGGACAATAAAATCTATATGTTAATGGAAATGCTAGACCACTTTTGGAGGTGTCACCGTGACAGGCATCTCCAGTATGAATTCAATATAGCATGTTATTCAACCAAATTAAAGTAGGTAATAAGAAAAAACAAATAATAAAAAGTACCTTGTGTTATCAGGCAATACATCTCTAATAGTGCGCGACGGCAATCGTGATTTTTGGCTAGGTGTACTTTGAGAAAAAGGCATAAATGCAGCACTATCACTTGACGGCCCTCCAAATGGAAGGTTCAATACTTTTCGTTTGTCTGAACAAAATAAATTCAGATCTGGTTTTGGCATACTTGGCCTGCTTGGACCTATAATATTTATAATACGTCAATTAAACTTTAATCTAATTATTAAATTTAAAGTTTTAAATAAAATTTGCTTTTTTTCGGGTCATACCTTGATTTGACGACACTTCGCCATTCTTTGACATTTTTAATGATTAAATCAGTAACAACAGTTCTTCTTTTTATATGTTTAACTTCACATTCTACATTGAAATTGAGGTATATAAAATTAATTTTGTTTTCATAACAAGTAATTATGATATAATGTTTCTTTCAATTTATGCATTCTAGTAGCAAGAAATTTTAAAAACACGAATTAATCTAAGCGACATTTGACAACTGCTGCAACAGATTACTTTGATAATTTTTTGTTATACTAATATGCACTATGCGTCTGTGGCTTTTGTCACAGATGATTTACAGCATATTTACAGGAATATTTATCTTTAAAAAAATACAGGTTATAACCCATGGACGTAGTGTATTCTTTATCCAAGTTATAACCATACACTAGGTTGACAAATAAGATTACGTCATTTAAAAATGCTTCACTCGAATGTTCAGCAAAACTACATCTGTTTTTGTTCAGACCTGAAATTCTAGTAGTACCTTTTATTATTATCTTGCCTTATGGAATGTGCTAGTAATTTTTATAGTTAGTAATCTATTGCCTGAACAGCGCAAATAATTTTGCCAGTATCTAATAAAGAAAATTACAAATAAACAATTTTACAAATGAAAACCTAAATTATCACTCCATTTTCTCCCCAAAACCCCATCTATTACTACCTAACTAAAACCGGTTTGATTAAAATTTTAATTTAAAAAAAAAGATATTTATAAATAATTTATAGAATTAGGAGTTACTTTGCGGAGGTCCATAATACAAAACCAATGAGAATATTATTTTGCTATAATCCGCGGTAAATAGCGGATAATAGCAAAATAATATTGTCATTAGTTTTAAAAGATGTTTATATTAATCTCGATAATTATAGTCACAAATCTATAAAAAAAAAAGTAAAGTAGCGGCCTGTTACAATCACACTGCTGAGGATAGGCCTCTTTTCTCCGTTTTTGGAAAGCAGGATTGGAGCTAAGACCTACCATGGTGCTCCAATGCGGATTGGTAGGTTACACATATCACCAGAATTCTCTAGAGATATGCAGGTTTCCTCACGATATTTTCCTTCACGGAAAAGCGTGTGGTATATATTGCAATTATCAATAAGACACATAAGTTTTAACAGAAAACTCATTGATGTCTGCCCAGGTTTGAACCAGTGACCTCTTCAAAAGAGTCGCACGGTGTTACTGTGGGGCTATCACAGCTACTAAGTCTAGACAATAAGAATATAAAAAACAGTTGCTAAGTTTTTTTTAAAACATCTTATAAGCTTCTGGATGTTTGGATACATATTTATTATGTTGACTCTGAATGTAAAATTTATAGTTTCAAATTAAGGTCAAGTAAAATGAAATACAAAATTTCCATTCCACTCATTTTAAAGAGTCTGGGTAAACATTTTGATCTCAGCTTTTCAAAAATAAATGAATACCAAATATAAAATTGAAAATATAATATTTCAATAAATACAAATAAATGTACAATAAACATATAAATATTATCTATCATCCATCTTTTTTATGTTTTTTCAATATTCTAGGATTTATGTCAGACTGTTTTGGTTCAGAGTCAGCAAGTTTACTTTGTCTTTTCTTCTTAATTTTCTCAGGTAAATTATTGTCACATTCTATGTTGATAGAGTGACCATTGCAACTTTTGTTCTTGGATATGTTAGTTGAACTTGTTTTCTTTTTCACTGTTGAATGTTCATTATTAGTAAGTTTTTGGATTGCTGGTTTTGTTTTATCGAAATTTACATAAGAAACATTTAGTGGTTGAGTTGATTTTAATTCAAATGCTTCATCATCATCATCATCTTCTGCTCCAATATTTAACCACCTGAAAATTAACATACATAGTACATGTACATACACGATACAAAAATCAATACACAATACTTGGCTGCACACATGTTCCAGAGCTTCTTCTATTTGCAGCTCTATAATCAATATCCATCGACCTAGTAGACCTGTCTTTTGTTGATGGATGTTCTTGCCGTCATTGCCAACTACAAACTTACCTACACAATGGTATAGACTGTCAAATTAACTCAAAAAGTACTGAATGGTTTTAAGTACAGTTAACAAGTTAGGGAACAAAACAAAGTTAGCTTAGGCAAATTAGTTAAAAGATAGAATAATGGTAATAATTGTTGCAAATGTCAGACAAAGAGCTTATATCAAAAACACCATCTTATCCCTTTCTGATACACACATAAAGTCAAAATTATGGTCGCATATTCCCCTTTGTCAACAGAATATAATGTGTACAGATATCCTACTGTACCCATTTACCGTAGACCATGGTTACCCACAATTCAGTAGATAGATAGATATCTATTTATCAATATCTATCTATCTATAGATAGATATCAATCTATTATATATATTTAGACAAACTTCCTACCACTTATTCAAGATAAACTACAACACAACTCTGAAAAAACATTAAGTAGCTGTCACTATAAGAATTGTTTATAATGGCCACCTTATTGAATTGTGGGTGATTAAATGGGACTATGTCCATTTCCTCAAGTAAGACAAACCATACTATGATAGGGAATTTAATATTCACATGAGTGTATTCAAAACTTAAATACTGGGAACTGGGCTTTTAAATTTTAAACTGCTGCAAATTACATTTCCACTATTAAATAACTTAAGAGTTTAATGATGTTTGACTACTTTCTGCTTTAAAAGGATTTATTAGAAATTTCGAAAATTTCATATATAAAACTAATAAAAAAATTATTTTCATTAGTTCTGCATTATGGACCTCCACAAAGTAACACCTAATTCTATAAATTATTTAAAATTTAATATATTATGAAAAGTACATTATTTTATTTTGTTATATTACCGTTCATCCAATTTTCCTCTAATATATGGCAAAGCACCATAAAGATCTAGTACTACAATTTGGAACATCACTTCTTGACCTTCTTCTATTGTAGATCCTATCCAATCATCAGGTTCCTCTGTAGGTCTTGGTATAACTACATTGAATACTCTTAAACAAAAGAACATCTCATTGCAAATTTAAATATTTGTTATATTTTTTGAAGAATAACATTGTACTGTAATTAAGAATTTTATCTCTTTAATATTTAAGATTAGATATGAAAATTGATGCAAAAGCTACACTTCTATTTATTTGAGAAAATTATCTATTATTTCATTGTGATCTCAAAAAATTGAGTCTAGGCTCTGTGTATATCTCAAATTACATATAGTATTTGATATTTGTTTCAATATTGATGTCATATTAGCTCATTTTCATTCTGATCCATTTTTTCATAAAGTGTAATATGTCCTATCATCCTAATATGGTTTCTTTATATCTTTAATATTTAATTATATAATTATAGATATAATTATAGAGATATAATTACCGAGCAAGGCTAGGTCACCTAGGTATTTACTATTTATATAAACACAGAACATGTAACTTCATATATTTACCACCAAGCTGGGGGTCAATTATACAGTTATATATAGAACTAAATTTAACAATAATTTTAACGTTTTTCTAGTACCTGTGAACAAGTATACCAAGATGAGTGAAACTTTTCTTATTAACAATTCCTTTAAGTGTTGCACCCACATGTGGCCGAAAAATAAAATAATCTGCTTGTACTTGAAAATGCACATCAGCATTGTCATTTCTTATTGCACCAACATTTTGAAGAACTCGAAGATTTTTGTAACTTAATAGTATTCCATTAAACCTGAAACAATAAGTTCTTAAAGTAGCTAAAAGTTTGTGACTTGATGATTTAGTAATGCACATTTTATTCTACATGTATACGAACTCTTTATCAAACTTTCCTATTTTATAATCTAATAGATTTTTTATGGAATCTTTCAGATTACCGAGACACCATGGTTGTAATGCTAAGTTTTGGGTGACTTTTTTTTCAATAACACAAGAGTTTTTATCATTAGCCAATTTTCTGAGCTCTTTTAAATCAAATTTAATAATAGTTGACATTTCAAAGATTTAAATAATTGATTTTATCTCATTTTAAAATTGTATAAGACAGGTAAATATAATTTTGACAGTTCGAAATGCTAGATTTTGTTTTCTTTTACATTGTTTTTGCCATGGGAAACATATAGATACTCTAAAAAAATATAGATTCGATTTGATTAGATTTTGTTAGATAAATGTAATAAACACTATAAAACAAACAAATATTACGTTGGGTTTTGATTTGTCTTTTTTTTTGCCGTTTTGATAACCATGTAATACAACCATGATTTAAATATGCACATACTATGTCGAGATGTATCTTAAGTCTTAACTACTCTGTGCTTTATTCTGTTGTTAAAATCAATTGTAATCTGTCATGTCACATGTGTCATTTAAATTTAATGCATGAAATTCGTCTGGAAGGATTAATTTATTTGATGAAGCCATGAATAACATTCGATATAAATTAAAAAATGTTACATATTGTTTTTTGCGAGCGGCAGATAATAGGTTGTTAATTTGCTTCATATTCATCTTATTGCTACACACGTATTTTAGAAATATATTTTTTTCTAAAACTTGTTTTACTTTTTAGATCTCACTTTACATTTGTATTAAATTGACATTTGCTTAAAGTTTCAAATATTATACGACTTTATTTTTTCAGACATCCATTATTATTACAATGTAGATTGTATTCAGGACCAACAAGTTTTCCTGACTACTTCCATAACCCAATTTTTAGAAAGGAAGATCAAGCTCACCTTATAGAAAACAACGAGCTAAGCAAGCTAGCGGTACTACCTGTTAAACCACCTGGTGTGTGTGAAACTTCTTCAGTATATTATGATCCCCTTGTGAGGTAAAATATATATGACTTTATTTTATTTTGTTGGTTATTGTTGTATGTTTGTATAGCTAGTATGTTGAAAAAGTTTTATCTGTTAATATGAAGAGCCTGTCATGATGGACCTATATCATACTGTATTAACAATTATGTATGTTATTGTCATTATTATAGTATATTATTGTGTTGTTCAATGTGAACTAAAGCTAACATTTCAGAAGCTACTGTCACCCATTTTTGTATAAATAATAATAATATTTATTTGCAATTTCAGCAAAGTTATTAACCATGTAATGAAAATGGGTAATAAAAAGCTAGCTCGTAATATAGTTGAGAAGGCATTTGAAAATATCAAAAGGTTGCAAATAGAAAGGTATCATCTAGCATCTTCTCCTGAAGAAAAGGCCAAAGTGATACTAGATCCTAAGGACATATTACATAAAGCAATTGAAAATTCTAAGCCTCTTCTTCAACTCTTACCAATTAAAAGAGGAGGAATAACATATCAGGTAAAAAACATTTTTTTAGATGTATGAAACTTGTGTGAAACTTGGCATCATTGCTAAAATTGAGACAATAGTATACTTTAATGTAGGATTTAGGACTAAGCTTTATATTTAATTGTTAAATAATAAATGTTTGTAATATTTTATAAAAAGAGACGATATTTCTCCTTTATTCTTATTCAATAAATAAAAACAGTTTTCCCAGAGTCAACCCATTTACTCTTTCGCAACAACTCAATGAATGACACATAAAAATATGACAGCCACAATGCTTTTTCATATTAATCGCCAACTCTATGAAGGAGGTCGTAATAAAAACATGTTGTAACAGTCGACCATCCTGACAACATTTGCGACCCCGCAAATCTCATAAGCTGACTTCTGGGAATGAATCTACCACCGATTCGGAATGCTGATTGTACTGAGAAGAATCGGCAAGAAACTCAGTACTTGCTCTTTTAATCTGTAAAAGAAAACCGCACATGCCATGACATGACAGGACTACGCTCACGCTTTATGCTCAACTCTAAGCTCACGCTTTATGCTCAACTCTTTAAGCTCAACTCCTCAACTCCTTAAGCTTTTCGCACCATAAGCATTTCGCACCTCAAGCTCACCCTCAATCACTGTCATGGCATAACACAGCTCAATTAGTGGCAACCAACTCAGCAGATACACACGTAAACAGACTCGCAAATGATAACGCTCAAAGAACAATCACCACTTCCAGGCAGAGCCTAGCTGACAGTCGTTGCAGATGTCCACAGTCTAGACAACAATCGTCACAACTGGAAAGATCCAGAGAACAATCGTCATTCTAGCTGACAGTTCCATCGAACAAAAGTCACGGGCGCGTCTAAGGCCTCACATAGCACATCGTCACGTTGATCTCACAGAATTAATTAACCGAATACCAATTACCATCATCATCTCTCCAATAAAAACTCCATTTTTTTTATTCCATAGCATCGCATATCGCAACTATCTCTCAAATTATACGAAATTCGCACTCTCCGTGTTGTCTCAAGATATTGATCGTCATTTGTCTTTTCTTTAAAACTCTTTCAATTTCCAGGTATACCTTTTGTCCACTCTATTTGTGAGTTTAGGTTACATCCCCTTCTGAATATAAAAGAACGACGATATTTCTCCTTTATTCTTATTCAATAAATAAAAACAGTTTTCCCAGAGTCAACCCATTTACTCTTTCGCAACAACTCAATGAATGACACATAAAAATATGACAGCCACAATGCTTTTTCATATTAATCGCCAACTCTATGAAGGAGGTCGTAATAAAAACATGTTGTAACAATTTTATGTATTGGATTGTAATAAATACAAATACCTTCTTCTGTGTGAAATTTCAGACCAACAACAGAAAATTTACTTACTAAGGTAAGTTGAACAACCATGTGGTATCCGGTTTAGTAGAATAGACCATCCTCTTTCTTACCGAGGTGTCGTAAAATATGACAGAGGTAAGTTGACGTCAGGCAGGCGGCCGGTCGTAAAATACATAGCCAAATCATATGACAATATGTTTGTAGCATGTTGTGCTGACCCCACTTAGAGTGGGATAAGGGCAGGAGGATGATGATGACTATTACTAGTAGTAATAAATTTGTACAAATACATTCTTCTGTGTGAAATTTCAGACCAACAACAGAAAATTTACTTTAAACATTTTATGCTTAACATAACAATACTTAATATGATTTTGATATGATACAATTTTAGTTGAAAGATGTATTTATTATTTTTATTTTGCTTTTATTGTGGATTGTAGTATAAATATTATATTAGTATCATAAAAGTATATATATACATAAATATTGACATTGAAATTGAAGTATTTTTAACAATTTTAATTTGAGGTGCCGGGACCTATAACTGAAAAGAGGTCATTATTTCTAGCAATAAAGTGGCTTTTGGAAGCGACAAATGACAAGGAAAGAACCATACATTTTCCTGAACAATTTGCTTGGGAACTCCTTGAAGCAGCAAATAATACAGGCAAAGTTGTGAAGAGAAAACAAGACCTTCATAGACAATGTGAAGCTAATCGAGCATATGCACATTACAGATGGCAGTAGGCTTTTCACAGAATAATAGTATAGATATTTTTTTATAAGTACCTGTTGCAACTTATATCCATTTGTGCATATTGCCATTGATATGCAAATATTGCTTCATTGTCGATTTTAAATAAAGGAGTATTTTAATGATTTCTTTTATTTGCACCTATATGATTTCAGTAGTAGCGTTATTAATCGTCGATATAAGCTCTTAATATAGTCTGGCCAAAGAAAGGAAAACAAAAGTTTCAGTTCAAATGTACCACAGAAATGTACAAGATATGAATTTTACCATCTAGGAAAAAATAACTTACATTTACCTTCCATTTATCTGTATATCATAGACATACGAGAGGTCACAAAAAGCTTGTGATACCAGTGTCGCGACTAAGCTCGGTACTAGCTTCTAGGATAAAATTACGCAATCCTTACTAGACCAGTCTAAAAAAGGTTTAAATTAAGTAAGAGATATGCTTATACGTAAAGCATATTACAAAATTGAAGATTAATTGGATGAAAAAAATGATTTGAAATCCTTTCAGCTTCATACAACACTGCGGCTTAATATAATAAAATCTATCTATATCTATCTATCTTCTATCTATCTATACTTATAATAAATCTGTAGAGAGGTCAATTCTGTAACTGGAATATATTTCCAAAATAACTATCAGGGGGTGATTAGGGATCGATACTGATGCCAAAAATGCAATCAGTAAAATTTTTGTCTGTCTGTCTGTCTGTCTGTCTGTCTGTCTGTCTGTCTGTATAACCGTTATAGAAACAAAAACTACATGACGGATTTTAACCAAACTCGGTACGATTTTTCTTCATACTCCTGAGCTGGTTATAGTATACTTTTCATCACGCTACAATCAATAGGAGCAGAGCAGTGAAGGGAAATGTCGAGAAAACGGGAGAAGTTACTCCATTTTTTAAGCTTCCGTCGCGTGTGCAACCTTGATGGTTAATGCTACACAGAAATCATGTATGACGGAAATGTTCGCCTTAAAATTATGTAAAAAATATCCCACGACAGCATATGTCTATCTTTTATGGTTGACTCACAATAACACGTGTAACTTCGGATAGCTTAGCAGTTCGAAGCTTTCTGGTCATATTTGTCTACTCCTACGTTTATATCACTCTCAGTCATCCCTAAATAAAAAAGTGAATAGTATTAACCATTGTTTAAAAAAGAATTATTGAAATCGGTATAGAAACACCAAAGTTATACATGAAATACGCTAATAATAAGCCATCGCGCGTGAATACTGAATCATGCTATAAGGATTATCACTACATAGTATAAAACAAAGTCACATTCTTTGTTTGTCCCTATATCCCTATGTATTCTTAAATCTTTAAAACTACGCAACAGATTTTGATGCGGTTTTTTTAATAGATAGTGATTCAACAGGAAGGTTTATATGTATAATAACATTAAATATGGAGTAGAGAAATACTGTAATTTTTGAGGTTTCTGATGTGATGTATAAATAATTACTTTTTTCCGCTTACATTGCAAACGCAGGCTAAACCCTACGAGATTTATCAAAATGATGTACTAAGTATTTGTACACATTGAAAAGGTCTATAGAAAAGTCCGCGATGGTATATGTCTATCTCTTATGGATAACCCACAATAGCATTTTTTGTCATTTGCTTTTTACGAAAAATAATGCCTTATTTTCGAAGCAATTTTTATACAATATAGCATTAATCCTTATCCAATTAAGTACCTTAAATACATTGTTGATTTAATATAGATCAATATGGCCGTTTACAGCAAGTAATTTAAATGAAAATTTTCGAAGATATCACAGATTTAAAATCCCGCGAGAAGGCCGCGCTTCGCCCTATTGCACTTCGAATTTAACAGCGATCGGACGCACAACTAAATGTCGCTCTTTTCAGAGTAACCTCTAAAGAAAACATGTTTGTATTGTCTAATGATAACAAAGCTATGAATGTTGTATATAAAGACATTCTGTAATTAATTTTAAACATAAAATATATAGGGAAAAATGTAAAATGTAAATATGTAGTATATGAATTTAGATATTAGATATAGCAGGAAACCTTCTTGGTATAGGAAGAGGGGAATTGTTTTTCTTACTTTACTGGATCGATTTTAATCATTTTTTCACTGAGTGACATAGGCTATATATTTTATACCCGTGCGAAGCAGGGTAGGCCGCTAGTAATAATATAAAATTGAAAATGTTTAAAAGATTGACATCCGAGTTTCTTTCTGGTCCTTCTCAGTAAAAGCAACATTCCGAACCAGTTGTAGCTTCATTAATCATATTGATCCTCGACGATTCAAAATTGGTTGAAAGAACTTATTTGAGTAAAAATAGTTTTGATTTGATTTTAAAGGATCTGTTTCACAAACATCTTATAATCAATTTTTTTTTTTCGAACACTAACTAAGGCTGTTAGCCGTGAAGGCTTTGACAGCGTCACCGAGAGAGTGGGCGAGCGCAGAAGCATCGCCGGGGGTTGAGGTGCTGGGAGAGCGGGTCTCGAGAGAGGCCCACAGCATCCTGGGAGCGTCGCCTTAAGGGTGCCTCCTGTGAGGCCGGACCTCGGCTTAAAACGACGCGTTGTGGAGGACTGTATCGGACTTGTGGAAAAGCCCTAATGTCATAACGGGCGGGGCTTATAATCAATATCATCATGAGAACGAATAAACGATTTTATAGTTAAATCCTGCTAGACACATCAGATTTTACGTTTGAAAACGTTAAACATTTTTTTTAAGGTGTACGTAATATACTACGAATTGCATCACTACATAGTATAAAACAAAGTCGCATTCTTTGTATGTCCATATATCCCTACTAGCGGCCTGCCTCTGCTTCGCACGGGCTATATAAAATATATAGTTTGTCACTCAGTGAAAAAAATGATTAAAATCGATCCAGTAGTTTTGATTTATTCATTACTGCCCGTGGCCCGCACGCGTTAAATTTGGAGAAAAACAATTCCCCTCTCCCTATACCAAGAAGATCTCCTGCTATATCTAATATCTAAATTCATATATTACATATTTATTTTTACATTTCTCCCCATGTATTTTATTTTTAAAATTAATTACAGAATGTCTTTATATAGAACATTCATAGCTTTCTTATCATTATTAGACAATACAAACATGTTTTAATTTTTTTTTTCTCGCCGTGTGATATCCGGCTGAATAGAATAGTATCACCCTCATTTCTTACCGAGGTGTCGTAAAAGGCGACTAAGGTAAGTCGACCCGCCGTTTTGTATCCGGCCGAGTAGAATAGACCAACCTTATTTCTTACCGAGGTGTCGTAAAAGGCGACTAAGGTAAGTTGACCCACCGTGTGGTATCCAGTTTAGTGGAATAGACCACCCTCTTTCTTACCGAGGTGTCGTAAAATACGACAGAGGTACGTTGACGTCAGGCAGGCGGTCGGTCGTAAAAACGCAGCCAAATCATGTGACAATATGTTTATAACATGCTTTGCCGACCCCACTTACGAGTGGGATAAGGGCAGGAGGATGATGACAAACATGTTTTCTTTAGAGGTTAATCTTGAAAGAGTGACAGTTGCGCGTCCGATCGCTGCTAAATGCGAAGTGCTCTAGGGCGAAGCGCGGCCCCCTCGTGGAATTTTAAATCTGTGATATCTCCGAAAATGTTCATTAAAATTACATGCTGTAAAAGGCCATATTGATCTATATTAAATCAACAATGTATTTAAGGTATTTAATTGGATGAGGATTAATGCTGTATTGTATAAAAATTGGTTTAAAAAGAAGGCATTATTTTTCGTAAAAAGTAAATGACAAAAAATGCTACTGTTGGTTATCCATAAGAGATAGACATATACCATCGCGGACTTTTCTGTAGACCTTTTCAAGGTGTACAAATACTTAGTACATCATTTTGATAAATCTCGTAGGGTTTAGCCTGCGTTTGCAATGTAAGCGGAAAAAAGTAATTATTTATACATCACATCAGAAACCTCAAAAATTACAGTATTTCTCTACTCCATATTGAATGGTATTATACATATAAACCTTCCTCTTGAATCCCTCTATCAATTTACCTTACACAATCGGTATTGTTAATGACAACCTTCAACGTATTGCACTGTGGAGTAAGAATTTTGGACTACAAGTAAACCCTACAAAAACCAAAGTTATAATAATGGGCAGCCAAAAATTGATGGCGCATGTAAATTTGTCTGTCCTGCCTCCAGTAATTTTTAACGGCGTTCACTTACCATTTAATGATACTGTGAAAAATCTGGGTATTACATTTGATCGGTTTTTATTATGGGCGCCACAGTTGAACGAAATCAGTAAGAAAATCTTTAGAGCAGATTCGTAGATTGCATAATTTTCTACCCATACCTACCAAAGTTGCGCTGGCTCAGTCACTTCTTTTACCGATTCTTGATTACGCTGACTCTTGTTATCTTGATATCACAGAGGAGCAATTGAATAATCTTGAGCGCCTCCAAAATCTTTGTTTTAGGCTCATATTCGGGCTTCGTAAATATGACCATATTTCCGTTTTTCGCAATAAGCTCAAGTGGCTCCCAATTCGCCTTCGCCGGAGTACTCATATTCTTCATCTTCTTTACTGTATACTGTTCAACCCTAATACCCCTCCTTACCTGAAAGAGCGTTTTACTTTCATTGGTGACACTCACAGTCGTTCCCGTCGCTCGGACGTGAATTTGCGTCTAAAAATTCCTTCTCACTCCTCTTCCTTTTTTTCCAAATGTTTTACTGTCCAAGCTATTCTTTTATGGAATTCTCTTCCCCTTGACATAAAAAAGTCTAAGTCACTTACAATATTTAAAAAACAAATAAAATATCATTTTTTGAAAAAGGTTGTATGATTTATTTTGCTTGTCCCTTGTTCCCTTGTTTGTCTTTTTATATATTATTATTATATATTATTATAAATATTTCATATATATTTAATATATTATAGTATAGTGTATTATATATTGTATATGATGTATACATATCATAATAATTATTTAATTTAACCTTGCCTATAATTTGCCATTGTATTCTTGATTGTATTATTAAGGTTGCCTGGATGAGATGGCTTAGCGATAAGGCCGCCATTTGTGCAATTAATTGAGTTTTTTTTTCTTTAACTTAACTTCTCTAGTTTTACATAGGCTAAAAAATTGTTATTTTTCTTTTATGTATTATTGTGTATTGTGCAATAAAGAGTATTTCTATTCTATTCTATTCAATTTTACGCTTGCGGGCCACGGGCAGTAATGAATAAATTAAAATTACTTGATCGATTTTAATCATTTTTTTTACACTGAGTGTCGTGGGCTATATATTTTATACCCGTACGAAGCAGGGGCAGGCCGCTAGTAATTTAAGAAATATAAAAGCTTTTAATGTTTATTTAGCCCTTGGATGTTGCTTTCCTTGGTTTTTTGATCTGGACGGCATTGAAGCAATATTCTTTATCAAGTATTTTTACTAATAAGATTGGAAGGTATTTAAGTTGCAACTGTACTAAATAAGCACCTTCCATGATAATGTGCAGATCTGATAGCGTACACTAATATCTACGTGTACTAATACTTAGACGGCCAATTCTTGCATATATAATCTGAATTTCGGAAACGGCTCAAACGATTTCCGGTAAAATTTAGTATACAGGTGGTTTGGGGTGTGATAAATCGATCTATAGCTATGTTTCATTTTTAGAATACCTCGTTTTGCTACAATATCATTAGAATAGGAAGGTCAATTTCGCAATTATCTACAAGTTTATAAAAGCTCTGTATGGAATGCGGGTGGTCCCGAAACTAGATAAGCTCGGTTCGAGTCCAGGTGTCTCGAATCCGTATATTAAAATAAATACCGAACAAAGCTCAGTCATCAAGGAACTAGTACATTGTTCTGCATATTCTGTTTAGTAGCGATTCTTTGCGGTTAAGTGTACTAGAAGTAATCTGTTTCGGTCACAATGCTTTATCAAGTGTTTGATAAGGCAATCTGTGTACTATTCTGAGTCATATATTTTTTTTATCAAAAATCGATACGTATAGGGAACTGATGTACGAATACACGTGGTATGTGTGAATGAACATACCTACATTTTAACATCTGAGTATCATCACTACATAGTATAAAACAAAGTCGCATTCTTTGTTTGTCCATATATCCCTATGTATGCATAAAACTTTAAAACTACGTAACAGATTTAGATGCGGTTTTTTTAATAGATAGAGTGATTCATGAGGAAGGTTCGTATGTATAATAACATTCAATATGGAGTAGAGAAATACTGTAATTTTGAGGTTTCTGTAAATAATTACATTTTTTTCAGCTTACATTGCAAACGCTGGCTAAACCCTACGAGATTTATCAAAATGATGTACTAAGTATTTGTACACCTTGAAAAGGTCTACAGAAAAGTCCGCGATGGTGTATGTCTATCTCTTATGGAAAACCCACAATAGCACTTTTGTCATTTATTTTTTACGAAAAATAATGCCTTATGTTCAAAGCAATTTTTATACAATACAACATTAATCCAATTAAGTACCTCAAATAAATTGTTGATTTAATATAGATCAATATGGCCGTTTACAGCATGTTATTTAAGTGAACATTTTCGGAGATATTACAGATTTAAAATACCGTGAGGACGCCGCGCTTCACCCTATAGCACTTCGCATTTAGCAGCTATATTATGTCATTCTTTCAAGAGTTTGTTTAAAGCTGTGAATGTTTTTTATAAAGACATTCTGTAATTAATTGTAAAAATAAAATACAAAGGGAAAATGTAAAAGTAAATAAATAAAAATGTACTATATGAATTTAGATATTCCAAAGATAGCAGGAAATCTTCTTGGTATATATATAGGGAGAGGAAATTGTTTTCTCCAAATTTAACGCTTGCGGGCCACGGGCAGTAATGAATAAATCAAAACTACATATACTACTATTTGATATAATATGTACACGTACTGAACCAAATTAATATCTACAATTTTATCTTTGTAGATATTTGGGCTGTAATTTTTGTTAGTTGTTACCGTTCTATAGATACCATTTAGACGAAACTATGGACAGTTTACAGTGAGGTTCCTCGCAGTGTACCGTGTATGTGTTTATTCCAGATCGTTACATTACTTTGATACCAAATCTATTATATAGCGATTCTAGAAGTAAGTTTGATGATAAGTTTTTTTACATGGGAATCGGTGAACCATTTCATTATGCCTAATAACATATCATAAAAATCTGTTATCCTTAAGATTATATCAAAATCTGCTAAAAATAATTATGTTTTGTGCTAATATAGTCAAATACCATATCATTGAAATGAAGGTGCGTATACCAAAGTTGCATTTATTTTCGTTATTAATTAAAATTTCAAAGTTCCTACAATACAGCACAAACGTATAAGGGATAAGTTAACAAAAATTTAGATACAGTAAATTTTTTAAAAACCTTAACTCAATTTATTATGACATCAATTTACCAAAAATTGCAGGTCTCTTCAAAAATAGCACTTTTTCAGCAAAATATTCTGTACGTATTTTGATTTTTGACGATTTTTTGTGTCGAACGTTTCATACTTTCCCAGAATATTAAAGACATATTCTATAGAATTACGGACTATATAGATTGATTTATAGAAGCAGGCGTTACTTTGCGGAATTCCATCTATCTATCTATCTAATTGCGGGAACGCCCGTCGTTGCAGGACGGGTGGTCAGCTCCTATTCTGGACTATTCCACCCATTTCCCCATGTTGGGACACGGGTTTCACTGCTGTCCCGACAGTGTCACCTGCTTCAACCTACCTGTTGCTTTTACATACCTCATAATATCCTTGAAGGGGATATTTGTTAGGTCCTCAACTTCAATTTCATCCTTACCTAGTATCTCCCATCTTACCAGCGAGTACATAGGGCACTCAGCCATAAGGTTGAAGACTTGTTTCTTCCTCTCTACACTCTGGGTACGTTGCGTCTTCTTTTATTCTCATTATTGACAGGTGTCTGTTTAACAGGCAGTGCCCAGTAGTAATGGCTGTTATAATTGCCACATTCTCCTTGCTGTGAGACATTAGCTGTTTTGTTTTCTTGGTGTCGAAAGATTTGAGGAACACTTTTGATTGCCTAAACTTAGTGTTTCTCCATCTTTTACTCGACTTAAATTCTATTATTTTATCTATCACGTGCTTTATTATTTTGTTTGCAATTGGAAGATAAGGTTCTGGGCCTATAAATGCTTGGCTGTTCCCTTTTTTCTGCGGAATTCCATAGTACAGTAGTTATAGTAGAATTATTTTGCTGTAATCCGCGTTTGTTAAGAAAATGTATGTAATGCATTACGATGACTGAAGCATCATCAGGAGGATGCATACGATGCATGCATCCTCCTGATGATGCTTCAGTTTGGGGAGAAACGATCGTAGAGAGTGAGGTAGTTACCTAGTGTGTGTATTGCTTATGCAGAGTGTTGATGTTGGTAGCGTTTTGTGATACGTGTGGTGACTTCTCCTGCATGTATAAGGTATGTGAATGTTGCCTGCGTCATACACTTAGAATGACATAGATTCCCTTAACAAACGCGGATTACAGAAAAATAATTATATTGTAAGTACAGTACTATATAGATTGGTTGTTACTAGATATATAAAAATATTTATGTCGATAATTTATTAGTACGTAATTTTTGAGATGAGCACTACTATAATGGTATGTCTTTACGGTATGTTTATTACGGTAGATCTTTACTCAAATAATTCTTATCAAGTATGACTAATCAGGATAATCTAGTTAATATTGTTCCGTGACACAACTTAATGATAAATCGTATCGGAAAAGTCTTCTATCTTAATTTCTATTTATTTGTAGATATAGCTGCTCAAAATTGTGACTCATTAAGATAATCATATTATGGTATCAATAAAGCTACTATACATCCTAGGCAAGATTGAGATACTACTAAATAGGCTAGATAAAGATGTAATAAAAACTAGTTATAAATTACCTATTGTTTACTTCATCAATTTAGAACTTAGATTATTCAAAAGTTTTAATTCAATGGACCTTTATACTCGTACATTACCAAAAGACAAAATAATGTTTATTTCAGAATATTTCATTTTTACTTTTGTATCTTTAAGTATAGTCATATATTGTTAGTTCGACAATGCTTCTGCCAAGAAATGCCAGCAAGTAATTCGGTTGCTGCACGTTTCAATGTATATTAGACTAGCCTTTACCCGCAACTTCGTTCGCGGTGACTGTAGACTTGGAATAAACAGAAACTTCTGATACTCCTAAACTTTTATGTCTGTCCGTTCAAATACATACTATTCGATCAAAATACAAAAACACTTTTCTAAGGAGTCGTTCACATACAACAGTTTTAAACAAACATGCATACGTAAATGGTAACCAAATAAAAAGCGTGTAAAAATGTCAGAAACTTCGATTAACTAAACATACACTTCATAAAACGAAGTCTCAATTTTCTATGGATGAGGAAGAAGTTTTCTGGTTTATACATACATTTTGTACCTACAGATATTATCTGGAGTATTATAAAGAATGAAGGTGAGGAAAGAAGCAGTTGAGGCTAGCTCTTGGACCAAGTTCCAGCTATTGATGTGGAAGAACTTTGTTCAGCAATGGCGACATAAAAAACGGACCGTAATGGAATTGGTCCTGCCCATTGGTACAATGGCGCTTGTACTTATATTGAGACAACAGATTGAACCTATCAGAGAGGAAGCTGTGACTTATCCAGCTTTCCCTGCCCATTCCCTTAATTTCTCACAAAGAGTATTGTATGATTTTCTCATTTAATTGTTTTGTAGGATATGAATTGAATTCGAAATATTTGTTAATTATTTATCTTCGTTTCCAGTGTGGTTCTCAATATAAGTGAACTATCTATAGCTTACTCGCCGGCAAGCCCTATATTAGAAGATGTGGTGCGCAGTGCAGTTATTAATTTGTTTGCTCACAACCTGCGAGATATAATCGAACAAGATGATCCTGATTTACCAAATACACCGGAAATTCCCGGTATCGAATCAAATACTACGTTATATGAAAGCGCTAAGAGGCTTGTCAGAATAAGAGCGTATAATAGTAGTTCCGAATTACTAACTATTTATGGAGAAGAACAAATGATCCGCAAAGTTATAGCGGCTGTGGAATTCGACGATCAATTGTTAGGTTAGTTACTAATATAAACCTATCTATAACAATTTAAAGTATTAAACAAAAATTGGCACATTATAATAAAAATAATGTTTTAGGGGCAACCGATTTGCCTTTAAACTTGTCATATGCTTTACGATTTCCCGAAAGACCACGATTGAATTCATTTTTTGGTGAAGGAGGTCGCACTTGGCGAACAGACAATGTTTTTCCTTTAACTCAATTACCCGGCCCAAGATTCCCGGATTCCTTGGAAGGTGGAAATGATCCAGGTGATATTGTATACTTTGTAATCGATATATTAATATTCAATAAGCATACAAATAATGCAAGAAAATTATTGCAGGTTACGTAAATGAAATATTCATAGCGTTGCAACATGTGTTATCTATGGAGTTAATTTCACGGGTGACGGGTGAAAATCTACGTAATTTTAGGATTAATTTAAACAGATATCCACATCCGTACTACATTAACGATCTCGCTGTGGAAGCCCTGTTGTTTATATTTCCCATGTTTGTCATGCTAAGTTTCAGCTATACCGCTACAAACATTATTGAGGCCGTAACTTTAGAAAAAGAACTTCAGTTAAAGGTAATTTTCATCACACAATATAACACGAACTTAAAAAAAATAGTAAATTATAAATGAATAAATAACGATAAGTTTCTTATTTGGTAGGTAACGATTGTCTTGAATATATGTTGTAGGAAATGATGAAAATAATGGGATTACCTGCTTGGTTACATTGGATGGCCTGGTTTTGCAAACAATTTATATTCCTCCTCATTATCGGAGTAATTATAACTCTCTTGTTAAAGGTTGGTTCGAGTTTAACTAATTTACGTCATTCTTATTTATTTATAGATTTCACTTACTATATCTGTACATAAATTCTTGCTACAATGTGAAAATTCCAAAGTATTTAAACTATAGGTATAACCGTATAGAATTGTTAAACATAACATTACATGTTTACTAAGTATATAAGTTTTTAATAAGTATTTGATTTCAGATCAATTGGTTCACAAATGAGCAAGGTTTCAGTGACTATGCTGTGTTTACTAATACTCCGTGGACAGTCTTGTTGTTCTTCATCATGTTATATCTCTCTTGCACCATTTTCTTTTGTTTTATGATTAGTGGGCTATTTTCAAAAGGTATTTCACTTGTGTTATCTATATATATATAAAAAAAAAGTTAGTCTTAGTTACACTATTTATAACTCAAGATCGGATGAACAAATTCAGCTGAAAATTGGTGGAGAGGTTGCTTAGAACCAGGAGACGGACATAGGATACTTTTTATCCCGTTCGGCCGCATTTATTTTATCCCGTCAAGTCACTATAAGACGTGGTATAACAAAAACGATTATGACATGGAATAACAAAACATAAATGATAGCTATACGTAATTTTGTCTATCCTATATAGTGTATTATCTATGATTTTGTCTTTGGTTAAGTATGGTAAAAAATTTGACAACAATCAAAATAATAGCTAACCTTCACTACATAGTATAAAATTAGTCGCTTTCTGTCTGTCCCTATGTCCCTATATCCCTATGTATGCTTTAATCTTTAAAACTATGCAACAGATTTTGATGCGGTTTTTTTAATAGATAGTTATTGAAGAGTAAGGTTTATATGTATAATAACATTCAATATGGAGTTGAGAAATACTGTAATTTTTGAAGTTTCTAATGTGATATCGTAAATAATTACATTTTTTTACGCTTACATTGCAAATGCAGGCTGAATCCTACGATATTTATCAAAATAATGTTCCAAGTATTTGTGCACCTTGAAAAGGTCTACAAAAAACTCCGCGATGGTATATCTCTTATGGATAACCCACAATAGCATTTTTTTGACATTTTCTTTTTACGATAAATATTGCCTTATTTTCAAAGCAATTTTAAACACTAGAGCATTAATCCTTATCCAATTAAGTACGTTAAATACATTGTTCATTTAATAAAGATCAATATGGCCGTTACAGCAAGTAATTTAAATGAACATTTTCGAAGATATTAAATGCAGAGAATAGCGATTGCGCGCTTCGCCCTATAGAACTTTGAATTTAGTTGCGATCGGACGGGTTTGTTTTTCACATGTCCAACTATATGAGACCTCAAGAGTAACCTCTAAAAAAACATGTATGTATTGTGTAATGACAAGAAAGCAGTGAATATTGTACATAAAGACATTTTGTAATTAATTGTAAAAATAAAATACATAGGGAAAATGTAAAGTAAATAAGTTAAAATGTAGTATATGAGTTTATGTATTCCAAACATAGCATGGAATGTTCATGATATAGAGTAAGTGGAATTGTTTTACTCCAAATTTAACGCGTGCGGGCCACGGGCAGTAATGCAGTAATGAATAAAACAAAACTACTGGATAGATTTTAATCATTTTTTTCACTGAGAGACATAGGCTATATACTTTATACCCGTGCGAAGCCGGAGCGGGCCACTAGTTTTTACTATAAGCTTAATAGATCTTTTGATTTTAGTATGGTAATTAAATATATATATATATATATATATATATATATATATATATATATATATATATATATATATATATATCGTGTATGTTTTTACCAAACCAAACTATATTGTATATGTACGGACTTTTTATTAATTTTATTATTGGAAGCATTTTCTTTTACCAATTAATGAGATATGAGATATTCAATATGAAATAATGACATATTAGGTAATAAATAAATAATTTTCATATATTTTATACATTTTAAACGTATCTTAGGGAGCACAGCAGCATTGTTTGGGGGAATTATTTGGTTCCTGACGTTCGTTCCAGCTATACTATATGGAATGGATATGGAAATTCCTGTGGGGGTGCAAGCCCTCTCATGTTTTGCCATTAACTCAGCAATGGCGTTCGGTTTCATGCTGATATTGGGAAAAGAAAACGCCAATGGTAAATATTAGCTAGCGTATTGATAGGTGAATTAAATACGGCAAAAAAAGGTTAATAAAATATTTGGAAATTATACTTTGATGACAAAGAAAGTTAAAAAAGGAAACTAAAAAACAGTAAAAGCAATAACGACAAATAACGACCACGCTACAGAAGTAGAATTTTTAATCGTAACGATGATCCACTGTTAGTTGTAAAAGAATGTAGATATATTCATTCATATGTCGTCAGCAATCTAGTTGTTGTATTTAAGGGTTAAATTTTTTAAATTTAAATAAAATTGTTTAGTTAAGATACTCATCTTACATAGTTATATTTATCGATAGCCCATAAACCTCATCACTCATATTGTAAAATGTATTAACATTTACTAAATATTTAATCATTCGCCTTATAATAGATGAAATTTTTCCTTTGTTACATTTTTTAAATTTAATTAAAATCCAGCTTTGCATAATTCTAACTTAATATTTATGTTTGTCATTACAGACGTTACCAATCTTTCAGAAATTGAAAATTTATACCATGCCTTATGTTGTAGGAATGCAATGGGGTGAATTTTTTTCAACACACTCTCTCGAAAGTGACCGGCTATTGTTCGGACATGTTTGTATATTTCTGGTGGTGAATTGTATATTGTATATGTCAATCACATTGTACCTAGAACAAGTGCTTCCAGGGCCATTTGGAGCTCCAAAGCCCTGGTACTTTCTTGTACAGAAGTCATTTTGGTGTCCTTCATCCAAAGTAGAGCATGGTTAGTTACAGTATCTAAATATTAGTTTGAGTAATAAATAGAAAGTGAATATTGAAGTTTTAAATACGAACCAAGAGCGAAGTCCTGTGTTATATGAATACCGTATCCTTCCCAAGACAGAACTTAACTGCAAGTCCGGGAACTGATGGCCTTTCTTTACCTTATACTATATTCAAAATTATCCTATTAATAAGTTTTACTCAGTAATAGAAATATGTGAAAGAAATTTAAAAAATACAAGAAATTATCTTGTGTTTTGGGAAGAAATGAACAAGAAAAAGTATTAAACAAGATTGAGGACCTACTACATACTGGTTTTACGTAATCTTTTTGCCCTCTATTCTCTGTATTTTTCACTGTCTCGTCTCATAGTTACAAACAAAAGGAAATAATAACTACTTGATACTATTTTTTGTTAATAACAAATCACGTTAGATATTTAATTATTCGGATCTACAACAGCATTACATATTAAATAATTCAATAATATGAAAGTGAAATATTATTATTTTGCTATATTATCAAAGTCGTCAATTCATGTCGGATTATACAAAATAATATCATTACTATCGTACTATGGATATCCGGAACTTAACATCTAACATCATATAAATCTATCCTCGTTTCCAGAAGAACACCTAACCGAAGACGATTTATATGGAACAATAAAGGAAAGAGATCCAGCTGGTCATGCCATTGGTGTGAAAATGACGGTAGGCTTTTTTTTGCGCTTTTGATTGAATGATGTACTCATTGATTTAATAAATATTTAGTATCATTTTTTCCCCAGAATTTAACAAAAGTTTATGGACACAATATTGCAGTCAATAATTTAACTTTAAACATATATGATGATCAAATTACCGTTCTATTAGGACATAATGGCGCTGGAAAGTCGACCGCTATATCAATGTTGACAGGTATAATAATTGATATATAGAAAAGTGTCCATAAAAGCGTAAAAATATATAAAAGTAAAACATTCTAAAGATCTGAAACTCTTTAGGTAATGTCGCAGTAACTCGAGGCAACATATGGTTAGCTGGTTACGATATAACGACGCAGACAAATTTAGCAAGAGCACATCTCGGCCTCTGTCCGCAGCACAACGTACTATTTAAAGAACTCACAGTCCGTGAACATTTGGTTTTCTTTGCCAAACTGAAGGGTTTCGCTGGAAAGCTACTCGATGAAGAGATCGACGAACTCATCGATCAACTGGAGATGAGCGACAAAGTACTTACTTAAATTCATAATCTTTTAGTGCAATTAAATTGAAAAGGTGTTAAGAAAATAGTTAAAGATGTAGCTAACGACGTCTTATTTAATTTTATAAGGATTTTGTTTATGAAAGTTTTTTCTAGTAACGACAACAACCACTGTTTTGGCAGACAGATTGCTAATGTACTCGTCAGATACTGTTGACCGTTACGGATTTTTCTGCCCCATTGTATGGGACGGCCAAGCAAAGGAGCATTGTTAAGGTTGTGAAATGCGAAGAGTGGAGTGCAAAAACTCTACCGGTGTCAGTGAGCTTCGTCTTAAAGGTGCCTCTTGTGAGGCTAAACCATTGCTTAGGGCACTGCGTAGTCCAGGGCTGGTAGTAACTGTGAATATTTATTACGCCATCGGAAGTTCGTCGAGAAGCCGCAACCGCTCAACATTAGAAAACTGGGACCTCTTGAGTCTATCACTGGTATTAGTTGGTTCTGGTGTACTTCAGCTTTCTCAAGTAAGACTTCTAAAAGTGCGAGATGAGAGATGAGATAGATGAGCGTATTATGGTGGGGGCGTTGAGGTCTCTAAGGGGACAGCGTTTGCATGAAACACGGACAATCAAAGGCTGTACGCATAAATTAGTTCCGCAGTGCTCGAAGCGTGTGCAATTTGTAAATAATGTTTGAATTTTGTTTATTTAGAGAAACTGTCAAGCTAAAGGATTGTCAGGAGGTCAAAAGCGACGGTTATGTGTAGGAATTGCGTTAAGTGGAGGGGCGCGTGTTGTATTACTTGATGAACCTACCTCGGGTATGGACCCCGCATCACGTCGTGCCCTTTGGGAGTTATTAAATAAAGAAAAGAAAGGTAAACATTTATAAAAAATTGCATATTATAAAAGAAAAATTAAACTGGCGATAGAATCTTTCTGGGAATCTACTTAAAATACATTGATATTACTACTCGATCTTCTGGTAGTTCTATAGTCTTAACTAATTACCCTTCTAGTCTTACATGATGCTTACGTTTTTCCTTGTGTGTGTATATTTATATCAAAATATAAAATGATATTTTATTTTAGGTCGATCGATGATTCTAACGACACATTTCATGGATGAGGCAGATTTTCTCGGTGATCGTGTTGCCATAATGGCAAATGGCCGATTGGAATGCATTGGCTCCCCCTATTTCTTAAAACAACATTATGGAGTGGGATACACATTAGTAATCGTCAAAACAGAACTTTTCGAAATCGACTATTGTACTAACCTTATTGGAGAATATATTCCAGGCACTATGATTAAAGAGGATCGTGGTAGGTTCTTATATTGCTTTTGTTATTTTACTACTTTATGCGATTGTACATTTATACATTTTATATATGTTTTAATGTAGAAATAATTCTGCAATTCTTTAAAGATAATTGGGGTTTTACAAACTTTTATCATTAAGTTATAGTTAAAGTATAATTTAAATATAAAATTGGCAAAAATCACCGTTCTTACATGAAACATTGCAAATGATAATAAGGAAATGATTTTAGGTATTGAAGTAACATACACATTGCCTAACAGCTATTCGCATGTTTTTGAAGAGATGCTCAACGCGCTAGAGAAGAACGCCGATGTTATAAATTTTAAGGAATATGGTTTACTTGCAACCACGTTGGAAGATGTCTTTATGTCGTAAGAAAAATTGTTATTATAATTAAAAAAAGACTTCTTTGTAACTGCCCTTCATCTAAGTCACACTATCATTTGTTTTGTTAAGAAATATCTCATTTGATTGGATTTTATATACAAACTGCTTAATTTAGTCAAAATAAATAAGTTCTATGTCCTTGAAAGTTAGTCCAAAAAGCATACCGTATTACTACCATCATGAATCTTTATATTTATGATTCATGGATGTATAGACGCATCATGGATCTATAGACGCATCATGGATATAAAGACGCATCATTTATTTTCTTAGTTAAGCAAGTTGTAGACTAGGATAAAATGGAAGTCTTAGTTCAACCACACATTTTACTATACGCAACATTTACCTTTTTTATTGCATTTGAACATTTTTTTGCACATAGAAATAATTAAACATTACGATTTTTTTCTGTAAGTTATCATAATTAAAGATCTTCTTTACGTAGTGTTCAAAATCACTTAAAAAGGTTTTATTTTTTACAGTGTTGGTTCAGACCTAAAAGTTCATTCAGAGTCAGATGATATTACAGTGGCTACAGATCTGTCCGAAGACATGAATGCCAGTTATGATGAAATATCTTCTGAACGTCGTAAGTTTCTATAACTATTAAACTATTAACTATTATCAACTATTATATAACTATTAAATCAGAATAACAATTGACTCTGCTTCTTTTTATCCATATTTCTCGATATAGGTTTGTTACATTTAATATATTACTATGTGAAGGTTATAGACCAAACCATAGCGCGAGTTGTGATTATCTTTACGTGGGTCTACAACTTGATTAAGATGTAAGCTGTTGATAATCCTAGTAAAAATACATAAATCAATAAATAAACATATGAAAACATAATATACAGAACCCAGGCCCGTGCTTTACTTCCTCTTGCTTGGCTCCAACTCCAATACAATAGTAATAGGATTCAAATGAATTTTATTTAGTTTATAACAAAATTTAAATCGGAAGTGAATAAAGTAATTCTGTGACTAATGTGACGAAACATAATATGAGTATCTATTATACTCACTGTGATAAGTTCGGCGATAAGTACATTAGATCAATAAATCATGATATTAGATAAGTTAATATGACTAAGCGAGTGGTAGTACGCAAAAATAAACAATATGAGGCACCTTCAAATTAGTTTTAGAATTATGGGATACATACTGTATGGGATAAGCGAGGGATCTAAGTTTTAAATAAAACAAATAATTGATAAGGATATAACGATTTTATAGAAAAATCATATATTTTTGATGTTTTTATTTTTTATTTTGAAGACATAGTTTTTGTTCTAATTTCTCAAGCATTGCGGATTCTTTGTTGTTGCGACCTTCATTTACCTACTCTTGTTGCTCATTGTCAGTAGTATTCAGGTCATATGGATCTCATTAGAAGGTTTACAAACGTATACGTAACGTATGAAGGTTGAGGGTTTCTTTCATACGTGAGTATTTACTATTTATAGTGTATATTTATTGCAGTCGATAAGGATTATGAAACCGAAACAGGACTTCGCTTACTCTGGTTGCATGTAAGCGGTGTTTGGTTAAAACTTTTGCTGGTGTGGATCAGGTCTCGAGGGTTATTGATACTGCAAATATTGGTGCCCATCTTGCTATTAAATACGAATTTTGGCATATTAAGGTTTTTACAGGGACGACGTCAGACTGTTATTTCAAGACCATTGACTCTTAGGGAAGGGTATGTATGATTTATTCTATTTTGACAGCCATATTTGACACCTATATTTTTTTTATTATAAAAAAAAAATATAAGTCAACTTAATTACAACAACGTGTTATACTTGTAATGTTGAGACAATCGTATCTACTTCTCTTTTAAGAGTTTATATCCACGATGCTGCTCCACAAAATTAAAATGATGGCGAGGCTTGTTATTTAAAGCACGAAAACTTGGTGATATATACTAGTTACATACACAAATCCATCACGATTGTAATATTGTACTAAATTCATTACAGGAGAACAAAAATAATTTCGTCCTCAGCCTTGAACGTCTTTTATAAGTTTGAAAATTTTTATATATTAATTAAAAAAATAAGTAATAATTTCAATTAAAAAAAAATATAATTCTAAAATTGTACCTCTTGGGTGAAGCAAAGGAATTATCAAAGAAATATTTCAAATACTTATTATGTTTAGGTATCACAGTTAGTGAATAATAGATAAATTACAGTACTTTTAGTACATGTTAATAAAACACTTGTCAACACAACATTTATTTCATTCAATATCTACGTAATTCATTTATGAAATTGCTCTACGATAGCATTATTCTGACTCACTAGGTAGGTACTAATATTGATTGAGGTATTGATGTTTATATATGTATAAATATAAAAATAATACGTCGGTTATATAATTTATGTTATTTAAATATTGAAATCATATCTGAAAGCGTAAACATAGATTTAGAAAGCAATACAGCTGTTTACTAATTCTATTTAACTTTCTACAACGGAAGGATAAAATGTTTTGTTGATAAGACAATAAGTAATTGACAATAAGGATTAGCTTTCAGAGATTCACAAAGTAAGATCAAATTATTGTTTCAGATACCTAGCGACAGAGACTTTATTAAATTTTAACATAACCAATCAATCTTCTTGGGGTGCTTTAGCCAGAGTTGGGTACGAACAGCTATACAAATCTGCAAACCTAGAATCTATGAAATTAACTATTGTAGATGGACAGTCTCTTGATGATTACTACTTAGAAAGAGTGCGTGCTTTATATTAGAAACTTTTAATGTAATAAGATCGCTTTTCTTTTGATGTTATTTTGCTGTCATTTAAATCGCAATTCAACTGCAAACTTTTAATCTAAAAAAATTATTTAGTACATATGATTTTTGTTATAATTATGCAGAACGCAGACCCAGCAGCAATGGGTGTTTATCGCAACAGGTTGCTTATTGGTGCAACTATTGACGACAACGCTGCCACTTCTTGGTTTAGCAATTTCGGATACCACGATGTAGCGACTTCCCTCTCCACTCTACATTCAGCTATACTCAAAGGCATGAACTCTGCTGCTACTCTTAGCGTATTTAATCATCCTCTTCGAGCTAATTATAGAGATGGTGTAAGTTTCCTTATCAATATTAATGGTAAATGAAAATATTCTTTACGCAATGACATTTTTAATAATTTTTCTGTATGTTACTTTTGTCTGCTCCAGACCGAACTTCCGCAAATGACGACATGGATGTCAGTACAAGTGTCGAATAGCGTTGGTAACAGTCTTGTTATCGTCAGTGCTGTGTTTATTATGTTTTACGTCAAGGTAAGCAACCAAAGCCATTTTCATATCTAACTCATTTTCACTTAAAGACAAGTTAAAACACACATTATATTTTATTTATTTACTTTAACTTTTATAATAGTACTATTGATGAAGTAGTTAAAATGAATATCTGGAATTATGAGATTAATCAGTCATGGTTTATTTTCATTGCATAGGAGCGTGTAACACGAGCAAAATTACTGCAACGTGCTGCTGGCATGCGACCTGTAGTGATGTGGGGTGCCGCCGTCATTTTTGACTGGGCTTGGTTCTTGGTGCTCTGCTTGAGCATAGTCATCTCGTGTGTGGCTTTTCAAATGATTGGTATGAGCAGCGCTACTGAACTAGGTAAGATTTAACGATATGGTGATTCTATATTATGGCCAGACCCAGTTTTAGAGGTGAAATATTGCGTATCGTTTAATAGATAGTTTAGTAGTATAGTATTAGTATATATATTTTAATTTAATATTTATGAAAACAGTTTACCTCAGGTTTTCCCTCATTAGGATTTTATCGATATTTCGCAAGGGTTTTTAGAAACATTGAAAATTTGTATGCTGAAGCCTCTACTATGTAGACAAGAGCTTGATAGAGATATTACGTATATATGATCTGTGTGCGTAGTGCGAGCTTTTTTAACCTACTCGATCGCGTTAGCGTAACGCAATTTGTATGGAGAAATTTGTAATATGTATAGCAATCACTAGATGTCGCTATTGCAGCGTCATACAAATTGGCGTTACGCTAACGCGATCGAGTAGGTTGAAAAAACTCGCACTACGCACACTGAGTAGAATCGCCAAAGGCGACTTTGAGAAAGATTAGTCTCCTGAATATCTGAGTTGTGTATATGTTTGCTATTGATATGACTATATATCCTTAGTCTTAAGATATTGTTTATTCTAATAATTACATAATTTTTTATGGACTATTTCTAAGAAAGTAATAATTCATCAAATCATTCATCAAAGCAATAATCATATTTATAAGAAAGCAAGTTTTGATATTATGAACGTGGTGCATTCTGTTAATAAGAGTCTGTCGAATGATTAACGCATTCGAAATAGTTGTTCTCAACATTACTCATTAATGGGAAAACTTTAATGATCTAGCACTGTATACCAATCGACTTGACAAAATACTAAGAAGCATTTATGATGTTGTAATAATTTTTAATATATCAATATAAATTTTCAGGTCGGCTGTACTTATGTATAATGATCTACGGCGCAGCTATGTTACCGCTTCATTACCTGTTCTCGCTGTTTTTCTCCGGAGCTTCACGTGGCTATGTCGTCATGTTCTTTATTAACATTCTTCTCGGTTAGTTTTTTTATTGTTCTTTTTTTTTGTGATCTCTACTTAATTGAGACTATTTTTACTGTTACTGTTATTATTAACTATTATTGTTATTTTTAGCGTCACTAAACTTAATGACCGATAACCAATTAATTATTTGTAACTGTAATTGTTGAAGAAAATTTATCAGTGTTTTTGTTTTCTTTTTCAGGTGTGATAAGCGCCCAAATTGTAGATACACTGTCAAGACTTGATGGTGACGCACCTTATGCAGCCAATATCATGGATAATATACTACAATTCTTTCCACTATACAGTTTGGTTACCTCTGTCAGGTATGAAACAATAAACTATTTTTTTTAAACATTACTATTTTAAAACAGAAGAAACATTAATAAAAATTCCAAATGAGATAGCTGTTTATATCAAAATAGCATTATAATAGCAATATTTTTTACGTATTGCGCATTGGAAATGTTAGTACTTAAGAACAAAGGTTTTTCAAGACTTAGTAGTAATTTTCCATTTTTTTTTCAAGCCTTTATAAGCGTAAATAAAAATAATAATAAAACTTATCTTTAAGATAATTATCTTTTAAAATAAGTTTTGATAATGTCAATAGTGCGATTCCGTTAAGGAGATTTCGTTACGAGATTTCGCTGTTAGAAATAACATGTATTGTGATTTTTTCTATCATTAGAACGCTGAACAATGTTGGATTAATAAAACATTCATGCCTTGAGTTCTGCGATTTCTTGATGTCAGTGGAGCCGGATACACTAGAATGTAACATGGAATTTCTATGTGAAAACTTTACCAGACGATGCTGTAGTAAGCTCATTTTTGTTTTGTAAATGCATAATAGATGTAAATGCTATTTTTTTACCTTTATAGTGCTGCAGTTATGGTTTGTAAGGTGAATAACGTCGAGACCACGCGGATTAGAACTCTTTAATAATTTGTTGGTTGTAGTAATTGCAAAGTAAAAAAAATTCAACCCTATCCCATTTCTTTCAATAACCAATGAGTAACAATTGTGTCAATTGATGTAACTAAAATATATGTGAAGAAATAGCATGATGCGAAGTTTAGCATAAGACATTATAAAATATTTGGATGTTATTTTACATAACGAAAGTTTTGTTGATGCGATATTTAAGACCAAAGATATTGTTATCTTTATGTACCTTTAAAGCGATTAATTTTCCTGCTGTATATATTTCTCTTTTATAAACTAATAGAATAACGGTCTATTGCCTACTAGTAGGGAAAGACCTCTGCGTTTCTTCTGGCAAAAAGGATTAAAGCTCACGCTGCGCCAACGCGGATCGAATTGTAATACATACCCCAGGAATTCTCCAAAGATCTCCAAGATGCAGGTTTACTCACGAAGTTTTTAGGCTACCTACTAATAATAGCATAAATTAAATTTAATGAATTTAGTTGACTATTTGTTGGCAAATCATGCGTAGCACAAATTTTTATTATAGTTCGTGACAACTCATACTTCGAGTGGGAGGAACCGGGAATACTGCGCTATATAGTTTGCATGCTAGTATCCTGTATTGTGTTTTGGTTATTACTGATGATACTGGAATATAACTGGCTTCAAAAGGTATGTCAACGTGTTTCAACTTCTATTCTTCATTATAGTTGCTTTCTTTTAAATTAGTATATGCTTTACCGTTTGTCTGATCATGATCATTTACGTAAGTAAAATCACAAAATCATAGTTAAATATTCAAATGAAGTCTTAGAATATTGTTTGATAAGATGATATCGCTGTTTAGTTTTTAAATACAAGAATATATTTTGCACATTAATTAATTAGGAAGGTTTGTCGTTTGAATGATGATAGCGTAGTGTGATAGTTAATCAAATCTATTTTTTTGTTATGAGTTCCATGCATGAGATCCGTAAAAATTTACTTTCTGATCCGGACAACTTTTAAATTCTTGATTGTTGTTTGTGCTAACTTAAAAAATATTTTTTAGATATTTATTCGGAAAAAGAAAGCACCGCCTATAGATGAGTCGTCTCTCAATCCTGACGTGGTGGATGAAATAAGACACGCTGAACGCATCGATAAAAAATCTCCTGATATTAGTCTGGTTTCGCGCAGTCTTACAAAATACTATGATAAAATACTTGCCGTAGACCAAGTTTCTTTTAGTAAGTACTTATATTTGGTATGAGACGTCCAAATTTTATTTTTGGATTATACATACATTACCTAATTATACCATCGATTGTATATCAGATTAGCGAATTCGGGTAAAAGGGATCTAGAAAAGGGGATCTAATTATATCGGACTTTAACTAGTTACAATTTTGGAATTGGGTTTTTTTTATACAAATAAATATATAATACTTTTTTGTCACTCATACTAGCCCGGTTTGCAAATAACACTTCTATGTTATTTCTATGGCCACGCTGTTCGATGACCGTTGCCAATACTGGCCACATGTTTAAAGCAACTTCGCACTCGAGACTGACTGTCTTACATATTCGTATTACCTTTGAATTGTTTGATCACCTAAAGGGAACTTTGTCAATCTTATGCGCTACTTATGCTAAACATTTCCTGTTAAAGTGATATAATACTTCACTATTTTGTTTCCGATTAAAACAGTTTCTGTTTTATTTGTTTTTAAATTCTCACTTCCATTGCAGTTGAAGTACCTATATGAAAATTTCACAAGATTTAAAATCATGCACTGTTTGTTTTTAGCTGTAGGCAAAGCAGAATGTTTCGGATTACTGGGTGTAAACGGTGCTGGTAAAACGACCACTTTTAAAATGCTCATGGGAGACGAAACTATTTCTGATGGTGACGCTTTTGTCAGTGGCTATTCAGTTAGAACCGACATCACCAAAGTCCACGAGAATATAGGTAAAATAATAAGAGTAGTTTTGGTATACGTGTTATAACTAGTAAGATAAAATGTAATATTTTTTAAATTTGTTTAGGATACTGTCCTCAATTTGACGCAATTTTCAATGAGTTAACCGGACGCGAAACTCTGCATCTATTCTCTAGATTCCGTGGACTAAAGACAGCTAATTCTTCTATTCGTGCAGAAGCACTCGCCAACGCATTTGGGTTTAGCAAGCATCTTGACAAAAGGGTGAGTATCTTCATTTTTAGGAATGTAATAATTATTCGAAATTACAATTTTGATGTGGAATATTTCAGTACTGTAACCTTGATAATGATTGCTAGAAAGAATATTTTATTTGTTTTAGGTAGATTCGGTGTTATTTATATAATATTTTTTTCAGTGACTATAACGCATAATAATAGCATATGCGCAAGAACGGCAATTTCGCCCCTAGCGTTTTAGCTTCCAAAACTCGTCTGTGGTATTACCCTTCTGCGATGATCCACGCGTGCCTTTTCCTTTCTGAGATCAGAAAAACAATCTAGGCCAGCGTTTGACAACGTGGGACTAATTCCCCACTGGGTGGCAATTTGGGGCGAATTCAAAAATGGACACGAGTTTATTCTTCTTCCCCTTCGTTTAGGGCCATTTAAATGCAACGCTAGATTTCGAATCAACCTTTCATTTAAGTTTCTTAAGTTCTTAAGAACAATTAAATTTTTTTTAACATAGAAATTTAAGTGTGTTACAGAGATGCGCATAAGAATTTTAGAAAAGCTAAATAAAAAAATAATTGCTTATACGAATAAAGACTTTTATTAATTTCGTATCTAAAATTATAATTTGTCCTATGAGTTCGTTATTATTAAAAGTGTACATCGAACAGGTCCACCAATACTCGGGCGGCAACAAGCGCAAGCTGAGCACGGCGGTCGCCCTGCTGGGCCGCACGCGGCTCATCTTCGTGGACGAGCCCACGACGGGCGTGGACCCCGCGGCCAAGCGGCAGGTGTGGCGCGCCATCCGGGCCGCGCGGCGCGCCGGCCGGGCCTTCGTGCTCACCTCACACAGCATGGAGGAGTGCGAGGCGCTGTGCGACAGACTCACCATCATGGTCAACGGCCGCTTCCAGTGCCTGGGCTCGCCGCAGCGGCTGAAGAACAAGTTCTCTGAAGGTACGTTCTATTCTAGGAATATTCCGCTTAAAAAGATATAAGAAATTATTCTCAATTGAATTGATAAAATTTAAAATGATCCTCACAAAGCGTCTTCATATTATTATTAAAAATTTGAAAATATATTTAAAGATTCCTAGTAGTGTTCATTTCCACCAACACTATTGTTGGATATAATATCTTTTTTTTAATTAATTGTACATTTTGCCGGTCAATTAAGCACAGTAAAATATAATAGGTAAAGAAATTAAATACCAAAAATTCTCAAATTCCCGTAAGCATTACAACAATAAACCTCTATATATTATATTCCGAATTTACACAAACATCAAATTACATCTAAGCCCAGGACTTCACGAGTCCGTAGAAGTCAAACATCATTGTTAACCTTATTGTTTGCACTTTTGCTACACTACACTATAATATTATTGTTATTCGTCAGGATCTAAAGTATTGTAGTTTTGCATAAGTTTTGTTAGTGTAACATGATAAAATAAAATATTAATATATCGTTATACCTTGATAATCCGTACAAAACTATTAACATGTGTGTTACAATTGTTTCCGTATATTTTTATAGGATTCACGCTTACAGTGAAGTTAAAATTGGAAGAAGGAGACCGTTCACAGAACGTTGAAAATATAGAAACTGTGAAGCATTACGTACAGGATAATTATGCTGGCGCTAAATTGATGTAAGTATCATAGAAGCATACACTTTTTACACAGACATAGCACACCGTACTTAATTGCATAACTATAATCTAAACCTTTTTAGGGAAGAATACCAAGGCTTATTGACATACTACTTGCCGGACCGCAGCATGCCTTGGTCCAAAATGTTCGGTATTATGGAGCGAGCCAAACGAGACCTGGACGTGGAAGATTATAGCATATTACAAACAACATTAGAGCAGATATTCCTACAATTTACTAAATATCAACGCATGAATAATACTGCGTAGGTACAAAATTAAAAAGAATCATTAACTTTTAATCAAAATTAAGGATTCGAGTACTGAGCAACGCTTGATTGTATATTTTGCAAAACGCAGTTACTTAAAATAAACTGCAAGTATAGTATAATTCGGTGCTGTGATCTTACTATTATGAAACCAAGTTGAACTGATTTATGTACAAATAACAACTGATTGAAAAAAAGTGCTTAATAGTGCGATTATTCGCAAAATTCCAAATACATTTCTATAATCCACGGTAAATATACTGCTTAGTTATTTGTTACAATTTTTTACGTGGAGCGTAGATAATTTAATTTTTATTTGAGGTGATTGGGATCTACTAGTTAAAAATCAACTTTGCCTATATTGACTTAAATTTTGAAATAAATATATAAAAAGCAAAACACGATTACCGAAATCATTAATATAATAAATACTAAAGTGTTCGTATTTAATTGGAGTGATTTTTGTGACGATGACGCGATGCACCTTGTAGGGCGACATTATATACTCGTATTGTATAGTTTATGAAGCCAACTGAGTTAGAAAAATCGCTCATGGCATAAATAAACAATTATATATATAAATCGTATTCTTTGTCCATATTTCCCTATGTATGCATAAAACTTTAAAACTACGCAACAGATTTAGATACGGGTTTTTTTAATAGATAGAGTGATTCCAGAGGAAGGTTTGTACGTATAATAACATTCAATACGGAGTAAAGAAATACTGTAATTTTTGAGGTTTCTGTAAATAATTACATTTTTTTCCGCTTACATTGCAAACGCAGGCTAAACCCTACGAGATTTATCAAAATTATGTACTAAGTATTTGTACACCTTGAAAAGGTCTGCAGAAAAGTCCGCGATGGTATATGTCTATCTCTTATGGATAACCCACTATAGCATTTTTTGTCATTTACTTTTTACGAAAAATAATGCCTTATTTTTGAAGCAATTGCTGCTGTATTGTATTGATTTATATGCTGTATTGTATATTTATATAATACAGCATTTATCCTTATCCAATTAAGTACCTTAAATAAATTGTTGATTTAATATATATCAATATGGCCGTTTACAGCATGTAATTTAAGTGAATATTTTCGGAGATATTACAGATGTAAAATGCCGTGAGGACGCCGCGCTTCGCCCACACTTCGACTTTAGCAGCGATGTCGCTCTTTCAAGAGTTTGTTTAAAGACATTCTGTAATTAATTGTAAAAATAAAATACATAGGGAAAATGTAAAAGTAAATAAGTAAAAATGAATGAAAAAAACTATATGAATTTAGATATTCCTAAGATAGCAGGAAATCTTCTTGGTATAGGGAAAGGAAATTTTTTTTCTCCAAATTTAACGCTTGCGGGCCACGGGCAGTAATGAATAAATCAAAACTACTGGATCGATTTTAATCATTTTTTTTACACTGACTGACATGGGATAATTATTTTATACCCGTGCGAAGCAGGGGCAGGCCGCTAGTAATTACTATACATAAGTTGTATTATTATCCCACAAAGTATTATAAAGAGAAAATACATAAAAAATAATAATAATTCGTACATAGTAAGAATGCGACTTTGTTTTATAATATGTAGTGATAAAATGTTAATAACATGTACCTAAATTTAATTTAAGCGGATAAATGAAGAATAATATTTAAAAAATATTCTTTGTGTACAATAGTTAAAGTATTCAAAGTGTGGTAAAATATAGATTTATGGTTTTGCTGATCTTATGTATTTGCTGTCCGGACACTTGCCTGAGAACATTAAGAAAACAATTGTCTACACTAATAAAAAAATCTATATCTGAAGCGATAAAAATTTTGGTCAACGATAAGGGGTAATTAGTATTGTCATTATGAATTGTGTTAATTTTTATCATAATTTATTTTATTATTATTTTAAATATTTTACCTCAAAATAAAAGACCTCTATTTGTTGAAAAAGGTTGTTTTTTTTAACCCATTACGCTAATACAGAATGGTAGGTGACATATTATTTTTTGTCTGTATATTTTTAAGACTCCAAAACGGCTGAACCGATTTTAATAAAATGCTTAGACATTATTTAGAATGACTCTGTGGATGATCCTGTAAAGTACGGTGGCGGTCAGATCTTCTGTTTTAATGGAAATTCGAAACCAGACTGCACCAAGGCGTGGCTGGAAAGCTAGTCAATTATAAATAACAATAGCGAACATGAGTTTCAAAGAAAAGTAATTATTAGCTTCTCAGTTTCGTCGAAGCATACCAATGTTGTCGTTGAGCCGATCTCCTGACGAAGCTTCAGTTACGGGGCGACAATGTGTAGTGCTTATGTAGTGTGTCGTGTCTTGTTGGTGGCGGTGTCTTCATGTATCACACATGTGGTAACTAATCCTGCATGTATAAGGTATGATTTTGCTTCTAACACTTAGCATTACAAAGATTTTCTTAGCAAAGGCGAATTATAGCAAAATAATTATATCATAACTTTTTTGCTATGGAATTCCGCATAATAACGCCTACTTGTGTAAATTATATAATTACCAATAGAAGATGCGATATACTACGTAATTATGTTGCCTAGGTAAGTGTTCTGACATCTAAATTAATGTCATCCATTTTATGTATTTCAGTCTATTCTTATCTAAAATTTCAATTTTCAATCCTTGTTCTGTGATTCTTATAGTTATTAGTTAATGTCAAGCGATTCCAATTCATAATCACTGCACTCGCTATAGCTGTGAAGATTTCTGTTTTATTGTTTACAATTTGTTATGTGAACCGGTACGATTAGTGCACGCGAAAGAATAGATGATATATGCCCACGTACTGAACGAAATTAATATCTAAAATGATAAGAACAGTAAGTACTTATACAGATTGTTAGCGATTTGATAGATACGCATACAGACGAACAGTTTACAGTGCAGGTTCCTTGTAGTGCAACGTCAAATGTGTGTGATTGAAAATCGTTGCGTCTATTTGATATGAGAGTGTTTACATCTGCTATTTTAGAAGTAAGTTTGATTTTAATTTGGTGATTAAAGATTTTTTTGGGGTTAAAGCTATTTAAGAGCGTTAAATACTTAAATCTACATCACTTAGGGAATCATTTTCATTTACGTATCGTGCAAAACATAATAACTATGATCTTTAATGTTACTGCTAAACAAATAAAGTAATGTAACTTTTTTTTGTAATAAATTAAATCAATATGCTTTTACAGGTTTTCTATACTTTAAAGTGGCGGTACATTGACGTAGATATACGTACCTAAATAATTGCTATCAAGTGTAACTAATTATCACGCAATTATTCTGTGATAATACTTATTGATTTATCGAATGAAAAAAAAGTCCCTTACCTTTTATTTATCTCTTTCTGCCTTTGTCTTTGATGAGATAGGTGCTAAATAATGGCAATTTTATATGTGCTAGGTAACAAATTAATATCATGTCATGTTTCTATGCTAAAGTAATGAACCTTTCTACGGAATTTATACGAATCTTTAGGGCGTGATACCAATATGTTCTACAAGGATGAACAATGAAAAAGCAATAAAAACTAAAAAGTGTAGAAGAATTTCTGCGAGCTGGTTGAAGCTTTATGAAAAAAATATAAAATAAATATAACAAGAGTGTAGTAACTACAATTATTTAAAATAAATGACTTATAAGTTTATAGTTTGTGCAAATTGATGTATTGGTCTAACTAAAATCCGTTAAGGAGTTTTTATATTTGATTTTTCCACCAGACTTGGTTTAATTGGACACCACGAAAAGCTAAAATTGATGAAAAGCTTTCATGTAAGGAAGCTTTTCATCAATTTATTTTCCAGCTGAATAGCTTAATGATAAGATGTCACTTGAATGAGATAAAACGTTTATTCACCATTCTTGATTAGTATGAGTCATCATAAGTATTATATATTTTGTAAATTCAGACAGTGGTGACATTAAAAATATCAGAACATCGTCATCTTTAATCTATTATCTTCAATATTTAAATCAGTAAATGTGTACTATACTATATAAATATTTTTTTTCTTTTTTTAATTGTATACCTATTGTTTAATCTCTTAAAAAATTACCTAAACTCACCAAAGTACTTTAACATTAGACGTGCTTACCTGAAGTACTTTTGAGGATAAGCGTTCGGTTTATAGTAACTTCCTTAAGGAAATCTAGCTATGAGCGAGAATACTAAATTTTTCGAAAACATTTTCCATTAGCCCACAAACTTTTGAAGCTGTAGGTAAAATTGCTGAATACCTTTTTTGCAAAAGGAATTTTTAGTTTTATAATTTATACACCGCCAGATTTTTTATGATAACGTTGCAATTTCCTATTTTAAAAAAGATATCCTTGCTTCAAACTATGACTATTATAGAAAGCTTTATCTATTCGGGGTCTTTTTATGTTAGAAAGAGTGAGGTTGCTTCACAGATATCGATATTGCGTAAGATAGCTAGAAACTATTGATATTCGCAAATTAATTAACACATGCTTTTCGATAAAGAAAAACATCGTGATGAATCCTTATTTTACCAATTATGATACCGCATTCAAGCTCCAATACTTCCCATATAGAACAGTACTTGTACAGTACATACATTGATTAAATAATACATTTATTAAAGGAATTATCTGTTACAATGAAATTTAATTAATCGTTATAGTTAGAATGTCAAACAAATTTAGTTTAAGGGCATTGGTAAGAAATAAAAACAAGTTACTCAATTCATCATCATGCCTGCCCTTATCCCACTGTAAGTAAGGCCATCACAGCATCTTATAAACATGTTCTCACATGATTTCGTTACGTATTTTACGACGCCTCGGTAAGAAAGGAAGGTGGTCTATTCTACTAAGCCGGATACCACACGGCACATATTTCTTTTAAGGTGCATTGGTTAGAAATAAAAACATAATGTACGAGTTACTCAAACATCATACAGTATTTTTTTACCCCCAGACATATTGGATAAGTTAATTTTTAGGTACCTAACATACCTTTCTTGTTATTTAAAAACTAATGTTCAAGTTTAATTGCTTTTATTTTCAAGTACAATATTTATGATACTGTGAAGATATTTTTATTTAGTCTCTTACATTTTCACCGTATTTTACAATACGGCATGGGTGAAAAGGTCTGGGTGAAAGGGACCAGTTTCCACTAAAACAACAATATCATTGTCGAAAATCCAATGTGTGTGGTTAGAGTCACACGTTAAACTGTAAATTCTTATGTTACGCCAATTAATCTGTAAAATGTATTTATCTTTTTATTATTACGTAAATAAGTGGATTAAAGTCAGTCTGTCACATTTCCGTATTCGTATCTTGAGCATTATCTACATTAATTGAACTCATAGAGCACATATTCAAGGTATTTCGCCCACGCGATCAGACAAACTGCCGCAGCTTCTTTACTAGTTGCTATGCTCAAATTACTAAATTTACTACGAATGACACTATTTTAAAACTAGGGTTAGGCTTGATCAAAAGTTCTATAGCAGTTTTATTTTTTTTTTATTTCGATCTACTAACAAAGAAAAAAATTACTTTAAAAAAATCATTAACAAAATCAATCAATCATCAATGCCTTTCAGAATATAAATTAAATTCTATGATTGATTACAAACGCCGTGTGGTATCCGGCTGACACCCTCATGTCTTACCGAGGTGTCGTAAAAGGCGACTAAGGTAAGTTGACCCACCGTGTGGTATCCGGTTGAGTAAAATTGACCACCCTCTTTCTTACCGAGGAGTCGTAAAATATGACTAAGGTAAGTTGACGTCAGGAAGGCCGGTCGTAAAATACGTAGCCGAATCATATGACGACATGTTTGTAACATGTCGTGCCGACCCCACTTAGAGTGGAATAAGGAGGAGGATCTATGATTGATTATAAATTAAAACTGTTTTGGAGTTTATAAAGGACATACAGACAAACATTAATTTTTATATATAAGGGGATAAATATGAAAAGATTTTATTATAAAACACCTCCCTATGTTAAAAAATTTAACTTCATTATTTTGGTGTGAAATTAGAAATGAAGGTGAGAAAAGAAGCACATGAGGCAAGTTCCTGGATCAAGTTCAGGTTACTAATGTGGAAGAACTTTCTACAGCAATGGCGACACAAAGGACAGACTTTAATAGAATTGCTCTTGCCTGTTGGTACAATGGCACTAGTACTAATTTTGCGACAACAAATCGAACCTGTCAAACAAGAAGCTATAAGATATCCAGCCATACCTGCTCATACCCTTAATTTCTCGCAAACAGTATTGTATGATTTTTTTTATTTTTATGTGATATGAATTTTAAATATATGTATATTATATGTTTTTCATTTCTATTTTTTTTCCAGTATGGGTCTTAATTTAAGTGAAATATCTGTAGCTTATTCACCAGAAAGCCCTATTTTGGATGATGTGGTGCGAAGTTCAGTTGTTCATCTCTTTGCTCACAACTTGCGAGATATTATTACTATTATAGAACAAGATGATCCCAATTTACCAGATTTACCAGATTTACCAGATATACCAGAAATTCCCGATATCGAATTAAATGCTACGTTAATATATGAAATCGCTAAACGTCTTGTGAGAGTAACAGCGTATAATAGCAGTTCTGAATTAATACCTATTTATGGAGATGAACAAATTATTCGCAAAGTTATAGCAGCTGTGGAGTTTGACGATCAACTTCTAGGTCGGTAAAATATTTATAAATTTCACTACGTAACTTTAATTAATTAAACTTGTCAAATTATAAAATTTAAAAAATGTTTTAGGAGCGACGGAATTACCCTTGAACTTGTCATATGCTTTGAGATTTCCCGAAAGACCACGGTTAAATTCATTTTTTGGCTTAGGAGGTCGCACTTGGCGAACAGACAATGTGTTTCCATTCCTTCAACTGCCTGGACCAAGATTTCCGTTTTCCTGGGAGGGTGGAAACGATCCAGGTTACATTTTATAATTTACTAGCAATCCCCAGCGGCTCCACCCACGTGGAAAGATTAAAACCGTAAAATAGTCTTTAGATTTTCAATCAAACAAACTCTTCAGCTTTATATATTAGTATAGATAGATAAACGATATCAAATTATCATAATAATCAAATTATTTGGTAAACAAAACTTTAAGGTAAAATATTATTACAGGTTATGTAAATGAAATGTTCATAGCGTTGCAAAATGCTTTGTCCATGGAATTAATTTCACGGGTCACTGGCGAAAATCTACGTACTTTCAGAATTGATTTAAACAGATATCCACATCCTTCATATATAGACGATCTTGCCGTAGAAGCACTAACGTTCATATTTCCCATGTTTGTCATGCTAAGTTTTAGCTACACAGCAATTAATATTGTTCGAGCTGTGACTGTTGAGAAGGAACTGCAGCTTAAGGTACCATTAATCTTTAATATTTAAATGAGTTAATCTTGTATATATATATATATATATATATATATATATATATATATATATATATATATATATATATATAGAAACGGCTCCAACGATTTTCTTGAAATTCAGCATGTAGGGAGTTTTGGGGGAGAAAAATGGATCAGGCTAGGTTTTATTTTAAAAAAAAACCATATTATCCCTGTTTTTGGGCATAAAAAAAACCAAAAGTTTCCTTATTGAATATATACAACACAATTTTCGCCGTGAAATCTGAAATCAGCGTTGCTTAGTCGGTAAACGGGCGGTCGCGAGAAATAGAAATACTGAGGTTCGAGCCCCACCTAGCACCTTATTACTTTTTATTTATTTTTTTGAAGTACATTTTTTATTTTGTAAATAATTACCGAGCAAGGCTCGGTCAACCTGGTACTGTAATTTATGTATGTTGAGATTTAATGGGTGCCGATCATCTGTATTATTGATCTATAGGATACGTTTTTTTGCAGGAAATGATGAAAATAATGGGGCTACCTTCTTGGTTGCATTGGACGGCATGGTTTTGTAAACAGTTTATATATCTCTTCATCATCGGAACACTTATCACTCTTTTGTTAAAGGTATGTAAATATTGAAATGTTCTGCATGGTATATTCTTATTTGTTTATGTATCCACATAGCATCCCCGTTAATAGTTACCAGTACCAATATCAGAATACAATTTTTAGTTTACAAGTTCGTCATAACTTTATAGAATCGGTATTTAGGTGGACTGGTGAAAGCTTGAAATAGTCTTAATCACGTTTACAATTAATTTAGCAAAGTTTTTTTACTCCGTATTTATAACTACATTTGATTTCAGATCAATTGGTTCACAAATGAACAGGGATTCAGTGGCTATGCTGTATTTACTAATACTCCATGGACCGTTTTATTATTCTTCATCATGTTATATCTCTCTTGCACCATTTTCTTTTGTTTTATGATTAGTGGGCTATTTTCTAAAGGTAAGTCACTTGTCTTAATTACTTTTTGCATATCGTGCTTTTTTATTTACGTAAAAGGAGATATATATATATTGCGCTTGACTTACTTTATTGTATTTATATCTAATATTTTATATGATGCATCCAATCTATGTGATTATATGTTTATTATATTGTATTAGTTAGTGAAGTCAATGCATAATATAAAGTGAATGATGGCTTTACAAAAGAATAGGAAATAAGGTATCATGCAAGAACGCTAAGCTACTTGGCTCTACGATTTTTACGTAGTTGCAAAGTTCTCACGAGAATCAAGACTAGATCTATAATTTTAAGCTACATTATTTAATTGGACTAAGACCTAAATCTTGATATAGAATTTTGAATTTTGAAATGGTCTGTTACAAGAGTACAAAGTTGGATCGCAGATATTATTCAATTGTTTGGTGTTCTTCATATGATCTGCTATATTTTAATTTGATTACTAAATTTTAGGTTTTATTATTTTTAAAAACAGAACGAAAGAAATTATATTTAATTATTGATTTCTATTGTCTTACACATTAAATACAAAACCTACATTTTATTATTTCTACAATGCAAGATTAACATATAAACTATTTCAGGCAATACAGCAGCACTGTTTGGGGGAATTATTTGGTTTCTAACTTTTGTCCCAGCTGCGCTATTTGGGATTGACGTGCCAATACCAATTGGGGTGCAAGCCATCTCCTGTTTATGCATTAACTCGGCAATGGCTTATGGATTCATATTAATATTGGGGAAGGAGAACGCCGATGGTAAATATGATTAAAATGAATTAGGATATAAAAATATGCGTAGAAAGTATTTTTTCTAATTTATCGCCATACTCGTCATAATGATGAAGCGTATGAATACATATTAGTATCAATGTATGATACATATTAATTTATTTCAGATTCTCACACAGATTAAACTTACTGTAAAACGAAGTGTCCCGCCGCGTTTGTATATATGTATATGTCTTTTTGTTTGCGATAAACTCGAAAACTGTCGAACGGATTTTCATGCAATTGTCTCCAACAAACATAGTCATTCATACGAAGGACTTAGATATATTATAAATAATTTAAGGTTTGGTGTAAATTTGTTAAGATATGAAGACATTTGTCGTAAGTGACGTAAAATGAAATATTATATATAATAATTTCGTTGAACAACACTGCTGTAAAGTTGTAATAAGTCCATATACTTTGATGATACTAAACCGAATAATTATCATGAATATTAGGTAAAAACTTTTTTGTTTTAGTATCAGATGGTTGTCGCTTAGAGCAGAAAATGGTTGAGAACTGAAAATAATCTAGATTCAACATTATTATTAACTTATAAATATTGATGTTTTTAATTTTTTAGAAGTCCGGTCCTTACATTTCCAATAGCATTGTAATGTATAACATCTCTTTATGTTGTAGGAATGCAATGGGGAGAGTTTTTCGCCACACACTCGGTTGAAACTGACCGTCTATTGTTTGGACATGTGTGTATATTTTTGATTGTGGATTGCATTGTGTACATGTTAATCGCATTGTACCTTGAACAAGTGTTTCCAGGGCCGTTTGGAGCTTCTAAGCCTTGGTACTTCCCTTTTCAGAAGTCATTTTGGTGTCCTTCCACAAAAATTGAATACGGTTAGTTAAAAAGAGTATATTTTAACATATCTATCCGATATTGTATCTTATAGATAGTAATAGTAGTAATTACGTGATTTCTTTAAATTCGCTTTTTGATGTAGATCCATTTTGCATAGAAGTAATTTACAAATATGATGCTACTCTGTATAATAAAGTAAATAAAAGTTTATTACTTTCCGATTTATTTTTGTTTACAGACGAACAATTCATCGAACCCGATTTAGATGGAACAATAAAGGAAAAAGATCCAGTTGGCCATGCGATTGGAGTGAAAATGGCGGTAGGCCATTTTATTGAGTTTTTTTAGTTCTCACGCTGCACTTATGTAAATGTTATTTTTCTTTTCAGAATTTAACAAAAGTTTATGGAAATAATATTGCGGTCAATAATTTAACTTTAAACATATATGACGATCAAATTACCGTTTTATTAGGACACAATGGCGCTGGAAAATCTACTACTATATCAATGTTAACAGGTATTATGTTATGTTAACAGGTATATGGTAAATAAGCGTACTTAGAAGCTGATACATATGTAAAAGTAAGAAATCCTAAAGTTCTTAAACTCTTTAGGTAATGTCGAAGTGACTCGAGGCCACATTAGGTTAGCCGGTTATGATATGACAACGCAGACAAATTTAGCAAGAGCACATCTCGGCCTCTGCCCGCAGCACAATGTACTATTCAATGAGCTCACCGTCCGTGAACATTTGGAGTTCTTCGCGAGACTTAAGGGATATACCGGAGACCAACTCGAAGAAGAGATCGACGCGCTCATTGATCAACTGGAGATGCAAGAAAAAGTACTTACATGCATTTATTACAAAAAATGAATTAAATTCAAATTGAATGAGTTAAAAAATGGCTAAGTCGAAATATTATTTTTATATATCGATTTCTTCATATTTTTGCTAGGGGCATTAGGATATGTTTTCGAAAACAATGAAAACTCGTACAAGTGCTTTAGATCTACAAGGTTGGTGCTTGACATCTGTAAGGTTAGACTTTCTCATCGCAGGCAATGAATATAATAAAAGAAATGTATACGATTTGAAAGTGCTTGAGAGAGCTTACTTGAAATAAGATTATTTTGATTTGATTTGATCTAATTAAATAGTCTCATAACATTACACTATGGTTGTTTCATCTGTTCATAGTCCTCGATTTAGGTCCAATTAGTTAGTTCCTAGGTTCCCCTAAGTTCCATAGAAAAAAATTAAATATAGATTAAAACGCATAAAAAAAACAATTGAAATCTTTTATTTTATCAAAATATCAACTAAAATGTAAAAAAAATGTTTTTCCATTGTAACAACTTCTGTACATTGAATAAAATTTTAATTTGAGTTCTATCAATATAGAGAAATTATCAAGCTCAAGGACTATCAGGAGGTCAAAAGCGACGACTATGTGTGGGCATTGCATTGAGTGGAGGTGCGCGTGTTGTTTTACTTGATGAACCTACCTCGGGTATGGACCCGGCATCACGTCGAGCTCTTTGGGAGCTATTGAATAAAGAAAAGAAAGGTGAATGTTTATTAACAATTACATCTTAGTTATATTTAATCTAGGACAATACTATATTTAATCTACTAAAATACAAGACATTACTGGTAAGCTATTGTTATTTCCAGGCCGATCGATGATTCTAACGACGCATTTCATGGACGAAGCAGATTTTCTTGGGGATAGAGTTGCCATCATGTCAAATGGCCGCCTTCAATGCATTGGCTCCCCCTATTTCTTAAAACACCATTATGGCGTGGGCTACACATTAGTGATTGTGAAAACAGAACTTTTCCAAATCGACTATTGTACTACTCTTATTGGGGAATACATTCCAGGCACTATGATGAAAGAGGACCGCGGTAAGTTCTTATATTATGTTATTATATATGATTGCATTATGGAGGCGTATAAATTTTATGTATGTTTTAAGGTCGTAAAGATAATTCAGATTCTTTAACCTATTCTTTTTGTTATACATTTTACAAATTTCTACGATAAGGTTTTAGATAACGTTTAATTGATTTAGTATTTTAAATACGTTTCTCCTTTGTTTGAATTCGCGATAAGTAATTGATGAAAATTGTTCTTTCATAAAGGAATGAAAATTAAACAAATTATTTTAGGTATGGAAGTGACATACACATTACCCAATCATTATTCGCACGTGTTTGAAGATATGCTAAACGATCTTGAGAGAAACGCTGATGTTATAAAATTTAAGGAGTATGGCTTACTTGCGACGACGCTGGAAGATGTGTTCATGTCGTAAGAAGAATATTTATAATAAGAAGAATATTTTACTCGTACATAACTTCTGAATCTCCAGTCATATTTACCCACACATACATATATTCGCAAACTTACCCTAATTTCCGATACACGGTTTCTTCTAATTTATAATAATTTGGGTTTTACCAATAAATTATCATTTATGCTCAAATTTCGTCTTAAAACAAATGTTTCGATTTATTAATACTAATTTGGGCTATGAATACCGAGTAAATAAATACCAAAAATAACATATTTAAAATTTCTTAGATTTGGCATTCCTACACATTGGTTAGTTTTTAAATTAAAATTCGTTAGTAGGGGAAATCGAGTTAAAAGTTATATCACCAAGCCCCAACATAATATCATTATGCATAAGTAATTCATTCCACCTACGCTTAACAATAATTAATCTTTATATTTATATGTTGATAATATGATAATATTAATTTAGATCACACCGCATTCTAAACATTAATTTCTAGTATTGTAGTCTATATTACGAACTAAGAAACGGAAATGATGTTTCAGGGTTGGTTTAGACGTAGAAGTACAATCAGAGTCAGATGATGCAACAGTTGCTACAGATCTATCCGAAGATGCGGATGCAAGTTTTGATGAAGTATCTTTGGAACATCGTAAGTTTCTATTTAGTTTAATTGGTTGAATGAATTGGTTAGAATAAAGGGCTAAATGTACATTGATCAAGATAGAAGAATGGCTCATAGCCATTCTTCTATCTTGATCAATGTACATTTAGCCCTTACGAGGCAATGTACATTTAGACAATGTACATTTAGCCTTACCTTTACCTACAATGTACATTTAGCCCTTGATTGGTATGACGTCTGCCAATGGGCAGACGTCATACCAATCAAGGGTCTTTCTAGTTAAGTTGATATAGAGACTATTATTTATTATTTCATGATGATCCACATTATGAAGTACGAAGGGTTAATTATAAATGATGTCTTGTTAAGGGATAACTACTTTTTGACATTACATGTTTGGAATTGAACTTGATTGATTCGAGTTATGGACAGTGTTCTTAATTTCACAAGTCTATTACTATGTACTTGTTTTTTATTTTCAGTCGATAAAGGCTACGAAAGCGAAACAGGACTTCGCTTATTCTGGTTACATGTCAGCGGTGTTTGGTTAAAACTTTTACTGGTATGGATCCGTTCTTGGGGATTATTGATACTGCAAATATTGGTGCCTATTTTGCTATTAAATACTAATTTCGGTATCTTAAAGTATCTACTAGCACAACGACCAACTGTTATATCAAGACCACTGACGCTCTCAGAAGGGTGTGTGTATTTTTTTCTATTTAAAACCTTTTCTAGCTAAGTCTGTGTAGTTTCATCAATCAAATTATTTATCTTTATAAGGATCCTTGAGACAACGTTACCCAAAGCTAGTAGAGTAGCTTTAGGGCATTTCGTGCCTTCGGAAATGCTTCTATACTTTATCGTCCCCGAAAATAGCGCTATAAAAGCCGTTAGGGCTAAAAATATATTTCCAGTTAGTAAATTTCTGATAATAAATATAGAATATAGTCCAGTTATTACTTATATATAACATAACCTAGCGAATAAATTCTTTTATACAGGTACTAAGTTAGTAGATTTTAAATTTAATAATCAGGTACTAAGTTGTCGTAGTTACGTTAGTTATTTTATAAAAGAAAACTTTTGGAAGATTTGCAATCGCAATGTTCTCTATTATATAAAGAAGAAACATAAATGCATATAGGTATATTCGATTATTATGTCTGGGTAATAAGACAGTATGTGAGACATATTATATATTACACTGCTATAAATTTTTTATCAATACTTATCAAGTTATATCGATGCCGTATCTAATTGTTATTAATAAAATTGTTTTGCCCATATTATCATAGATTACTTATCACTTTTCAGTAAATCAATGTTTATCTCATTAAGGTAATAGAAATAATTTATGTCTATTTTTTCTGTTTTTTTACAGATATCTCGTGACGGAGACTTTATTAAATTTTAACGGAACAAATCAAACTTCGTGGGGCGCTTTGGCAAAAGAAGGGTACCAGCAACTCTATGACTCAGCAAATCTAGAATCTATGAGATTAACCGTCGTAGATAGGCACTCTCTCGAAGATTACTACTTAGAAAGAGTGCGTAATTTCATTTTTTTTATTATAACATGTTAAATAATCACTATTTTACACAAGATTGCAGCTAATGAAAATTAAAAATATTTAATAGATTGATCACCGAGTTCCTTGCTGGTTCTTCTCGATAAGAGCAATATTCCGATCCGAAATTACTGTATTTTAAAAGTCATAATAAAGTTATTTTTGTTAAGAGTTGATGAGTTCATCCCGGATTATAGCAAAATTATTTTATTATTACTTTTGTATTATGGATCTCCGCAAAATAACGTCTACTTCTATAAATTATCAAAACTGTATTAAAAAATAAATGTTCGAAATATTGTGTCGCTTTTTTAATATGATATGACCCAGATACTATTAATAATTTACGTTGATATAATTTCTTTAATGATTATGTTATTATTGTTAATTTATAATAATGTTCATATTTAGAACGCAGACCCAGTGGTGATGGGCGCATATCGCAACAGATTACTTATTGGGGCAACAATTGACGACAACGCCGCAACTTCTTGGTTCAGCAATTTCGGATACCACGACGTAGCGACATCTCTTGCCACTCTACATTCAGCCATACTCAAAGGCATCAACTCTACAGCCACTCTTAGCGTATTCAATCACCCGTTACAAGCTAATTATAGAGACGGTGTAAGTAACAAGTATTAATATAAGCATGTTTTGTTAGTCAATATGTCTTATAAGACATATAGAAAATTGAGTATAAATTCTCATTTTCCAAACAATAAACTTGTAATATTTTCAAAGATTCGTAACCTAATTTTGAAAATATCCACAACTAATGTTACTAATTTCATGTCCAACATCCACCAATATCCCAGCACCTAAAATATAAAACATGGAATTAAAAAAGGAGCCAACCAAACCGATACTATATCATCATCTTCCTGCCCTTATCCCACTCTAAGTGGGGTCGGCACAACATGTTATAAACATGCTGTCACATGATTTGGCTGCGTTTTTACGACCGGCCGCCTGCCTGACATTAACTTACCCCTGTCGTATTTTACGACACCTCGGTAACAAAGAGGATGGTCTATTCTACTAAACCGGATACCACACGGTGGGTCAACTTGCCTTAGTCGCCTTTTACGACACCTCGGTAAGAAATGAGGTTGGTCTATTCTACTCAGCCGGATACCACACGGCGGGTCGACTTACCTTAGTCGCCTTTTACGATACCTCGGTAAGAAATGAGGGTGGTACTATTCTATTCAGCCGGATACCACACGGCGTAACCAAACCGATACTATAGTGATGTGAATATAATTATACTTAGTCTGAGTCTTTACTGAGGCTTATTCGACTGCTGGACTAGATCATGGGCATAACCTTCGTGTTTTCTAACCTAAAATCTGGATTTTATATATTTTGCAAAGAGGATAACATTCTACACATACTTGAATTTACCACTTTGTGTCGGACTGTGACACATTTGGATAGTGTGAATTTATTTTTTCAATAACTCTGTCCTTAAAATCTATAGTGGAAATGGAAGTGTAGTTTTAATATTTATAAATGAAACATTATTGTTACGTATAAAAATAAAAGTACAAGAAATATATTCTGGATATAATTATTTGAATGGAAAATTCAGTTATTCGGTTTGTTTCAGACCGATCTCCAGCTGATGGCCACGTTGATGTCAGTACAAGTTTCAAATAGCGTTGGCAATAGTCTTGTTATCGTCAGTGCTGTTTTTATTATGTTTTATATTAAGGTATATAAATTGCACTATTCGTATTTTACATATTCTTTTAATTACTCACACAAAAAGCTATAAATATAACAGAAACATTCCGCTATCTTTACAGCTTCCACCAATTTATAACATTAACTATATTCACAATATGATAACGTCATATATTCTTTTATATTAATCAGCTGTGGTAGTCCAGCGGTAACACCGTGCGACTCTTTCTGAGAGATCACGGGTACAAACCCGGGCAGATACCGATAAGTTTTTCTGTTAAAACTTATGTTTCTAATTGAAAATTGCAATTTATCACACGCTTTTCGGTTATGGAAAACATCTTGTGGAAACCCGTATATCTCTAGAGAATTCTGAAGATATGAGTTACCTACCAATCCGCATTGGAGCAGCGTGGTAGGTCTTAGCTCCAAACCTTCTCTCCAAAAACGGAGAGAAGAGACCTATTCTCAGCAGTGGGTTAGTAACAGGCCGCTACTTAGTTACTTACTTTAATATATCCTCATTTTTAAGGAACTGACATACGAGCGGAAGTTTGCATATAAGATTAATCGATTTGTTCATTGTATAGGAGCGTGTAAGTCGAGCAAAATTACTACAACGTGCTGCAGGCATGCAACCTGTTGTGATGTGGGGTGCCGCCGCCATTTTTGACTGGGCTTGGTTCTTGGTGCTCTGTGTGAGCATAGTCATCTCGTGTGCGGCTTTTCAAATGATTGGCATGAGCAGCGCTACAGAACTAGGTATGTACCAGTTGTATTTTTTTTATAATATTTATACTTTCTCTCTCTCAAATACTTATGATATATTATTAAAGAACTGACCATTTTTATATAGTAAAAAGTTATGAAGTTGATTACATAATTTCATATAGCTTCTGAGTTAAACATGTATAGGAATTTCTGCTTACGAAATAGTTGTCCACGGTGTGTATTTATTTTTTAATCAAATAATACAGATTTATAGAAATTTAAATATTCATAATGATTAACTACTTCGATTCGGATACCAAATGTTTTTCGGTCAAAAACATTGTACTTAAGGTATTTATCATTTCCACGATCTCGGTCCTACAATTAACAACAAGCCATGCTTTTTGTAAGGATTAATTAATAATTTTGTAAAAATCTTTATGGATAAGCCGTGTTAGCCGGCTGAGAAGAAAGGGGTCGTAAAAGGCGACCTAGGTAAGTGCCGTGTGGAATCCGACTGGGTAGAATAGACCACCCAAATTTTTTACCGAGATGTCAAAAAAGGCGACTGAGGTAAGTTGACCAACCGTATCAGGTTGAGTATAATAGACCTCCCTCTTTCCTACCGAGGTGTCATAAAATACGACTAAGGTAATCTGACGTCAGACAGGTAGCCGGTCGTTAATTACGTACCTAAATCATGTGACAACATGTTGTACCGACCCCACTTTGAGTGGGGTAAGAGCAGGAAGATGATAATTATTTTTATTGTCTTTAAGTTCATAGGAAGGTGTTGCAGTTATTAAAAATTTCATTTCAATTTCCAGGCCGGCTGTATCTATGTATAATGGTGTATGGTGCAGCTATGTTACCCTTTCATTACTTATTCTCGCTGCTCTTTACCGGACCTGCGCTTGGATTTGTTATCATGTTCTTCATTAACATACTTTTTGGTTAGTAGTATATACATTGTTATTATTTCATTTAAAGTAAAATTATAACGAATGAGACTGGGAAACCTTCATAACTTTTACAAAGTAACGCTCTTCAAGCTTTTTTAAATTGTTTTACCAGGTAGCTATCCGACCATGCGTTGCTGTGGCTTAGTCTGATTTCGACTCATCCTCGGTTTCGACTCATCCTCGAAACTGTTATTGACATTTCATTAAAATGTCAGAAATTTACAGGATTATCCGATGGGTCAATCTAAAGATTGACAATAAATTTTATTAACATCGGTCCACCCGTTTCGATGTCAATACATACATACTCTCTTTTATAGGTATATATATGGATCTGTAGTTACTTTATCTGATATTTGAAATTGTTTTGATCACCTGTTTTGACAGACATCTGTTTTGTTTTGTACATTTGAATTTTTTTTCAGGTTTAATTGGGGCCCAAATCGTAGATACACTGTCAAATCTTACAGGTAACGCTCCTTATGCAGCCGATATCATGGATTATATACTACAATTTTTCCCGCTGTACAGTTTGGTTACCTCTGTTAGGTATGAAATATTAACGTTAATATTATACAAAAACGATATTTTTCCTTTACACGTATTTAATATAATAAGAAGCAATTCTCCAAAAAAGTCAACGCAATTAATCTTTTACAACAACTTGTCGATTCCACGCATAAAAAACGACTACATCAAATAGCACTACCACTTTCCTCTCCGCACCGCTCAGTTCCTCTCCACACCGCTCCGCTCCTCTCCGTACCGTCTCGCTCCTCTCCGCACCGCACCTTTCTGCTCTTCAGCACACCTCACCACAGATAACTTCGCGTCTATAGAGACGTAACTATGGTACAACTTCCGCTCTTCTCATTTTCCTTCCGTTACAATTAATAAATAAAATATAGGACAATTTCATACACGTCATCCATCCACAAGATAAGTAACTTAATACTTGTGTTATGAGTGACAAACAGCTCTTAAGTATATACATATAAATTATAAATTTTACTATAGTACTTAAATATCTACACTTAAAATTGAAGAGCTAACGAATTATTTATAGAAAGTTTTTGCTCCTGTACTCTTTACGTCTTTACTCTTTGGTGTCACTTAATTCAATAGATACTAGTTATTATTTATTCATATATGTATTGACATATAGTAAAAGTAGTTGTTTCTATTATTAAGAACTTAAAATGCTATATTTTTAGGATTAATTAGAAATTTTATATCCTTAGAAAAACTTTTCGCATCTTATCTGTTCCTTTCTCTTTTCTTCATAACACTTACTAATAAACATACTATTATTAAATAAAAGTAAGCAAACATGTAAAAAAGATATAAACATAGAAATGAGCCTTGTTTAAGCAACAATGCTGATAAATATAAGGCGGGAGTTGTAGACCGTTTGCTGAAACAAATGAAAATGTGATACGGGTATTGTTTATTTGTCCCGTTATATAGATCGCTGAATCACGTTGGATTGATAAGATATTCTTGCCTAGAGTATTGCGAATACTTGATGACAGTCATGCCAAATATACCAGAATGTAACATGGAGTTTTTATGCAGAAACTTCACCAGGACATGCTGTGGTAAGTTCTGTCGGATCAGTTATAAGATTATATAAGATTATTTGTAGGGAATCTCACCAGTTGTGGGACTATCTTCTGTTTAACACTCAAGACATAACGTATATACGTTATGTCTTGAGTGAGAACTTTATTCAGGAAGGCTATAGACTATATAGTCTATAGCCTTCCTGAATAAATGGACTTATGGGATCTTAAACTCAAAGAATTTTTCAAATCGGTCCAGTAGTTCCTGAGATTAGCGTGTTCAAACAAACAAACTCTTCAGCTTTATATATTAGTATAGATGACCCCAATATTTTTAATTAAAATTAAAGACTTAAAAAATTTGTTTTGGCCGCTACAATTAAAGTATGTGAGAGGAGACATTCAAGGAATTGAGACGAAACGAAACGAGTATAGGGGTACACAGTGGGCTGGTGAAGTTGGCAATCGGGAAGACAGACTTTAATCCAAAATTTTCTATAACTTCAATCAGAAATTCGAAATGCCTTTCTGACGGCGTCATATAGTTTTGATACCTTACCTAAGCTCAGCGTTTATATTTTTAAATTACAGTTCGTGAAGATCCGTACTTTGAGTGGGAGGAACCAGGAATTCTGCGGTATATGATATGCACACTCGTATCCTGTATTTTCTTATGGTCATTGCTGATGGTAATAGAATACAATTTACTCCGGAAGGTACGTTTATTTTGATTAAGATTGGCACAATTAAAATTTACTAGGGCTTATCAAATTCTAATTATCAAATAGTCCTCTCGAAATACCTAGGATAGTATTGCATTGGAAAAGTCATAATTAGTCGAAATTCAAAATTCAGTATATAGGGGGTTTAGGAGGCGATAATTCGATCTAGCTGGGTTTTATTTAAATAAACTGAAGTTAATCTCTGTTTTCAGGCATGAAAAAATGCTAAAATATACATAGAATACAAAGGTTATTTTTATTGTCATTTGTAAAGTTGTGATAGCATCGTTGGGTACGGGCAGAATCTTCTTCTCCGTCGATACGCTCTTGTCAGAGCGGTCGTGGCCGTCACCAAGTTGAAGCGCTTATCGCTCGCCTTACGATGTTACGCCATTTCTCTCTGTTTGCCGTCTTCCTGGCGCATTCATGAAGAATAAAGAAAACGGGCAGAATAAAGTGGTGAAAATACCCGGGATTAATTCCGAAATATCACCAGCCTTTTCTTTCTTTTTTTATTTACTTTTATTCTTTTTTAAAAATTACCGAGCGAAACTCGGTCGCCCGTGTGTGCATAAAAATGATATTTTTTGCGCAGAGTTAATTTCGACAAGAACTTAGTAATCTTTTATATTTTTATATATTTATGTCCATCTCGTTATATTTAAAAATAGGATATTAATATTTTTTGGTTTGGAGATAGGCACATGTTCTGATAAAGTGTCGGTTGTTATTCTTTGCTCATTTAAAGAATATTTTATTCAGTTGTTCAATCGGAAGAAGATAGCGCCACCTGTAGACGAATCATCTCTTGATTGTGATGTGGTAAATGAAATGAGACACGCTGAACGCGTGGACACAAGATCGTCCGATATAAGTTTGGTTGCGCGCGGTCTGACAAAATACTATGACAATGTTCTTGCTGTGGATCAAATATCTTTTAGTAAGTATCTGCTTATTTAAATGCATCATCTACATATATTTTAAAACAAAGTCCTTAAAAGCTGTCTGTCTATTTTTGATCGATTTTGTCAAAATCTACTAATCGGATCTTAGTATGGTTTTTGCTAAAAGATTGTGCAATATTTAAGAAAAGTTTATATTAAGAAAGCATTTTAATGGGACTTTCACTGGAAGACAGAGAAAACTGTTAAGCTACATCTACTTTTAAAGAAGAATTACTGCGTGATCGGGTGCGGCGACGAGGGCTCGTTGCGTAATATAAAAGAGGTGACTGCACTTACCTCAATACTCGATTTCGTCCTACCACCCTTGTACCAAGTAGGCGAGGACTCAGTTAAGCGGTTTGCCTACAACAGCATCTCATGTGGCTATCAAATTAGTCCTTTGGGACTGCCTTAGCTACCGATACTATATTTTGGAATATGTTCAGGGTAACTTCCTTCAGTTCTAAAAGTTAATCTTGAAATACTTTTTGTTATTCCTCAAATTTCATTTTACTTTAAGGAAAAATATAATTAAACAAATTTTTTTTTTAGCTGTAGGCAAAGCAGAATGTTTTGGATTACTGGGTGTAAACGGTGCTGGTAAAACGACCACCTTCAAAATGTTAATGGGAGACGAAACTGTTTCTGATGGTGACGCTTTTGTCAGTGGCTATTCAGTTAGGACTGACATCACTAAAGTACACGAGAGTATAGGTAAATAACAATTATTAATTGTGGTAAATAATTTGATAAATAATTCTACTTAAATGATATATTTTTCTCTTTTTTTTAGGTTACTGTCCTCAGTTCGACGCGGTGTTTAACGAGTTAACCGGACGCGAAACCCTACATCTGTTTTCTAGATTCCGTGGACTCAAGAACGCTAATTGCTCTATTCGCGCTGAAGCATTGGCGAATGCACTTGGTTTTAGCAAACACCTTGATAAAAGGGTGAATATTGTACTGATTAATTGTATAGTAAATAATTAAGTAAATGTAATGTAACGTTTTCCTTTCTGAGATCAGAAAGACTATTTAGGCCAGCGTTTCACTACGTGGGACCAAATTGCCCTCCAGTGGAGCCACTGGACAATTTGGCGAATTCGAAAATGGACACGAGTTTATTCTTCTTTCCTTTCGCTTCGGGCTATTTAAATGCAATGCTAGATTTCGATGCCAAATTTAATTAAACAACCAAATCCTTATCCTAAAACCTATACATATGAATTTATTTAGTGAACACTTCAGTTTTGAATTTTAAAAGTATGTGTGTCACAAAAAGGGGCATGAGGTTTTTAGAAAATTTTTCGGTATCTAAAACTATAAATATGATAAATAAATATATGGGACACTTACACACTCGGTCGTCCGTTCCCAAAGTAATTTAATACTTGTGCTATAGGTGACAGACAATTGATGAATACTTACATAGGTACCTATATGATTTTAAATACATACTTAAATACACCCAGGTTCGAAGAACCAACAAATTCGTTTACAGAAAATGTTGGTCCTCGGCGAAAATTGAAGGCAGGAGCACTACCCCTTGCGCCAACAGGCCAGTCACTATAATTGGTCGCATGAGTCAATTAAATCGTCATTATTTCAAATGTACATCCAACAGGTCCACCAATACTCGGGCGGCAACAAGCGCAAGCTGAGCACGGCGGTCGCCCTGCTGGGCCGCACGCGGCTCATCTTCGTGGACGAGCCCACGACGGGCGTGGACCCCGCGGCCAAGCGGCAGGTGTGGCGCGCCATCCGGGCCGCGCGGCGCGCCGGCCGGGCCTTCGTGCTCACCTCGCACAGCATGGAGGAGTGCGAGGCGCTGTGCGACAGACTCACCATCATGGTCAACGGCCGCTTCCAGTGCCTGGGCTCGCCGCAGCGGCTGAAGAACAAGTTCTCTGAAGGTATGTAATTTGTAACAATATCTGACTTATGACCAGGAGGCGTAGAGGTTAAGTATGGTTACAAAATTTATTAAAAATAATTGAATACATTTTTTTAGTGTATTAAACCGCATGTGTCACAAAGTAATTTCTGATTATTTTTTTATAGGATTCACGCTCACAATTAAGTTACGATTACAAGAAGGAGACCGATTACAGAGCGAAGAGAAAACAGAGACTATAAAACGTTATGTACAGTCCAACTACAAAGATCCTAAATTGATGTAAGTATCCTCAGTACCATATCCTTGCTAACCCCCGATCAAGCCGATTTTTGTTTTTTATCATATTTACCGTCTCGATTATTTTCAATATTGCTATTCTGTCTATCTAAAGTCTGTCTATGTAAAGTTAATTCTGCACCGATTTTAAACACAAAATTTAGTGCAGTGCATGCGAAGAATATCATCAACGACGCGCCTTAGTGTTAAACAGAAAAAAAGATTCGAGCTCACATTTTTTTTTTAAAAGCGGCAAAAAATACCGTTAAAAAGCTTATTGAGTCCCGTCAAAGCACATGTTTATATCAAATGAAGAAGCATTAGTTACATTCCATTAAATTGTGAAAGTACATTGACCATGATAGGATGACAACTTATTAATTATAAATATAAAAAATGATTTTTAGTCAAACGACAATTTCATATAAAAATGATTTTTTCTCTACGAAATTGATTATTTCTATGAAGTTTATGTTTGACCTAGACTTTACTAAACCTATTATAATTCTCTAGGGAAGAATACCAAGGCCTATTAACATACTACTTACCGGACCGCAGCATGCCTTGGTCCAAAATGTTCGGTATTATGGAGCGAGCCAAACGAGACCTGGACGTGGAAGATTATAGCATATTGCAAGCAACATTGGAGCAGATATTCCTGCAATTTACAAAATATCAACGCGAAGGGTAGATACTAGATAGCATTATAAATGTATCTATATACGTAATGCTTTACGCTGTTACAAAAAAATGTACCAAAGTTGTTATACTTTTACGGGTAAATTTCGATAGTCAGGTTGTGATAGTTCAAAAAAAAATAACTATGATTGTTAAACATTGTAAATGGAGCATCTATAATAAATCCTAAAATAGATCATAAGTAATAGCCATAGCTTACACCAATTTCTAAGAAGTATGGCGTCACTTTACTAGATAATATAGGTAATGATTTTTTTTCTGATTCCCACTTTGAGCCGTTATTATGTGAATATTTGAAAAAAAATTTCAATATGTTTTTAAATACATCACATTATTAAACCAATAGTTTCAAAATATTATAAATGCGAAAGTGTTTGTTAATTCTTCTCTGACGTCTGGGCGAAGTAAGAGATCGATGTGATATGGGTAACCTTCTTGAAGAGGAAATCTTGTCCCATTTTCAGTACCTTAGACCAAATAATAATAAAGTATAAGACCAAGAATTATCGTCTCCAATTCATTCAAATAAAATGTGTTTTTTCTTTAAATTCACTGCCTTATAAATAATTTATTTAAGTATTCTAGAATTAATATCTATTCAGTTCAGGAGAACTCTAGATCTTTCAAGGTTTTGTAGCGAGTACGAGAGATATTTGAAAACTTTTTCTAAGCAAGAAATTCCCTTCAGTTACCTTAATCAAATTACGGAATTAGATTTATTTTTGAACTCTTTATTTTTTTATGAATTAATATGGTATTCAGACATCAAATTTAAAAATTCAAAATGCATATTTTATATGAAGGTTCTTTGGTTGACATTTGATATAAATGAAATATTGACTTTATGTACGCAATGTAAATAGAGATATGACATGTACACTAGTCTTTGGATATGACATTATATGATAAGTAGGGTAATGTTACCTTACCTTGACATAATTTTTGTTATCATATTAAAGTATTTTAATACATTTAATAAGTTCAAGAGGCTGTAAGAAGTTTTAAATATAACGTAAATCTACTTGTTTTCTCATGTTGTTAATATTTAGAAATACTTTTATACGTTTTTTATTTGGTTGCAAATTAGCATTAAGTTAATAATTTAAAAAAAATATATTTATTTTTATACATGTAAAAGTTTTTTACTTAAATGAATTATTTTTAAAAATAATGTTAATTTAATTAGACGATAGAAAAATATAAATATAATTTGTGATAAATATAATTTTAGGAGGAATTTTTTCACAGTTATAAATATTAAACTAAAGTAAAAAATTAAAAAATACTTTATAATAATCTTTAATTGTAATGTCAATGTAAAGAAAATATACACATAAAAACATGCTTTTGTTTTTTTTATTAGTATAAATTATTTATATTATATTATTGTTATTTTAAATTAGTAATTAAGTAAGTTATTTTTTTATTAGTAGAAATTAGTTGATATAAATAAAACACTATCCAGATTGATATATTTTATTAAAAAACCTGTATACATAATATAGATATCGCGAAAAGTTTTGCTTACAAAATTCAATGCATATTGTAGAAACACGGCAAATAAACCTCGAAAGTCACTACGCGAAATGCCCGGGTAATTTCCACATACTTTTTATGTGTTCGAAAAATTGGACTTAACTGATAACTTAGGAACATACGAATATCATATAAAATATAATATCTGCACAATCAGCATCGATATTGACAATAATTATAGAACACATAATCACACAAGTACCATATTATTATATGAATATAGAGAAACTAATAAATAATAATCATATAATACGAAGTATTGTTCAACCTATACAATTATAAAAAAAAAAAAAATAACTGTAATGATTTTATAGAAGGGTTTTTTTTTATATTTTCATTAACTGTTTTCGGTTGAAAAGGCTTTGAAAAACTATAAACCCATTTCTCTCTAAAAACCTTTCTTTTATAGACAAAGCTTTTAAAAGCCTGAGAAAAATGTAAATTGAAACAATTTACTTGTCGCTTAATAAGTTCTTAGAGTCAGAAGATAGATCCAGCACCAACAAAATTGTTTGTTAACTGAACATACTGTATGTTAAGTACATGATCTCGTAATATTACATGAATTGAGAGTACCCTGGGATACTAACTGGGTTTAATATAGAATAACTGCTATGTGTTGACTACCATCTAAATATCATCATCATCATCCTCCTGCCCTTATCCCACTCTAAGTGGGGTCGGCACAACATGTTATAAACATGCTGTCACATAACTTGGCTGCGTTTTTACGACTGGCCGCCTGCCTGACGTCAACTTACCTTGGTCGTATTTTACGACACCTCAATAAGAAAGTGGATGGTCTATTTTACTAAACCGGATACCACACGGTGGGTCAACTTACCTTCGTCGCCTTTTACGACACTTCAGTAAGAAATGAGGTTGGTCAATTCTACTCAGCCGGATACCACACGGCGGTTCGACTTACCTTAGTCACCTTTTACGACACCTCTGTAAGAAATGAGGATGGTACTATTCTATTCAGCCGGATACCACACGGCGTAACTACCATCTAAATATATACCTTTAACTTCACAAAAATCTGTTAGGTACGTTTGTTACTGTCATAGAGTTATCATACTTAGAATAGTGACGCCATAGGCAGGTCTGTAAGAGACAATATCACAATAAATAATGAGAGGGAAGATGAAACTGTTATACTTCATCTTTGTCTAATCACACATAAAAAAGAGAGACACATAGATCGCCATCATTTGTTTTCGCTTTATTATAATAAGTCACAACTTCGGCTGGCTTCCCTAATCTATGGTTACATTGAGTTTATAAAAACTTGCGATTATATGTTCAAACTATTTAAAAATTAAAGCATACGGTAACTGGAAAGTGTTTTACATATTTAAAGTAATTTGTAGCTTATACACTATATTTATGACTTATTATTATATCTATGTATTATCTAATGCTGATTGTGCTGGCTACATTAAAAAAATCACAATTATGATCACAAAATATAAACGTCTCTGACGGAAATATTCGAAAACGGTAGGAATTAAAATTTGTTTTGTTACATTTCATATTAAGAAACTTTAGCTACTTATTCATAAGATCGTACGTAAAAAAAATACATCGAATTTTGAAGGATGCTGTATGCCTTATAAATTTTAATCTAGAAGTAATAGGATTTGTATAATAATAAAATAATCATCGCCTATAGAAATATAATACCCAAAACTTTGTGACTTTCACCGTTACGAATATATTGACAGGATATATACTATTGTATTGTGTAAGATACTTAAATTTTTTAATATAGAACACATAACAGTGCCCATAAATTACTTTTGTGAAGCGCAAAGCACATATTGCAAAAAAATATATTTTTTCAACAAAAAACACGTCCATTCGGATTCCACACGATTATTTTATATAGAATAAATTCCGTAAAAGTATTTCCTATGACACACTACGATGGGAATAAATAAAAGAATATGGTTTTACCTTGTTTTCATTCGAAAACTATCGAGTTTTCTTAGCAAGAGTTGATATGAAATATCTATCGTTAAGAAAATATTATAATGCAGGTATACAAAATACTGAATTAATGTTTGGAGGAAATTAAAACTTTCAGTAATGTTATATATTTTGAACTACGTCAATTAAATACCCCGTTTATATTTACAATATTTCATATAAGACACATCAGCTACTTAAATCTACTTACAAACATACATTTTGCGACGATACACCTAAACTAAACTTTTATCACGTTTGCATAATAATTAGGTACAAAGCATATAACATTAAGATATAAGGGCCCAATTTCACACAATACAAAATGTCCTGTAGTAGTTAGATGCCCTTAAAAGGTTCTTTAGAAAATGAAACGGACAGTAAAATCTAAAAATATTGTACTTGCAATTTAATTATCAACTACTATTAGATATGAATACTTCATTAGTTTTTAGAGCAGTAGTATATCTCTACATATCATAAAACAAAATTCTCTAAAATTGTTTGTCTGATGCGATCGATTTTCTCAAAATCTACATTTGACATACATTAAATGAACGGATTTTTGTATGGTTTTTACTAAAAAATTGTAGGAATTGTTTTAGGAAGGTAAAGAGTACATTTTTCAGAACAGCTTAACCGATTTTGATGGGAAAATCGATGGGAGAATACTAGAATTCCCGCAGGTCGGGATGTACGCAGGAAAATTTGTGACACTGAATTCTAAGAAGAATTCTATAAATGGGCGAAGTTGTGGGCACAAATATATGTCATTTTAGACAATTGTACATTTTTTATTATAGCAATACTTAATTTGTCTAAAGTAGTGTAGAGTAGTAGAGTATCATGAGGGCGGGGAATAATATATCTGAATATGAATTTCAAATTTGAAAACCACGCATATAAAATATATTGCATATACAATAAACTTCTCTGTTTAGTAAAATAACTACACTTTCAGTCTTGGAAAGTAAGCAGTCGACTCGTTTAAAAAAGTATCAAATTATTTTATGAACACGCTGAAATTCTTGTAGACATTTAAATCTTTTATTTATTCGTAAGAATAAATGACGTTTAAAAATTTTCATTGATCATTGATTTTTTGGAATCATTCAAAATAGAATTAATCTATCTTAACTGGAAAACGTATATAAAATCTACTTGTATATTTTTATTCTATTTTTACCTATTCAAGATATCTTGTTACCTAAACGTCATTTACCTTTTCGAATTAAAAAAAATCTACGAAACTATATGATTACTATTCGTCAGTGGAGTACCTATTTAAGTACTTAAGCTATCAATACACAGAACAACAATAGTTATTTTATTTTTCACAATACACTTTCTAAATAACATGACAACAACACTTAGGTACATAGACACGTCTAAACATTTAATATACGTATAAAATAGTAGAGGTAAGTACTATTTAATACCACTGAGGGTCATACCTCCGGGTAAAATAAGCAGCTGTGTAGGGTAAAATAAATGATTCCGTCGGGAAAAATAAGCGACTGCGTCGGGTAAAATAAGCGTCTGCATAGGGTAAAATAAACGGCTGCATCCGGTAACATAAGCGGCTGTATAGGGTAATATAAACTTTTGTATCAGGAAATATTAGTGGCTGCAGCAGTTAAAATAAGCGGTTACATCAATATGATAAATTTATAGTTGTAGATCATAAATACATATATACTGAAACCGATTTTTAAAAACCACGATGCCGATGATGAAATCTTCATTACTCTCTATGCAAAATATTTATAAAAATACAGGCACAGGAATATGAAAGTTTTTTTATAAACTGTAAATAAGTTCATGACGTCATTGTTTAATAATTTTTGTCCATTTTAAAATAATATAAAAATAATTTTGGTAAATTGGAATGACTGAAATTCCCGATACACTCTTAAATCCTCCGAAATGAAAAGAGGTAATAAAATAAATAGGTACTTAAGTACGATATATTATTTATTTCTATAGTCGTACTGAGATTGTTCACTTAATAAGATCTACCAAATATATAGGGAAAGTTAATACTTCCAATATTAGCAGGTAAAAAAAATTTGCGATAATAAACTGGTAACATTCAATCGTTATAAAAAAGGTGAGTCTTACTCACTAGCTATAGTATAGAGATCCATTGGGCTATTCGGTTTGACCTTGTATACGAGTAAAGCGTAAAAATACTTGTTCGAGAGTGGTTTGAGATACAGAGTAGTCTTCGATGGGAAACTGTTCGCGAGCTTGCTCCATGAGGTCAAAGACTTGCCACCAAGGCAGGTTGTTATCATCTAAGTAGTATGTACTTATTCCTAGGTATGTTTCTCTGCAAACAGAATATTTTTTTTAAATATATGTCGGATGCAGAGATTACTCAGTGACATTTGTTAAGTTGTTTAATAGATCGTATATTAGGTTCCAATCTGAGTATATCAGACACAGGGCTCACAAGTGATTTATAGCTAGCAATAGTTGGGATTTTTATATAAGCAGGGACTAAAAATGGCCAAGTAAAGACAGTTTAGATCATGTCATTGTAGATCAGTCTAGATAATGTCTAGAGCTTGTCTTGGATAGACAAGTAGGTTCTATTTAATTGGATTGTTACTGAATCAACTACGATCGCTAGTTAGGTTGTTGTTTTTATGTTGTACGGGTAGATCCCCATCTACCCACATTAAATAAATGTAAAGAGAATCAATCCTTAGATTATTATTATTCCTTATAGGAGCAGCCAAGTTTCTTGTCACTCCGTGCATTCCGAACTACTGATAAAATCGTTGTAGTAATAGTATTCCAAATTATTATTAACTTGCCCTTGCCAAGACCTTTTCGACCATTTTAATTGTTTTCCCTCTTTGTATCTTTTTTATTACTATTTTTCCAACACATAAAATTTATACTTTTTATAATCCTAAGAATTGTCTTAAACATAAGACTAATAATTACGACGAAAAAATAAAAGATATCAAAACTTACATAAGTTTAGCATCTATAAATTTGTCAAGGACGTATTGATTTATTTTTGCTATACTAGCTTCCCTTTCCGGTCCCGCCTTACATTTAACTATAAGAGTATAACCTGCGAACAAAATACTTCTATGTTATCCATGGCTTTAAAAACGATAGGCCCTAGGATAGGATAGACGAAACTTTATGCTTCAACGTGCCATTTTATCTACTTAATTTTGAATGAGGTGTTAGGCGTTGCATTAAATCTTACACCTTGTAATTAACGGGAAAATAATAAATAGTATCAATCAACTCGAAAACTCTTTATTTAATACCAAAAGGTGCAAAATACGTGCATATGCAATATTTCAATTATACACACAGTTTTAAATTGTTTAGAGTCCTCCAGAGTTCTTTAATAGGCGAAGCAGCAAGCTATGTTTAGAAGTTCTAGGTGATGAACTATAGTAGTCATAATAGGTAATCGTGTCGTTATGTTGAAATAACGATGGATAAGGCGTACAGTTTAAAGAACTGGCTGACATTGGGATCAAGGGGACAATGGATAGAATGTATCTATTTTGGGCTAAAATCATTGAGAACTTGTGAATCAAAGTGTCATATATGAAAATTCTGTGAGAAGACGTAGGCCAACCAGTAGACGTCCACATTGGAGTACTTATGTATTTTAATGAACTAATTAAAGCTGCGTCTTCATTCATATAAAATTTATTCTTAAAAAATACCTTTTTCAAGTATAATTTTTAACATACCATTCCCGAAGGAAAAAAGGGTTTATTTTCTAATATATAGACTTATTATATAAGCTGCTCTTCTTCTTCGTTGTATAACTCTTGTCAGAGCGGTTGTTATTTTTTTATATACATACATGTTATACGCCTCATATAAGCTGCATTTATACCAAATTTCAGCAGAGAAAACTAACAGACTTTCACATTTATAATAATAGTATTTATAGTAAGTATAAGATGAATACCTTGAGAGAACTTGTTTTTCAAATGTTGCAATGGGCCCAAGCAGTAGAGTCGGCCGTTGACCATCACAGTGAGGCGGGAACACAAAGCTTCACACTCCTCCATACTGTGCGAAGTTAGGACAATACTGCGCCCGCCACGCACAGCCTCATTTACGCTAGCCCACACTAGACGTTTTGATGCTGGATCCATTCCTGAAATTAAAAATTAACTTTAAATCATACTAACATAAACGCCAAAATCTGTGTTGTTACTTTAACACTAAACTAAACTACTAAACTATTACACTAAACACGTGTAAATTACTTAGATGATAAGAATGCGTGGACTACTGTTCGACCCTGTAAAAGACAGTAATGGCTTAATGTAATTAGCAATAAGAATTATATTTTAAAAGAGCAACCGCTTTGCTGGCTTTTCTCGGTAGGACCAGGTTAGCAGTACAATTGACTATAAGCACTTGTTTACAAGTTTACTTGAATAAAGAATATTTTGAATTTGATTTTGTCTGTCACGTATTCCGCTTAACCAATATTGATATAAGATAATATATAATATAATAAGTTAGTTTGTCTTTGAGGATCAAGTGAAAAACACTTTGAATTATTGTATTAAAAGCTTATGTTGGCGCGATCAAAGTCTCCCGTCACCAATAATACTAAATATTTTTAAACAAATATATTATAACAAGATAACAAAAGCTAAAGATACATCAAGTTAGTTATGCATAATATTATAGAATAGAATGCCTATGAGTGAGATAATGGTTAAACATAACAAAAAGTATAAAAACATTATGGTTTTAGATGCTCGTAATAATTTAAAACGAAATTGCTACGATACCTGTCGTGGGTTCGTCGAGAAACACTAAAGGGGAGTCCCCAAGAAGTGCAAGAGCGGTACTGATTTTTCTTTTAGTGCCGCCACTGCATTCGTGTACCTGATAATGAATATGAATAAATATGTGACCATTATAAAAAAAATATCGAGATCTATTTATGTACGATTCAATGTTTATGAACGTAGTAGCGAGTGAGTGAGAGGTATAGATGAGTGACAGAGTGAGATTATTGAATGATGTGTTCAATCAGGTGAATGACATGATGATTTTGAAAAGAAGGATATACTATATGCCATAGATTATACACAATAACTACGAGTGTATGCTAAACGATGGTCTTACAGTAACGTTGTAATTAAATATCCAATTTTAAGTGGATTTTTTAAATTAAAATATTTGCCCATTTGCCAAAAATGACGTTTTTATGTAATCCCACATTTATCTGGCCTAATAAAAAAGACCACCCTCTTTCTTACCGAGATGTCGTAAAAGGCGAATAAGGTAAGACAATCCGCCGTGTAGCATCCGGCTGAGTAGATTAGACCACCCATTTATTACTGAGGTGTCTTAAAGGCGACTACGGTAAGTTGAAGTTAGGCAGGCAGCTGGTCGTAAAATACCTAGCCAAATCATGCAACAACATGTTTATAACATGTTGTGCCGAACCCACTTAGAGTGGGATATGGGCAGGAAGATGATTTCTATAAATTCGGATAAGCTTCATGAATAGCCCACTTATAAATAGCGTACCTATGTACCGTTATTACATGTTTTGCATGCAATATAAGGATTTAAGCTATAACACTACCGTTGTGAAATGGCAATTATATACAAAATATTATAATAAAATACTTTGAAATATAAATATCTTAAAATTATACAATCACCTTTTTGTCATAATGTCTCATAAAGCCCAAGTTTTCGGCTAGTTGAATAGCTCTCGCTGAACCCACTCTCACGGGTATGCCTCGAAGAAGGCAAAATATTTTAAGGGTTTCTCGAGCCGTTAAGTTTTCTACTAACGCGTCGAATTGAGGACAATATCCTAGGGAAACAACAAGAAGTCATTTTTAAAGGGTATCATAAATATTATATTATAATAATGAGCCAAATCGCCCCGCTTTAAAGGGCGTGGAACGGGTAGAATAACGGATGGTACTTTGGTTTAAATAAGACCCACAGTCGGTTAATTTTCCCTCGCATTAGTTTTTATTTACTGATAAATTCTAAGATATCCACTTAGAATATATTAAATTAATATCTTAGAATAAGCTTAGGATTAATATCGTATCCTTAATAGCTTAATGAAATAATAGCTTTGGGACGAAAAATCAGTAACCCGAGTAATTCCCCAGACGAGATATACTTAATATACCTTATATACAGAATTATCTTAATTTTATGTTGTATTGAGTCATTTAAAGTTCTTTATCCCCGCACATGACAACTCTTAATGCCATATCTTAAGTTACTTGCCGACGCCGTGTGGTATCCGGCTGAATAGAATAGTACCATCCTCAATTCTTACTGAGATGTCGTAAAAGGCGACTAAGGTAAGTCGACCCGCCGTGTGGTATCCGGCTGAGTAGAATTGACCAACCTCATTTCATATCGAGGTGTCGTAAAAGGCGACTAAGGTAAGTTGACCCACCATGTGTTATCCGGTTTAGTAAAATAGACCACCCTCTTTCTTACCGAGGTGTCGTAAAATACGACTAAGGTAAGTTGACGTCAGGCAGGCGGACGGTCGTAAAAACGCAGCCAAATCATTTGACAGTATGTTTATAACATGTTGTGTCGACCCCACTTAGAGTGGGATAAGGGCAGGAGGATTATGATGATCTTAAGTTACTTACCGATATGCGCATGCACATCTTGTATATGTGTCTTTATCGAAAGCCCGTGCACATAAGCATCCCCGGAGCTGATTCGAGCGTCGCCCGTCAGCATGCGGAATGTACTAGTTTTGCCCGCACCGTTGACGCCCAAGAGACCAAAGCATTCGCCCTTATGCACAGCTAGACAATACAAAATGATTTGAGCTATAGTATAATTATAATAATATATAAATAATAATAATAAATAATAAATATATAATAATATATTTTCCGATATTATTCAGCTATTTATTGTTCATTATTTAATTGTGGAGTCGTAATCTTATCGCATCCGTTATTTTATACACTGCATCTGGGTAATACTAATAAGTACTATTAATGTTCTGTTATTGACGAATGGTGTTCCGTTTTCATGTTAATAGAATGGTTTTCCGTAAAAAATTCAGGTAACAGACTGCACCGCCATAAATTTTTCGGTCGTTAGGGTCCAAATCTGATTCCAAATAAAGAAAATTTGGGACTGTCGTCGTATTTTTAATAATAGTTATATTATAAGACAAATGTTAGGGATGAATAAGGTACCCTGTTTAATGCATATATAGATAAGTTTATGGCTGTCTGAAAGAAAATGTTAGATCATGTCATAAGACCGCCAAAATTATTTCACTGTAAAGAAACCTGCAAAAACTGATTTTAACATTGTGATCGATTTTTGATACCTACCGAAACTAAGCCTGTTGACTGCAAGGAAGTCTTTGTAGAACTTAGTGAGGTCTCTGCAAACGAGACTGTCTTGCGACAGTTCAGTTCGAGTTAGGGCTTGAACGTTTCTACGCTCGCGTGCCACGTCACCATCTTCATCAGGACTCGGCGGTGGCGGCCGATGAGGACTTTCCGAATAAAATATCTAGTATTCGAATTTGAAATATTTATTTATATTATTGATCTAAATTCTCAAATATGAATGAAAATATATATTCTAGGAACTGTGGAACGAAAGTCGATCAAACATCTCGACGAGTCATAGTCAAAATAGCAAAGGTACTAGTAATATTTTTTAAACAGATGAAACAAAATTAATCTCGATGAGATTTTTGAGATCAGATATTATTCAATCGTATGGTCGTGATTACTTTTCGTAACTTTTTTTAAAGAAGCTCTTAAAGCGCCTCCCCATTAATTGGATTTTTTCTATATAATTTGCTAACCCTAACAACGCTATGCGACATTCTTTGTAAATTTTGTTTACTGTGTTTTATAATAAAGTTAATTAAAAACAAGGCCAAAGTGTTTCTTTGACTTTTAAGGATCCTACTACAGAATCCGAACAGTAGAACATAGGTATGTATATAGTAATAATCATCGCGCTAACGAAGTATTTATATTTTCTCTAGGGCCAAATATCACTTCGAAAGGAACATTTATATACGCAAGTCATACCACTTGGTTTGTCTTGATCATAATTATGATTATAGTTCTGAATACAATGAAAAATATTTAATCTTAAAACTTATTGTTTGCTCCTTCAATACCGACCTTATTCAGGATTTCATATTCTTTTACCAGCAGAATGATGTAACCAAGGAGTCCAACCATAAACATCATGAATAAATATCTCCCGATACCAGGCTCACTCCATTTTAGATGCGGATTGTCCTCAACTATAGAGATAAAATGATAATATGTATCTAAAATTAATAAATATAAGTATAATAGACATCGAACAGCAACGAAGCGTGCAATAAAGTAAATGACGTAAGTGTTAACTCGTATCTTTAAATTCTATCATTGTAAAAGAAGGTTTTAATAAAAAACGTTTATTTTATACCCACAGTAAAACATTTTCTAATACAAAAAAAATGTCTAAGACAAGGTCGATATTTAGCAAAAGGCTAATAAAATATCTTTGATAAGTCAACACGTTATAAACTGGAGTTTGCGAATCTTTAGTAGGAGAATAATAGAGGATAAGAGGAAGACGGTGAAAGAGAGATGGAAATAAAGAAAGTGGTAAAAATAGAACGCTATTGTTAACGTATAAAGAATCAACGTTACACGCGCCTATTTATCCTCTTCTCCCTACGACATGTCAAAAGATCCAACTATCCAACAGCATCTAGGTCAGCTTAGTTTAAATATATAAGCACTTCAACCTAACCTTTACGTCGGAGTTACATATAATAGATATAACAAGCAAAGTCATAGTAAAGTATAATGAAAATAAAAGAACAACCACAGAAAACTCACGTACTACAACAAACCGACACGTTGAGCTTATGACACACGGTGTGTCGCGTGCAGTTGTCGATGTTCTCGAACTGTTTGCAAAGAGCGTCGCAGGCCAGTAATGAGAATGACGAATGGCTCATGTCCCTAATAATTAATAATTTATAGAATTAATTACTTTGTGGCAATTCATAATACAAAAGTAATGAAAATATATAATGCAAGAAAATCGATAGTGATTATGTCGTGGAGTCTCCTGATAACTCTTCGGATACGGGGCGAAATAATCGTTGAGACTCTAGTATTGAATAAGTAGTGTTTGTGTAGTGTTGTATGTGTATATATATATTTTTTTTTGTTCGACGGTATTAAATTTTGGAAAGGTGACTGTGGTTTGTTTGTGAACGAAAGTATGAATATTTGCCAAGTTTTCACAGCTAATCGACCGGAAGAATAATAATCAAATTTGGTACAATTAAAGCTTGCGTATCGGTTCAAAAATCTAGGTTTTTAAATACTTTAAGGTTTGGCATTTAAGTTGACTACTTTATATCGCGGTCTCGCTAGTATGTTCACGTATAAGTATCTATTAAGTTGTATAAAATACACGACAATTTTAACTTTACTTATATACAATTTTTCCCTAAAATGTTGAAACAAATGTGATGGTGGGTTTCAGACTTGGTTAAGTCGCAACACGAGTCGCAAAAGACGTATTACAAGGCAATTTATCATTCCATTGAAATATTATAATCATCTCGCATGATAAGTATATTTATGGAAAAGTCATTGGTACTTCCTAGTAAGTTCCACCGTTCGGCTATTATGGCTGCAGGAATTGACTTAAACGCCGTCTAATCAGAAAATTCATATAAGTATAACAGTACATATTAATAAACATTCATACCTGAAACTTCTACTGATGCAATAAATTGGCAAGGATGAGAAGATCCAATCGAAAATATGCGCATAATATGGATTACCCACAACCGGTAGTCTTAAAACTTCTGTTATGAGGAACGGCATGCAACCTGGGTACAAAAAAATATTATGTAGCAATATAAAAATTATATAAATTATGACCAAAAACCAATTTCATATGTCATAGTTACAAAATCAAAATGCGTAGAATAGGCTAGCTTTTATTATTCCAGTTCTTGGCGTGGGCCTCCTCTTTCTGTTTTTGGAAAGAAGGGTTGGAGCTAAGACATACCACACTACACCAATACGTACACATATTCCCATAATTTTCTAGTCCGCCGTGTGGTATCCGGTTTAGTACAATAGACCACCCTCTTTCTTACCGAGGTGTCGTAAAATACGAGTAAGGTAAGTTGACGTCAGGCAGGCGGCCGGTCGTGAAGACGCAGCCAAATCATGTGACAGCATGTTTATAACATGTTGTGACGACCCCACTTAGAGTGGGATAATGGCAAGAGAATGATGATGATTCCCATAATTTTATAGAGATATTCAGATTTTGTGACGATGTTTGCCTTCGTAGAAGAGCGTGCAATAAATTGCAATTATCAATTAAATCAACAACGTTTTAACAAAAAAATTCATTGATGATTAAACCCGTGACTCTTTTGGAGGAATCGTACAGTCTCACCACACACGCTATACAGTTTATTTAAACAATAAAATTGTTTCAAAATATAATATCTACTAAAAAAAATACTTGCCCGCAAAAATATTTATAAAACACATTTTGGAAAAACCGGTAGCAGCAGCTTCGAAATAAAAAGCAGCCAGATAGTGTAAAGGTATCATCGCAAAAGCGAATATAATTAACACCAGCAAAACTCTACCTGCGAAAAGGTATTCTTATTATCTCACTATGTAAATTGTATGTATTTTTACATGTAGTTGATAAAATATTTTTATACTCTGTTTTTGGTTTTCTAAAAATATACTTTTAAGATTTTTTTTTTTTGAAAGAACATATAATAATTTAAAAACCTATCTCCAATATTTTACTTAACTTTAAAACTGTAATGTTAAATTAATATAAAAAGTAAAACACTGTCTTACTGACAGGTAAAGGGTATGCGTATGATAAATCCTATCCAATCCTGCTAATATTATATATGCGAAAATTTGTGGGTATGGATGTATGTTTGTTACTCTTTACGGCAAATCTGCTGAACCAATATCGATGAAATTTGGCACAATTATACCTTATGCACCGGAACATATAGGCTATAGAAATCCTGTTAATTCTATAGGAAAAAGATGACATGCGAGTGCGCCATCTATTATCAACCTATCACGCGACAACAGTCCATGCAAACGAAATTGCAGGTAAAAGCTAGTTGTTAGTATAAATTAATAATGGTATGGTACCCGTGACGCACGCCAACTTAAGCTTTTTAGTACCCTTAATAATGTTTTTTCCTTTCGAAAGAAAATACTTGATTTTATATAGGTACTATATATTTGTTACTCCAGTGTAAAAGCTAACAGACACACTTTCGCATTTTTATACAATATATTTTTTATGGATGCTAGGATTTTTTTCTATAGAAAACTGTTAGTTTATATAAAAATAATGTATTACACCTAAGGCCATCTAGCGTTAAAGTATGCAAGTCATGTAGTGTTTGTTCATTATCTGTATTTCTATGAATAAAGCTTCTGTTTCGTTCCAAGTCTAATAAGAGTCACTGCGTTTTATTATCCTTTTATTAGGTTATGGGCCCAGAGCTCAGAATTATGGCTCTTTAGTTTTATTTTTCTGCTAAGTATCGCGAAAGTTCAAAAGTTATCAAGTGTAATTATAATTCGCAGTAGGATATTTAGATTAGCTAGATAGGCATTCTATTTTATTGTCGTACAACAAGAAAACAAAATGGCGGCAAATTATATTGTAAATGTGCCGAAATTAAGAGGCAGAGAAAATTATAGTGAGTGGGTATTTGCAGCGGAAAATTTCTTAATCCTAGAAGGAATGATGAAATGCATCAAACCTGAGGAAGATGTAAGATTGTTTGCCGAGGATGATGCAAAAACAAAAGCGAAACTAATTCTCACGATTGACTCTTCATTATACGTGCATATTAGAAATGTTTTAACTACCAAAGAATTATGGGAGAAGCTAAGGGCATTATTTGACGATTCCGGATTTGCAAGAAGAATATGCTTACTTCGAAATTTAATTTCTATAAGGCTTGAAAATTGTAGTTCTATGATCGCATATGTGACGCAGATTATAGAAACAGGGCAAAAGTTGTGTAATACGGGATTTCAGTTAAATGAAGAGTGGATTGGTTCTTTATTACTGGCTGGGCTGTCTGAAAAATATGCCCCCATGATAATGGCCATCGAACATTCCGGTATTCAGATAACAACAGACGCCATTAAAAGTAAGTTACTTGACATGGAATCCGGAAATGGAACGAACGGAAATAATGAATCGAATGGCGCTTTGGCCAGTGGTTTTAGAGGTTGGCAACACTCGTCGACGGCCAGGAAGTCTATGGTTAGCAAAACTAACAATCATGGCGGCCAACATGAAACGACATTGTCAACAAAGGCGAAGAAAGAAATTAAATGTTATAGATGCAAAAAGATTGGTCATTATAAGTCTCAATGTACGTCTGAAGTGTCGAATAACAAAGGAAATGAACGTAAAGAAACAAATGCGTTCAGTGCGGTCTTTCTAAGCGGAAACTTTAACAACCAAGATTGGTATGTCGATTCTGGAGCCAGTGTGCACTTGACGCCGAATAAACAATGGCTCACGAATATTTCTTACGAAAAAGAAGGTCAAACTATTATAGTAGCTGACAAAACACAAGTGCCAATTGCGTGTTCCGGCGATATAAAGATTACTACTTTAGTTAATGATTGCAGTTTTGATGTGGATGTAAAAGATGTATTTTGTGTACCGGAATTGACAACTAACTTACTATCAGTTAGTCAATTGATTCAAAAGAAGAATAAAGTTGTATTTACTACAAATGCTTGTGAAATATATAATCAGAAAGGTACACTGGTTGCTTTTGCACTATTAAAGAATGGAGTTTACAAGCTACAGCTTCAAGAAAATATGTCTGCAGCAGCAATCATATCTGGAGAGTTATGGCATCGCAGGCTAGGATATGTAAACAGTGAATGTTTGAATAAAATGCAAAATGCAGTTCATGGGTTAACCTTGAAAGAGAAAGTTGGCATTACAAAGTCCACGTGTACTGTGTGTTGTGAAGGAAAGCAAGCTAGATTACCTTTTACTCATGTTGGTAAGAGAAGTACTGAGGTGTTGAATATCATACATACAGACATATGTGGTCCTATGGAGTGTGATTCTATTGGAGGTTCTAAATACTTCATTTTATTTGTAGATGATTATAGCAGAATGACAGCTATTTATTTTTTGAAAAACGAGAATGATGCTTTGAAAAGCTTCAAAGAATACAAAGTATTAGTTGAAAATCAGACAAATAAAAAGATAAGAATTATTAGAAGTGACAACGGAAGAGAATTTTGCAATGCTGAGTTTAATGATTACTTAAAGAAAATGGGAATAGTTCATCAGACGACATGTCCATACACGCCTGAACAGAATGGACTATGTGAGCGTATGAACAGAACCTTAGTCGAGAAAGCAAGGTGTATGCTTTTTGATGCACAGTTAAGCAAGACATTCTGGGCTGAAGCGACAAACACAGCAGTATATTTACATAATCGCACAGGTTTGTCCGTTTTGCGAGGAAAAACACCTTATGAACTATGGCATAGTGTCAAGCCAGATATAAGTCATCTGAGAGTTTTTGGTAGCATAGTAATGGTACACATAGCTAAAGAAAAAAGACGAAAGTGGGATAAAAAAGCCCAAAGAGGCATTCTAGTGGGTTATGCTGATGGAAGCAAAGGCTATAGAGTGTATGATCCAGTTAAGAATGTGATAACAAGTAGTCGAGATGTGATAGTTGTTGAGAAGGAAAACACTACCATATCGGTAATAGAAAAAGAAAATGTAAATGAAACAATTGAGGATATAGAACAGCCATCTTCAGTGGGGGATATGGAAGAAAAACTATCTGATACTCCCACATCCCATGAAAAATCTACAAATGACTCTGATTCTGAGTATATACCCAGTGAGTATGAAGATGTAGAAGAAAGTTTACAGGACACCGTGACAACTACAAGGGAAGTTAGAGACAGAAAACAACCTGAAAGATATGGTTTCAGTAGCCAACAAAATGTCTGCCTTCAAGTAGCTGGAGAATTAACATTGCAGGAGGCATTGAATGGACATGAAAAAGAGTATTGGCAAAGAGCATTAAAAGAAGAACTTCAATGTTTTGAAGATAATCAAGCTTGGGAGTTAGTCGATATCCCAAATAGTGGTTGTGTGGTTCAGTGTAAATGGGTTTTAAAGAAAAAGTGTGATGTGAATGGGAAAGTTCTATACCGTGCACGTTTAGTAGCTAAAGGTTTTACTCAGAGACATGGTGTAGACTACAATGAAACATTCTCTCCAGTGGTTAGATTTTCTACCTTAAGATTATTGTTTGCCTTGACTGTAAAATTAGACTTTAAAACAACGCACTTAGATGTAAAAACAGCTTTTTTGAATGGTGATTTAGAAGAAGATATTTTTATGCAAAAACCAGATTGTTTTGGTGATTTAAATGATGGTAAAGTCTTAAAGTTAAAAAAGGCCATTTATGGTTTAAAACAATCTTCAAGAATGTGGTATAAAAAGGTTGATGATTGTTTGTGTAATATTGGTTATGTAAAATCCAAATATGAACCTTGTCTGTTTATTAAGAAAATGAATAAGTGTATAACTGTAATTGCTTTATATGTTGATGATTTCTTCATATTTTCTAATGATTGTATTGAAGTAATAAACTTGAAAAAGTCTTTAGAAAATAATTTCAGTATTAAAGACTTAGGTACTATAAGACAATGTTTGGGTATGCGAGTTGTATGTAATAAAGATTTTGTAACATTAGACCAAGAGGGTTATATAGACCAGTTGTTATGTAAATTTAATATGTTGGAATGTAACATGTCAAATACACCAATGGAATGTAAACTGAATCTCAGTACAGGTAACAAATGTGATTATACTCGTAGCATACCATATCAATGCCTGATAGGTAGTTTAATGTATTTGTCTGTTTTAACTCGCCCTGACATATCATATTCAGTTAGTTATATGAGCCAGTTTAATAATTGTTTTACTAAAGAACACTGGTGTCATGCAAAAAGAATTTTAAGATATTTAAAGAAGACAAAACATTATGCTTTAAAATATGACTCAAAATTTAATTCTGAAATAATTGGTTATGTTGATGCTGATTGGGGCAGTGATGTTATTAGTAGGAGGTCATATACAGGTTTTGTGTTTAAATTATCAGGTGCTGCAATATCTTGGGAAAGCAGAAAACAAAAAGTTGTTGCACTCTCTAGTACAGAGGCAGAATATATAGGAATCTCAGAAAGTTGTAAAGAAGCTATTTATTTACAAAACTTCCATTGTGAAGTTCCTGATAATTTGTATACTATTATTCTGTACAATGATAACCAAAGTGCTCAAAAATTGTTATTGAATCCTGTTTTCCACAATAAATCTAAGCTCATAGATATAAGATTTCATTTTTGTAAAGAGATTATTGCTCAAAAGTTAATAGATGTTCAGTACCTATGTACAGCTGATATGCCAGCTGATTTACTTACAAAAAGTTTAAGTTCAGTTAAGCATAATGATTTTGTAAATGCTGTTGGTTTAGTTAAACAATAAACGAATTGTTACTAGTGTTATTTTTATATAGTGGGGGTGTTAGTTTATATAAAAATAATGTATTACACCTAAGGCCATCTAGCGTTAAAGTATGCAAGTCATGTAGTGTTTGTTCATTATCTGTATTTCTATGAATAAAGCTTCTGTTTCGTTCCAAGTCTAATAAGAGTCACTGCGTTTTATTATCCTTTTATTAAAAACCTTGAGGCGTCTGTCCGGAGTTAACCACGCGTAACCTTGGCAATGACAACGCACTTTACACTTAAATGTTACGACTTTATGACTCAGCTATTATCTGGACATAATATTATCGAAGGTTGTATCCGAAAACCAACTCAGGCTACTTGCTGCTGCAATTTTTTTTTATATGAGTGTACCTAGATTTTTCAAAATTAATGGAAGTGTTTATAAACTGTATTAATCAAAAAATATGAATATAACTGTAATAGAAACTCGTCTCACCTAATTCTTCAGGCGTAGATAAAGTATTTTCTTGGTAAACGGCTAATGTAAGGATTATGGCGATAAATACCATTAATAGCCATAACCAATCCCATATAAGAGCCGTAGTCCAAAGAACTGCGGGACGGACACCTGACACACGTTGTAATAGTTTTGCACCACTTATGCGTTCCTGGTAATTTAAAAATAACTGAGAATATGGTCTATGCGAGATACAATATATTTTTAATATTAATCATGAAATTTACGAAACAGATACAAAGTTGATTTTTTTGGACTATTTATTTATATGAAATGGATACATTTTTGTTACATCACTCTCCCACTCTAAGTGATCTCGGCACAACATGTTATAATCATGTTGTTAAATGATCTGGCTAGATATTTTTCGACCGGCTGCCTGCCTGACGTCAACTAACCTTAGTCGCCTTTTACGACACCTCGGTAAGGAATGAGGGTGATGATCTATTCTACTAAGCCGGATACCACGCGGCATAAGTTGGATACATTTTTATTACATTAATTATTTTCATCGAATCTTCGAATTATTTATTCAATAATAAAAATGGGCATTCTTTTATATATCTGAAGCCATTGTAAAAAAATGTTGTTTTCGTATTAAGTGTAAAAAAGACGCGAATATTTGGACTTGATTTTTGAATAAAATAAATTTATTCAAACTTACTTTGATGACAAAAAGTACAAGAAACGATGTTACAAAGGCCATACAGAATCCAATGTTGAAGGCAAACTGGAATGCCATGCTGCTTCCACTTGCCATTACTTTAACCTAAAATAATACCATATGCAAAAATGCAAATTTATTATATCTTTCTGTTATCCTTAAACTGCTTATTTTACGATTGAGCTTATATAATGGGTTCACTTATGGGAAAAAACTTCGTATAAAAATATATGAAATATGATTAGCACTAAAGCATTTTCAAGAGTGTTAAATTTTTCTTATTCTTGTTAGGATATTACCCAGTTGGCAGGAACTATCATAAATTAGTTGCAGTGTGTGAATTCTATTTAAGGTGTTATTTTCATATGCTTTTACTTTTCTAATATCTATTCTTTTAATCTTTCTAATATCTAATTTTATAGAAGCTGGAAGTTTTCAGCGCATGCTCCCATTACAGATACGAATGATGGTACATTATGGAATTTGGATCACCGTGGGTTTGGGAGTTAAGCGGTACTCAACATGTGTTAAATACCAATCTATTTTCGTCAAAGTATAAAGGCTGATTTTTTGGTATAACCTTCAGATTAATATGAAAGTTCACATCAGTCAATGCCAGACACCAAGCATCGTGGCAAACCCAAATGACGAAGGTCTAAGGTTCGTGGGCTCTCGCTCTATAAGAAATATTTTGAAATCTATCGAACAACTTTATTTATTTGTTATTGTAAAATATGACATACCAGATTATAATAGATTACAGCAAGGGATAATTTCATATATTAGTTGCAGTTGCAGCTTAAATTCAAGTCAATATATAACTTACCAGATTTTCAATAGAGTAAGGTAAAGGATGATTTATAATCTTTAACGTGCTTCCTGGGGATAGGGCATTGAGTATAGCATTGTTAGCCAGAGCCAACGATATAGCAGAGTCGTGGTAACCATAATTGCTGAACCAGGCTGTAATACGGTGCGGTGCAAATGTAGCTCCTACCAGATTCTCATAACGAACACGTGGTTGATCAGCCTCGCTCTGGAATTCATATTGAATTCAATACCAAAACGATAATAATTAAGAATAAAATTATAGTACCTTAAGTACTATTTAAACAATTACTTATTATATACACATAAACGAAAATATTCAGACATTTTCAATCGATTGATCTTAATAAATACTTTTGTCTATTCAATAGTCTACAAACATTATGTCTTCAAACCACAATAATAAGGTTAATAGATGATTGGTACCATTTACTTAGCGCACGCAAGAAAAGCTTCAAATTTTGCCGTTTTCTTCATATTTTTATTGCTGCTATTTATCTTAGCGTGATGTTATATAGCCTATAGCATTCCCCGATAAATGGACTAATGGAAGAATTTTTTAATTCGGTCTAGTAGTTCCTTAGATTAGCGCGTTCAAACAAACAAACTCTTCAGATTTATATATTAGTAGAGATAATTATATATATAAACTTACCAGCTTTAAATAAAATTTTCCTAAATCTAATAGCCCAATATCAGTTAACCCCATGTTGGTATCAGCAGAGCTTTTGAAGTAATCTTTATAGGCCATCATTGCCTTTCGTTCAAGACTATTTTCTGATAAATTCGCGCCTTGTGATAACAGAGTTTGAGTCTTTCTAAAACCACTTTCTAAACTAAGATCCAAGGGCGGCAGTTGCGTTATAAACTTCCACGACCTTGCAATACATACAGATATCGTTATATTTATAATGGGTGTTATTATCTGTATCAATGCTGCCAATTTATTTCTCATAGTATTATATGACAGTTTCAGGAACATAGCCTTTATGTGATTTCGTAGCAATCTGAATCCACGGACTTTTTGTATAGGCTCATTATCAACTGAAATTAATATACTCATATTATAAATAAAATAAATAAAAATATATGGGACACTTACACACACTATCATCCATCACCAAAGTAAGCAACTTAATATTTGTGTTATGGGTGACAGACAACTGGTAAATAAACTACTTATATAATTTTAAATACATACTTAATTACAAATATACACCCAGGCTCGAAGAACCAACAAATTGTTTATAGAAAATATTGGCCTTCAGCGGGATCGAACCCGCGACCTACGGAGCTGAAGGCAGGTTCACAACCCACTACGCCATCGGGCCAGTCATATTAGAATGATTACTACAACTATTAAAATAAACATTATGTCTATTCATACTTCTATTATTCCACTGCCTATCGATAGGTACTACGGCACAGTCATTGTAAAAATTATTGTAATTATTTTTATTCGTAGAAGACGTCTCGTTTTCTTCAGCGCCAGCTCTGAAAGACAAAAAATAAAAAAATCAATAAATATCTGACACCAATAATTGCGATGACTAGACAAACTTACTTCATAAATACTTCTTCCAGGCTCGTTATTGATAAACCGTAACTAGATACCTTAAATTTTGCCTTTTCCTCTTCAAACTTTTTAAGCATCTCCGGAAATACACTAACATGTTCATTTGGCAAGATGTATGTCAGCTCAGATCCTTAAAATAAAAAGTGTGGTGTTAAGTCAATGTATCCGATCTCGGTGTATAGGATCACATTTAATTCGTTAATGGTAACCACCGGCCATTATCCTTTCTGCCCCGTCTTTCTCTTTTAAACACCGCTTTAAACTTGCGTAACGCAACGTACGCGCAGAAGCTATTGTCTAAAAACCTGTGTTTTGAGACCAAAACTATTTATAAAGTGTCCAGATTGTCCAGAATCGAGAATAGATAAAAATATTTTTTAAAACAACTGAATCAGATCCTTTTTTTTTTTTCCAACCAGATATATTTCTTGTATAAATAAGCAAAAAAATAATATAAATGAGCCTAAACTTGATAGGGGCACCATGTTATGTATGGCTTTTCTATGCAGAGTATCTGCTTTCATGACCCACTACCTGAGAATATATGAATACTAATTGAGACAAATATAATGAGTGTAAACAAAATAGGACTACATCTTCTCTAGAAGGATATTAAAATAATATAGTTTCATCATTACACTATTCGCACATACATAATCGGCGAAATAAGTGCTTAAAATATAGATTATAAAATTTAAACTAATAAGACATAACAACTGGAAAAACTTGTGTAAAAATTTTAATATATCGTAACGCGTCGAATTAAGAAAAATATCGTGGTTAAAAATAACGGTGAATAAGAAAGACGTGCGTAATATGGTAGATCCATTAAATGATAAATAGAATTTTTTTTTATTAAAATTAATGAAACAGAAAGAATTATGTTTTACAATGCTTACCAATATCAGTGTTCTCCTTAACATCAGGTACATAAATCTTAAAAAATCTCGTGATATCTTGTACATTGCAATTGTCCATTTTCACTATTGTTAATTTGTATCCAATACCATAGTGTTTCTTCAAAAAATAAGGTGTGCCAACACACTGTAACCTACCCCCAGACATGATAGCAATACGATCGCCCAAAACGTCGGCTTCGTCCATGAAGTGCGTTGTTAGAATCATTGTTCGACCTATAATACATTACATATTAGGCAAGATTAGTGATTTCCTATTTTGTCCTTCTGAAAAATCATTTCACCTGACATTTGACAACCAATATTTGTCTGGGATTGCCACATTCAACCCGTATAAATTACTTTACCAGTTTTCTTATGGTTCGACAATGATGATATATGATCATACATCATTCTCCTGGCCTTATCTATAGTCTAAGTGAGGTCGGCACAACATATTTTTAACGTGTTAGGACATGTTTTGGCTAGTTATTTTACCACCGGTCGCCTGCCTGACGTCAACTTAACTTAGTGCTTTTAAGTCACCTTGGTAAGAAATGAGGATGATCTATTCTACTCAGCCGGATACCACACGCCATACAAATAAAATATAGAGAGAAAAGATAGAGCTAAAATAAAATGAACAGTCCTTAATTTAAGCAATTGTTTTTTGATGGTAATGATTCCGGGCCTCCTAACTAGTTAAGCTTTCAGTCAAGGAAGGTAAAGGTAAGGGTAAGAGTCAAGGAAGGTAAAGGTAAGGTAAAGGTAAAATAAGTATTTAAATAGTTATGAAACCCTTCCTATCTAGCTGCTCCTCCTAAAACTATCTGACATATCATCCACTAAACATTTTAGATCGTACAAATTTCACAACTTCAAATAAACCCTGCATAGTTTTTAACGCTTGTATATGTATATTATATGTTTATTTCAGTTGTATTAGTAAAAATTTAAAAATATATATTCAATAAGTATTTATAATGCGTTTGCGTCCCAGACATTTTATCATATACAAAACAAAAAAAAAGATTAACGTATTTACAATATTAACATAAAATTGCTTTTATACATCCGAATATATCTTTAGTTTTGTTCCTTTTCAACAGTACTCGCTATAATTTAGCATAAAGGTATGTTGGGACCTGATAACCAATTCAATGCAAAAGAGAATCCAGTTCAACATCATTTCGTAACTGGTATATTTGGGTACCGAATAAAAGTTGTTTGTTTGTAAAAGATGAGAATTCAAATTGTAAAAAAAGAAACAAGTTCTAATTGTAAAATTTTTATAACGTTTATATGTATATAGGGAAGATACCTTTTTTCTCCTTTTGCAACAGATCCCATAACGATCTTCGAGCTGCCGGATCAAGACCAGAAGTGGGCTCGTCCAAAAGAACTACCCGGGAGGAGCCACACATCGCTGCCCCTACTGACAGTCGGCGCTTTTGACCACCCGATAGGTGTTGTGATATCACGTTCCGCTATTGAAGGAAACATACTAAGTTACCAATGCATGACTACGAGTCCTGTTAAAATTAGAGTCTCGCTTTAGAATCAACTGGTTATAAACGGGCTTTATAATTATTATTATTTCAAGTGTGTAAAGCGGCATAAGCCAACAATTTACGAAAGTAACTGAATATAACGTTAATAGGTTGTACACACACACAGCAGCATAGTTAGTGCATACGCGCATGCGCACTATCGACGTGCACGCATAGTCCGTCCCGCACGGTGATAAATACATACCTTTTCTTGTAATTCCAAAAGCTTGACGAAATGATCAACCTCGTCATCGATCTTGGATTTAGGCACACCTTTTAATCGCGAATAGAATATTATGTGTTCCGCAACTGTGAGATCGGGAAATAGCACGTTGTGTTGCGGACAAATGCCTATAGACTTTCGTGCTTGTTTGGTTTCAGTAACAATGTCGTATCCATTGATAGTAGCCGAGCCGGATGTCGGTGGGACCATGCCTTTTCGAAAAAAGTACATACAGTCAGTGTACTAGAATAGGAGAGCCAAAACTAAAATGTGTTCATCGAAGAGGGTTCATCCAGAGAGGGGGAGAGAGTTCATCGAGAGAGAAATGAGGCTGCCTATCTGTCTCTTTTTTGCGCATGAACTGAACATTGGATTTAGTTGGATCAAATTGAATGTTGGAAAATTGCAAAAAATTAACTATTTATAACTCTAAAATCTGCAACTCTCTCTCCTTTCATGTAATTATATATAATAGATTAGCTTTTACCCGCAACTTCAGTTGCGTGGAATGTAGTCGCGTGATAGGTTGATAATAGGTAACGCTTTTCAATGGCATCCTATTCCTGTAGAATTAACAGCATTTCTATAGCCTATATGTTATTCTGGTGTATAAGGAATAATTGTGCCAAATTTTATCGATATTGGTTCAGCGGATTCGCCGTGAAAGTGTAACAAACATACATTCATACTTACAAAAATTTCGCATTTATAATAATAGTAGGATATTATAAAGTTATAAAGACAAAGTATTTTTTACTAACCAATTAACATATTAATAAAATTCAAGTAAGTCTATAAAAAAATAATTACTGACCTTCGTAACTGAGACAAAAAATTTATAATACCCAAACTAAACAGATTTTTAATATACCTATATGAAAAAAATAATTAATTACAATACATACCGGTTAGCATGGATATAGTTGTGGTTTTTCCGGCACCATTATGACCTAATAATACTGTAATTTCATTTTCGTACATTCTAAGATTCAAATTATCTACAGCTTTTTTTCGTCCTCTGTATATCTTTGTAAGATTCTGAAAAAAAATTCGAATCAAGTTTATTAAATTACACTAAAAGATCTGGAAAGGTCTAACCGTTGAACTCTTTCTTCTTACTCTACTGGGTTCGGGTTCAGATATGAGACACATCAGAATATCAGAGGACTTAGCTTCGGAAATAATGATCGCGAACTCACTCAACTGAGCTATCGCTGCTTGGGGTAAATTAGTCAAGTACACCCGATGGAATAAGACGTGAGTATATTCGGGGTTTCTATTAACTATGTATAATACTCAAGATAGTCTGAATAAAAAAAAAAATCAAATTTATACAAAATGTTCAAACCAAAAGAGCAAATACGTTATTAACAATTCTAGTAAATTAGATGGTAGTTTGATATTCTGAGTGGCGATTTACACGTCGTAAAATTTAAATAATAGTTTTTTTTAGCTAGATTAATTGACTTATAAACAACTTTAAATGCATTCATAAAAATGATGAAAATTAACATCAGTCGTTTGTCGATGCCCACCAATGATTATAAATTTCATGTGCCACCTAAGTGATAAATTAATGACACCCGAAACACCCAATTTACATATAAATAAATTGTTTATCGACGTGAATGACTAAATGTATGATACGAGTATTTTTTATTGATCTCCAAATTTCTTCTTCTTATTATATATAAAAATGAATGTTTGTCAAGGACACACAGTCCTTTATAGACTCCGAAACAGCTGGACCGATTTTAATTAAATTTCCGACAATCTTTAGAATGATCGCGGATGATCCTTTATTTATTATATTATAGCTTGATGGCGATGGAGCATTATTTTTAAACGGTTGAGTTATGTTTCGACGGGAATTCGAAACCAGACTGATCCACAACCACGCGTTGCTGAAAGCGAAACTAGTTAAGCATACAAGGCGTAACATAGCTTCTTAGCAATTAAGTTAAACATTCGCATAATAGGTAAATAAATATATGGGACACTTATATCTTATTAGGACTTATAATATGTTTCAATCGCATAATATGGTCGAAATTATCCTGGTTTCCGCTGCATCCGGCCTGTTACGGTATTAAAATTTCTGTTTGAGCTACATTATTAACTTAATGTTGGCTATCAAATGATGGTCGATTGGTATACCAGAAAAAGTGATTGTCAGAAATGCGTACTTACAGTTACAAATAATCAAGTTAAAAATATGTATGTTGCTTACTTCAATATTGATTCCCATCGGGACGCCTTTTGGTTCTTCGTCGTGCACGACTTTTAGCAACGCATTTTTATATTCTTGATCGACGCCATCTTTATGAGTAAAAGCTGTAACGGAAACCTTTGAATAAATTTCCGTAATTGCACTGCCTTAATTTATACCTATTCAAAATTTGTGTATCCAAAATATGTATCTGATGTCGTCTTGTCATACCTATTCTGTAATTATTAACTAAGAATACATAAATAATTTATAGAATCAGGCGATACGTTGCGGAGATCCATAATACAAAAGTAATAATAAAATTATTTTTCTATAATCCGCGATGAAGTAAAATAGAAAATATATATAATGCTAAATGTAGAGTGGACACTCCACGTGTCCACTCTACATTTATATATACTTTCTATTTTACTTCATCGCGGATTAGAGCAAAAGAATTTTGTTATTACTTTTGTAATAATACATAATTAAATATTCACACAACGAGACGCGAACACACTTGTTATGGTTATCTCGTGATGTAGCGATTTGATTTTTATTAAAAAAATCTCATTTAAAAAAAATGCGAAAGATTTACATGAAGGTTAAATATGTTAACACCACATTGTTTATCAGGAGGTCTAGTTTGTATACAACTCAGTTGTTCCGAAAATTTGTCGGACATACACTGGTGTTTTGTTATTGACAAAAACGATAGGTCGTAATCATAAACGGGGCTGAATTTCAAAATTACACTTTGATTCCTTCTATGAGAATGCAAGCAAATGAGTGTAGTGCTTTAGAGTCCATCAGGTCCATAAGGTCAAGCAATAAGGTATCTTGTCGGACCATTTCGAAATATTACCAGTAAGGAGCATTAAACAGTATCTCCACAGATCGAAATAAGCCTATATATAATTTTCCTACCAGCGTCTGTACCCAATTAATAGTTTAAGAAACTTATTTATTAGCCAAAGTAGTAACAATGCAATACAGAATAATACAAAATAGTAGCATTATAAGGAGTTATTTTTCATTTAAATGTGTTGACTGATTGACTCAGTAAACACTGACTTGTGATGATTTTTAAAAAGAGTAACTGCAGTTTCTGGCTGATTTTCCATAACACTCACAGCTTCCATAACACTCGACAATTAAAAAGTACTTGTCTAATTTATCTACTATCTATGCACTAAGTTCCATCCACGCCCGTCAGCCGTATTTATGTGATTTTTTATTTATTATTAATAAAAACATACAGAATATACAATTTATAATGGTAGTGACATTAGTCTTTGTCTCATATCAATTGTCATGATTGCTCGCTAGTTTGGTTGGCGCATATAACTACAAAAAAAACGTATCCATTGGCGTTTTCATTGCGTAGCATTACAAGGTCAGGTATATTGACTGAACTATAAATAACTGCTAGCCCGGTTCAAGGAAATTAGAGATACGTGTAGATAGCCTATACTGTTTATTTTTCGGCACAGTTAGAACCTAGATATTAGTTTTTAAAAAAACTTTAGTCTTGCTGTTTTATCAATTTATAATAAACATGCTATACTATTTTAAAAGACGTTAAAAGGCGACTAAAGTAAATTGTGTGGTATGCGGCTAAGTTGAACACACACATTACTTACCGAAATGTCGTAAAAGTTAATTTGACTTCAGGCAGGTTCGATTGTAAAATGCCTAGCCGAATCATGTTACATGTATAAAACACGTTGTGCGTAAGTTGTGTTTTAAGTGGAGTTACTTAGAATGAATAAGGGCAGAAGAATGATGATGATGAAATATATAAAACTCACTGCGATTTGAGGGTACTTGAGTGATCTTCTGGAGGGAACAAAATTTTAAAATGTATAAGTGTAGCTTGTTTGTAAACCTATTTTTAACTTGACTGGGCAACATTCCCTACCAGTAAGTTGATAAATAACTCATAACATATTTAAGAACATCTTTTATAGTTTTTATAATTCTTGTTTTTGTGTTTAACATCACTCGTTTTTTTAATTACTTGTACAAGTACCTCAAACCTGTTTATTATAATGTTATTGTAACGTTAATATATATGAATCAAAAGTGGTATTACGTCATTTAACAGAATTAATGATGGTATCAGATGTAGGAAACAAAAAACTAATTTTGGAGAGGATAACAAAATTTAAAAGTAAATTAAAAGTTGTAAAATGTAACGCGTTCATGACCCCGACCTGGCCTTTTAACTGACATACATCGATGTAATTAAAACTGATCGATATTGTAGAAAAGGATGACCTAGAATTACGTTGACAATCCTATTCATTTGAATATTAAATCTTCACCCATATTGTCTATCATAGAACATATATTAAAATGTATATTGTCATATTTGAAACATAGTGAAACAGTGTTATTGTTTCACTAGAAAAGTAGTGAATTCAAAGCTCTCAAAGTTTTTTACAAAAATTCATATGGCATTAATATTTACAATGTCCTTTCCGTTAAAAAATCTTTTTTTTAGTGAAGGAAAACATCGCAAGAGATTCTCATATACATATTTCTAGAGTAAAGTCTGAAATACTCGAATGTATAACCTACCAACCCGCGTTGAGCAGCGTGGTAGGGCTAAGCTTCAATTATTTACTCCAAAAGGAGGAGTAAGAACTTAAATATGAGATCATAAATTAATTTCCATGATTTATATATGTTAAGCAATATATATTCTTTTTTTATATATGTTAAGCAATATATAGTCTTTTATAACAGTATCACAGTAACTAAATAATAAGATCTTTTAAATCTAAAATTTGTTTTTTGTTTAAATGTATGCAAGAAGAATAAATAAATAAATAAAATAAGATCCCTTTTTGGGATACATCCGCCTTTATACATGTGCTTTTTTTACTTTTCTTTCTCCTTTCTAAATATATGTATAAAAATAAATAAAAAAATAAATCTTACCAGCCACCTTCGATTTGTTAGGACACCAAAAACTTTTGGTAAAAAGAAAATACCACGGTAAGGGGACCCCGTAAAGACCTGGACGAATTTTCTCCACATACATAGCCACCAACATGTATAATATAGAATCCAATATTAACATTAAAACTACGTGACCAGGTTGAAACTGATCGTGATAGGATATGGGTGTGAAAAAGTCCTCCCATTGTAAACCTGAAATCAAATAGAAATCTTAGAATTTATCCTGGATATATGTTAAACTAAAAAAATATATGATAAGCTGTGATGTGAGAACGTGCGACTCTTTCCAGAGGGTCACGAGTTCAAACCCCGGCAGGCACCAATGAGTTTTTCTATTAAAACTCATGAGTCTGATTGATAATTGAAATTTATCACACGCTTTTCGGTGAAAACATCGTGAGGAAACCTGCATCTCTCTAGAGAAATCTGGGGATAAGTGTAATCTACCAATCTGCATTGGAGAAGCGTGGTAGGTCTTAGTTCCAACTCTTCTCTCCAAGAACGGAGAGAGGAGGCCTATGCCCAACAGTCGGATTATAACAGGCCCTTAGTTTACTTTACTACTTTATATGTTAAGGTGTCAATAATGAATAGGTATAGCTTGTAGTAATATAACAATTATATCAAAAAAAGGACTATGATATTTTCGATTTACCTATATAACTTGCAGACATATATACAAGACTAGAATTAACTTACGTATACCCCAATAACAACAATTAACCTATATTTATTAGGAAGTTATTTAAAAGTTAAATTAGGCAATAGTTAAGGATATATAAAATATTAGAATTTCTATAAATTTCTAATATAAAATATAAAAATAAGATTTAAATAATGTTCTTGATTACTTGTGTGATAGAAATTCATAGCGAGTTTGATAAATATTTAAAGGACACTGAGTCACTCGGAAGAAATCCTAGAATTAACATACTCGTATATGCGTGAAATATATTTCAACATAACATGATTAACAGGTCATTGTCATCAAGTAAACGGAGCACGTGTTTACTAAAGAAAATATGAAAAATAAATATACCTTGTTAGAAAAAACTTACTAAAAAAATAACTTTTATTGCAGATCGAATCGATCGAAATAATACAAAATAATGAAAAATATTAGTATTATTGGGAAAAATGGTACGGGTGCTTTGCGCCATCTTTTTCATACATTTTTTATTTCGATGTTCTATGAAAGCGTGTTTTTTAGTGCGATTGTTTGTGAAAGTAAAAATAATTAGACAAATGTATTAATTTATTCTATCGTAGTTCTTGATAAGTGTAAAGTTTGATTAAATCTGTTCGCTCAAAGTGGATCAAAATTAATTTAAAAGAAACCACTTTATACATAAATACAGGTGAAACTAATATAAACCATGTAAAAATCATAATGCTTTACCTCTAGAGGTGCCTTCGCAGATTATCAGCATTTGGAGTGCGTACCCCACAGCGGCGTTAGATATCAAGCTAAGTACTAATTTTGTTGTCAGACTTATATCCTCATATAGCACTTGAGTTAGCATGTACACCGCATACGTAGAAAACCACATCAGGCCCATAAATGATGCCGCCGTGTTAGCTATAAGGTTGTTTGCAATTTATTCTTGTTTTAATTTTTTATTGCGACTAATTTATAGAATCAGGCGATACGTTGCGGAGATCCATAATACAAAAGTAATAATAAAATTATATTGCTATAATCCGCGAAGAAGTAAAATAGAAAATATATATAATGCTAAATGTAAGTGGACAATCGGTTATCATACCTGATAGATGCAGGATTCTTAAAAACACATGCACAAACCACCACCGCCACCACAATACACAAGCACTATATACGTTCACTATCACAAACTCAACAATCGTTTCGCCCCGCAACCGAAGCATCATCAGGATGCTTCGGTTGCGGGGCGAAACGATTGTTGAGTTATTTTACTTCTTCGCGGATTATAGCAAAATAATTTTATTATTACTTTTGTTTTATTGCGAAGTTAAGACCAAGAGCGTAGCGAGAATTCCACAAAGTTGACGGCAGAAATCGTATACTACATTGTTTTTGTCATGATTTTTGACGATCTTTCTTCTGAGGCTAGACTAGGCTCTGCCCTCTGTTTGTACCTCGCTACGCTCATGGTTACTTATTATTATTGAAACACCTTAGAAGATATAGATACGCTAATTCTTCGAACGCTGAAAATCTTGAACGATCTCAATTACAAAGCCCATTTTCTCATAATGAGGAAAAAACAGTCGTACATATACTTATTGCTCGTGTCAAAAGATTTACATACAATAGCGACGTAATTGTTGTGTTTCTTCATAATATTACTGAAATACCATTTCGGGTTTTTTTGGGTTTGCGGCGGCAAAAATTAGCCAAATTGATATTTACAACTTATCACGCATTGGGTGGGCGTGACGGTTCTTAATTCTAAATGAGCCGATATTACGATATAAAAGCTACACGATATAAGCTGTGAAACGCCATGTGGTATCCGGCTGAATAGAATAGAACCACCCTCATTTCTTACCGAGGTGTCGTAAAAGGCGACTAAGTTAAGTTGATACACCGTGTGGTATCCGGTTTAGTAGAATAGACCACCCTCTTTCTTACCGAGGTGTCGTAAAATACGACAGAGGTAAGTTGACGTCAAGCAGGCGGCCGATCGTAAAATCGCAGCCAAATCATGACAGCATGTTTATAACATTGTGCCGACCCCACTTAGAGTGGGATAAGGGTAGGAAGATGATGACGACACCAATGACTTTTGATAATTGTAATGTATATTATAAAAAAAAAAATAATAAAAGATTTTTGAATAACTTTCGCCGTTTACTTAGCGCACGCAAGAAAAGCTTAAATTTTGCCGTATTCACAATATTTTTTATTGCTGCTCCTCTCCTTTTCATCTGAACGTGACATTATATAGCCTTCCTCGATAAATGGACTATCTTACACTCTCATCTTAGAATTTTTCAAATCGGTCCAGTTGTTCTTGAGATTAGCGCGTTCAAACAATCAAACAAACAAACTCTTCAGCTTTATATATTAGTATAGATACCAATCCACATTGAAGTCTTAGCTCCAGCCCTTCTCTCTTTAAACGGAGAGAAGAGGCCTACTAGTAATTAGGCTTGGGTATGATTGCTATATTAGAATCATATTCGTTCCACGATATGATCGATTTTAATCACGTGATCATACCTGCTACTGCTAATGCTATTGGAATACAAACAAATGTATTCTTTATGTCGTATGCAGTGTATAGGACATAAAGACTACATTTGTTCGTATAAGAAATGCTAATGCTGCCAATGCTATTGGAATACAAACAAATGTATTCTTTATGTCGTATGCAGTGTATAGGACATAAAGATTAAATTTGTTCGTATAAGCAATCATTTAGTCCATTACCGTAAATAATATAATAGCGGATAGCGTTTTTACTAATCAATAATAATTTTTCCCAGTAATATTGATTAGCAAAAACGCTATCCGCTATTATATTATTCAGCTATTCGCTATAATATTATTACTTGATAAAGCGATTGCTATTACAAACAAATGTATTTTTTAAATAATATTCAATATATTTCGATATTTCTAGGATATAGTTTCAGTTGGAATAACGTAAAAGTTCTTTCTTCTCCGTAAATAAATTTAAATCTTCCCGAATTATCGACCGTATTATATGAGATATAAGAATTACATTTGTTTGTATTAACAATAATTTTGCTCAATATCAGTGTAACTCACTGATATTGAGCAAAATTATTGTTAGTCTCAGTATTAATTTATTATTTTACTTTTTCATAGAATACCTATCCATAATTTTGTAGAGCAGTAGCAGTTACTTTAAAACTCATTAGCAGATGATGCTATATGAAAAGTTTTTCATATCATGATCATTAAGTGATTGGTGATTCTGTCCATGCCTGCTAGTAATATAGTAAGGCATTATTACTCTACTTTTATTTGTAAGATATAAAAAATGATATATTGCGTTTATTTATTACATACATTTATCTTGTCTGTCTCTCTCCCTTACCTCTTGTGAAGAATACGCTGACCATAAAGCTGAATGCCAGTGAAGCGATGACAAATAACATCAAAAAGAAAAACAAAACAGTCCAAGGCGTGAAGGTAAGTACTGAATACCCTGTTCCGTCATCTGTCGAATTGAACGGTATCTAAAATTGAAATGAACCAGTTGATATTCTTTATTTTACCAAATACATATTTACTAGCATAGAGCATTAATACAGGGTCAAATTTTACATACAGAATACATCCCTAACAATTTTCAGCTAATAAATAAAACATCAGACTATAAAAGCCGTCGAAAGAACAGCCTCATTCGTATTGATTTTAAATGACATGATATTGACGATGACAAATGTATCCAAACGATTCATTTAAGATTTGATTTGTATTTAATAGAGTTTCAAGGTTTGGGAAAGATTACATGTCATTTGGCATTTTTATCAATTGTTTGTTTTCTTTTTATCTACATGGTGCGTAATTATGTTTGCCTTGATCAAATTTAGGTACAAGATCCAGTTTGTAAGTCAGGTACAATTTTTATATATATTATACAATTAGGCGTATAACTTTCACCGTTTTCTTAGAGAACGCAAGGAAAGCTTTAAATGTTGTCGTTTTCGTATTATCTTTTATTACTACTACTCTCCTATTCATCTTAGCGTGATGTTATGTCTATATATGTAGCTATATTAGCAGTTTTTTCAATGCCCCATACAGAGATAAATCAACTTTTTTTTTTCAAAATAACATACCTAGATGAAATCGCCAAAAACGCTCAAAAAAACGTTGGTGCCATTTCAAAAATTCAGAAAATATATCGTATATAAAACACTAACTCATTTAAATATTAAAGATGTTGTCACATGATTTGGCTACCTATTTTACGACCGGTCGCCTGCCTGCCGTTAACTTAACTTAGAAACTTCAGTAAGAAAGGGTGTGGTTTATTTTACTCAACCGGATACCACTCATACATGCAGAATTTGTAAAACTTGCACTACCCGCCACTAATAATATACTACATAAGTACTGCACACAGTCACCACAACCATCTCAACAATCGTTTCGCCCAATAACCTCGTCAGAAGATAGACCCTACGATAAAATCGCAAAACTTTGCGGTTTTATTATTGAAAACATGTAAGTACACTCTACATTTAGCATTACATATACTTTCTTTTATCAAGGAATAGAGAAAATAATATTTTATTATTTTTTCTACTTAATAAAAATTTGGCTACTGTGGTCCTAGTTAAAAATATTTTAGTTTAACAGTTGTCGAATAGCGCTAAACTTTAAAGCGATAAATTTTAAATTGATTAAACAAAATATTTAAATCTAAACAAATATAAGTATATATATTTTTAAAAATTATAAATAGGGAACGGATTCTTACCTTAAACAATATGACCATTAACGCAATGGAAATCAGAAGGAAGGAGAATTGTTTAATAAACCACGCCAACCAGTGAAGCCACGATGGTAATCCCATAATTATCATGGTTTCCTGAAACAATGCAGGTATCAATATAATTTCGGTATCTACTTAGTATATCAGTATTATTTTCTATTCGATTTTATAGCATAGTTTAAAATAATTTAAGGGATATAGTCAATGTCTATTTGCTCAACAAAATATTTATTATAGGTATTTTTAATTTTTATATAATAAAACGTGAATTGATTGAAATAATTAAATCCTGTTGTACTATAAAGTACGCCAAAATCTTACATAAAATCGTAATAAATGTTTAGTTTTTGCAAAAAGTATGGCGATATATAAGCAAATTATAAATAGACTCACGGAAGAGGAACGACAAAACAAGTTACTGCTCATTATAACAATAATTATTTAATTATTTGATGTGTTAAGCGTGCCTAACTTTGTGTTTAATTTTCATGTACACAAAAACGATAATCAATTCAGTGACGTAGCTATCGCAGGGCTAGGCGAAATAGTGCAATGGGACCCCAAGCTCTATTGAACTCATACTACAAGGTACTCTATATATAGATATACAAGCATCCAGGAACTTTACTTGAATAATAATTAATAATAATAATTTATTTCATTCCATTCATATACAAATAATTCTGCTTAAATTTAAATAATTGAACTAATACATAGTGGATATTGTGACAGATATGTATACTAGCACTAGGTCACACTGTATCGTGAGTATAAAGCTTCCTAAAATAGAACAATAAAGAAACAAAAAATAATTCTTCGAAAAATAACTACAAATTTTAATGAATTATTAACATGCACTAATAATAACAAAAATTAATTATGATATGCCAGATATAATTATATTCGAATCAGAATAGTGATAACTTATTAAAAAAAAACAAAGAGAAATTCTTAACTTGCTGGAAACACGTAATAAAAAATATACTACTAGCTTTTTCCGGGGCTCTACCCGCGTGGAAATTAGTTTTACAAATTGTTCAGTTAATTTATGTAAAACATTACTGTACTATAAACTTTACTGTACAAAGATACGTTTAGTATATTTTGAGAAAATAGATCACTTGTTTTTATTTGTATTTGTAGCCGGCTGTATTACGACGAATTTGGAGTGTGAAGAATCTGGATTACGACAAATCTGGTGAACGTCGAATTCGGAACCCACGAATAAGGAACAAACGATTTTAGATAGGCCCCAGTTTTTTGCGCCAGCTTTTGTTACCTAGCTACGCCACGGGATCAAATCTACATTTATACACAAAAAGCCATAATAAAGTGGTGATTTAAATGTTAAGGTCATAGACTATTAAGTTATATAACAATCATTTTCACATAAGTGTTATTCAGGAAGTAGATACTTTAAAGTAAATTAACCATTGATTAGCTTAGATTTTTTTCTTGGACTGGAAAAAAAAATTGAAATTCTTTATAAAAAAAAATTATTTCCGATCTTAATTAAGCACGTTCGTATCACATTTCACGATGTTTTTTACAACAGTATCTCTTCGTCCTTTTTATAAAAACAAAGGTGCCAAAAAAGGTTCTGTAACCGAGAAGGAGTTCATTAAACTCATGTCTAATCGTCTTCGCGACACACCTTGAAGATAAATATTGCCTCCTTTTGCGTACGTTTTTTTAAGTTTGAGTAACTAGAAAATTTTGTAAGCGATTTAAGGCTATAAAAACAAACTCTTCGCAGCGTCTTCGTCGGGGTGGTTTTCAGTGCTATTCACTTCTTCAATTATCGCCGTATCAAAAATCACATTAACCTATTAATCCGTTACGTAAGAATAAATGGTAAATAAACAAAAATACTTTCCATTTATAATTTAGCGAACCCAGCCACGCGTTGCAATGACGCTGTAAAACTTTGCTTCCTAATATTTTGGCGCGAGTAATTTATATCAGGTATATATTTTTATTCCAGCGATAACTTCTATCTATATTTATATATCTATTACCTGATATTTATTTAAGTCAATATTGTAAAGGTTAAAAATATAAAATATATATTTAAATTGGAAGCTTTATATTTAGATTGAATCGTCAAATGTTCCGTACATTTGACGATTCAAAAGTACAGAATAAAGTCCACTTGAATAAAGAATGTTTTGAATTTTACGTGTCAATTTTTTAAACTTAAAATGGCTAAATAAAATAACAACTAAAAACAATGCTATATTAACAGGAAAAATAGAACTTTATGGTATTGCAAATTAATAACATTGCATATTTACCTTGAGCTGCATTTCTTTCTCGGCCGTGACTACTCGTACTGTATTCACAAAAGTGTACGCAAAACACATCATTATAATCATGGATATAAATCTCTCCATAGCAACTAATAAATCATCCCTTCTGTATGGCAATTGAGGTAGACGTTGGAGGTAGACTTTGGTATCTATTGACTTCCCGGTCTTTTCCTTTATTATTGTTTGTGATACGGCATGTTGGACAGCTAGGAACATTTCAGGGGAATAACCTAAAAATATATATTTTGTATGAATTCTTGATAACACTTTAGTGTTTAATGTTTGAATGGTAATGTACATAATTTTATGTATGTATAGTAAAGAAATTACTTGCACAGAAAATGTATTGAAAATTTCTAATGGTCGAAAAATAACTTCTACCCTCGACTTCGTAACAGTAAACGCTAACAGTAGACGACAATAGCGGAATATAAGGTATTTGGTATTTATCTCATATATAAAAATTAATGTTTCGTATGTCCTTTATAGACTCCGAAACGGCTGGACCGATTGTGTTGTGTGGACCGAAAATTTTTGGATTTTAGAATGATCCAGCGGATGATCCTATAAAGGTTGGAGGCATTCTGAGATTTTTTAATTTTTTAGTTCTATTTCGAGTAGAACTGGAAACCATACTGAACGACAGCAACGCGTGGCCGGAGAGCTATTAAACATCTGCGTAAATATATGGTGGTTGATCATTTTAATAATGCTAGTACCTACGTCAAGTCGACGTCAGCTGTGCTTTGATTAATGAGTCAATCAGCTTTGTTGTGGTAAACGACAACATATAGGCGATATATCTATACTAATATATAAAGCTAAAGAGTTTGTTTGTTTGATTATTTGAACGCGGAACTAATGGACCAATTTGAAAAATTATTTCAGTGTAAGATAATCCATTTATCGAGGAAGACTATAGGCTATATAACATTACGCTAAGATGAATAGAAGAGCAGCAATAAAATGTAGTACGAAAACGGCAAAATGTAAAGCTTTATTTGCGTGCGCTGAGCAAACGGTGATAGTTATACAAAAATCATGTATTACAAAATTGTTTTCCTCTAAATATTCTAAATAAAACTCCGCGACAGCAGGTCTAGCTTTTAAGGTTAGCCCACTTTAACCATTTTTATGGTTATCAAGACTATAATACGGTTTTAAACTTTCCACGCGGGCGGAGCCGCTGGCGATTGCTAGTGATATATAAAATTGGTTTTAATAATAGTTGTAAATTACATCAAGCTAGTTGAGAATAACTTTGACGCAGACAACTACAGCGAAATTACTGACATACATTAATATGAAATAAGAAAGAACATCGAAATATGGATGTTAAATATTTAGTGTTTATTTAAATAAACCTAATATTCAACAACATACTTTATATTTTTAAAATAATTATTATTACACAATAATTAAATTGATGTGAACGTTTATATCTATTTGGCGATCTCAGCTAATCTATATTGCGTCATCCTCAATTGTTATAATGCCTCCGCGTAAATTATTTCGCGAAAAAAACTCGAGGGCAATAATTTTTTTGTTGTGCGGATTTTCATTAAATTATAATTGGGTTTGTTTAATTTTCCACAGTAATATATCTTGGCTACATTCAAAATAGCCAAGTCATAATTATATAACTCTACATTTATGTTATAGTTACAGAAATAATTACCTGGTGTTTTTCCTCCATACATATCATTAGGATCCCTTGGACCAGGCTGTGGAAATAATGGGAAGAGTAAGTTTGTCCTCCAACTAATCCTTAATGGATGTTCTACCATAGGAATCCTCATAACTGCTGGAAATCTCAATGTCACTTCAATATTATCTGGCCATTCTGTAGCATCTACAAATCGAAAATTCTAGGTTTTGGGCAAGAATACACTTATATAAAGTTGTGAATATTAACACAATTATTTCATCACTAATTTAGTTATAAACATTATACTCTATTTTATAGTTAAATATGAATAATACTCACTTGCCATATCATCATCAAACTGAATACCTACAAGTATATGATTCATAGCATTTGGTTGAGTTAGAGCTGCTTCAAGTGCTGCAGAATCATTGTATCCCTTTGGGTCAGGTAGCATTTTTGTGTCAAAAAGGAGGGCAATGAAACCATTAAGATTATCCAAAGCTACCATGGCCATGGCACCTTGAGTCACCTTTCGTGTAAGTGGATTTTCTGGTGAGAAAGCCAATGTTCCTTCTCTTTTTGCTGATGTGAGATTCCCTCTAAACACGATTTATCATCATAAATCATATAATACACATAAATCACATAATTTGGAATATTTGCTTTTTTATAATAAACTTTTTCAATATAAATAAACAAAGACAAAGCGATAAATTCGAATACGCTTCTTTCATCCGATGTCGATTATAATAGCTTTTGTGATAACTGATCAGTTTTCTCAAATAAGAAACAGAATCCAAAGTAACGATTAACTAGTTTAGTAAATGATAGTAAATTTTTAACTAGTTACTTACAATTGTTTTCCAGTCATGTTGAAATATGTTGGTAGAAATGGTGGATACATAACTTGTGGTTGTGATTCCGGGTCGACGAGACATCGTATTAAAATTAAAAATAATGAGAATATCACTGGTGATGCTATTTCAAATATAGTTTGCCACTTATGCCTTTTTTGCAAAAGAAAATTCTTCCAGACGAGGAGTTTTAATTTTTCAAAACAAGTCATTTTTTAACTTGACTGAAATATAAAGTTTACTATAACATACATTTAAAAATGAAAACAATGCTTTTTATTTAAAATTTACACGTATTTGTTTAATTAAATATATAGGTATTGTTATTATTTTAATATGTAAAAATAAATCTTGCGCGAAAATCCTGAAAATATAAATAGTACTTTTGTGCGTACCTTTATTTAAAAAGGAAACCCCTGAAATCCATGTAAAAATAGCTCACCTAAACATTGCACATATACACACTAAAAAATCCTTCAGATTCAGTAACTAACAATAAATAACACAGTCAAATTAGTATCACTTTAATGTGGCGCGTTGATCTCAAATTACTGAGCCAATAAATTTTAATTTAATTTATTATCTTTTCGCACAGACATATAACAAGCAAAGGATATCTTTAAATTATAAAATGCTTAATGTATGTACCTCACATGTATAATTGAACGTTATATGCATAGATTATACAAAATATAGGATAGTTATATGTAGTATGTACCACAAACCTTGTCACAAACATTGACTTGATATGTCAATTGATGTCATAGACATTATAGACATATATAGTGAAGTGGATGTACATTTAGCTAATAATGTCGATTATGAAATTGGTAGAAAATTATTTATAAAAGTAATAGATACAAATCATATTGGTGTTTTTTTTAAATCTTTGATATTCAAAGATATTCCGTAGAAATAGGCTTTAATCGTATCCTATTAGGCCTATCTTTTATAAACATATTAACGACGATACTGTTTTAATGGAAACAAAGGTTTATATATAATTATACAATATGTTCATCATTTTATGACTCGGATTTTTATAGCAATTATTTATATGTCAGAATCTTTTAAAGAATTATTAGATCAGAATAGATTAAAGTTGTTTCAATTAATTGAGGTCGATATTGGTTAAGTTTCTGCCCAGATTGAACACGTTTCATGAAATATCCAGAAGGAGTTCTTCCACCTATCTCTTCAAATGATACTTTTATTTCATCAGTGTTAAAAATATTGGAATCTCACAAGTAGGACCCAGGATAATAATCCTGGAAATAGGCTTAAAGCATTACGATTGTATCCGTGGCAGCCTATCCTCCTGATGATGCTTCGCGGATTACAGCAGAAGAATTTTATTGTAACTTTTGTAATAGGTAGAATAGTCTGGAAGGGGAGCTGACCACCCGTCCTGTACCGACAGGCGTCCCTGAGGTAAGATAGTTTAGGTAAGAAGTATTATCCTGAAAATAGATAAATTATTAATTTATTTTAAATTATTATTGGTATAATAATGTAATCTGGATGATCGATTACCAAAGAGTAAATTATTGTTAGTCTATGGATTCCAATAGGGCCATAGACTACAGTAAATATGGCGTTTATGTCAGTAGCGTAACAATGTTTTCTAATTGGTTTTCTCTAGTTCTTAGGATTTTATTAATTGTACTATAGTATCAAGATAACTTTTATTATGTCTACAAATAATTTATCGTCAGTTTTAAAATCATGTTCAGAAAGTGAGCTTATAAATGAAGTATCGGAAGCGAATATGACACCAAAACAGGTAGAAGGATCACGATTGAAACGTACTTTTACCTTGCCTCGTAATCCCTTTGGGACATCAAAACCTAGTTCGAGCAAAGCTAAGACAACCGAGAGTGATCATAAACCTTCAAGTGCTAGTTCTGTGATAAATGTTACGCAAAAAGATGAGGGTGGCCTGGAAAGGAAGTTGTTTAGAAGGCCGTCATGGAAGATATTTTTGAATAAGATCGCGCAACATATGAGTACTGTTAATGTGTCTGGGGTAAGTATAACACACATTATAACAACATGATGGTGATGTTATCAGAATAATATTAAATACGATTTACAGGTTAAGTCTGGCTCAGCTACCACAAATACTGATCGTGTGCCGTGCAGTGGCGAGCCACCATGGCCTCCTGGGACAGTTCCGGCTGCTACAGGCATCAAAAACCATGGCAATACTTGCTATATGAATGCAGTTCTTCAGTGCCTATCTCATACTGATGTCATTGCTGAATATTTTGTTTTAGAACATTATAAGGTCAGCTGACTTTGACTTCTATTTTTAATAAAGATTATTTTGCTTTTATTTCATATGTGTTAAACAATCCATTTCTAACATTGTTAATTTTCTCTTAGAATAACTTTACATAACTTATAGCTCTGCTTATGTGTTGTTGTTACATAAGTCAATTATGTATCTAATTTCCCCAGATTCTTTTTTAACTAAAGAAATTTATTAATTTCAGATTGATTTACAAAAAAGAAACAAGATTAATTCAAAAAAATATGGTACTCGGGGTGAAGTAACGGAACAGTTAGCAGCTTTGTTGAAAGCATTATGGTCTTGTAGGTACACACCAGACATGAGCACAGCTTTTAAGGTTAGTTCATCGATTAAATAAAGAATATATATATTTGTTTAATTTATAATTAGAATTTTAATTATAGATAGGGAATATGGTATGTAAATGAGAATTGTGCTTGGAGGGGAAGGAGAGAAATGATTCTTTCTTGCAACTAAAGTGGATTTACATTCATTAAGATAATTCCTAATATTATTCATTTAGTACCTGGTTGACCGAGCTTTGCTTGGTAATTTTTTACAAAATGAAAAAAAGAAACTTAAAAAAAAAAAGAAAAAATAATTAGGTAGTTGGTGATCGATACTAGGTATTATATAGCCTGTTCCCCAAATAAGCTACGCTGACTTGACAGTTTATAGCAAAAATTTAATTCAATATGAATTTTTATATTTTTTAATGGCCAAAAACAGGGATAAAATAAATGACAGTGAAATTTTATCACAATAACTATTATTATATCAATATTAAAAACAAAGTTACCAATGTACATATGATTAGCTGAATTTTATCTATGAACATAATAATGTAATTCTTATTACTTTATTTTTCTTATTAGTTTATTAGAATATTGATTATAGTGTTAAGTCATTATAGACTGACTACTATTAGAAATTGGTAATATAATTGTAATATATGCTTCAATTTTAGGCAGCTGTTGAAAGGCATGGTACCCAATACAGAGGTAACAGTCAGCATGATGCACAAGAGTTCCTATTCTGGCTTTTGGACAAAGTTCATGAAGATCTAAATACAGCAACTAAGAAAAAATACAAAACGATAAAAGTATGATAAATTTTATATATTATTTAATGTTAATTATATTGTTGTATGATTGTGATAACTTAGTCGCTTGACCTATGGTATTTATCAACACTTTAGACTGCTAAGCTATTACGTTTTGAGTGTTTTTATCAAAACATGTGACATTATATGTTAGCCGTGTGGTATCCGGCTGAATAGAATAATACCACCCTCTTTTCTTACCAAGGTGTCGTAAAAGGCGACTAAGGTAAGTCGACCCGCCGTGTGGTATCCGGCTGAGTAGAATAGACCAACCTCATTTCTTACCGAGGTGTCGTAGAAGGCGACTAAGGTAAGTTAATCCACGGTGTGGTAACTGGTTTTTACACTGTCCATTATATTAACCATCTCTTGACAGATTGACGATTTACATATTTAGTGATGTCCTAAAGATTTTCGTATGCGATACCATTCCGATTATAGTACCTACTATCATTAATCGAATTACGTACCTAAGTAATTCGATTAATGATAACCTACGTAAACTAATAACAGATATAGAAATCAACATTTTGATTTAATATTGCCTTAGTTTTTTGAAAATAAATGTTAATCCGTGTGTATTTATTATAATCATAAAAAATATATTATACATCAACTGGCAACATCAACAGACCTTCCGCTCGGCCGCCATTTTGACGTGATCTGTCACTCTCAACGAAACGCCCGTGATAGTCACACGCATTTACGTTCGCTGAGTGTTCTCTCGCATCTGTTACACCTTGAGTTAAGTAGCTTTATTCCTCGGAAAAACTTTTGTGAAACTTATATTAATTGATCGTGAAAATGCCGAAAGGACGTGTGTTGAAAGCACAATCGAGACAGTTAGTGTTAAAACTTCATGAGTATTTTGAGCAAGAAAATCAAAATGGCGGACCTCTTATACCTATCACGCAAGTCCGAAACCGTGTTGCAGCCGCGTTGGGGATCAGTCTATCAACTGTGACTAAAATCACTACTGATGCCTACGGCAGGAGCGGCTTGGAGCAAAACAAACCATCTACACCAAAAAGAAAGCGCCGGGCTCATAAGGTGACAGCTGTTGATGACTTTGACGCTGACGCTATTCGTCGTCATGTATATGATTACTACTTGAGAAAAGAAATTACAACTTTGAGAAAACTTATTGTTTCTTTGAAAAGAAGTGGTCTATTTCATGGTGAAAAATCTTCTTTGGTCAAAGTTTTGAACACAATTGGCTTTTCATATAAAAAGTTAAATAAAAGAAAATTATTAATGGAACGCACAGATATAGCTATAGCACGTTGTGATTTTTTAAGAGAGGCAAAGAAAATACAAGATTGGGCAAATATTGTTTTCACGGATGAAACATGGCTCAACGCTAACCACACACTATCTCGTTTCTGGACTGATGATACTGCTGATTCCACTACCTCAGTACCAATGGGAAAAGGTGAGCGCCTAATCATTTGCCATGCAGGTACAGCAAAAGGATTTGTACAAGACGCACTGTTGGCATTTAAATCGAAGAAATCAAATGACTACCACGAAGAGATGAATGCAAATGTGTATGAAGAGTGGTTCAAAAAAATGCTCATTTCATTGGAAGAACCATTAATAATTTTTATTGATAATGCGCCCTACCACTCCCGTCAAATTGACAAAATGCCAACACAGGCTAATAAAAAGCATGAAATAATTAATTAGCTTCGGGACAATGGAGAAAATGTGGACGACTCAATGTTAAAAGTTGAATTAATAAAAATATTAAAAACCAAAAAGAGAGCAAAACGCTATGTAATCAATGAAATGGCAGCAGAATATGGCCATACTGTTCTTCGGATTCCTCCATACCACTGCCAGTACAACGCAATAGAACTTATATGGGCACAAGTAAAAGGGCATGCTGCGAGATGCAATACAAGCCCCCCATTCACAGCGAATAAAATGTTGCAATTGCTAAAAAATGCTTGCACCCACGTAACGGCCGAGAACTGGGCAAGTGTGGTGGAAAGAACTAAAAGAGTAATATTCTCTGATTGGGAACGTGATATTGCGTTTGATAATATATTATCTACACAAGAGCTAATAATAACTGCTACTGAAGACTCCTCATCGGAGGAGTCTAGTGTTGATTATCATTCCGACGACTCGTGCTAATAAAATAAATTAAAATATCCTGATTGTTTTATTTGTATTCATGTATTAACTAAGAAGAAAGTAAAACTTTATATAATGTTATTAAATGTCTTTTAATACTCGTAACATCGATTTCTACCGATTATTTTTAATCTGTGGCATAATCGTAGTAACCATTATGTGTGACATCACTAAGTGGGCGGTACCCATCCATAAAGTACAAATATTATTTGTATGATATTTGTACGTAAGCAATACAAAACTTAATGAGCGTGAGCTGTCAAAAGACTGATAATATGATGGACGCAGTATAGTAGAATAGACCACCCTCTTTCTTACCGAGGTGTCGTAAAATACAACTGAGATAAGTTGAAGTCAGGCAAGTGGCCGTTCGTAAAAACGCAGCCTAATGATGTGACAGCATGTTTATAACATGTTGTGCCGACCCCACTTAGGGTGGGATAAAGGTAGGAGGATGATGATGTGACATGATATGTATAATTTAGATATTATATTTGACTGAGTATGCTTTGTGGCTTTCAATCTTTTTGGGACAGTGTGTCCACATTGTGAAAAGCCACTACAGGTTTATATGATATGAATATATTTTCTTTGTTTCAGAATACAGTCGGAAAATCAGATGAACTCGTAGCAGCTGAAACTCTTGCTAATCATGCTCGTAGAAACAGTTCATTTGTTCAAGCAGTTTTTCAGGCACAGTACAGGTAGATAGGAGAGAAATTTTATATGCTTGATACATATAAATTGATATAAAAAATTTCAGTGAATGTTAGTGAAGACAACTAAAAAAAAATTATATATGTTAAAGTTTATCTGTCTGTTATGCTTTCATAAAACAATATTGATAAAATTTGTTATAATTTGCTGCTCACTAATATATGGGATAAAAATGTATGTTTTTTTTTGGTAAAAGAAAAAACCACTAAGTACAAAATTGAGAATATTTCAATAAATTAGTATATGCGAACAATAGTGTGTGTGTAGCTTGTACATATACAAGTACATTGATATTTTGTAATTTTTCGCTTTTTTGAATTTAAACTATCGTGAGTGGTATTCATAATTAATGTATAGAAACCGGCTATACTCACGTCTTTTTTTATCGGATGAGCCCGACTAGTTTCAGGGAACTTAGTTTCCGCCGCGATAACGCCGCGTAAAGAGCTCATGTATAAGAGCCCCGTATGGGCTTGAAACTAGTCGGGCTCATTCGATAAAATAAGACGTGAGTATAGCCGGTTTCTATACATTAATTTTTCTCTTATCTCTGTTTCCAATGTGTTGTTTATTTACTTTAAATACTACTGAGGGTATAATATAAATTATAATATTTTAGGTCAGCACTGACATGTGCAAAGTGTGAGAGAACATCATGTACATTTGATCCATTTCATTGTGTAAGCGTACAATTACCTACTAGACAAGCTGCTGCCCAGCCCTCTCCACTGCCTGTTAATGTAAGTTTACTAAAATAAAATTTACTAAAAAGAAATTAGTTTGACTAATAAGTATCATTTCATCAGATTAATAAATAAGTTTTTGCACTAAATATTCAAATATAAATTTTTATGCATTATTATAATTCTTTATTTATAATTTAAAAGAATATCTGTCAGTTATTGTAACATAAAGATTAAAGTGTGTTTAAACACATTCTAGGGGTGTTGTTATATCGATGCGGAATGGGTCACTTGATGAGAAAACCGCACTAACCCATACGAAGCCAGAATGGGTCGATAGTTAAAAATTTTGACAATAAAACTCATTCAAATCATTTATTAATGACAAAAATAGTGTTATTTATAAATAACACTGTTTTTCACTATCTAATTATAATGAATATTTAAGAATTCATAGGTCTTATCTAACAATTGATATCTTCGTTTTAGGTTGTATATGTGAATCAGCAGCCTCGACAAGTGCGTATTGGTGTAGAGTTACCCCCAAATTCCACTATGGATGACCTCCGAACAGTGCTACACACAGATACTGGCATTGATCGTGATCATATCATATTAGCTGAAATTAATGAAAACGGTTAGTGACTAAATTAATATTAAATCATACGTTATTGTTCCTTAGTACTGTTGCTAAATAAGAAGAAGATAAGTCTACATAGACTGTTAATTAGATTATTTGGCTGGCTATGGCTCTATTCTACCAGTATGATTTCTATAATTTCAGATGTAATACTAATTATTTTATTTTCAAATGTGAGAATGACGAAATTACGCATTTATAGTAGCAATTAGAATAATTATAATACATACATATTAAATATTTTGATGGTTGGATTGTGTGAAGTATGATATTTTTATTTTATTTTATTTTTATTTATTTGGAAAATGAACAGCTTAAGCTATTTATACATTTTCACATATAAACTACTTAATTAATAGTCTATTCGGATACAATACAAAGAAAGAACAGAGATTAAAGTAGAACAAAAAAATAAAATAAATTAGGAAAAAAATTAACGAAGTATGGGAATCGAGTCAAACCACATTTCAGACATATGTTGTTTTACTTTATTGGGTTTAGACGTAAACAAGTCTATTTCATGACGATTGGCCAATTTATTGAACGCTGCTGGTGCACGACAGAAAAATGAATTTCTGCGATAGTTAGCAGAGCCAAGCGTTACAAATAGGTTTTCAGACGGCCGTCTTGAAATAAGCTTTTTAGGTACGTTAAGATTAATAGAAGATAACAACATTGGGGAGTCTATTTTACCTTGAGCAATATTTATTAAGAAACTAACGTCAGCAATGTGTCGTCTCATGACAAGAGGAAGTAAATGATGTCTTTTACATCTCATCTCATAATTAGGGTCATGTTGACCACATTTATATTGTAAAAATCTTAGAAATCTTTTTTGAATTGATTCTAATCTATTAATATACACATGATAGCACGGGTTCCAAACTTGAGATGCATACTCTAGGATACTACGCACGAACGAACAGTATAGTACTTTGGATGACTTTATCTGTTTAAAGTTTTTGGAAGATCTTATAACGAATCCTAAGGCTTTGTTAGCTTTTTTAACAATATGTTCTATATGTTCGTCAAGTATGATTTTGGAGTCCTGCACAACACCGAGATCTCTAACAGAATCCATGAGAGTCAAAAGTTGATTTTTTAGTTTGTAGTTATACTGCACTATGTTATATTTCCGAGTAAAAACAATAGCAGAACACTTGTCAACATTTAAATCTAGCCTATTGTATTCGCAGTATTGCTGAAATCTAATAAGATCCTGTTGGAGAAGCTCACTATCATTAACAGTTTCGATACATTTATAAATTTTCATATCGTCTGCATATAACAAAAACCGAGAATGCTGGAAGCAGGTACCGATATCATTAATAAATAAAACAAATAGGAGCGGACCTAACAAAGAACCTTGTGGCACTCCAGATGGTACGTCAATCCATGATGAAGAGAAACCGTTAATAACTACAGCTTGAGACCTGTTTTGAATATATGATGTAAACCATCTATATAAGTTACCATGAATACCGGCGAGAAGTAACTTTTGCATAAGTATAACATGATCAATCCGATCAAAAGCTTTGCTATAATCGGTATAAATACAGTCGACTTGCCTACCTTGGTCCATAGAAGACGATAAAAACTCATTAAAAACCAGTAAATTGGAAACCGTTGAACGGCCTTTCACAAAACCATGTTGTTCAGAGATAATTGAAGAAGAAACGGTCGAATATATTTGACTAAATATTATATTTTCTAAAATTTTTGCAAGAATACATAGCTTAGAGATAGGCCTGTAATTTTTTATATTATTTTTATTACCATTTTTGTGAATTGGTGAAATGAAGGCTGACTTCCAAATTACTGGCATTATTCCCTCCAGAAGAGAGCGTTTAAACAAAATGGTTACTGGCAACGCTAAACTATCTGCGCATTCAAATATAAGTCGCGGGGATGTCAAAGGGCGCCGGCCCTGATAATCATCAGGGCCGGCGCCCTTTGACAAATCCACCGACTTCAGCAATCTTAGAACTTCAGTCTGGTCAACTATAATATTGCCAATAGTGTTGGAAAAGTTTTGGTTGGGCACACTATAACCCGCTCTTGTAGCCAAAGGAGATTGGAAATTTGATTTAAAATAATTTGCAAACAAGTTACATATGCCCTCGCCGGTATCATCCGTAACGTTTTGGTACACCATTGACGACGGAAAAGAAGATGATCCACCCTTATTCTTTTTTAAATAAGACCAGAATATTTTAGGGTTTTTGGCCAGAGAGTCTTCAGTCCTTGCAATATATGCTTCGTAACACTCTTTTTCTAACTTTTTGGCCCTGACACGCAGAAGAGAAAACGTTTGATAATCAGACAGGTTTCCGTAATTATTAAACTTAGTTAAATATTTATTTTTTTCCTTCAATGTTTTTTTTAAGGCCAAACTGAACCATACTGGGAATCGATTTGGGGTCACAAGTTTTCTGGGTATGTATTTATTACATAGATCATTGAAGGTACTGTAAAAATGACTTACAGAATCATCGAGTGATCCCTCATGAAGGCGAATTTGCCACGGTATTTCTTTTAGAGCCGCTTTAATTTTGTCATATTTTCCTAAGTGATATAGGTATTTAACATTGGATTTAGATGCGAGTGCATCAAAATTGGTTAATTTTAAGTTAATTATTAAAGATTTATGGTGGCTATCCTCTGGAACCAGGGAGTCTATACTATGTTCAACCAAAACATTATCGTTAACAAGTACGTAATCGAGGATTCTGTTATTTGCAGTATTACGGACATCATTAAATTGATACAAATTGCATTGAATTAATGTGTCAAAAAAATTTATTTGGCTGGCACCACTTATTCCTGACGGAACTAACGTATCATGCTGCTTATACCAATTTACAAAAGTAAAGTTAAAATCGCCAACTACTACTACTTTGTCACTTGTGTTTGAGCTAACGATATCAAAAAGTCCATTAGAAAAGTTATCCAATTGCGTATTAAATGAGTTACCTTGGGGCTCACCGCAGAGGTAAAGAGTGCAGATGTGTATTTTCATTAAATCTCGGTTATTACCGTGCTTTAATGAGACTGTGACCCATAGGTCTTCAGCAGACGTAGACCATTCCGGGCGACTCCATGCCGATTATTCCTTACGGACAGCTATGAGAACCCCGCCACCCATTGATTGTTTAGTAGCTAAGTAATTTCTATCCCGGCGCCAGACCACATACCTATCATCAAATAATTCTTTGTCCATAATACCATCAATTAGCCAAGTCTCTGTAATACATATAATATCATAATCGTTTAACATAAGATTTCTCTTAAAAGTACTGGTCTTTGTGCGTAGTCCCCGAGTATTCTGGTAATATACTTTAAGCGAAGCCATCGTTAACATAAAAACACAATATTAGCCTAAAACAACAACATAAATATAATATATGGAATCCGTGCATAATTAATCGAGCCCGCTTAGTTCTAATATAAACAATACGATTCGTAATAAAAATAAGTGCGGGTGAATTAAGATAGTAACAGAGAAGAGACGTAATAAAATTTAATTGTAACTTCATACTTAACATGTAAAACTCATAAGTAAAAATAGAACTTAAGTACATTGTTACAGGGCAGTAATTAGATAATTTAATAGCATGGATTAAAGTTGTCAATGGTATGAATGATTCGCTGTACTCAAATAAACATTCGTGACATGTAGATGAGTGAATTATTCGTATGATGACTGCGATTCCCAAACTTTTCAAATAAATTGTAAATGATAAAAATTGGAAAAAAAATATTAATATTACAATATATAAGTATATCTTTTGAATCATAGCTACTAACTACTTTAACTTTTCGAGATCTTTTTCCGTCTTGATAAAAACCACTTTGGAAGTATCTGATCTTCTGGCCATAATTTTGGAATGTTTGACCCAGATGTAACGAAAGTTGTTTTCCTTTGCCAGTGACTTTGCCTTTGATAGTAGGGTTTTATAGTACGGGGTAAGGTGATCATTGACATAGGCCAGGCCCTCTTCAGTAAAACCCAATTCCTTAAGAGCTAACTGCTTATTCTTACGTGCAGCTGCAATAAAGTCTTCCTTCAAATACCGATTATTAAATGAAACCACTACCGGTTTAAAAGCATTTGGCAGACGAGACGGAATTCTTGCAATGTAATTAATGTCCTCCTTTTTTAAAGGGCAACTGATATTTTCACCAATCTTTAGGGCTATCTTAAAAAGATTCTCATTCTTTTTCAAAGGAATTCCCTTAATTTCGACATTGTTTGCCCTTGCCCACTGGTCACGCTCATTCAGTTCCCGCTTCATTAGAGTTAGTTCAGACTGCAAATCTTTGACCGAAGTAGCTGCGCCTTCAACAATGGCAACTCGAGATTCAAGAGATTTTACCTTATCCGAGAAGTCACTTATTAAGTCATGAGCCATATTTAGTGATGACTGCAAGTTTCCTACTTCCGCTTTGATCACTTTTACATCTTCCACTAAAGTCGCAAGAGGGGCCAGCTTACTTACAATTCTTTTTAACTCTTCCTGTAGAACATCCAGGCGTGAATCAAACGGAGAGGCAGCTGTAGGTGATGGGCACGCTTTGCACTTAGGACAATGCCAAACATTTTTCCTTTCCCCCAATTTTCTGTACCCAATTTCCGTCACACCCGCACATTGGAAGTCTAAATGACGATTGCATTTACTACAAAAAGCGCCATCGGTAAATTTCGTACTACACTGTGCACACGTATTCATTTTGCGGTATGAACGTTTGAGAACCACTGGAAACTAGGAGTAATTGATACGCGTCAACTTCAAATGGTATCCGAAGAGTGAGTGATGATATGCATATAAAAGGAGTGGCGCCAGAGTTGACGAAAGATAGGACAGAATGGAAGAGAAAAACATGTTGTGCCGACCCCACTTAGAGTGGGATAAGGACAGGATGATATAAGAAATAAATTGACAGTTTGTAATATTGCATTTTACTTTTACAAAATAGACATTCTTCTTTTTCAATTAATGGATATCCACTACGATTTCCACGTCACTAATTTCTATGCTGCCGGGGCTCTGATCCCGTGACGTTTATTAGTTCGTCAGTCCACCTCATACGTCTAGCACCACCGCGTTTTCAAACACGAACGTTTAATTTAAATAAATTTTAATATAGATCATTTGTACTTTGTAGATATACATAGTGGAAAATTATCCTTGACACCGTTATTAGATGTAATAGATAAAATAAAACAAAAAAAATTGTGGTAATAACAATTTTAAATCTTATGTGCCATTTGTGGACTTTTTAAGCACAGAATGTATGTCATACGATCTCACTCTTCCATGCCTGAGCTATATTAGGTACAAATAATATATGTATTAGTCTCTTACTACCTAAACGTATTAGTAATTGTAAAAGTGAAAGATATATCTAGTCTATTAATAAGGTAAATGTGTACATGTGCCTAGGCTGGTGTACGGGACGTGCGAGTTGGGAGCCTGCTGGTATAGAACTGGGAGCATTATACTGCTTGGAAGCGCCACCTTTGTTACAGCCACCTACGACGCCCTATTTGCTGGTACTATGGGTCAATATGCTTGATGGAGAACGATTCGGTTTGTATTAGCATTACTTACTGTACAGAGTCCCCCACCGCGTTTGTATTTTCGCGATAAACTTAAAAACGAATGTACGGTTATTCATGTAAATTTTGCCATTTCACAAAGTGATTAATAGGAAGGTTTGGGTCTAATATAGTTAGTGAATTATTGTTTAAATATACATTCGCGCGAAAAAAATTCAAATGCAGGGGTTGGTTTGATGCAATCAAATAGATGTTGAATATCAATATAAAACTTTTTGTATGTGTAACATATTCAAATATCTTTTTTACCATATGATATATTGTAATGAAAACAATCTGCAGGTAAAAAATTGATTATGTTGCTTTCAGGTTACACAAATTGATTTTTCTTGCCTTTAATTAAAAAGTGAAATTTAGAAGTGGGTATTAATAGCATATAATGATTGTATTTCAATTTATGAATAAAATCTCATTTAAGTTTTAAGTTACAAAGTCTATTGGTTCTGTGGTAATTGTATAGACTAAATAAAAAAAATTGTTACAGGTTCGCCCTACTCTATGCAAGTGCCCCGCGAGATCTCCTATGCAGACTTACAGAAGTTGATGCTCAAGGAAATGTGTCAAGTGATAGCGGAATGCGTGCTTGAAAATGCACAGGGCAATGATATATTCAGAGCCAGGATTGCAGAGGCTCATCGGCCGAGAGACCCCGCGTATTTGCAGCCAGAGGTATTATTGACAGTATACAAAAACATTAACAAAACAAATACACTTTATTGCATATAGAAAAAATCTTAAACAAAATACAAATGAAAAAACATAGTAAATAAGACGACGTACACGATATACAAAAGAAAAAAATAAATATAAAGTAGGTATCTTATATCTATACTAGCTTTTACCCGGACTGTAGTCATGGTATAATCCAGTAATCTGTTATTTTCAAACCCTGTAAATAGCTCTATCGGTTGATAATAGATCGCGCTTTTCAATACTATCCTATTCTTGTAGAATTATCAGGATTTCTATAGCCTATATGTTACTGTGTTGTATGAGGAATAATTGTGCCAAATTTCATCGATTTTCGTTCAGCGGATTCGCCGTGAAAGAATAACAATCATACAATCTTATTCACAAACTTTCACATTTATAATATAAGAAGAAGAAGAAGAAGCAGAATATAATAATATTAGTAGCAGTAAGATGTATGTGTCCAAATTACATCAACTCCTAATTATGTACTACTATATCATATTTAAAGCTGTGATAGCCCAGTGATGAGACCACGTGACTCTTTGAAAGGGGTCACGGGTTCAAACCCCGGGCGGGCATTAATGAGTTTCTCTTAAAAACTTATGTGTCTAATTGATATGCAATTTATCACCCGATTTCCGGTGAAGGAAAATATCGTAAGAAAACCTGCATGTCTCTAGATAATTCTGAGGATATTGCATATTCACATTGGAGCAGCATGGTGGATCTTAGACTTCAACCCTTCCGTCCCCAAAAAAAAAATAAACAGAAAGGAGGCCTATGCTCAACAGTGGGATAGAAATATGCCGTTACCAAAAACTAATAATATTATTTGACTATAATTTGTTAGCAAATTCAGTTAATTTTTAAATTTAAACTATCGTGAGTAGTATTCATAGTTAATGTATAGAACCGGCTATACTCACGTCTTATTCTATCGGGTCAGCCGAGTCAGTTCCCGCCGCAGATAACGTCGTGTAAAGAGTGTAAAGAGTTCACAAATATGTGCCCCGGATGGGTTCGAAACTAGTCGGGCTAATCCGATAGAATAAGACGTGAGTATGGCCGGTTCTATACATTAAACTAAGTTAAGTTAAGATGGTCTGTTGTTGCAGCTACCACATCCACTGTTCGCATTGGATGTAGAGCAAGCGTTGTGCGCACACGACAAGTATTCCCACCTACGTCTAGAGCTACTCTGGGATCCGGCTCACAGGGACAGGTAAAACCTTATTATTAATGCTGAATAAGTGAAATAGAAAGTCCTTTAGTTTTAAGATTTTTTATTTTTTAAGATGGGACATTTCAATAATATCATTAATTAAACATAATATCTAATGAACTTCATAGTCACTCACTCAGTTCACCACAATGACCCCAACGCCCAAAAGTTCTCCGCACTATCTGCCCCGTCCATCACCACTTCAGCTTTGCAACACGCTGAGCTACATGGGCGGCTTGCGGTTTTCTACGGGTCTTCTCATTTCAGATCGCGTAGATATACTCTTAGCATAGTTCGCTCGATCGTCTATTGAGTGACTCTGAGCTTTCTTATAAGGCCCAGAAAATGTATTTTATGCCCAGTATAATCCGCGAGTCGGGCGAGGCGTGCGAGGTGCACGTATCGGCGGCGGGCGCGGCCACGCCCCTCACGCTGCACGCCTGCCTCGCGCACTACACACGAGCCGAACACCTAGCGCAGGAAGACGCCTGGAGGTAACGACACTATTTATTAGTAGTGCTAACCGCGACGCCGTTCACCCAATCTTAAGATTTTAAGTAGCCTCATTAATCTAATATGTATATTTCTTTGTTCCCGAAAGAAAGACAAATTTTTCAATCCTCTTATGTTATCCTGGCTTATAAGCTTTAATTGTACCAAATTTTATCAATATTTGTCCAATCCTATCCTACTAATATTATAAATGCGAAAGTTTGTGAGTGTATTTTTGTTACTCTTTCACGGCGAATCCGATGAACCAATATCGATGAAATTTGGCACGATTATTCCTTACACACAGGAATAACATATAGGCTATAAAAATCCTGTTAATTCTACAGGAAAAAGATGACATTAAAACGCTCTATCTATTATCGACCTATCACACTACAACAGTCCACAAGAACGAAGACGCGGGTAAAAACTAGTCACTACATAATACATAATCTTTCACAGATGCCCTCAATGTCAGCGATATATGCCTGTCATAAAAACACTTGGCCTATGGTCGCTTCCGGACGTTTTAGTAATCCACTTAAAACGTTTCCGACAGTAAGTTTGGACTTTACGTATATATATATGTTATGTTTTAATTATGTAGTCATAAGTCATTTTTATGTTATACTGTATCATGTATCACAAATCTAGTGGTTTATAGTAAAATAGATAAAGAATGAATATAATTAATGAATAGAAATAATGAAACAATAGTATTATTTGTTGCTTAGTAAAGACAATAACATTACAACAACAATAGAAATCGTGTAATTTCTATACCAAAATAGTTGATAGCAAACTGATCACAAATTATGTATAGTATATATGAACAAGAAATTTCTTATAGTCACAATAAAATTAATTATAAATGTATATTTTATATCAGTATGAACTTTAGAATACTTTTAATTGACAGCTTTTGTGAAATGGACTCCTTCTTTCTTGAAAGTTTTGACAATCTTCCAATTTTCAGACAAGCCAAAGGTCGTACAAGTACAAAACTGACAACCATGGTGGAGTTTCCCGTAAACGATTTCGATATGACTCCTCACCTTGTACGACGGAACGCATCTAATGTAGAATCACCTAGTCATTCGCGTTCACCGCGGCGAAGGCATTCGAAGTCCTCCAATAATCCGCAGGATAACATTTACGACCTCTACGCTATATGTTACCACCATGGAGATGATTTAGAGACTGGCCACTACACGGCCGCCTGTAAGAATCCTTACGACACGCGATGGTACAAATTTGACGATTCAAGGATCACGCCTGTCGACGATGAGAACGTCTACAGCGAGCTTGTCAACAATTCGGCGTACATGTTGTTTTACAGGCGAAAGAAACCAAATGTGGTCCATACTTGCTCCACTGAAGAAGGAGGACATTGGGCTTTACGGATGCCAAAATTCGCGAAACCAGCAGCAGAAAACTTAAACAAAATTACCGAAGTCAGAGAGGAATTGGCCGATGATACGAAAGTTGATTCTGATTTAGATAGGATAACTTTGGGGACTAAAACGAATGCATCCCCTTCTAAAAGTATTTCGAGTCTCCCTGAAGATAGAATTGTGCCGAGTCCCACTAAATACGTAACAGTTATTCACAGTACATCTATAATACAATCACCTACGCTTCAGAGGCCGCTTATTGTTCAAGTGAACGACGATATAACGAACGAGGAACTTAGCGACTATGAAAACGAATCAAGCATGCCTATTGAGCCATATATTCACAAGGATGTTCACGTGAATCCAAAAATGACTCCAGTTGATACGAGGCGACCGCGATCAGTCGATTATCCGGCCAGATCCAGTACCTCGCCATCCTCTAGAGATTCAAATAGAAATTATGAGAGTTCTCCACTGGTCGCCAGTATAAACGGAGTCGAATATCATCCCACCACGGAAGATTTGATGCTGTCTATGTTCCAAGAGTCTAAGTATATTATGCCTAGACACCATATCGCCGGGGAATCGCATAGGACAGGTATGTATAACTTCGTAGAAAGAACTTCCTGTTGAATTCCCTAGAAAAAGAACTTATTTTTTGAAAGTAAATATACATATTGGGCTTTTTTATATTGAGTAAATGTTCCAGTGTTTGTTTTGGATAAATAATTTGATTAAAAAATACTATATATTTAGAATACTGTTCAGTAAAGTTTGACGCCACTTAATTATTGAGGAAATAATTATACAATAGATAAACTATAGAGGCTGCTAAAAATAACTCAGCGCGATATAGGTGCCGCGTAGTTTGGACAGAAAAAGTTCTGTGTATTACATTTTTTAATTTGTTTTACTGTAGTATTTCCAACCATTTAATTATCTTTTTACAGGTGAGAAATCGTCAGTATGGAAAACTCGAATATCCACATGAGGGCAGCTGATGTCTTGTTTAATTTGTATAGAAACCCCTTCCCTTTATTTATTTTACAAATACCCTTAGATCTGAGAATTCCATGTAGTTGTTTTTGTTTTAAGCAGTTAGTTTAGTTGTAATTATGCGTTATGCTAGAGTAAAGCTTGAGATGTTCATTACAAATACTCTATATTTAATCAGATCATTTGATACAATACGAGCTTCCAACGACGAATTACGGCTTAGGTTTTATTAAAACATCATATACCTATAAAAAATATGATAAGCGAATTGTCAATTTTTACTTAAAATTTTAATATAAAGGCCTACGTTTAAAAGTGCTAGAAACACTTAATAATCCTCATTTAGTGTAGCCAGTTTTATTACGGCTTAATATTAAAATAAGGAATATGATGTACAGCTAGATAGTATACGAATTAGGAATTTACTATTCGCTGTTGTAAATTAAACTGATATATACCACGGAAGCTGAATGTGTAAATATCAGTTTTACATAACAGAAAAAGTTATAAGTTAAGATTTCCTCTATATAATTAACTAAACAAAAAAACGTTGCTGGTTTACTTTGTTCGCAAATACAAAAGTAGTCATTAAAGAGGCATTTTTGGTTCTGTAACCAAAGAAAAACTATATAAAACATTTGATAGCACATTTTTATCGAAATTGCCTTGTTTGCCTAATATAGAGTTCTATGGTGAAAGTTAAATATTTTTACCATAGTTTGTTCATCACACCGAAAATTTGCTGTGATTGGTCTATGAGAAGTGGGAGAGAAGATAGAATGACGCTTAACGAGTTTGTTCTACTTCTTGTTTGTTTGTTCTCTCCAAGAAGGGTGAGGCCTTATACACGGCCTATTAAACCGGTCGTTCACTTAAAACTTATTAAAAAAACAATTTTATAAAATCTAGATTATGGTATTGTAGTGACTTGAGTTTGTTTACTTTTATTTTTATTTGTAGAATCATAAACAAAACATTAATACCAGGATTTAAGGAATGGTATTATTTCAAAGGTAAAACTCAGAGAGAAAAAAAGATGTTGTTGGGTTTATTGATATGTAGATTGTTTTAAAATAAATCATTAAGATGACCTTTCAGCTTTCGTGGTGTTAAATAGAAGTACAGACAGCATCAAAATACATTTAAAAATTTTGATTCAGATTTTTATCTGTTAACTTTATTGAGATAAATACGACTGATACACATAGAAAGCCCTTCATAAATTTTAGAACTTGTCGAAGTTTTAATTGGAGAATTCATAGTTATATAAAGTTTTTATAATTAAAGTAGCCATTTGAGAGATTGTTAATATTTCCGACGTTATTCATTTTTTTATTTGTTTTTGTCATATTTAAAAAAATAATAATAATCATTAAAAAACACGAGTTCTTTTGTACTCTTTTGTTCTGTTTGTAATAGAACAAAAGAGTACAAAAGAACGCTATATCAAGATAAACGGTGGTTTTATTACTTATTACATCACAAAAATACACAATTATTTATTAAATTAAACTATCATTGATCGTAATGTAGCTAATTTTATTAGAATTATTTAATTTATTTTTATGTATGTTAGAAAACCCTCAGCTTATATCCGAATATTACTATTGTATTGCAAATTTTTATTTGTTGGTTTCAAAATATATTTTTAATAAAATTTTCTTTTTTTGCATGCACTACCGATAAACAATTTAGTTTAAGGTAATCATTAACCTTGGAACGGGGCGTAAGCAGCATTATTTATAATATCGCATGCTTAGTATTAAAGTGACCGAATTCAAAAAAAGTTATTTTGTAGCAAATTGCAATAAAGCGTAGCGCCTACAAAACTCATGTGTGTTAAAAAGACCCATAACTAATTTTGAATTCAATCAGTTTAATACAGTGCGAATATATTTAAAATTTATAATAAGTTTGTGTAACGTAGAATGCTATTATCAGTAGTATATTACAGCGTATAAAAAAATTGACGTACAGTAAATACCACACTTGTGCCTTGGCTAGGGTGTTAATCTGTAATTAATAAAAAACGTTATAGGATACGGTATTCCAACGTAAATAAATATATTTATTAAAAGTGTATAGGGATCGTGTCTGTTTGTTTACCAAAAACACTAAACGTTTTATAGAGTATATATTTAAGAACTTAACAGTTTTAAATGGGGTTATGCCCGGTTTACATTATTCCAGTCCAATAATCCAGCGAGTCAATCCAGTCCAGTGCTGGAATGGATTATATCGTTTACATTATTCCAGTCATTAAAAGCTGTCTCAACTGTACCAATAGAATTCCACAAATAAAACAATACGTGTTCACTGTTTAGCGGGGTAGTCAAGCACTAGATTCAACTGGATTGGCCGTTCATATTATTCCAGTAGCACTGGAATGGGCGAGCTGGAATGAAAAATAGAACGCCAATCCAGTTGACTGGACTGGATTGGTACATTCCAGTGCAGGTTCACATTATTCCAGTAGCCTTATAGCGCTGGACTGGAATGGTTGACTGGAGTATTGTGAACTGGGCATTATCATTCTTTCATCTGTTTGTTATTGCCTGTTTATTTACACGTCCCGTGCCACGACAACTGTTGAAGATTTTCCATTCAGGCCATAATTTCACAGATTAAAAGGAAGTCATTTGAGACGTATGCTTGGCAGAGAAAAAATGTCTCACGTCACTTGCAGCTTATGCCTCCCCCCTCCCCCCGCCACATTAATACGTGATGTTAAGTTGTCTATATGCGACCCAACAATTCATTTTTTAAGAATCCTTTGTTTTTCAATGAAGATTTCAAATGGCCTGGACGGAAAGTGCAGCGGGGATCGTATACGCCCCACATGGCATAGAATGTGTTAAAGACATCTCAGCTTTTTGGATTGCTAAATGATTTTATGGAACTTATCTCGAGGGTGAATCAAAGTTATTAAACTGCAGCGGCAATAGAGAGGCTGCATATTTTAAAATGATTCTTTTTTGGTTCCAAATTACAATATTTTATAAATATTTGAAGATTTGCCATTTCTCACGTTACATAAAGCAATATAATAAAATTATCATAATTGTTTTTGTTCTTGAAGACCAAAATCTTCGAACAGTGCGTGTTGCCAGTGATGACCTACGGATCTGAAACGTGGTCGCTAACTATGGGCCTCATAAGAAGGCTCAGAGTCGCTCAGCGGGCGATGGAGCGAGCTATGATCGGAGTATCTCTACGTGATCAAATCAGAAATGAGGAGATCCGTAGAAGAACCAGAGTTACCGACATAGCTCAGCGGGTCGCGAAGCTGAAGTGGCGATGGGCGGGGCACATAGTGCGTAGAACCGATGGACGTTGGGGTCTCAAGGTGTTGGAATGGCGACCCCGCACTGGAAAACGCAGTGTCGGTAGACCCCCCACGAGATGGACTGACGACCTTAAAAAGGTCGTGGGGAGCTGCTGAGTCCAAGCGGCACAAGATCGTGTGGTATGGAGATCCCATGAAGAGACCTATGTCCAGCAGTGGACGTCCATCGGTTGACAAAGAAGAAGAAGAAGAAGAAGAATTGTTTTTGTTACATATTTATTATTTCTTACACATTGTCAATATTACTTTAATTACTTTATATAACATATTTAACAGAACAATTAATTTGTATAATTTTATATTACATGATTTTACAAATTGCATTACAGTAATTAGTTTTGTTTATTATTATGCATTGCAAATATATCTGCATAACTATAATTTTGTAGTGATCATATATGATATATGATAAAAAAAACAATACAAATGTAAGTATAGAGATAATATATCTCGCGATATTGCCTTATATTTTCTTCTTTAATTCTGTGTCATGTTTCACACTATCCTCGAGTTAGGTGCCTTTACGAACTTTGCAAGCAAATATATTTTGCAACATAAATAGTGTAAGAGTAATTGAAATATATTGTATATAAAATGTGGCTTTCTATTTTGTTTTATACAAGATATTATGTAAGTTTGTACCAAATGATATTTCGTTATTCGTTTTGGAATAGACGTCAATGTAAATATTGGTGTAATTTTTTCCTCAACGGTCATAGGTAAGAATTAATGCCACGATGTGATTTTATATGTAAAATTTATTCAAATTGTTTTATATAAAAGACAAGTATAATAAGAGTAATATTATCTTATTATTTACTTATTAATTAACAATAGCCATTTGAAAACGTGACTATAACGTGATATGAATTTTAATGGCAAAATTCGGTCTAGTTGTGTTAAAATGGATTATTTAAAAAAAATATGGACTCAGCATCTCCTTTTGGTGGAAAACCTGGGATGTGAATAGTTACCTTAATACTGCGAAGTGTTCTAGTGCGGTACTTTGTAAAAACTTAAGAGGCGTTATTATCGCTTTTATAAATTAATAGAGAAATGGTAACGATACCTAGCAACAAATTATCTTTTCCATACTTACCACCAAGTGAGTGGATATACGCAGGCCTGTTATAAAAAGTACATAAAAAAAAATTGTCAGCGCCATACTCATTTCAAGTAAGTCATTAAATTTTATAATAGTTGTAACAAATAATAAGTTTTGAGTGTTTTCCATTTACAATTACCCTGTTAACCTTGTCGTTCAGTTTTTTTTAAATTTATTGTTTATAAATTTTGTGAAAGTCGATATATTTCGTATTACGTTGTAAACGACTGGCTCTCATTTTATAGTTATGGAAGACAGTGGCCGATTTTATAAACTTGCTTTCAAGTTATTTTGTTGCTGTAATCATATTTATATATTACATACACAAAAAAAAAAAATTAAAACTAGGTATGAATACTGACTCTACCTGTCAGTAGATGTGTTCAATCAAGTGTTACTACGAGTCTCATCAATCTTCTCCACCCTTATCCATACCTGGGTCGGGTGGGTATAATATATTTTATATTCAATTTTTTTCTATCACTCATCAACTCTGGGGCTACTTCTTTTATAAACATATCATAGTATAAAATTCATCCACCTTTTTTTCTCCCTCCATCTCTCTCTAGACTCATCCGTCAACATTAATATTTAAAACTCATTTGGTCACATTATTTTCATTTAAGCCACAGTGGATATAAAAACAAGCTCGATTTTCCATTCAAGAGAAGATCGATACGATGTCTTTATAATAGAACCATTAAGAAGAATGAGTTTCTCGAATTATTCCAATATTCTTTAAGCTTGTCTTAATTTATGGATTTTCACTGCCGGTGATGTCTATATGTTTGAGAAAAAATAATGAGCACCATCCCGAGTTTTAAATATGGTGAAGATGGAAATTAGCACAAGCAAAAGACATCTCTGTCAAACATGTCCATGATCACTGTTTAGGAGTGGATTTAAATTCTACATATATTTCAATTATCCACAAAAATTATTTGGCAACAATATTTTTTTAAGGTTAGCCTTTTTAAGGTCAAGGGTATTTTTAATTATTTAACAATACCCTTAACCTTATTTAGGGTATTGTAAAATATTTATCCCAGTGCCGGACAAATAATTTATATTTATTGTAAACAGAGATATGGAACTGGTACTTCAAAGTTTGAGGAAATATACTAACAAGTTAATAATAATATACACTAATATGCACAAGTTCTTAAACTCAACTCTAGTGTTTCAGAGGGTGGAATGTGTGAATCACTAAGTCATATCAAGGTTTACTAATAACAGTTATAATTAAACATTAACATCAATGTAATTTTAACGTTAACAGATATTTTACTAAAAATCTGTTAAATATGAAAAGCTATACACGAGGAATTGATTTTCGTTATTAAAGTTTACTTAAAAAAAGGTCGTGCAAAATCAATTTTGGATATTTAAATAAACATTTACAGTTACAATTATTTATACGAAATAATTATATAGTAAGTAAATATCTTGGACTCTTGATATATCCAAAAGAGCAGAAACGGCCGCTTGTCTTCTATATATATTGTATTTAATTTGTTGTTTTAATTTTAAAATGTTTATTTTATTTTAGTAGTCCACGTTACTATAAAATATAAGTGTTATGTGCACCTGAGTTTTCCTGTTTTTTATTTATACACCAATGATCGTACTTAAGTTAATTTAACGAGACAATAATAACCGCATTGTTGCTTAAAGTATAATAAATATAGATTAAAACGTTGAGCACTCCACATATTTTTCACAATAATATTAATATTTTTAGTTATTTTTCGCTTTTTAGTTTCTTAGCTATAGCTTTTTGTTATTTATATAGGACACTTACACACACGGTCGCCCATCCCCAAAGTAAGTAATTTTAATACTTGTGTTAGGGGTGACAGTCAACTGGTGAATATATACATAAATACAAATATACACGCAGGCTCGAAGAGCCAACGAATTCTTTTATAGAAAATGTTGGCGCTAGGCGGAAATCGAACCCGCGACCCGCGGCGCTGAAGGCAGGATCACTACTCACTGCGCCAACGGGCCAGTCAAAGTAGTTTGCTTTTTTATTTTATTAAAGGGTGTTAATTTTATTTTTTCAAATATATTTATTTTTTACTTTTTAGTACGATTGATTATTAAAAATAAAAAGAATTTTTTTTTATTGTTCTTAACAAGTCGTTTAACGTTCAAAATAGTCGCTTACATACAATACGCAGTATGACTAAAATACCTGCCTATAATGGGCATATCTCTATTTATATAAGACGTAACGTCTTTCTCATGAGAACAAAAATTAAATTGTCCAATTATAATATATAATAAATTACAATATTGCGAATACAAATAATTTTTGATAAAAATATGCTGTAGTAGGCTGAATCTACAATGTTAGATAATGAATTAAAAGTAAATATCGGCTATAAAATATTGGGAACGTGGGAGCGATGACGTCACGTCTTTGATATTTCTAATCAAATTGCGTCCGGACCAATTTGGTTGCGACATTCTGTTGCTTAGATTTCCAATCCTGAATTAAATAAGAGGAGATTAGCATTAGTAATTTAATTCCTGTGTCAATAGATATCGAAGTAGTTGTGAAATCAGCCCTGTGCCCATCGATAGATAGACTTGCCCATAAATATTCGTATTGTCTTTAAATATAGAGTCTGAGAATCACAGAGAATTTACTAGATTTTCCGTTGAAGAAGATATAATTGGCTAATTACTTTCTAATTTTTGGATTAATAATTTAGTTATTAGGATAGTAATTTGCAATCCAAATTTTGCATACCTACGTAATGATGACCGTTAGTTTTCGAGGTATGAATTTAATTTTAAATGCGTATGAAGTATTTAAGTGACTTATGCCGTGCGGCCTCCGCTTTTTCCTAGCAACGGTACGGTTTCGCACCGTGATGGGGTCAGAATATGCACAATCGCCGCCCACCATTTTCTTTCAAGCATGCACCATGGTTTACATCAGGTACATATTATTAAATCGGTAAGTAAATTCCTAAACAATCACCTCATATCGAGTAAAATGGACCACCCTCTTTCTTACCGAGGTGTCGTAAAATACGACTAAGTTAGGGTAATATCAGGCAGGCGGCGTGTCGTAAAATACGTAGCCAAATCATGTGACAACATATTTAAAACATGTTGTGCGGACCCCGCTTAGAGTGGAATAAGGGCAGGAAGATGATGATGACTTTACATTAGACTGAATCTTGAAATTGAATCCAGTAAGTAGTCATCTCGACAGACTGCACCATTTAAGGTATATATTTAAAAAACGCGCTATTTAGGTTTGTCATTGATAAAAAATAGTTGCCATATTTACAAGTGTTTGTCTCCTTACTTGAGCGCGAACAGGTTTTTTAATTGGCCGCTAATTAATATCTGTTAAATGAATGTAGCAATTACTTCTCACGGACGTGATAAAACAAACTTCAATTTAGTGGTTTCATCAATGGGTCTTATCTATCGCATTTGCAAGATGTAGGTAATTGTTATAATATTTTCGTAAGTTTCATGTTGGTTGTGATAACAATAATAATAATTATTAAAATAATTACCTATATTATATATAATGTAAACACGTTCTCGGTATAGTTTTGAAACAAATCTAATGAAATATTTTGAGCAGCGAATTGTTTTTTTTGTTGGTTTTGTTTTTGTTTTATTTATAACCATGGCAAAGCTCATTAAAGGACATTTTGTGCGTGAAGACGTAAAAAACAGACAATATAATTTTATTTTACTCGTGTATTATATTATTCTTTAATTTGGTTGAATTTCTATTATGCAAGTGGACATGCCAACAAGCGCATCTTTTATTACTTCTTGGTAGTTAACACTTTAATTAGCCTTTATTGTAAGTAATTTTTAAATTAAAAAGTGGTCAGAAAAAAATCGATTTTTAAATAAACGATTATTTCATATCAAAATAATCGATTTTAGTGGGAAAAAATCGTTTATTTATTAATCTATTATGTTACATCCCCAGTAATCACCGGTGTCAGGACTATGATTGGTATTGGTATACTTGATCGTGATTGTTGTACTCAACTGCTGGTGTTGGTCACTGACCAAACTTCGTCCGCTCGACATAAGGATATTAACACAGATAAATTAGTTTGGCTTCATGGGAAATAAATCGGTTTGGACTTATTCTTATATATCTTCAAGTTAATTTTCTTGATTCAAGGATACAATTTATTATACTTTCACATTTTTTTCATCCATGCGTAATCGAGGTTGTTTCTTTTCCCATATACGGATGAACTATAGGCAATGACTCCACATCGAGAAACAAGACACCTTATTAAAAAAAATTAGATTTTGTTGATCCTGTTGTTTGATTATTATCTTATTAATATACTACTTATTAGTAAAAAAACGAAAACAGTCGTATGCGATGATATCTATACTAATATTATAAAGAGGAATAATTTGTATGTAGGTATGTTTGTAATGTTTTCACACAAAACTGGCTCAATTTTAAAAATTATTTCACCATTGGAAAGTTGCATCTTTATTGAGCAACATAGGTTATATTATATTACATTAAAAATAGGGATCCGTAATAAAAAGGTATTAGTGTAAAAAATTAGTCATAAAAATCTGTCATGGCATGCGCTCCGGAATCTTTTAGATACGTTTAACAAAAATAAATCTGTAATCCGACTTAGACTTTCCACTGCCATGAGATCGGTATGTACGCAGGTGAAACCGCGGGATATTAATAGTAGTCTATATTCGTAACCGACTGACATACAACATATAACCATATTGTTACGACACGACATCGTTTCGGTCCCCAAATCCCTTGATAGTACGACTGTGTCGACAACGTGATAAGCAATGTCTGAAGTCTCTAAACATAATAAAATATTTTAATATTAATACCGTAATACGCGGTAAAGTAATAGCTTTACTAAACTGACAGAATTATCTAAGTAACACAGCCTGATTCTAATGGTGATTGCTTGTAACGTAATTTCGACATTGTGAACTTCTATTTTTAATACCTAAACGACCTCGTTGCAATATTAACAATATGCAAATGAATTCCTTTAAAACGAAAACGATATGAGCTATATTTATCTTATGATAACAACCTGCGAATTCTTTGTGAAAATGCAACTCATTTCGTATCAATATGCTTAAGGAGCTAAAAGGACAAGAAACTTCCCAAAAATAAAGATAATAAAATAATAGACAAGGAAGTGGAGTATTGCTACAAATCAAGATTAAGAAAAGCTGTAAATATAATAAACACTATAAATATTGCTGTTGTACTGGCTGAAAGCCAAGTTTTAATCTTTTAGATAATTCATTTATTTATTTATATTTACTTTATTGTACACCACAAAGTTATAGTATACACAATACAATCACTAAAGTAAATAATTAAAAGTACAAGAGGCGGTCTTATCGCTACGTAGCGATTTCTTCCAGACAACCTTTGGATTAGGAAAGTTCTAATATAAATGCAGGTAGATTGTTAATTTGTTGATTGTTGTGTGATTTTTAGATAAAGGTGTTAAACTCTCCTATCAAATTAAGAAGTTGTTCATGGTCACTGATAAGTTCTGTTAAAGGGAAAATATAAACTTTGTGGTAATTTAAAAAAGGTACATAATCTATTGTCTTGAAAGCCAATTGCGGCAACATTTGACGTCAGGGTTTATGGGTTGAAAACCTGGGTATTCACCAAAATGTGACATTTTGACAATTACAATTTATCACCTGCGGTTCGCTAAAAAAAACATCGTGAGAGTACCGGTAACCTTAAGAGAATTCTTGATATAAGTAACCTATATATATGTGCCAGAGCTATGTGGGTCTAAGATCGAACCCTTCGCTTCAAGAAGAAGAGAGGAGACTATTGAATTGAGGCTCTGAGAGCCAGAGTGGGCTGACAGTTTTTCAATACTGAGTTTTATTTAATTAATTAATAAGATGCTTAGGGTTAGTAACATCACTTTAAAATAAAGAAGCTTAAATCTTAAATCTTTCTTACCAAGGTGTCGTAAGGACTAAGGTAAGTTGACGTAAGGCAAGCGGCTGGTCGTAAGATATGTAGGCAAATTATGTAACAAAATGTTTATAGCACGTAGTGCGAACCCCATTCGGAGTGATTAGGGCACGAAGATGAGATTTTATGGTTGGCCTCTCATATACCTATAATATGGGTTTATGCGGTATGAATTTCTGGAATAACAATTTTTATAGTATATTTTGTCGCAGTAATTTGTGCATTATGCTCGTGCATGAAACTCATCAAACGCTTTCTTGATACATCAAGGAATATGATACTTGGAAACCGTGCAGTATAATCTATCTATAATAATGGTAGATTAGCTCATATGCCTATAGGCGTGTTTCGGGTAGAATACAAAGGACTACCCGGTAGAGGTATACGGATTTAACGCTTATTAAAAAATCAAGTGACATTCATATTACTTTATAAAAAAAACGGGTCGCATCGCGATAATCGCGACATCGCGTTTGTTTATATATTAATTAGTATGAATCGCGAAAGTTTAAAATCTGACATTCATATTTCATCATTGATTTTAATAAGATCATAGTAATCAACCCTGATATAACAAGTAAATACAGTTACAGATTACGCAAATCATTTTTTTTTTGGCATTTATCTTGTATTTTCAAAATTTATTCTTTTGTAGGTCATCAGTTAAGTCATGATCACATGAATAATAAATCTTGTTTTCAAAGTAGGTACTTAAAAGTTTTGTAATAAATATAATTACTAAAGATTGTAAAACACAAGTTAAGGGGTTTGACAGTTTGATTTCGTATTTAATAAGCTAAATATTTCCGAGAAACCGCAAGATAAGATAGTAATTCTTAATATCAGCTTAACAAACCATATTTTTAAATGAAGTTAATTTTATTTTTTTTTACATTCTTTTTTCATTATCTGCTATCCTGCCTATGATGATGATGATCATGGTGAAATGAGTCCAAAGAGCCTATGACGACTATGTCATGGTTAACTGTTATTGTTTTTTATCATTAGCTGACCCGTACAAAAATACATTCCACTTGTAACCTATACCTGCCAACTTATTTATTTATTTTAGGGGAAAAAAACAATTATAAGAAAACTTAAATATCAAAATTATAGTACGAGTATATCTATAGAAACAATGCCTAAGTTCTGCGTTCGCCAATCTACATGCAAGGTGTAGTAATTATCATTTAAGGTTAAAAAACATCCATAGAAGAAAGCATGAAACAAAAATTATTGAAATTCATAATTATTATTGATTGCATTAAATAATAAATATCTCGTGTGGTATCTGGCTGAGTAGAATAGAACACCCTCATTTCTTACCGAGTTGTCGTTAAAGGCGATTAAGGTAAGTTACACACCGACCCCGCGGCGGTCGATGCATCTGGTGCTCCCGATGCATCGTCTAGCGGAGGGAGGGGCCACTGTTAGAGAGGCCCCGACCCAGAGGTGGCGCGCTCTGGGGTACAGAGTTGCTGCTGGCGGGGATGGGGGTAATGTCTTCATAGGTACCCTATACCCGTCACCAGCAGCGTAGTGGAGCACACAGGTTATTTTAGTCGGTGCGAGTCCGACATAACCGTCACCTGCCCCCGTCGGGTGACGGTACCCATAAGGGGTTTTTCCTGTTAAAAAAAAAAAAAAAGTTACACACCGAGCGGTTCACGAGTAGAATAGACCACCCTCTTTCTTACCGTTGTGTCGTAAAAGGCGACTAAGGTAAGTTGTCGTCAGACAGACGCTCGTAAAATACCTAGCCAAATCATAAGACAGCATGTTTATAACATGTGCCGACCTTACTTAGAGTAGGATAAGGGCAGGAGAATGATATTATACATTAAATAATAAATGGAATTGCCAGAATTCGTAAAATCAGCAAATTGTTCTTCCACTACCTGTAAGAGTCCGGAGTGGGTCGACTTGTCTTTATATATAAAAATCCCTTGGCACGCTGTGCGTTTACGCTAATCTTTAAAGCTACTGAACCTGTCTCAATGAAATTTTCTAGGTAGTTACACGTAGGTCGATATTTCGATCTTCGACCTTAAAGGATACTTTTATATGATTATATATAAGGATAAAATGCCACCCAATGCTGGGTCGGGTCGTGTTTATATATAAAATCCAACTACCATATTCTGCCGCAATCAACATGTAATCTATTGATTGATTTGAAATTTTTAAACAACATTAAGCAATTTGACATTGCATTTCTATTTATAGCATTAAATTTTAAGTTGCGAAATATCATTTATCTCCAGCGATATGTTACCAGATATAAAAGTGGTGGTGCACTAAAAATTCACTGCTGGGTAAAGAAAGGTCTCTGTTCATAGAGAGAACGATTGGACCCACCACGCTGCTCCAATGTGGAATGACACGAAATAAATATATATTACGGTTTTTTCATTTACCTTTAATAAAATACAATATCGAACTGAAAATATTATTTTGTATTGTAATATATAACTATGTAAGTATTTTTTTTGAAGAGAATACTTAGGTACTCTGCCCGGTGTATGAACCCCTGAGTTTTTTTATAAAGGTTTTTTTATATACCGATCGACTATCATCATCATTTTAAATTGAGCTTTTACTGAAATTAATTTATTCTTAACAGGTATATTCTACCCACTAAGCCTGTGTGCGTAGTGCGAGTTTTTTAACCTACTCGATCGCGTTAGCGTAACGCAATTTGTATGGCGAAATTTGTAATATGTATAGCAATCACTAGATGTCGCTATTGCAGCGTCATACAAATTGGCGTTACGCTAACGCGATCGAGTAGGTTGAAAAAACTCGCACTACGCACACAGATATATTATTGGATCGTGTAACGGCCAAGTTTATATCGTTAATGTACATATTATAAAAAAAGTCCCAAGAAGCTGTCTTTATGTATGCTATCGATTTTCTAAAAATCTACTGAATGGATTTTTGGACGATTTTTACTAAAATATAGATTGCAATCTTCCCGGAAGGTTTAGGTTAATAATGAATTACGGTAGCTGAGAAAACTCGTCTACTGTGAACTTTAGTCGCGTGCGCCGCGTAAACAAACAAATAATAAACATAATAAGTAACAAAATAATGAACTAAAAAATTGTAGATCTACAAGAACACTAAATAAAGTTCGCGACAGCATGTCTCTATCACAAATGGTTAACTCACAATAACTACTTTTAGGTTTTAAATTTAAATTAAAAATTTTACATTATTTTACGCGGGAAAATTTTTATGACACACTGATGATGATATACACGCGGGCGAATCCGCATGAGGAACTTCTACACAACAATGAAATCGAAATAGAAAAAATACTGAAATATTTCCATCTCGTTCAGAAGATAACTAGTATGTAAAGTATTCATAAGTTTTTACAATTATTGGGTGAAATGGCCAAATAGCAAAAGGACCTCGGCCAACACTTTAGATCCTTTCTCGTTTTGCCCTTCCTTCAATATCGCATAAAATTAAAATTATAAAATGTTAAATTTGCACTACTAAAAAAATACACACTAAGTATCCAGAATATAAATAAATGCATTCTTTAAATTAACATAACGGTCAATAAAAATTGAAAGTCCACTAATATCTTTTATCTATAGCAATCAAATAATGACATGCACGCTTTCAGTTCTTAAAATAGACATCAAGGATGATTATAAATGCATATGTAATATATTGAAATAATGTTATTCATACCATTATACTAAAAATAGAATATTTGCAATACATTACGTTGTAGAAAAATGAGATGTTAATTTGATATAACCCGTAATGAGTCGAAACATCGTCTCGCTCCACTTATTGCAGCCGAAACATTACCCTCTTTAGCATTGAGGGTTAGGCTCACGTTTCCTGTTGCTTTTACAAATACGGTGTCATGTTATCGTAATGAATGAGGACAAAAAGAAGTTGAAAGTCTGAGAACATTGGTTATATTGCGGCAATCAGCTTTTCTGCTATTTTATATGTATCTGTAACAATTGATTCTTAATGCCTTTTCCGCTTTCAGTTAAAAACTTTTTTACTCACGTTTCTCGGAAGGTTATTGTTTAGGCACGAGTAGTTGTACCGGCGGTATTGCCTAGCAAATAAGCACATTATTTATAACATAATTTCAACCTAGGCAAAATGAAATTTTCAAAAATAGTTTCTTTGGGTTGTCTAATTAAAATATTTACTTATTAACTTTCGAAACGGAAAATCATATGTTTCAACTTTCTTATGTATAATAGGAATTTTAATTTTAGTGCACATCACTACTAACGCAGTACTAAAATCGAGTTTTATGATTTTCAATTCTTCTAAATTCCTCGTTGACATATAATGATTACGAGTTATTATCATCGAGTTTCTTCAAAAAAGAATAACGTTAAGTATACGCATATTTTTAAAAATGTGGGGTTACAATTCTTTTCGTTTTCTGTACATAATATGATCAAAATATAATGAATATTAGCGGTAATAAAACACAAATATATATTTAAGATACTTTCGCAATTAAAATTATTGTTTATGAAAGAGTACGTATGTAACAAAAGAAAGTAGTAAATTTTTCATGTTCCAAAATCTAATAAGAAAGCGTTTAAAACAATTTAATAAATGTTTCATTAAGTTTAAAACTTTAATTTAATAAATTATAGTTATGATGTTTTCATGACGAACATTAGAGTAGTTTCTTTCTATACTCTAATGTGGCCGTATCTAAGGAGTTTAATTACCTGTTTATAAATGAACACCTATCATTAACTTATCATCACTTTTTATTAAAAAAAATAACCGAATTATTCGATTGTTCTCGAGTGTATTTACCGACTTGCCGAGAAAAGGACAAGGACACTTTAATATATCTAAACCTGAATTAAGTTCTCATTTATTACGTTATCTGATAAAAGCGAAATATTGGTAATCATCTGAATCTAGACTCGATTATATGATACCTAATGTACTGTGTTGTTTAACCATAATAATTAATACCTAACAGACTGAACCTCTTTTAAAGGACTCTTTTATTTGTCTCTCTTTTACTGTAAGTTGTACTCTATTACTGTTTTATTTACTGTTTCACTCTTTTATTTGTATGACTGCAATCGCGCCTTTTGTTAGGAGATGACACGGTTATCAGGAAAAAGCTTTTCTTAATTGAAATTTCACCATTTGGTATATTTAATGGTGAAACAGGGATTCTAAAATCCTTATCCTACATATTTTCCGATAAGGGTAACATAATATACCTGTATGACCGAGCCTTGCTCGATAATTTTTGAAATAGAGTAAAAAAAATTAAAATTGAAAGAGAAATGAAAAAATAATAGGGCAGGTGGGGCTCGATCCTAGGTACTTTCACCTCTCTAGACCGCCCGTTCCCCAAATGAACTACCATGACTTTTCGTTTGACAGCAAAAAATTTTGATTGTATTCAACGTAAATCAAAAAAAATTTAGAGCCCGAAAAAAGGGATAAAACGACATTTTTTTAAAATAAAACTTATCTAGATAGATTTTTCTCCCCCAAAACCCCCCACATGCTGAATTTCAGGAAAATCGTTTGAGCTGTTTCCGAGATTCCGAAAAAATATATATATATATATATATACATACAAGATTAACTCATTTAAATATTAAAGATATTATATATAATATGAGGCATAAACGACAAATGTTACATCAACAAATCAAATATAAACAATTAATATTTTATTTTATTTCATTTAAGATCCTTATGACACATACCATTTCATATAATAAAACAAAGTTGCGAAATTAACACGAATTCATTTTAATCATATTATACTTACTATACATTCATTTCCGTTATACGTTATTTTAGATTAAAAGCTGTTTTAATTTTTCAAAAATCAAATATTACGGTGTTTCCATACTTAGGTACGAATTAAAGTACATACAGCATTTACAGATTATTTAAGCTTAGATCGAGGCACATCTGTGAATTCTTATTAACAAATAAATATACACACTTAGGTACACGTTATTCTAATAAGAACTCGTAAGGTCTCGTCAAAATTGCTTCAAGTATTTGGCCTCTGATTTAAATTATGATATTAATCTATACTTGTAAATAAGGTAATTCTACGAATAAAGCCTACCAGTGCAGAAAATATGACTCGACGCACTGCCTACTTACGATTACTACCCAATAAACGCAAAACTCCAATTTTACAGTTGTATATTATACAGTACTTGTGTTATGTAATTTTACAGTACTTTGTGTTTTTTGGTTATAAATTATTTTATTATATTATTTATTTATTATTATATTATTTTTGGTTTTATATTATATTATTAACATATTATGGTGAAATTGGTGAATAGTTATAAATAAATTTAATCTTACATTTGGTTGATATGTCAGTATTATACATTATTATATTCATCTAATTAAAATTCATATTTAAAAATAAAATGTACAAAAAGAATCGTAATTTAAAAAATTACACACACACACACACACACACACACACACACACACATATATATATATATATATATATATATATATATATATATACTAGCGGCCTGCCCTTGCTTCGCACGGGTATAAAATATATATCCCATGTCAGTCAGTGTAAATGTAAAAAAATGTTTAAAATCGATCCAGTAGTTTTGATTTATTCATTACTGCCCGTGTCCCGCAAGCGTTAAATTTGGAGAAAAACAATTTTCTCTCCGTATACCAAGACGATTTCCTGCTATCTTTGGAATATCTAAACTCATATAGTACATTTTTACTTATTTACTTTTACATTTTACCTATGTATTTTATTTTTACAATTAATTACAGAATGTCTTTAAACAAACTCTAAAAGATTCGAAGTGCTATTGGGTGAAGCGCGGCGTCGTCACGGCATTTTAAATCTGTAATATCTCCGAAAATGTTCACTTAAATTGCATGCTGTAAACGGCCATATTGATCTATATTAAATCAACAATTTATTGAAGGTACTCAATTGGATAAGGATTAATGCTGTATTGTATAAAAATTGCTTTGAACATAAGGCATCATTTTTCGTAAAAAGTAAATGAAAAAAACTGCTATTGTGGGTTATCCATAAGAGATAGATATGTACCATCGCGGACTTTTCTGTAGACCTTTTTAAGGTGTACAAATACTTAGTACATCATTTTGATAAATCTCGTAGGGTTTAGCCTGCGTTTGCAATGTAAGCGGAAAAAAATGTAATTATTTACAGAAACCTCAAAAATTACAGTATTTCTCTACTTCGTATTGAATGTTATTATACGTACAAACCTTCCTCTGGAATCACTCTATCTATTAAAAAAAACCGCATCAAAATCGGTTGCGTAGTTTTAAAGTTTTATGCGTACATACGGAAATATGGACTTTGTTTTATAATATGTAGTGATATATACATATATGTCATTTTTTAAATTACGATTCTTTTTTATACGATTCTAAAAACATATAGGTATATGTCGGAGGATTTGCTTATGTTTTATATACATATATAGAGTAAACTAAGTCACATATTACATATTTAATATAAAAAATTACTTTAATTTATAATTTCTGAATTATTGCATAAAGGCGTCAATGTCACAGGAAATAATAAAACCATAATGAACATTCCATATTCAAATTATATTTCAGCGTCAAATACAACTAAAATATTCTTTGAGAAATACACAGAAATTATTTTAGGCAGTTTGTCGTTTGGACATATCGAAGTTAAAATTGCCTTCTTCCGTCCGCAATATATATAAATCTATGTTAGTCGAACAATCTAAAAATATAGCATGGATTACGAGATGGTTAAAAGCATCATATACAGGTTTATGTTAGCTATTAACATACTTATTAGAATGATGTAAATACATACCTAAACATTTTTTACTTGAAAAAACACATGAATGAAGGTTTTTAAATACCCAATTAAAAGTAGGCGTTTGGCCAGAATAAATCAAATATTAAAAATTTTCGTTTGTAGATTTCGAATATTATAAGACTATTTTTTTATAATTCTGCAACTACGAAGATTTTTTGCTGATAATTAGTACATTGATTTCAATATAAGATCAAAAGAATTGGTTATCATATAATTAAAAATTACGCAGTAACTTACGCATTGAGAATATTCTCCTCCCTCAATTTGTGGTTATTTCGACTAAATTTTTCTTAATTCCCATCATATTATCATTATATTATATAACCGTTTATTCCCATTAAACATTAAAATATAACTATATCCTTCTTTTGTTGATATATTAAATAAATAATTCCTTGAAAAAAGGAAGTTGATTGCCTTGTGATAAATCCGTCAAGCTATCGGTGGGTGTTCAAATTATTTTAAACGTTTTGCACACTATGCGTGTCAGTATTGGTTATATTTATTGATGTATATTAAGGTAGATTAGGTAGAGCACTCGTATACATCAATCGTAAATATCAAATAATTTAAAAAAAGTTATATATAGAATTACGTCGCCCTATCATAATTCTCTTGCCCATCCAACTGTAAGTGGGTTCGGCACAACATGTTTTAAACATTGCGTGACATGTTTTGCCTGACGTCAAATTACCTTAGCAATTTGCCTTTTACGACACCTCAGTTAGAAATGAGGGTGGTTGTACTCACAATTACGACATTCTAGTTGGGAAAAATTTGACCTTTCCATCGGAAAATCTCTACATAGTATAAAACAAAGTCACATACTTTGTTTGTCCATATATCCCTATGTATGCTTAAATCTTTAAAACTACGCAACAGATTTTGATGCGGTTTTTTAAATAGATAAAGTGATTCAAGAGGAAGGTTTGTATATATAATAACATTCAATACCGACTAGAGAAATACTGTAATTTTTGAGATTTCTGTAAATAATTACATTTTTTCCGCTTACATTGCAAACGCAGGCTAAACCCTACGAGATTTATCAAAATGATGTACTAAGTACTTGTACACCTTGAAAAGATCTACAGAAAAATCCGCGATGTTATATGTCTAACTCTTATGGATAACCTAACACTATAGCATTTTTTGTCATTTACTTTTTACGAAAAATAATGCCTGTAACACAACGTACTAGGAACACCTGATTCCGCACTCAAAACTAGATGGCGCCACTCGTCGTTTGCTCCGCGCTATCGAAGTGCTTTCATAGTAATATAAGAAGTCCCCATACATTAAGTTATCAGATCGACATCGCTATCAGATCCTAGGGCTCTAATGTGCATCCTACTGGAACACTACGCCTTAGCGCGTCTGAGACGGTGCATCCTCCGTCCGGCACATCCACACCTGGAATGCCGTGAGGAACCCGTCGTCAGTCCGCGATGCTTTCCGTATTCGTGAATAGCACGCATTTCCGCCCCCGACACTACGTGCGTTCAAGTCCAGCGCATTATAAATGGCGCCCAACTAGTGGCCCGAAAAGCGACCCGGAGTACAGTCTGATGACAAACTCGCAGCCGAAAAGCGACCTTGAGTACAGTCTGACGACAAACTCGCAACCGAAAAGCGACCCTGAGTACAGTCTGACGACAAACTCGCAGCCGAAACGCGATCCTGAGTACAATCTGACGACTTACTCGCAGCTGACGAGAGGCCCTGACTACATCATACAATCTGACGCACAACTCGACGTCGAAGAGTAACCCTGAATGCAGTTCTTGTCCAGGGAGAGGGAGAAGAGAAACATCCGCTGGAGTTAGCTATCGATCCTAGTGCATCCAAACTGGAACACAACAGTTCAGCGAACTACAAACAGAGCATCTTCTAATACATCCTTACCAGGAATATCGTGAAGGACTCATCCGGGACACTGTTTCTATTAGAAACAAGAATAACACTACATCTCTACGAAAGTGTTTCGCACTTCGTCGTCTTACAAACTAACGACAAACGCGCATTCGAAGAGTGGGTCAAAGAAAATTTTATGAACCGAAGAAATGCCGAGTATTGTGAAGGAACCTAAATCAATAGAACACATTAGTAAACATATCAACTTCAGCGATATACTGTTACGAAAGACAATACATACGCCTATATCTGTTTCACTGCATCGCTTAACGAAAAGGTTGAGAGGCATCATTCAACCTTATGTCACCATGGCGGCTTGTGCAGTTTTGTCCAGAAGAAGGGACGTAATGAATATCCAACGGAGTTCACTACCAGACTAAGCCAGAACGAAACTACTCAATACCATCGATACGAAGTGGCCGAGGCATCCGAGGAAAACAATTTTTATCCTGTCCTACTCGTCGGGACGCCTTCGTGGACAGAGGGGGAGTTTGTAACACAACGTACTAGGAACACCTGATTCCGCACTCAAAACTAGATGGCGCCACTCGTCGTTTGCTCCGCGCTATCGAAGTGCTTTCATAGTAATATAAGAAGTCCCCATACATTAAGTTATCAGATCGACATCGCTATCAGATCCTAGGGCTCTAATGTGCATCCTACTGGAACACTACGCCTTAGCGCGTCTGAGACGGTGCATCCTCCGTCCGGCACATCCACACCTGGAATGCCGTGAGGAACCCGTCGTCTGTCCGCGACGCTTTCCGTATTCGTGAATAGCACGCATTCCCGCCCCCGACAGTACGTGCGTCGGGTCATCGTCTTATATGCCTTATTTTTGAAGCAATTTTTATACAATACAGCATTAATCCTTATCCAATTAAATCCTGAAATAAATTGTTGATTTAATATAGATCAATATGGCCATTTACAGCATGTAATTTAAATGAACATTTTCGAAGATATCACAGATTTAAAATCCTGCAAGAAGGCTGCGCTTCGCCATATAGGACTTCGAATTTAGCAGCGATCGTACTAAATTTTAACTGGATCGTTCTAAATTAACTAAATGTCGCTCTTTCAAGAGTAACCTCTAAATAAAACATGTTTGTATTGTCTTATGATAAGAAAGCTATGAATGTTGTATATAGAAACATTCTGTAATTAATTTTAAAAATAAAATACATAGGGAAAAATGTAAAAATGTAATGTACATATATGAATTTCGATATTAGATATAGCAGGAAATCTTCTTGGTATAGGGAGAGGGGAATTGTTTTTCTCCAAATTTAACGCGTGCGGGCCAAGGGCAGTAATGAATAAATTAAAACTACTGGATCGATTTTAATAATTTTTTTCACCGAGTGACATAGGCTATATATTTTATACCAGTGCGAAGCAGGGGCAAGCCGCTAGTAATATATAAAATCAAATAATAACATTGCCAAATATAATGGTAATAAATATTGTACAGCCTACGTATATTTAATTGGCACATCCTTGAAACCTCGTGTGTCTAACGATTGAATTATAGGCGCTCACAGTCAGTCAGTAGTAACAGTGACACAAATTCGTATAGCCACAACTGAAAGTAAACCATGCCATGCGCTATAGGAATCAGTCGGTACGTTGTTGCCAAATTTACACCTTATTGTATTTTTTTTGCAAAAACAAATTTTAAAACGACCTTGATACAACGAAAAGAAATAGACGTGTGCTCATAAGCAGTGATAATAAATATATGATAAGGTGTCGTTTGTATCACAGGTTAGAGCGAGTCAGGGCTGGCGGCCGCACCTTCAGGACCACTTTTACTTTTAAATCTGTTGTAGGGGGGCAATGTGTTCAGTTGCATGTGACGGTATAACTCCTTCAGTGTTGTATTCGGGCGCGACGCCACTTCGCGCCTCTTTGCGTATTTGTTCAATTAACACGTGCGTTTGTTACTAAGGCACCGGCCGGCTTGGATATATAATTTTCCTAATGTAAGCTTTTTTTTATTTACAACAAATATGATGAAATTATATCTATCTTAAATTACTTACACTATGACTATACAAATCATGCCCACGCATCACGCAAGCTTTTTACAAATATTTCTTATAAATTAAAAAAAATATCCTATTAAAATAAAATCTTATTTTGTTACTCTTTATATAAGTGCGTTTTAATTTAAATATCAGAAACATTGAGTTTATATTTAATTTAAATTTACGAAATTTATTAATTATTAAAAAAATAATCTTTCGACTGTGTTATATAAGGTTTCAATATTATGTACTCAAAAATCCAATTAAGTATTAAGTTAGATTAATTATGATTGTTAATTTGAAAATGTTACCAAACCTTCGCAATGTAGTAGTGTTATATAATTCAGCTTTCGTATATTGGTATACGAAAAATTCGAAAAGTGGATTACATTTGTACGCAACGATGTTGAACTTTTGTTTCTTGATTTTTAAATTTGGAACATTGGGACAGCCATGCCTTGGCTATTAAAATCTTAGTTAAAAAAATAACGTATATTAAAAAGCTATTATAAAGCAGTAGAGTTGACGATTCAAAAGCACTTCTTTACAAGTTTATTTGAATAAAGAATATTTTGAATTTATTATAAATAATAATTACTTAATAAAAGTTTCAATCAAGAATTGTAATACTTAATTAATTATAACTAAACGAGATCAATGATGGAATGTTTGTTAACAAATGTGGATTCCGCAAAGTAACGCCTTTATAAGCGGATATCAATATTAAGGAATTAAATATTGTAATGAACCTAGTATATAAAAGAACTTATACACTATAACTTATAGAGGCATTGAGTAAATGTAAATAATTTACTACAGACGAACGTGTTTACTAACATGAGAGAACAATGAAACTATGGCGGGAAGTTATTTCAAAGCCATGATCATAATTATCTGATTGCTGCGAATTCTAACAGTAGGCAAGCACTTCTTTGTATTATATATAATAAAATTTCGGATTTGAGACAATCTCGAACCTGGAAAATTAGTAGTTGTAAAAATTGAACGAAGACTATATTTTTAGCTTAAAGCTTTGTGGTCACAGGGAATGACTACAAATGAACCTAAATCATATGATAGCTTAAAATAACATATGTCTGATAATGGACGTTCATTGGTTGCATCGACGTTATTTTCCCGCAAGAAGAACTCTAAGAATTATTTTAGACTTCTTTTGTATATAATAATATTATTTTGGATAAAAAACGTTTATTTTAATATACCAATAGATAGAAAATATTTTTTCATTTAAAGAATACCGTGAATTTTTTATCCATCCGCTTAATTATATTTGCTAGGTTAGTTATGATTTACAATTAGTCTTCTGAATTTTACCATAGTACTTTGCACCATCAAACTACCACCGGATCAAACCCGGGCAGACACCAATGAGTTTTTCTGTTAAAACTTATGTGTCTAATTGATAATTGCAACTTATCACACGCTTTTCGGTGAAGGAAAACATCGTGACGAAACCTGCATATCTGTAGAGAATTCTGGAGATATGTGTAACCTACCAATCCGCATTGAAGCACCGTGATAGGTCTTAGCTCCAATCCTTCTCTTCAATAACTTATTGTTGCCTCCCCGGTGTTTGAACTCGTGAACCCTCAAAAGAGTGTCACGGTTTCACCGCTGGACTATCAGAGCACAGAGAATACAATACAATTTACTAAATAGCTATTCATACCATTTCTATCAGAAACATGTTAAGTTTATTATTACGCAACGCTGTGAATATTATGTCAAATTTTGCGATATAGGTACTAAATATGCATTTTTTTACCTAATATTTGCTTGATTAAATTACTTCCAAGGTTTGTAAACTATTTAAGAAAGTTAACTAAGGTAAAGCCTAGCTCCCGTTCAAATATTTTAGGCCTCTACATTATTGATATAAATGAGTTACCTAATTAACTTTTCTGTTACATTTTATTTTATATATATTTACTTTTGATAACCAGTTAAAAAAAAATTTACTCTTTAAATATTTTGTTTGGAAATATTTTTTTATTGGAAATATTTTTTTTATTTTCTTAAATCCGCATGAATCCCTATTCACAATTGATCATTTCCACCAATAGACATCCACCACAGACAAACTAAAAATTAGTGTTCAAAATTCTTAGCATTACGAAATTTCACAAAACGGGTCCACAAAGTCCAAAAAAATAAATAAATCCAAGATAATAAAAAATAACTAAAACAACATTTGATTGAAACATTTGACAATACGATTAAATTTCGTTAACGAAATTTCGTTAACGAGACTCATCATCTTCCTGCCCTTATCCCACTCTAGGTGGGGTCGGCACAACATGTTATAAACATGCTGTCACATGATTTGGCTGCGTTTTACGACCGGCCGCCTGCCTGACGTCAACTTACCTCTGTCGTATTTTACGACACCTCGGTAAGAAAGAGGGTGGTCTATTCTACTAAACCGGATACCACACGGTGGGTCAACTTATTTTAGTCGCCTTTTAAGACACCTCGGTAAGAAACCAGGTTGGTCTATTCTACGAGTTAACGAGACTATATATAAAATTCTTTTCTTTAATTTGCTTAAAAAAATCTTTAGCTTTTAAATAAATCATTATCGTGAGCTAAGATTCCTCGTTATGGTATAACTTGCCACCAGAAATATTGACATTCATTTTTCATTTTATTGCAATTCCAGAAATTCTTTGCTAGCTTTTCGCAATGCATCCATGGGCTATTTAAATACACAGGCTAGTAGAAACTGGCTATTCTTGTAAAGTTCCTTAACAGCAGTTAAATCTCACAATTTTCGGCTATAACATTTAAGTTACGCACTTTCCGAAGTCATTTTTATATCATAATTTTTTATATAAAAAATTATGTATATATTTCTTTATACGGATAGATAAATATTTATCCATTTTTACCTAACTTGTCACTAAGTGCATTAAATAAGTTATTTATACTAATATATAAAGCTGAAGAGTTAGTTTGTTTGATTGATTCAAAGCGCTAATCTCAGGAACTACTGGACCCATTTGAAAAATTCTTAGAGTGTAAGATAGTCCATTTATCGAGGAAGGTTATAAACTATATAATTTCAAGCTAAGATGAATAGGAGAGGAGTAGCAATACATTTGATTGACATATCGTATAATGTCCGATTCATTGAATCTCTGAGATCGCGTCACATTTACACATTACTCGAAAGGGTCAGTTTTGTATGCATTTTAAAAAACATTTGTATTAGTAATTAATCCGCCGTGTGGTATCCGGCTGAGTAGAATAGACCAACCTCATTTCTTACCGAGGTGTCGTAAAAGGCGACTAAGGTAAGTTGACCCACCGTGTGGTATCCGGTTTAGTAGAATAGACCACCCTCTTTCTTGCCGAGGTGTCGTAAAGTACGACATTGGTAAGTTGACGTCAGGCAGGCGGCCGGTCGTAAAAACGCAGCCAAATCATAGGACAGCATGTTTATTACATGTTGTGCCGACCCCACTAGAGTGGGAAAAGGGCAGGAGGATGATTTGTATTAGTAATTAATAAAATTAGGCTTTACATTTATTATCAAAAATGTCATATTATCAAAAAACATGTCGCTTAAATATTCCACGCGTAAAAATTCGCGTTTTTTTTTTCGGGAACAGGGATAAAAATGTTGTTATTTAATTATGTATGTACAAAAAAATAATAATAATAAAAACGGTCGTCCGTCCCCAAAGTAAGTAACTTAATACTTGTGTTGTGGTAGACAGACAACTGGTGAATATATACTTATATAATTTTTAAATTCATACTTAAATACAAATATACACCCAGACTCCAAAACTAATTCGGAAAAAAAAATTGTGACACACTGATTTCCAAGCAGGCGAAGCTGCTGGCACAGCTAGTTTAAGCTGTTTGGCCTTTAAATATAAAAATACTTACTTGTTCTGGCTTATAATAGAAATGCAAGATAAGCTTTTAAATGAGCGAGCTTTAGAGAATAACAAACGAATTCAATATTCATATTAAATCATTAAATGCTTGAAATAAAAATATGTCTATCTGTTAGGCTTTCACGGCATATCCGTTTTAAATATATTGATAAAAGTTTGTACGACCAAAGTTTTAAACACATAGAATAAAAATCACCTGTTTTTCCTTAGGGCCCAGGTAAAAAGCACATATTGCTTTATAGAGGGTACTTAAATGCTTAAGCTGGCGCGAATGAAGTTGCGGGTACCACTAGTACCTATATAGGAGACTTTACGTTTGTTAAGATTGTTCGAATTAGACTCTACCATGGAAAGAGTGCAGTAATGCCAACTATAACAGAATCTAAAGGTATAAAGGTATAAAGTTTCGGTTTTTAATCGGTTAATGTGGAAGAACGATTTATGTTGGGTCACGTTTCCTTTTTCCTATTACTGTTATAAATTAGGTCTGCACACGACTAGCTCCTTGTTTGTATTATTACTAGTAACTTGGGTGACCGAACTTTGCTCGTAATTTTTTTTTTAATATAAAAAAATTCAATGGTGAAATCTGGGACTTAGGTATTTCGATTTCTCTTAATTATGAGATGAACCTTTGCTTTCTTTTCTATATTTTAGCATTTTTTAAGTCCCCGAAAATAGGGATAAACTTTTTTTTTTTAATGAAACCTAGATAGATCAGCTTTCGCCCTCGATCCTCGACGTACATATATTGTTATTTTTAAATTGTTTCTTGTTTTATTTTTCATAGGGATACTTGTATACTTAGCTTCGCAACTAAAGCAGTACCCAACTATATTTAAGCATGTTCCTTAATAGTGTTACATTTAACAGCAGTCATAATATCAATAATTGGAGCGGATAAAAATCTTTGAGGTCAAACACGAGGAAGTTGTGACCACTTTTGTTTTAATATTATTCATTTAACTACTGTTGAAATTTACTTCCGCATTTACCACTCACTCGTAAACTACTTTATACACTAACAATAGAAGAATATTAAACTGTTTTACTATGGTTTTATATTTTTATATAGTGCAAGTGAGATCACGCTTTGCTTGGAGATAAGAAATGGAGATTTATAGCTTACATATTGTCATAATACATTTTGGTAGATAATAAGATCATTTTAATCTACTCACAAGTTTTAAATCATTTTTTAGGTTATTACGGTGACCATTTTTATTATTATGCATACATAATAGACATACTTTCTCTAGCATAGTATTATTTTTTCGTTCCAAAAATTATATTTTTTTTTAAATAAATAAATTTATAATAATATATTTTTTATATACAATAAGTATGTAATTCCTGTACTTGACAAATCATTACTTTATAAAATTTTTATAAGGGATTTTAAAATCGAAGAAAAATTGACCAGGGTATTTTTTCTGGCTTAACCAATATACACCATAAAACAAGAACAAGACAGCCATGTGCAAACTTTTTTACGTCATGTATTGGACATAGATGAAATAAGAAGTAATGATCAGAAAAATCACATTAGTATAAACTTTTACTTATTATAGTTTTCTTAAGCCGCTTTAATATTTCCCTGTCTGCTGTCTGCCATTTATTCTTATTATCACTTTTAGCAGAACCCCAGTTTCCTACAAGTCGAATTTCATTCACATCATTCCGAGAAACGTAAGAAAATAACAGATAGAGTTTTATCTTTATTATTTTATTTATTTTATGTAATCAGCTCATCAGTAGTTCTAAAGTTTTATATTATGACATCATTTTTGCGAAGTAATTTACTTAAACAAGATTGAAATTCGATACAATTAATAAAGTCGATGTTTATTGAAAACAATCTAACATTATTATACGTTTCGTCACTGTTATTATATTGATATATTGTTCATTGTACTGAATGGCCTATTAACAAGGTGCTTACCGAATACACTATTGTTTGTATCTTAGAGCGGTTGAAAACAAAAGATTTTACACATACTTGACGTAAGGAATGTTCGTTATATCATTTTTAATTGGTATTATTTTTGTACAAACCGTGTGGTATCCGGCTGAATAGAATAGTGCTACCCTCTTTTCTTACCGAGGTGTCGTAAAAGGCGACTAAGGTAAGTCGACCCGCCGTGTGGTATCCGGCTGAGTAGAATAGTCAATGGACCAACCTTATTTCTTACCGAGGTATCGTAAAAGGCGACTAAGGTAAGTTGACCCACCGTGTGTTATCCGGTTTAGTAGAATAGACCACCCTCTTTCTTACCGAGGTGTCGTAAAATACGACTAAGGTAAGTTGACGTCAGGCAGGCAGGTCGTAAAAACGCAGCCCAATCATGTGACAGCATGTTTATAACATGTTGTGCCGACCCCACTTAGAGTGGGATAAGGGCAGGAGGATGATGATTATTTTTGGACAAACACAGTAGCGTTTCGACTAAGTAATGTCGAAGTAGCTATAGACTGTCAACTTTTGGCGACTTCGTATATTACAACGTCGCCAATATAAACTACCGAGTGGATATCAGTGTATTTAATTGCAATTTTGAAAATAAAATCAGTTGACCATAAGAGATACACTGTCACGGACTTTTTTGCAGTACTTTTTACTTTTGGTCTTTGTTTTCCATTCATAATACAGAAGCCGCATCAATTTGTTTCTACCCTCACTAAAAATTGTTTTAACACGACCAGTTCAACACAATTTACTTAAAACTGTTATACACTGTTTACCTAAACCTTCCTAAAATTTCACTACGATTTAGTAAAAACCTACAAAAATCCGTTTACAAAAGTAATAATAAAATTATTTTCTTATTACTTTTGTTTTATGGATCTCCGTAGAGTAACGCCTAACTCTATAAATTATTTAAATAAGTTTAGTAGATTTTAAGAAAATCGACCACATATAAACGCACAACTTTTGTTTTATAATATGTATAGATATATATAAATGACTGGCCCGTTGGAGCAGTGGGTAGTGACTACCTTCAGTTCCGCGGGTCGCGGGTTCGATTCCCGCCGAGGGCCAACATTTTCTATAAATGAATTTGTTGGTCGTTGAGCCTGGGTGTATATTTGTATTTAAGTATGTATTTAAAAAATATATAAGTATATATTTACAGTTGTCTGTCGACCATAACACAAGTATTAAGTTACTTACTTTGGGGACGGACGACAGTGTGTGTAAGTGTCCCATATATTTATTTATTTATTTATTTATATAATAGCTTAGGCCAAGACATTCAAAATACCTGTTAGTATATTAAGTACATCGCTATTAGAGGGATTGTAGCACACGTTCCTACAATTTGTTGTTTACTCGTATATTGTTATGAATGGTTTGGTTGCGAGGTGGTTACATGCGTTTAATTCTATTTTTATACCACTGGAATTGTTAGAAGGTTAATTGCTTAAAATTGCAAATTTCAATTATTAAAACTAGGTTTCAACATACATTAAAATATTTAGATTGGTGATACCTTAAATGGGCTAATTATAGACCATGCAATATATAGAGATTACATTTAATAGTAAGTCAAAAAAGATGTATAGTAGATAATGAGGAACTTTAGACTTGTTTGATTAAAACTCAATCAAATCTAATTAAAGGGGAAAACTAGCTTTTTAAGTATTAAGTTGTTTGTTGCTGTTAAAAAACTAGTTATTAAAAATACGTTGTCTTGTAATATTTGCAGTTTTGACACACTAATTAGATTAGTAAAAATTATGAAATTATCTTTAAATTTTGTCTATGGATAGCGGCTTTTTTTTGGAAAAAGACAACAATCAATTTAAGATATAGTTAATGAATGTTCTCTTAGCTAAAGGCAATTATAGCAAAAATTACATAGATAATTGATTCTTCTGGCAACTTTAGGTTTCCACTTCAACAATTTGGTCAAACCGTTGGTCTGGGATATACATATAGTATCGTCTTAAAATGTTGGCCTTCACTGTCCCTAGAACGGTAATATACATAACACGCACAGGAACTTCTCAATAGCCAAAGCCTATTGGGGTACGGACCTCCAGCCGAATCACTTTGCCTCGGCTAGTTCTCTCATCCCTAAATGCCTGGATTGTATTCAGGCCATTATTAGCTTAGGTCTGCCCTAATAAGACTGGACCTCCGGGCGTTGATGAGTGGGTTCGCGGAATTGGGAGTTGTAGCTCCCAGATTTCTGTCTAAATCAGGGCTATATCATGTAATAGTGATCTTGTTGATCGTCTTATCTTGGTCGTGTCACTTTCGATCCTACCCTTTTGCCCGTCGCGTACTCTTCGTAAATCGTAATGGTAATACAAACTAGAAAAACAAAAATAAATTACTATTATAAGTTCGGTAACAAATAGTTCTTAATTAGCAACTTCATATGTGTCAACTTTAGTTTGAATGTTCTCTCAACTATTACGTATTTTTCTATTTCCGATTAAAAATAAGAATTATTTTTATCATATACTTATATTTACATATATTATAAACATATATTTTTGAAATACATAAAGTAGTTGTCTTCAGTTAATTATAAAAGATTTTTAAATAATTTTTACCGTTTACTAAGCGCACGCAAGGAAAGCTTTAAAATGTGCGTTTTCGCAATATTTTATTAAAGCTACACCTCTCCTATTCATCTGACCGTTATGCCTATAGCCTTACTCGATGAATGGAGTATCTTACACACAAAGAATGTTTCAAATCGGTCAGGTAGTTCCTGAGATTATCGTGTTCAAGCAATCAAACAAACAAACTCTTCAGCTTTATATATTACTATAGATACAGATTGTCGTATAGAGGTATCGGTGCGGTTTATAAGATTCGTTTGTATCAATTAAATCTATAATGTTATCAGATTATCCGCGGAACCGTAACCGACTTCTGCATTCGCATTTCTAATTTTGTTACGGATTACAATATAAATGCTTAATAATTTGGTTGATCATTGCATAAGTGAAACATATAAATAGCTGAAATATTTAATATTCGCGTAACGTAACATTGGTAATATGCTAATATCTAGGCTGTGGATTAAAATAAAAACAATTAGTGCGCCTTTAGTGCTGTTTGAAATTTTAATTGATGTTTTTGCTGGACTAACCAGATACTTCCCGGTACATATTAAAACTATTTATGTATAATTTTAACATTTAAAATCTAATAGGCTTGGTAATTTTAACTAAGCAGGTTTGGTAATTTTATCATATAACAGTACCTGGTTGACCAAGTCTTGCTTGGTAATTATTTTTCACAAAATAAAAAAAAACTTCAAAACAATGAAAAAATATTTGGGGAGTTGGTGAGGCTCGATCCTAGGTATTTTCGTTTCTCTGACGAAGTTACGCTGACTTAACATTTTGCGGCAAAAATAGTGTTTTATATTTAATATAATTTAAATCACCGATAATCGATTTCTTCACGTCAACTTAAGTGTTAAAACACCCACATTTATATAGTTTTTCTTTTTGGTTTCTGTAAAACTTTACTTTTTTCTATATAAGCTTTAGTTGTTCCAAATTTCATAGACAAATATTTTATAGTCAAACAGACAGACAGACTATTACATTTATAATTTGAAGCACGGATTGGCGATCGCAATCTTGTACCAACAAACAATCATGTAAGAGTTGGTTATTAATTATAAATTATACATAACTTATAATAATTTCTAATTACATGTGATAATAATCGCTTTAATTAATTTACCCTATTTTAATAATTTATAGAAGTAGATGTAACTTTGCGGAGATCCATAATACAAAAGAAATAATAAAATTATATTGCTATTGAATCTGCGACGATTCATCGCGGATTATTCCTGTTTCAAATATTTTTTTATTCAATTCTTATGGCCAATCATAAAAAACATCATAGCAATTCTAAACTTTAACTTGCAATACGAACATTCGCATATCAATAAAAGGAATAAAAAATTAGATGTATTTTCTTAAACTTTAAACCTTTCAATTACTGTCCCAAGAAATCGTCTTCTGTTACGCAGTCGTTTTTGTAATACCACTTATGCGTAGCCTTGTTTAAATGGTATTTTTTTATTTTACTATGCTACTTTTGGCAATCGATATCCAAAGGAAACGCAATACATATAACAATAATACATTACATAAGTTTAAATTAATAAAAAATTGACAAAAAATTTATATCCTTTATAATAAGATAAGCTGTTAACCTAGTTCATTATACTTATTAAACTACAGTAGAAAGGATGACCGCAAATATGTGATTCTGTCTTACATATTACTCGTATTTTACATGTTTTTTTAAATAAATATATGGTACAATTGCATACACGGCTGTTTGTCTCAAAATTAAGTAACTTAATAGTTGTGTTATGGATGACAGGCAACTGCTATACATATATAATTTTAAATACATATAAACACACTTAGACTCAAATAACTAACTAATCGTTTACATAAAATGTGGGCCCTCGGCGGGAACTGAAACCGTGATCCACGGAACTTAAGGCAGAGTCAACTGCGTCAACCATCGAATCCCTGTTGTTTCCCAGGGACTGTCCAGTATTTACTTAATTGGTTGGTTGTACTATATGTTAAAGATAAAAAACGACAACAAAATATAAAATCACCTAACAAATTTTAAATGAATACCTAATGTTTTATAGTAAAAAAATCTACTTAAGAAGTATTATACTTCTACATATGGATATAATTTTGTATAATTAACAAATAATTTTAAGTTAGAGTATTTAAAAATAATTATTCTACTTAAATATTACTATTTGCGGATATATGTATGTATAATGATTGTGTTTAACAAGGAAACTGATGTACAAACTCATTCAAATATGTAACTGATTTTTGCCGGAATCAGAGCGATTTAACTTCATTTAGTGGATTTCCTATACAGAACTACGCAAATACACTTTTAAAATAACTAAAACTTTAAAATCGAAAAATTATAAAGAGCTTACGACATTAACTTTATCCTAAAAATGATTTAACTACATATTTAAGTTTTACTACAGACGCCATGTGGTATCCGGCTGAATAGAATAGTACCACCTTCATTTCTTACCGAGTTGTCGTAAAAGGCGACTAAGGTAAGTCGATCCGCCGTGTGGTATCCGGCTGAGTAGAATAGACCAACCTCATTTCTTACCGGGGTGTCGTAAAAGGCGACTTAGGTAAGTTGACCCACCTTGTGGTATCCGGTTTAGTAGAATAGACCACCCTCTTTCTTACCGAGGTGTCGTAAAATACGACAGAAGTAAGTTGACGTCAGGCAGGAGGCTGGTCATAAAAACGCAGCCAAATCATGTGACAGCATGTTTATAACATGTTGTGCCGACCCCACTTAGAGTGGGATAAGGGCAGGAAGATGAAGATGATGATTTAAGTTTTACTACACACTAAGGAAATCTTAATATATAAAGACCGTACAAAAATCCGTCCAGTAGATTTTGTTTTATAAAAAGTATGCTAATGTCCATCAATAATGGTATAAACATAACAATTCAAATCATTCTTTATTTTTTAATTTTTAATTTTTTGTTTATTCAAGTAAACTTGTAATCTAGTACTTTGAATCAAAATACATAATAAGCTTGATCCTAAAGTTTTTACATTTTAAAGTAATGAATTTAAAATTGATCCCTTTATTTATAAGTATGTAATTAAAAGACAAAAGTTCACGAAACATATATAGTAAAAGTTCGAATAGAAATTTTTATAAAGTTTAAACAAGTTTTATTAGACTGAGCTCAGTATTTTCGCAATCTACAAGCAATTACACCATATTAATATTGGTTGTACTTCAGCAATTACAACTAAACAAAAAATAAGTCACCTTGACGTCTTGTTCTATACGCCGAATGATTGACATTTACAATCAAATTAGTAATAACATTTTTGGCCCCATTTACAATATTACTGGGATAAGCTACACACTAAAATATATCGGTTTGATGGAAATAACAGTTTAACTACCAACTTCGAAATATCATGTAACTTGGTCAGTTTTCCAAAGTGATTGTAATACCTGGCCTTGTTTTGCAGACTATAATACTCTTACTCCAACACTGATAAACGAGAATTGACTAATAATTTGCATACTTTAGATAACACTTTAGTATTCACGCTAGTTTAATTTAAAGTATGTCTAACAAATATAAATAATATAATTAATTGTACCTAGGCTCGCTTTATACAACTGGGGCACTATAATTTTAAACGTGAAACTGCCTAATTTACAGACGTAAAATATCTAGCATTTACCAGCGACTTCGTTCGTGTGATTTGTTGTCGTGTGATAGGTATATAATAGATGGCGCTTCATACTATCATCCTATTCCTGTAATATTAACAGGATTTCTATAGCCTATATGTAATTCCGGTGTATAAGGAATAATTGTACCAAATTTCGTCAAAATAGGTTCGGTGGATTCGCCGTGCAAGAGTAACAAACATACATCCATACGCCCAAACTTTTGCATTTATAATATTTGTAGGATAATTAAGCGGCAAATAATAGCAAAATAAAGTAAATTAATGATGACAGCTTTTTTTGGTTACGCTTTTGAATTTTTAATATGTGTAATTGTACTGCCTTTAAAAATGTTAATGCATTTTATTAAACTCTTATATTGCTGACTTATCGAAAATAATTCACTGAGACAGCCTTAAGTGAAACTGAGAAGTTGAGAAGATGTTATGTAAAACATTAAAGACAACGATCCTCAAACGTTTCTGAAGAATCGCTTGTAAATAAGATACACTAGAGCCACTGCCTATTTAGTTCCATAACCATGGGATCATTTTCCTATACAACTCATTTTTCTCCGTTACCTTCCTTATAAAATACTCTGTCTATTTGAAAAAATAACATTAAAATCCGATCTGCACTGAGTTTATTGCGGAATGAAAGACATGGTGAACTTATTTTATAATGTGTAGTGAAAAAATTGGCTCGTGACAATGTACAAAAGCACAAAATACTAAAATATTTATTTCATTTCCATATACATACAAGAAATACAGATTGAGACCTTCTAGTAAGCATTAAAAATACTTGTGTCATATTATAGTTTATGTGATTTAATAATTTAAAAATTCTTCAATATATCCTTGTTATAAGCACATTAACAAACAAACAAGGTTTAATAAAACAAAAAGAACTACCAGTAAAAGTTAAAGATTTCTAATAAAAACTATCTGTTTTAAATAATGAAATCATTTTAAAGAAGGACATAAAAATAACTATTCAAATTATTTGGTTTGAATACGCAGAACCTTGCGTGTCGTTCATCTTGCTTCATTCTGACATACGGACAGGATAAGTGGCTTAGTGACATGTAAATTAGACAAATTGTGCTTCTTGTGTTCTATGTTATAGTAGCCATAGGCATTGTTAATATTTGTATTATTGCATACAAATTGTATCCCGAAGGTAGTAATTATATTTAATACGACGGACATCTATGCTTAAGTTAAATGCGTTAGTGTATGCGGTTGTTAGTCCTTTTTACATGTTTGAATTGAAATTTTGATAGATGCGAATAAGCAGATATTTGAAGAGCTGAAAAGACTCAATTTACCAAATTTTAGACCGTTATAATCCTGTATAAAAAATAACAACTAACCCGCGCCAAAAAATTAAGAGTCGGGGAAGCCAAAACGGGCACATCAATGCGCGGCCGAGTCTGCTAGTTAGTTACCTAACTTGTTAGTAACTATATATCCGGCCACGCGTTGATGTGGCTCAGTCTGGTTTTGAAATACCCTCGAAACAGAACTCAACAGTTAAAAACAATGTTCCGATCGCCACTAAACTTTACAGGTCCATCCACTAGATCATTTCATTAAAAATTAATTTCGGAGTTTATAAGAAACATATTAACAAACACTCGAAAGTAAAAGTAATGGTTTGTTATTTTCCCACTGCTAAGAATAGGCCTCTTCTCTCCGTTTTTGAATTAAAGGATTGGAGCTAAGGTTCACCAACCTAGCTGCTCCAATGTGGATGAAAGGTTACACATATCCCTGGAATTCTCTAGGAATATGCATGTTTCATAATTTCCTTCACTGAAAAGCGTGTAATAAATTGCAATTATCAATTAGACACAAGTTTAAACAGACAAATTCATTGGTAGGCACCAATGAGTTTTTCTGTTTCGATTACGGATACTGTTTACTAAAAACGTCTCTTCTGATTTTTTTATATCTACTACTGATTATATGGAGAGCTGGGGTGTACTAGTTTATACGAAATGGAATGTACCCGTGTTATTAGCGAGTCTTAGTTGCAGAACGTAGATGGTGACCTCGTTGCTTCAACTGGTACACGGTTTGAACACTAAATTATAAAATACATAGATTATGGTCGTTTAAACTAATATTTTTATAATATATTAGCATGAAGAAAATAAACATGCACATAATATTGGTAGTATATAATATCAACGCTTTTTTTATTACATTCAGAATCGAAAGTAAAATTAATTAATCGAAAGAATCTCCTACTACAAATATACATCATCCTCCTGCCCTTATCCACACTAAGTGGGGTCGGTAGAATATGTTATAAACATGTTGTCACATGAATTGGCTACGTATTTTACGACTGGCCGCCTGCCTGACGTCAACTTATCTTAGTCTTTTGTCATGACACCTCGGTAAGAAAGACCCACCACAGGGTGGGTCAACTTACCTTAGTTGCCTTTTACGACACCTCGATAAGAAATGAGTGTGGTACCACACTGCTTATGAATCACCTTTATTCACCTTTGATTTAATGTTACCCCACTTGAGTTTAATGTTTCTTTATAAGTGATTAACTCTTTAATAATGCCACGCGACGGGATTAATGGCGCTACATAAATAATCTTGACCACAACCGGCAAATCAAGTTACGATTTTCGCTAGCGTAACATTTAGTGCTTAAGCAATTAGTTAATACTTATAACAATACTTTAAGATATAAAAAAATATTAAAAAAAAGAAAGGAGGCGCCGATTACATATGGAATTCGAACCCGGGTTTTGAACATTTTCGGTCCCCCTATTACCGTCGCATCGTCCATCGCAACATTACGTTTGACAGCAAAAAAATCCTTTGATTTCAATTGTACATTATACCATATTTCTATTGGCCAAAAATAGGAATAAAACGATTTTTTTAAAATAAAACTTAGTTTAATCAATTTTTCTCCCCCAAAACACCCTACATGCTGAAATTCAAGAAAAGCCGTTTCCGACATTCAGAAAACACATTTATATATATACGTACAAGATTAACTAATTTAAATATTAAAGATATGGTCAATAAATTGAAGTTGATTGGGAAGGAATTTACTTATTACATATGCACGATTTGAATCTTATATATACAAACAGAATCTGGTTACTAATGGGCAGTATAAATGGGATGAGAAAATGGCGACGTTAGAATATGAGGGATCATAAGATCATACAGTATAAATGGCACTTACTCTAAAATAACGGTGTTATTTCTATCGATAGTGGTCAGTAATTTAATTTTCTTTTCTTCTTTAATGTTAGCTTTAGAGGGTGTTATATCAAGGAGTAGTGACGGCCAGCTGATGCCAATGATACCGCAATGTTATTAAATTATACGAGTATCACATTCTGTATGCGGATACAGAATGATAAATAGCAATTATTCAAAAAGTAGATCTACGTCAAAGGTATATTTCATCAACCGATAGGACAATATACTTTTCTATATTCGAATTCAAAGTATTCTTTATTCAAATAAACTTGTAAACAAGTGCTTTTGAATCGTCAACTCTACTGCTGGTTCGGAAAGCTGTTCCTACTGAGAAGAGCCAGCAAGAAATGATTACTAGTTATATTAAGTCATTACTGTCTTGCACAGGGTCGAAAAGTAGCTATAACAATAATTAATATAAAATTTTTTTAAATTTAAACTATCTTGAGTAGGATTCATAGTTAATGTATAGAAACGGGTATCTGGGTTCGAAACTAGTCGGTCTAACGCGATAGAATAAGACGTGAATATAGCCGGTTTCTATACATTAGCTAATATTAAAACTTCTTCACAAGTCAACGAAACAGCTTTCAATTAATGAAATGTAATTTGTGTATACCAATTAATAATCGAGCTTGTTCTAATTACGTTAAAAGACTCCTCTTAATCCTTGACAAAATAATAATGGGATTTAGATCTTGCTGATTAACTTTACACACAAAATTTGATTGAAACTTATTATTCTAATTCATTAAATTATTCAAATAATGTTCTCTTTTAAAATAATACCTGGTTGACTGAGCCTTGCTTGGTAATTAAAAAAAAATTAGGTAGTTGGGGGATCGAACCTAGCTATTTTCATTACTAGAGACCACCCGTTCCCCGAATAAGCTACGCTGAGTTAACAGTTTATGGCGAAAATAATGTTTTATTTTGCATATAAATTTTAGTATTTTTTAATGCCCAAAATGGGTATAAAATGAGCATTATGGGTATAATTCAGCATGTATGCTGACGATACATGCTGAATTTTTGGAAAATCGTTGGAGCCGCTTACAATATTCCGAGAGAGAAAAAAATATGTATGTACATACAAGATAAACTCATTTAAATATTAAAGATACAACGTGCTTTATATAGAAGGCGAAGACTCTTATGAAGATTCTAGTTCCGTAATCGATCATAAGTAGTCCGAGAATTTTTAAACTATTTTCGTCTTTATTTTTACTGCACCAAAATAGTCGTGACCTTGATCTACTGATGCAAGCAACTTACTCATAAAACCGTTAGATTCGGAGGGTCATTGTCACTTTTACTAGACGTTATGTAAGCGTACATAGTTTCATAGTTAAAAATCTCTGACGTGATTCAATAACGTAATTACTTTCACACCAGATATTTTGATTGTATATTTACCTTGAATTGATAAATTATATCAGTTTTGTGATTTGTATACACATTACAGCTTAGTTTAGGGATAAGGATCAATAATTGGATAATTTTGCTAACAGTCTGTGATAACAAAAACTCGTTATGGTGATGGTTATATTATACAGAATGCGTTATGGAAACCTGGATGCTTAAAAGAAGTTGGGAAATACCTTGTATTCATATATATAGTTTTTTACCATTATGAAATATGTTACCAGATTAAGATACTTTAATATTAAGTAGTTTCATTTATATTGAACTACTTCCATAGTGTGTTTTTATCTCGTACACCGATGTTGTCAGACAATGTTACCTTATTTACCAATTGTTATGTTAAATGGCAGTGAGCATAATTAGCATTAACAGTTTTTGTAAAACTTGTGTCATCATCCTCCTGCCCTTATCCCACTCTAAGTGGGGTCGGCACAACATAAACATGCCTTCACATGATTTGGTTGCGTTTTTACGACCTGCCGCCTGGCTGACGTCAACTTACCTTAGTCGTATTTTACGACACCTCGGTAAGAAAGAGGGTGGTCTATTCTACTGAACAGGATACCACACGGTTTTTGTAAAACTTGTGTAATCAAAATAATCAATTAATCTTTTTCCATTGGCAGATTCCAATGGGACTCCGAACCTTGTTGCTATGCGCCTGCCTGGCCGGGGCGAGCGCAAGTCTAGAAGTTGTCAACCAGTGGAGTTTTCTGCAATTCGACTTCCCGCCGGATCCAGTGTTACTAGAGAAATTCCAACCTGAAAACACTGTACCTACTGGCTTGGAAATCGGATGGGATAGACTGTATCTTGGCATCCCCCGTCTACGTGCTGGAGTTCCGGCAACATTGGCGTGGGTGCCGCGATCCCTACCACCTGGCGTCAGCCCAGTTCTACAGGTATTTTCAACATTTTCTTTTATTATGTAACTTAACATGTGTTGTGTCATTTTTCGCATCTGATTATGAAAACATGAATATTTGTTTCGTAAATTATATCTTTTTATAGCGGAGGTGCGATTTGGCATAATTAACAATCATACTGAAAAGTGAAAAAATAACAAAAACATTCTTCACTGTTAACTGTTCATGCCCAAAATAAAATACTTACAAATCGAATAATGGAGAAAGAATAAGATTTCCTTGAATCAAATAATTCTTTATTCGAATTGGCTTTTGCAAGCATTTTCGAATCGTCAAATTACAATGAAGCTACGACTGGTTCGGAAAGTTGCTCCGCTACTACCGAGAAGAATCAGCAAGAAATTCGGCGGTCACTCTTTTCAAAATTAAATATTACAATAATGGCTTAATTAATTAAGAACAAATTAAAAAAAAATACAATATAATCTAGTGCGTAAAACATTTACAATATAATCTAAAAAAATTACAATATAATAGATTTCATGTAAAAGAGAATACACTAAAGGATGAAATTCAATATCTTTCTAAGAAATATTTATATTTTTTTTAAAATACATAGATAGAATAGATAACTAAATAAATCATAATAATACCTTTTTCACTAACGGACTTCCTATGCCTTTATATTACTATTTTTTTACGTAAACAGATATATATACATAAAACGGCTTTCACAATCCGGAAGGCTTTTGGACGAAAGAGAGACTCGTTTTATGAGTGTAATAAAAAAGAAACCTAAGCCTTATTTACAACATTATATTATACATATCAAATATATTCTTGAACAGGTTTTTTATATATAAATAATAAATATATGGAACAATAACACGTACCAGTATGTCCCCAAAGTAACTTAATATCTGCTCTTAACTATCTGCGTAAATCATTGATCGCGTGATCGTCTGTAATCGTCGCGATCATCGTGCATCATACGTATTATCGTGTGAACAACACGATCATCCGTATTATTATATGATACATACGGTATAGTAATCACGTACGGATGGACAACTTAATATAAATTTTAATAAATACTTAAAGACAAAAGTACACCCAGTCTCGAAAAACCAACAAATTGTTTTTAAAAAATGTTGGTTCTCGGCGGGAATCAAACCCGTATCCCCCAGAACAGAAATCAGAGCCACTGCCTTGTGCACCAACGGGCCACTCAGGTTAATATAGTCGGGCCACGTTAATAACTCACATTGTGATGTAAGTAAGCTAAGCTATAATAATATTAGAATTTTGTTGATTTCCTATTATTTCTTAATACACCTGTTTAAGAAATTTGCTCAAACTATGTATCAGATTGCATAAAAAGTTTTAAAATATACATTAAGATTAAAATGTCTGTGCTATGTAAATTTCTTTGTGTCGAGTGCAGCGTTCTATCTTGTCATGCATCTCTTATTTTTAAATTTTGCTGCAATAAATTCTGCTTACTTGCAATATCATTTGTCGGCAAAATGTGTTGCAAATGCCAACATTTTTTTGTTATTGTATGGTTTCGTTATACGTTAAAGTCTGTCTATCATTCTGTCTGTTTGTCTGTCACGTTTTCGGATAAGTTGCTGGACCTATATTTACGAAATTTGTCGTAATTAAAGCTTATACACTGCTGTAATATAACGGCAAACACATGTTGCATAATTGAGGGAACTTAAACTTTTAAAGTAATTATTAAATTATTTTGCTATTATCCGCTATTAAAAGTGAAAAGAAAATATATATAATGCTAAATGTAGAGTGGACTATCCGTTTTCATACCCGATAGATGCGGGATTCGTAAAAACACGTGCACAAACCTCCACCACCGCCACTACAATACACAAGAACCATACACGTTCACTATCACAAACTCAACAATCGTTTCGCCTCGCAAGCGAAGCGGTATTCGGAGGTAGACTTCACGACAAAATCGCAAAGTGAAGCAAAGTTTTGTGTCCGTTTATTTGTACGAATCCTGCATGTATCAAGTATAAAAACGGATAGTCCACTCTACATTTAGCATTATATATATTTTCTATTTATTTTATCGCGGATTACAGCAAAATAATGTCATTATTACTTTTGTTTTGGATCTCCGCAAAGTGACGCCTAATTCTATAAATTATTTAAACGTTTAAATGGGTGCGAAGGTAGTTGCAAGTACCACTACTACATTAAGGGCCTGTTTCACGAGTTACTGATAAAGTCGGATAGTTAACCGACAAATAAACTAAGTAGCAGATTAATGTCTCTAAAAAGTGAAGAATAAAAAAATCCCAGCCATTTTGTAATAGGTATTTGCTATCCAGCAGATAAATAAAATAACACCCACATAATCTACCTGTTAACTTATTAGAGACTTTAAGTGCTGAATAAGCCTATTAGAAACCTGAGAAACGCAAAATTGCGAGATGTCAGATAAGTTCCGAATAGGCTAACTGACTGTTTATTGGTAACTTGTGAAACAGGCCCTAATACTTGTAAAAACTAGTAACCTGCAGAGGATTATGTACGATTCGTAAATTATAAATTACTAGTATAACATAATATGTAAATGTTTCCTTCTCAATGACAGCTATGGCGTTTCACTCTGATTACATTGGCAACCGGTTTTTGTTATTTATTTTTAGTAACGAATTAGAAGAGTTCCATGTTACATAATTTGACCGTGTAAACACCGGATTCATTTAAAACGTGGGCATTTAAGTATGCCGTAGGCACTTTCTGGTAATAAAAAATAATTAAAATGTTGGAAGATCAGGTAACATGTTGTAAAATATTAAATACTACAATAATATATTGGTAGTATTTTGGTTGTTGGAGCCTTTTCTGTATTACACCTTTAGGATTTTAATGTCATTGATCAGAATTTTTGTTCTTTAAGTCATCATATTATTGTTTTTATGCACCAATAAAGATTATTATTATTATTATTATCATAATATCGTGGAGTTTCTACTTTTATTTCTGAGTGATTTAACTGGTACTTATTGGATAGATTCAAGATGTATATGTATGCTATATGTATATTGTTATTTTATATATACCGAATAAAAAACTGTTACTGAAGTATTAATAGTATTATTTTACTATAATCCGCAATAAAATCATCATATCTATACATATTACACAACAAAGTATCTCAAAATCTGTGTGAAGTGATTGATTTTCTCGACATGATAGATTACGGTTTAAAGATTGTAATATCTGACGAAGGTTTAGGTTAATAGTACAGTCTGCGGGACGGCTGAACCGATTTTGATGGGACTTCCACTAAAAGATAGAAGGTTGTGGAGCAACATATATACTACTATTTATACTCGAATTCCCGCGGTGGAAGTCGTGGACACAGCTACTCGTAGTATAACTAAAAACAACGCCATTACTTCTTAGCATCAAAATTCCGTTCTACAAAATTGGTAGATATTCAAATGTAAAGCACAATAGAGGTTTATTTTATCAAATAATATTGTCTTACTGTGTTACCTTCGAAGTTGGTTAAATTAAATACACTCCCAGTTTAGATCGTGAGTTGGGGCTTTACATAGAACAGGATCGGTATTGCACCATTATTTCGCTTTCGATAGTGCAACATTCAGTCATTTGCATTGTGATTTAGATAATTACTATTATTGTGCCGTTGAACTACATAATCATTTTTGACTTGTAAATTATTGTAATGCATAGATGTTGCATGACATCCTACATTTTACATGAGACTGCTCAATCAAACAAAGCTGAACTTTAAACTGTACTGTGTAGAGAAAAATTAGATATTGTTAAAAAAATATATAATATGTTACGCATCGACCCGAACGGACAGGAAAGTAACTTTATTGTCACTTGTACAGGGTAACTAACTAGTAACTAAGTAGCTTTATTGTCACTCTTCCACTCTCTTCCACAGTATTCCAGATATGGATGTACAATAGCACCGCTATAACGCGGAATAAAATACTAGTGGCGCCATCTGTTATTTCAATAAGGAAAATAAATAAGCAAGCCGTGTTACGTTATTTTACAAATATCTGATATGTAATTTCCTTATAAGCCTAATAATGATTAATGATAAAGATTCCTACGTGAATGTGGTCACGTTACAAAATATTTAGTGTGTCCGACCTCGAGGCGTGGGCGTACGATTGTATCTCACACGAAGTAGGCAGTTCACAATTGCTATGAGAAAGCGTGAAGGGCAGTAACGTAGTGGCGGCCTTGGCAAACTCCATTGCGGCTTTATAGGCTAAATGCATAGGCGACCAGCGCGCGATAATTATAAATGCTATATAGTACATATTATCGTCGCTACGGTAAGGGAAACGGAATCGAACAAAAATATCGATACTATACTAATAAATAGTATCGAAACAAAGTATATTTGTTGTGGATATATAGTATGTATTTAAAAATTATATATGTATATATTCACCAGTTGTCTGTCTACCATAACACAAGTATTAAGTTACTTTGGGGATGGACGACCTTGTGTGTCAAAAAATAAAGATAAAAGTATCATACTTATAAAAGTATCGATACTTCAAAGTATCGAATAATTCTCTCAGAGCCTTATGCGTACACGTCAACAACTCAATATCAATTAGTTATTAACGGCAATAGCTTCAGTAGAACCGAAGATTGAAAAAAGAGTACAACACTATCGGTATCGAAAGAAAACGTAATCGATACCATACAGTATCGATACTTGTTTCGTGTCCCTAGCTAAGGTCCATAATGTGTAAAGTAGCCGCCTGGCGCCTATTTTACGCATTATGAACCTTTTCAAGTATTTAGCTTTATCGATTAAGGCAAGACCAGACGCGTATGCGAAATTTTTAGTTAACGGTGGCTGAAGTAAGCAAACATTTCATCATTTCATAGGATAGGAAATAGAATAGAATATGAAGGAATAGGTCATTAAAAATGACCCATTTTTAATTCCAATTCGAAAAAAATTCTATTGAGTTTTAATAATGATAATTGACAAACAATTAACTTAGCTGTTCTGTGTTAAAACAGATATAAGGAAAAATTTATAATTTCGTATGTTATAATTTTGAATTTTGAGAGCTACTTAAAATTATTAATGATTCATTTTAGTTTATGATTGAGCTGTGATCGTCTTACGGTTAGAGGATGTTTTCTTATTGTTTAATATTCGGTTCCATGGGTTACGGGTTCAAACCCGAGCAAAAACCAATGAATTTTCTCTTGAAACTTATGTTTTTATTAAGCGCGCTATTAATAATATCGTGCTTTGAGCTGAAGGAAAAATAAAATTAAAATAATTTTGCATTCTTATGCTACTTTTTATAGTGATTATATAGGATTTTATATAGGTCGAAAAGGTTAAGTAAATAAAATCTGTAGTATAAAAAGGAAGCACAAATTTTAGTTATTGTAAATAGTTATTGCAAAAAGGAATTATGACCTTGCATTGTACGTGTCGATTTAAACAAGTTTGTGTATGAAATTCGTTTAGAGCTTATAATACCTATTAAGTTTTCAAATGTAGGTGACAATAAATATTTATATTACAATGCTTTACTAACTAAAAGACACTTTCTTTTGTAGTAATATAAAATGTATATATGTAATACAAGAGGTTGTATTTATAGAAGGATATGCAGCCCACCACGTTATTTTATTTAGGGGGTTTTTAGTAGTAGTATGCCAACCCGTATGGCGGTTGGCAAACTACCCAAAAATTTTTTTTTATAGAAGTATTAGTGACTGATCGGGGTACCGTTATACTGTTTTTAAAATTTAAATGGTTTTTATTTAGATAAACCAAAATACAAATATTTTAGTGAAGCCAATAATATTTCTTTATATGATACTAGCAATCGCCAGCGGCTCCGCCCACGTGGAAAGGTTAAAATAATAATATAGTATTTTGATAACCACAAAAATAGGTAAAGTGGATTAACCGTAAAAGCTAGACATATGCTGTCGCGGACTTTTATTTAAAACTTTTAGAGGGGAACAATTTTGTAATAGGTTAGATTTTTAAATAACTTTCACAGTCTACTTAGCGCACGCATGGAAAGCTTTAAATTTTGCCGTTTTCGTTACATTTTTTATCGTTACTCCTCACCTATTCATCTTAGCGTGATGTTATATAGCTTATATATCCTTCCTCGATAAATGGACTATCTTTTTTATCATAATTCATCTTCAGATCATCATTCTTTTTTATCACTCAAAGAATTTTTCAAATTGGTCCTGTAGTTTCTGAAATTAGCGCGTTGAAACAATCAAACAAACGAACAAACTCTTCAGCTTTATATATTGGTAAATATAGATATAGATAGATATATTGCAAAATGAAATTGCAAATGTAAATCTACACTAAATTACCATTCAACTAATGGCTGCACTCGCTTGATAAAATCCGGTTTGTTTCTCAATTTAAAATAGACTAGTATAAAATTGAAGTTCACACGATACGGAATAATTTCAATAGTTATTTCTTTGTTGTTTTGCTCATTTGTATTCTTTTCGGAAATTCACATTGTCGATACGTGGTTCACTCTTTCTTTTGTTGACGGCTGTTGAACATTGATACTGTTTAATGCTTAAGAAAGACTGGAATACTAAAATCTTAATGCATTCTGTTTATGTTTTCCTTTTGTGTTTCACGTGAAATCTTAGATTTCTAAAATACTTTAAGAATAAACAAAATCTTTTAAAACAAGACTACAATTTTAATCCTAAATCTTTCTTAATACTTTTTATTCATCATGTATTGTAGATTAAATTAGATACTTAGGCAATATAAATTAAAATTGATCGGGTTTTATAGCTGTTTAATTATTTATTCTCGACAACTACGCTACTATGTGTTTTTTTTTCTTTATTGTTACATTAAAATGTTTTATTTTAAGTTTTTAAGTTCTTCTTGCTTACAATTTTAGGCGTCAATTCTCATATTAATAAAATATTGAATTGTTGCGATTTATTCATATTAAAATTACAAATGCAAATTTAGTGTTTTTGTAACGATTTCACAGTTGATTCGCTGGAGAAATATTGATAAAATTTGCAATTGAAACTAATTAACCGTGCAAATTAATTGGATAAAGAACATCCATTCATTCGGAATAGAAAAAAAAATTGAGTTTTTTTTACATTTAAGTTGACACGAATGTACCGACCGAAATGTGGATATCCAGATCATATTTATAGTAAAATGTGGTTTAAAAACTTATTTTATGTTCACAGGCTTATCCTGACTGGTCTTGGCATTCAGCTGGTCGTGGTGATATCAACTGCACTGGATTGATCTCCGTGTACCGCGTACGCGCTGACCGCTGCAACCGACTTTGGGTATTGGACGCCGGTGTTCTTACCAGTATCGATGACTTCCGAAGAGTTTGCCCACCCAAGATTCTCATCTTTGACATGGCTACTGATCGTTTGGTAAATAGTTTGCTTTTGTTATAAAATGTTAATATGAAAATTTTTTAAAAATTTGGTTTATGTGATTGTTTAAATTCCTTAAGTAAAAATATCGTTAATGGTAAAAGATAAGTTATTAAGATAAAGCTTCAGGCTTTAATTAAGAGTTGATGAACAATATTAAGAAATAGCGAAATCGCAGTGGAAGACTTAGTGTTGGTAGACCCTGTATCGAGGACAAAAATCTCAAAAAGGTTAAGATGACCTATGTCGTACATTAGTTGAAAAAGAAACAGACTCATAGTAATAGTCTAAATAAGTAAGTTTCATGGCTGGCCTTTTTAAGTTGATCACAGGTGCTTAATTTAAATGTGACAGTTTATTAAATAAAGATCAAGTAAAATGTAAACAATTGCGTTACCAAATCTAGATAATGTCATTACAGTCTATTATTAATTAATATTTGTGCGTATTGCTCCAACATTTTATCACTAGAGAATGTGCGTTGAACATTGTTTTATAATAGGCAATACAATTTGACCTCGCCATAATAGTTTATAAGTGACCTCCGATATAATTTTCGGATCTATAAAATCTAATCCACCTTAGTTCGTGCTATTGTTATGAAAAATGTAGATTAAAGTTAATTCCGCGTCCAGATTATTACTGTAATTGGTAAAAATGCTGCGAAATAGTTCCTCATTACATTTTAACAAGGCCAGTAAATTCCTAACAGAGAAACTTAGGTCTTGCAAATGCGAGAAGAATGACAGTTTTTGTTACCTAGTTGCTGCCTTTGTGAGAATTATTATTTCAATGCATCGTCGTGTATGGGTTATATAGGTGTAGTAAATTGTGTGTGAACCGGTAATGGTTGATATTATCATTAGTTAATAGTAGATACCTAACGAGACATTTTTTTTGTAGACCAAATTTTTGCACATGACGTCCAAACCATGTAAATGTAAAATTCGCTTGTATAATTTTTATATGATTATTTGAGATTTCTACCGCCGTGTGATATCCGACTGAATAGAATAGTACCACCCTCATTTCTTACCGAGGTGTCGTAAAAGGCGACTAAGGTAAGTCGACCCGCCGTGTGGTATCCGGTTGAGTAGAATAGACCAACCTCATTTCTTACCGAGGTGTCGTAAAATACGACTAAGGTAAGTTGACGTAAGTAAAAACGCAGCCAAATCATGTGAAAGCATGTTTATAACATGTTGTGCCGACCCCACTTAGAGTGGGATAAGGGCAGGAGGATATATATATTTATATATAGTTACTAGCGGCCTGCCCCTGCTTCGCACGGGTATAAAATATATATCCCATGTCAGTCTGTGTAAAAAAATGATTAAAATCGATCCAGTAGTTTGGATTTATTCATTACTGCCCGTGGCCCGCAAGCGTTAAATTTGGAGAAAAACAATTTCCCTCTCCCTTTTCCAAGAAGATTTCCTGCTATCTTTGAATATCTAAATTCATATAGTACATATTTGCGTATTTATTTTAACATTTTTCCCTATGTATTTTATTTTTACAATTAATTACAGAATGTCTTTAAACAAACTCTTAAAAGAGCGATATCGCTGCTAAAGTCGAAGTGTTATAGGGCGAAGCGCGGCGTCCTCACGGCATTTTAAATCTGTAATATCTCCGAAAATGTTCACTTAAATTACATGCTGTAAACGGCCACATTGATCTATATTAAAACAACTTTTTATTTAAGGTACTTAATTGGATAAGGATTTATGCTGTATTGTATAAAAATTTCTTAAAAATAAGGCATTATTTTTCGTAAAAAGTAAATGACAAAAAATGCTATAGTGGGATATCCATAAGAGATAGACATATACCATTGCGGACTTTTCTGTAGACCTTTTCGAGGTGTACAAATACTTAGTACATCATTTTGATAAATCTTGTAGGGTTTAGCCTGCGTTTGCAATGTAAGCGGAAAAAATGTAATTCTTTACAGAAATCTCAAAAATTACAGTATTTCTCTACTCCGTATTGAATGTTATTATACGTACAAACCTTCCTCTGGAATCATTCTATCTATTAAAAAAACCGCATCAAAATCTGTTGTGTAGTTTTAAAGTTTTATGCATAAATAGGGAAATATGGACTTTGTTTTATAATATGTAGTGATTGTTATTTTCCTCGCTAGAGAGCTCCGATCATAAATGCGTCCGATCGCTGCTAAATTCACATGGTTAAAGGGCGAACCGCGTTTTTTTTTCGAATTTCACTAATGCTGTTAGCCCTAATGGCTTTGACAGCGTCACCGATAAGACGGGCGAGCGCGGAAGCATCGCCGAGAGGCGAACCGCGACCTCCGTCGCGCTATTTATAGGCTCGCGGCGCGGCCCCTGCATTTTAAATCTGTATTATCTTCGAAACTGTTTATTTAAATTACATGCTGTAAAGGGTCATATTGATCAATATTAAATAAACAATATATTTAAGGTTCTTAGTTGGATAAGGATTAATGCTGTATTGTATAAAAATTGCTTTGAACATAAGGCATCATTTTTCGTAAAAAGTAAATGACAAAAACTGCTATTGTGGGTTATCCATAAGAGATAGACATATACTATTGCGAACTTTTCTGTAGACCTTTTCATGGTGTACAAATACTTAGTACATCATTTTGATAAATCTCGTAGGGTTTAGCCTGCGTTTGCAATGTAAGCGGAAAAAAATGTAATTATTTACGACATCACATTAGATACCTCAAAAATTACAGTATTTCTCTACTCCATATTGAATGTTATTAGACATGTAAACCTTCCTCTAAAATCACTCTATCTATTAAAAAAAAACCGCATCAAAATCTGTTGCATAGTTTTAAAGATTGAAGCATACTTAGGGATATACGGACATAGGGACAGACAGAGAATGCGACTTTGTTTTATACTATGTAGTGATATTATTTATTTTTACAATTGATTAGACAATGTCTTTACATACAACATTCATAGCTTTCTTATCATTAGACAATATAAACTTGAAAGAAGGACATTTAGTTGCGCCTCGCTGCTAAATTCGAAGTGCTTATAGGTATAAGCGCGGCCTCCTCGCGGGATTTTAAATCTGTAATATCTCCGAAAATGTTCACTTAAATTACATGCAGTAAACGGCCATATTGATCTATATTAAATCAACTATTTATTTAAGGTACTCAATTGGATAAGGATTAATGCTGTATTGTATAAAAATTGCTTTGAACATAAGGCATCATTTTTCGTAAAAAATAAATGAAAAAAACTGCTATTGTGGGTTATCCATAAGAGATAGATATATACCATCGCGGACTTTTCTGTAGACCTTTTTAAGGTGTACAAATACTTAGTACATCATTTTGATAAATCTCGTAGGGTTTAGCCTGCGCTTGCAATGTAAGCGGAGAAAAATGTAATTATTTACAGAAACCTCAAAAATTACAGTATTTCTCTACTTCGTATTGAATGTTATTATACGTACAAACCTTCCTCTGAAATCACTCTATCTATTTAAAAAAACCGCATCAAAATCGGTTGCGTAGTTTTAAAGTTTTATGCGTACATACGGAAATATGGACTTTGTTTTATAATATGTAATGATATATAAAAAAAATAATTAATTGATTATGAACATTCTGAACCACTCATTTTATATTTCAACAATCGATCTATATAATGCAATAGCAACCGTACCTAAGTAGGTAATATATAATACTTAGAACTAAAACTTAGAGGCGGTTACTGAACCTACTTTCGCGCTGTTTTTTTTGTTGAAAGCTATTTTTATTGAATGCTATTTTTACAATGCTTATATATTATTGTTGTGTCATTCTGATTGTTAAATTGATTCAAGAAAAGAAAATAGCTTTATTGTATATATTGTATTTACATATATCAGAATTTAATTCCTTTTAACTACACTAAGTGACACATATTATAAAATGAATTTAAGATATAATATATCATTAAAATAATATACCTAATACAATACAACTTTGCAAATACTATTTCGTATGTATCCGACATAAGAATTTCTTTCAGATACATGTAAAGCTGTGGTAGCCCAGCGGTAACACCGTGCGCCTCTTTCGAGGAGGTCTAGGGTTCAAACCCCGGGCAGGCACCAATGAGTTTTCTAGTAAAACTTATGTGTCTAATTGATAATTGCAATTTATCACACGCTTTTCGGTGAAGGAAAACATCGTGAGGAAACCTGCATATCTCTAGAGAATTCTGGGGATATGTGTAACCTACCAATCCGCATTGGAGCAGCGTGGTAGGTCTCAGCTCCAATCCTTCTCTCCAAAAACGGAGAGAAGAGGCCTATGCCCAGCAGTGGGATAGTAACAGGCCGTTACTACTACTACTACATGTAAATTAATGGGTTAATGTAAAAGCTATTTCTCATTCCGTTCGTTAATGTTGATAATATTTTATATTACTTTATATATCTCAAATTTATTAGTCTAGTGTAACAAAATATCTCTTTTTAACAAATTGTTTATGCAGTTAACATAACCACACACTGTATTAACACAAACCATACACTGTAAAGAGATGTGAAAAATCAGTTCATTAATTATAAATTTAATTTATATTTCTGTACCTCTGTATCACATGACAATGAAGAATAATAGCTGAAGAAATTTTTTTAGAAATTTTGAAGTAATATGATTATGATATTTTGAGATTAGATTACGCAGTTATAAAAATTGTAATGGATTTGACGCTTAAACCGATCATTGCGAGTGCAGTCGAATGCGTAATATTCAGTGTAGCACATTTATTAAAAAAATTAACATTACCTGTATTTAAGAACTGAATTGTTTTTGCGTACCAGTCTCAACAATGCTTTTCCGATTGTTCAAACATTTGCAACGCATGTTAATTTGATACGCCAGCAAAGTCTTTAAACGCGAATAAGTAACAAGAAATAGTTGAATTATCATGTTTTGTTAATTTTTTTCTTCCCACTTCACTTGCGTATAATTATGCGTAGTTGTGTATGGATATAAATTTAATGATGCTACAAGATTATCAATTACATTCTAGGGATAATATGCTTTTATTTTTTTGCTTTTTGAACTGTAAAAAAATGTTACCGGTGTTTATATTCAGCACAAAAAGACAAATGTCAAACTGTCAATTGTGAATTGATTCAACCGAATTTTTTTAGATTTAATTTAATTTAATTTTATTAAATTGGCAAATACATAATGTGCATTTGACATTATTCTATTGAATTGTAACCAGAACAACATTACTACAAATATATGTATCAGTATGTTTTAGATTTTATGGTCGAAATGTGTCTACCTTTTCTTACTAAATGTTTTCAATAAGTGCAACCGTTTAAAACCAACTTAGTATATTTTGGCGATAGTAATTGGTCATCAGTGTGCATTTAAAGTTCTAAGAAAAAAGTTTTTAGTTTAGATATACTAGGTATATTATGGGAATTTAGTTTACTCCTTAAGAATATAAAATGGTAACGTTGCTCGTCACAAAAAAAAAAACAATATCACTATTACTTAGAATATTCAATACCCATCTAAGGTCCTGTTTTGTTTAAATCTAAGCAGTCTACTAATGAAGATTCTTATTTTTTCGAAACTATTGCTATATATATAGTTCTATAGATTAGACTATAAATATAGATTATGGTATGCGTAGCTCAACTATTTAAATCATGCGTTATCTATAATTGCTTTGCGCTTGATCTAGTAATCACTTGACCGTAAGTTTTAATGCAATTATGATGTAATCACGCTGACCTAGTCGAGTTATAACCATCGCTGTTATTTATTCTTTAATACCTATAGGAAGTAATTTTACACCCTATACTGTGCTGGTATTTACAAAGCTAAAGTAAAGTTGCAATAATGTTAAGATGAGAGGAATCTCTTTTTATGGAGATATGGGTTGGAGCTTTGACCCACTACGCTACCCACTGCGGATTGAAATATTACATATTACTATATTTTATCAATATTCTTTAGAATTCTGAAACTGAAAACAATACTACTTTTAATCTACGGATATGTTTTTTCGTTGTACTATCGACTATATACGACTTCAACCACAAGTTCATGGCAGAAATATTACTAAATACGTGGTAGGAAAACCCGCATTTTAAGATTATAACAATTTAACAATAATAATTATTATTGTAGTATTTGATTATTTCGTCAGATGTTATAAAACATTTATAGTTTTTGGTGGAGCTCTCTTTCTCAGCTAAAAGTTTAGTTACAAGCTACTGCTTACAATATTATAGACAAAAACTTTGAAATACAAAACGCGGTCTTCTCAATTATAGTTATTGTATTAAGGTTGCAAAATAAATAAAGTGTAGATTTCATTAAAAAAAGATTAAATGTATTTCTCTTCTAGATTAGTAAAATATTAAACTTCATTCTTTGATTTTCGTGAATGATAAATTAATAAATATGTGGGACAAATACACACACACAAGTTACATAAGTAACTTTATATTTGTGTTATTGTTGATAGACAACTGGTAATATAAATATGTCGCGTGGACTGTTCTCGCGTTTTACATTGATAATAGATGACGCTTTTCGATGTCATCCTATTCATGTAGAATTAACAGGATTTCTATAGTATATATGTTATTCCAGTATATAAGGAATAATTGTGTTAAATATCATCGATATTGGTTTAGCGGATTCGCCGTGAAAGAGTAACAAACATAAATCCATAGTCACAAAATTTCGCATTTATAATATTAGTAGGATATACACAAAACAGTTTAAATACATACTTTAATACAATGATAATGATATTATAAAATATATGATGTGCACGTTGAATAATTATAGTTTTAGACCAATGCTCTACGTATTGTTACGTAATACAGAGATAGCCCGGCCAATGTATTGTAATGTATGTTACCAAAGGTTACAGTTGAATGCTATTGGAGTACAAAGCTCGCAATGACACACCCTTTCCAATATAAAAGAGTGGCCTCGAAACACTCGGCACTATGCAATATAGACGAACTAATTATTTATCTCATAATATTTATCTGTGATACCGGATCTTAAATTTATTTCCTGATTGGGTTTTTTTCATTATATGCAAAATAATTGAAAGCGAGATAAAGTAAACTAAGTAGCGGCCTGTTACTATCCCACTGCTGAGAATAGGCATCTTCTCTCCGTTTTTGGAGAGAAGGTTTAGAGTTAAAACCTACCACGCTGCTCCAGTGCAGAATGGGAGGTTACACATATCTCCAGAATTCTGTAGAGATATGCAGGTTTCCTCACGAAGTTTACCTTCACCGAAAAGCGTGTGATAAATTGCAATTATCAATAAGACACATAAGTTTTTAACAGAAAAACTCATGGGTGTCTGCCCGGGTTTGAACCCGTGACCTCCTCGAAAGAGTCGCACGGTGTTACCACTGGGCTACCACAGCCTAAGAAAGCGAGATAAAGACTGACTATGTTATTATAATCGATAATAGTTTATAACAAATAATGTGAAGTAAAGACTTTTTGGTATACGACCTTATAGTTACAGATTATATCATTTTCTTATTGTCTCATTCATATCCCTCATTCGTCATTCAATTAAATTAATATTAATGAATTCAAATATGAAGGTTACTGTGCAGGTATATTTGCTTAAACGGTGAACACTTTAATTTTTATGTTATTGAAATCGTATTTAAGCCAAAAGTTCGGGGTAATTTTTGAAATCGAAAGTGTTGCAACTTGGTTTACATGACCGAAATCAGAATGATTAAATTTTTATACGTATTAAGAATAATAAAAATATATGTCTACGTGTTATGAAATTCGTTAATGTAAAAGTCACAAGGTTTTTGGGATTTAAAAAAAGAGCGATATCGAATATTATATAAAAAGTTGGCTTTTGATTTTGCAAAAGCCAACAACTTTTCAAATATACGAATATGGTCAAAAGACCATATTCGTATATTTTTTAATTGACTAATTGTTGACCTAAATAATAAATTTCAGAACAGAAATTCCGAATACTGATAAAATATTATAGTTATTAGTACTCAAACCCAAGTTTGCATTATTCTGGCGTTTCGCGTATGTTGTGTCTTTATTCCGAACTCTAGGTTTTATACCTAAAATGACCTTTCTTCCTGAAATGTGTTCCTGTAAAATGTTGCATATATTCTGATACGAAGTATAGGTACACTTACTTTTACTTTTGGCTTAAGCTTCCAGGTTAAGTTTACACATATCATCATCTTCCTGCCCTTATCCCACTCTAAGTGGGGTCGGCACAACATGTTATAAACATGCTGTCACATGATTTGGCTGCGTTTTTACGACCGGCCGCCTGCCTGACGTCAACTTACTTCTGTCGTATTTTACGACACCTCGGTAAGAAAGAGGGTGGTCTATTCTACTAAACCGGATACCACACGGTGGGTCATCTTCCCTTAGTCGCCTTTTACGACACCTCGGTAAGAAATGAGGTTGGTCTATTCTACTCAGCCGGATACCACACGGCGGGTCGACTCGACTTACCTTAGTCGCCTTTTACGACACCTCGGTAAGAAAAGAGGGTGGTACTATTCTATTCAGCCGGATACCACACGGCGGGTTAAGTTTACACATAATCACACAGTAAAGCAGTGGTTAAAAGTAAAACTGTCTAAAATAACTTCCATACCAACTAACTAACTAGAGATCAATAATCAAGCATGTAATTAAAAATTTATTTATATTACACACTTTGTCTATATTCAAGGTGTTGTCGAGGCTATAAAGTTAAAAATAAATAGTGTGCATAAAACTTTGCCGTGTGGTATCCGGCTGAGTAGAATAGACCACCCTCATTTCTTACCGAGGTGTCGTAAAAGGCGATTAAGGTAAGTAAACCCTCCTTGTGGTATCCGGCTGAGTAGAATAGACCATCCTCATTTCTTAACACACTTACGTTTATTTAGCGCACGCAAGAAAAGCCTTAAATTTTGCCGTTTTCGCATCGTAAGTAATAATATACGAGTAACTTATATAAAGTCTTTCTCGATAAATAGACTATTTTACACTCTAAGAATTTTTCAAATCAGTCCAATAGTCCAATAGTCCAATGACTATTTGACTCTCGTTGGCGCAGTGGGTAGTGACCCTGTCTTCAGCTCCGCGGGTCGCGGGTTCGATTCCCGCCGAGGGCCAACAATTTGTAACAAAAATTTGTTGGTTCTTCGAGCCTGGGTGTATATTTGTATTTAAGTATGTATTTAAAAAATATATAAGTATATATTTACCAGTTGTCTGTCACCCATAACACAAGTATTAAGTTACTTACTTTGGGGACGGACGACCGCGTGTGTGTAAAAAACAAAAAAAAAAAAATATTTCCCGGGATGAGCGCGTTCAAAAAAAAATACACAAACTCTTCAGCTTTATATATTCGTATAAATTATTTACTTGAATAACATACAAAACAGATGTAACATTTACATCATAAATCATTATTGAACCTATATAACACGTCGTAAATGTTCGTTTAATTAAATAGTCATTATTCTCTATTATTCAGTATTATCCGGTTAGTTGTTTTTAAAAGGGTTTCATTACGATTACATAATTTTTTTTAGCAAGGCAAATTGGTAATATCCAGTAAAGGAAACCTTTACATAAGTCATGATGTACACCAATCATATCAGTCATGCATTGTTGCGCAAGTATCGTTGTATCAATTACGAGTGTTGTTTTGATTAATTACTTATTCGTGTACATGCATTCTTTTCTAACTACTATACAAACCTGAAATGATTTGGAACCATATATTTTTTAATGTAGTTACAGTTTTGTTTGCTAAGGTAAGTGAATCTTAAGTCCTTGTTGAGTATCGCAATAATGCACCGACTTATTTCATGGATTGACAAATAAATACATGGGACACTTACAAACACGGTCGTCCGTTCCCAAAATAACTTCATACTTGTATTATGGGTGACAGACAACTGGTGAATATACTTATATAATTTTACGTACATACTTAAATGCATATATACACCAAGGCTCGAAGAAATGTTGGCCCTCAACGGGGATCAAACTCACGACTCGCGGTGTTGAAGGCAGGGTCAATACCAACTGCGCCAACGATCCAGTCAAGTGAGCGAGCGAGTTAAAGTGAACATATAATTAATTAAATAAAGTATTAACCAGTCAATGATAGCTTTTATCTGTCACGTACGTTACGCTACCACTCTCATGGGAGTGTATGGTGCTTTATGTAACATGTTGCAGTCACTTTAAACTAAGACAAAAGTCTTAGTAAAAAGATTCTAGCACACGTGTTGCTGTGGCTGAGCCTGGTTTCGAATTCCCCTCGAAACAGAACTCAACAATTAAAAAAAGTTCACCGATCGCCACCAAAGTTCACGGGATCACCCGCTTGGTCATTTTAAAGAATGTCTTAAAATTTTATCAAATCAGTCCATCAGTTCGGTAATTTTTTGTTTCTCTGTATGTACAAACATTCATTTTTATTTGTAAGAAGATATATACATATATTCAATATAATAGTACCTGGGTGACCGAGCCTTGCTCGGTATTTTTTTTTAAAGATATAAAAAAGATGAAACATGAAAAAAAAAAAAAAAAAACTTTGAGCAACTGGGACTCGATCCGGGATATTTTCATTTCACTAGTCCGCCTGTTATCCGCTGAGCTACGACAATTTGATAATTGACCGCTAAAATATCATTTGCATTCCGTTCTATATTTAAGCATTTTTTCAGCAGTGTCTAAAAACAGGGATAAAAATACGTTTTTTTAAATGAAACCTCACTATCACTAGATATATAAAATAAAGTCGCCGATAATATATAAAAAAAAAATCCCCTGTCGCGCCGCGTCTGTCCGTGCGCGATAAACTCAAAACTAGTAAACGAATCATTTAGTTTTCGCCAGTGGACCGAATGATTAATAAGATGAGAATGTTTAGATAACTAACTTCTTTAGGTTTTGGGTGATTGTTTGGCATATTAAGATAAATTTTTAAAATTAAGGCTCACTGGGAGCTTTTAACGAAACGATTCATAATACCTTTGAGATACAACGATACTTGTAGCGGAAAGATATTTTATTTTTCTGGCTCTAATAATAATATATCATCTAATAATGTCAATAAAATCTAATAATAATAATAATATATCATCTAATAATGTCAATAAAATCTAATAATAATAATATATCATCTAATAATGATATCAAATTCAGAATACTAGGATCGATCCCATATAAAACCTTTTTTATATATTTTTAGTTGCATTCTTTTTAATAAAAAAAATACCGAGCAAGGCTCGGTCACCCAGGTACTCTGTATTTAAAGGATACCTTACTAGATCCGTTTTACTTTCTAAAAAACTTGTAACGGACAATGCGATAATTGTCAACCTATGCAGACGGATATGGCATTTATCCTTCTTAACTTAAATACATATGTATGTCATATTTAGCATTACGATCATTTACACCGTAAACTTTAATTGAATATTTAAGGATATATCGCAAATTAAAAAATTATTCGCGCTGAAATAAAATCAATCGTGTGTGAAACTCAAGATGATATGCTCTACTACACATGCGAAGCCGAGTTGCTAGTTAAATCATATACACATAAAACATCGTCTTCAAAAGCTGTCTATCTGTATGTGATCGTTTTTCTCAAAATCTACTGAATAGATTTTAATACGGTTGCTGTAATAAAAGAAGATTATGGTGCAATTTTTGAGGATGGTTGAGGTTAATATAGAATTTGCTGGAACGGCTAGCCGATTTTGATGCAACTCTCACTAAAAGCTAGAGTAGATTGTAGAGCAACATATAGTAGAATTCCTGCGAGGTCGAGAATAAGGCAGGAAAAACTTTGTGACACGCGCATAGCGGCGGACACAGCTCGTTGAAATATAATACTAGTATATAAATATATAAATGAGTATATAATATATATGTAACCCATATATTATATAAACATATATTATGATACTTGTATAATTAATGAATATTATAAAATTACGGATATAAAGATTTTATAAATCATACTTATAATAACTATTTTAACAAAATTAAAAGTTTAATTTACCGATTAGATCATAATTTATTCTTCGCAAGCTATTTCTGTTCAAGTCTTGTCCTAATACGATCTAAGAATGCTGAAATATTTCCGCGTTCAGTACAAAAAACTGAGCCAGTTAACATATTTGAAGAGGGAATTAAATAAAATATCATATTAATACAAAAGAACTTAATATATTATTTTGCTATAATCTACGACAAAAGAAAATATATGTATTGTTAAATGCAGAATAATCTTTTTAAGACACAATTTAGAAACCATTAATAAGTTGACTAATCTATTTATTAAGCTTTATGTCAATTAAAAGTTAATTTTATTATAACTATCCGTTCTCATCCCTAATACATGCGATTTTGTCGTGGAGTCTAACTGCTGATGATGCTTCAATTACGGACCTAAACCATATTTGAGATTATGGTAGTGAATGTCTGTATATGTAAATCAAAATTCAAAAAGGTTTGTTTGTTTTCGGACAAAGTGACAAACACAAATTTCATTTACTTTCCATAGAGATTTTAAAAAACCTAGGAAATATTATAACTATCGATCAATAACATGATTTGCTCAAACGTCATATCTATTGTTATAGACTAAAAACTTTATAAAGACAATTTTTTTTTTATCTTTTATCGGTTATTTATCTGAATTCTTATAAATTAAACACTTTTAACTCGTCAATTGTTTTTAAATTTTTAAATTCTTCAATTGTTGGTAAAAAGCTACCACTACCAGCTAGCTGCTACCACTGGTTCAAAAGGTTGCTCCTATCGAAAAGAACCTGTAAAAAAATTCGCGAATATTCATTATAATTTATTCCAATGTTAACATAGTACTACGGATTAATTGAAATGAATAAAAAAATAACGATTAATGTAAACAACAGATGCTTTAAATTGCAAATGTAAACAGTTTCATGTGCATTCATAAATTATTCATGCATAGATCACATAATAGTAATGATACGTGTAGAGCGATAGTTGTGTAGGACTTACGTGATATTTTTGTCTATGCTTTGTATAATCATTTCTCATTAGCATTAAATTTAGTAGATTTGAATACAAATCCTTATATATTTACGTAAAAATAAGCCTGTAAGTCTGGCAAGGATTAAATACCAACTACTTCAGTTAGTTTCTATTAACTGCGTGTACTTTTTGTTTATTTACAAGTTTACGAGCAGAATTGTCTTTGACTTTTTAAAATTGTTCTATAAACGCTATTGATACATGCATAAAGTGGAAATCGACTTCATAATTATATTTGTCATAAATTGTAATCTAAATAGTACAGTACTTTTTGCGAGTGGGTAATTTGTATTTTAAATAGTTAGCCGTTTTATATCAGGTTTTAATAACCTTGAATTTTCGTATATCTCGGTTAATTTAATGCAATGTATTTTTATATAAATCATTTAGAACTATAGTAATATTAGTGCTACAAAAGCTTTCTTCAATATACAGGGCTTTAAGTTTAATTCACATTTTAGAATCCATCATGATCCACTATTACCATAATTCTCTTGCCCTTATCCCACTTTAAGTGGGGTTGTCACAACATGTTTTAAAAATGTCGTTAAATGGTTTGGCTAGATATGTACGACTGGCCGCCTGCGTGACGTCAACTTACTTTGATCACCTTTTAGGACACCTCGGTAAGAAATGAGGGTGGTCTAGTCTACTGAATCGGATTCCATACGGCGGCATTATCCACTATTGCCAACTAGTATAATTCGTATCTTAGTTTCTTCTAAGATATGCAAGGGCGAATCGCTTGTGAAATCAAAAATAATCACACCATTGCATCAGGAGGATTTCCTGCATAATAAAACTGTTTATTGTTTGTAGAATAAAATAATAAATTTTTATTATATCATTTCATCTATCATTTCATCATATATTCAAGTTTTTAATTTATGATAAATTATTTGATTTCTTTCCAATTATCTTAATCACATAATTATTAGATTTATTTATCCTAATCTTATTTTTATTGGACTTCAGTTAAGAGGCCAATCATGTATGAATTTATCAAATCATATAAATTTATTCCATTTGGAAAAAGCGCTAATACTGTGCTGGAGGTTATCAATAACTCCTTTTTTTGTTTTATAGCTCATTTGAAAACTATATCAAGTAGATTACTATAGTAGAATGACGGATACATAAAACAATTCTCAACATAGGTCCTTTATTATTTAGCTTTATTAGGAGATCCAGAGTTTGATTGAATGCAAATATTCGTTATAAAATATAAACTTTATCAGTCTATTCTATCTCTTGTTCTCAAATTGTCATTTCTGTTCTCGTCTTGAAAGAGACCGCTTCTGCTGTGAGTAATTAGCTAATTACTAACTAATTTATGTTTTCCGGTACGATGCCATGCATAAATCCCTAAACTGTTCACCACTTCCAGGTTAGCGTGTTTCTATATCGAGTGAGATAATAGAGAAGTAAAAACCTTTAAAAAAGATACTATTTTTTCGCGGATTATTGCAAAGAAAATGTCTTTTAATAAATAATATCGGTTTCATGTCTATCATTCATTCTTCGATTGAAGGGAAATATTTGTTTTGATTCCTTCTAAATATGTATGGTACAAGACAGATTAGAACTGTCTAAAGGCTTTTTCTATGTTGGGAGAAACGGTTTTGTTTAAAGCTTACAGCGCTAAACTGTTACGATGTGGATTTATATTTTTCACAATTATCTTCACCTCAAAACTGTTTAAATGGATTTTTTTGTTTAACGCGAACGGAGAGGCACAGAGAGGGTTTATAAAATCTATGGATGATGATTGTCCCAAAATTATTCCAATTTGACCAATAATAATTGAAAATCTCATAACCTTTTCAGGTCCGCAGCGTATACTTTCCACGGGAGTTGCTACGCCCTGCTTCGCTTCTTACTAACATACAGCTTGATGACAGCAGATCTTCAGCCTCTCGTCACTCGTCTTCGTGTGACAACCTCTTTGCATACATTACAGACACAGTAGCACCAGGTAATATTTTATTTTAATTGTTATCTTATTAAAAAAATTAACCTATAAGTAGCGGCCTGTACTATCCCACTGTTGAGAAAAGACCTCTTCTCTCCGTTTTTTGAGAGAAAGTTCTGAGCTAAGACCTACAACGCTGCTCCAGTGCGGATTGGTAGATTACACATATCTCCAGAATTCTGCAGGTTTCCTCACGATGTTTTCCTTCACCGAAAAGCATGTGATAAATTGCACTTATCAATTAGACACATAAGTTTTAACAGAAAAACTCATTGGTGTCTGCCCAGGTTTGAAGTCGTGACCTCCTCGAAAGAGTCGCACGGTGTTACCGCTGGGCTACCACAGCTTCAACAACCAGCAATCAACCTATATCAAATATTAATAAGATCAAATCTATTACTTCATAAGTCATGCTAGAATGGTTCCAATATTGCGAGCGGCGTTTTCGCCCTGATCGCTAAATTGATCGTTTATTCGAAAAACGACAGACACCTATTTTATCACTTGGAAAGGCATGTAAGTTACAAATAATTTATAAAAAGTTTATGAAAATTATACTAAAATTAGTAAGAATATGTTTTTCGTAGGCTGATGTTTTATAATTATAATATAAAAGCACTAAAATGTTATACTCAAATATTGCATTTATTAGATGTTTGATTCCTTTAATTATTTATCAATGAAAAAGAAGTTTACTGCAAGGCAATCCCTATGGAATTCTCAAAAATTGAGTAAAATTATATATGCATATATTTACCAATTGCAATTGTCCCATAAAAAATAAAAAAGTTGTCTCGCTAGTTCTTTACGGTACGTGCAAATAAAAAAACCTATATTTAATACTAAATGCAGATTGTATAAAAACACGGTAAAAGTTTAGTTAGATAAGAAAGAATAAAAGAGAAGTAACAAGCACAGTTCCTATTTATACCAATTCAGTAAACTAATATCATTTACTACATTGGTTTACGAAAACATGCCAACAATGATATTTATTTTATCGCATCGTATATTATTTCGCGTGCATGAAAGTGAGCGTAAAACTCAAGTTATATTATATTCAGTGATTACTGAATACTACTTGATTAAGTTGAGTAAAGAGACCACATTGTTTGTTACCATCACTTTTATTACCACATATCAACCGGTTTGCGACATGTGCACTCGGCCAATGTTATTTAATTAGGCTTACTTGGCACTATGATTGTATAGTGTGCATTAAAAATAAATTGTATATATGTTGCTCCTAAAAAATTAATTAATCGATATAATAATTAATAGGTACGTGAAGATAAATAGGAAAGTAACGTGAGTAGCGGAGTACGATAGCAAAGGGTTGATTGGGTTGACCTGTGGTTGTTTATGGTATCGTAAATTAAATTAAATAAAATATTCAGTGTCTTTTTTTTTTAAACATTATTCCGGTCATTTATTTCGAACATTTTTTGCCTTGACCTAAAATAGCGATGAGTGGGAAATAGAAGATGGAATTTGATTCCACACATTAGACAAAAAAGGGGACTTTTCATGCTGTCCCAAGGTAGCGCAAAAAAAAAACACAAGTTTTTTTTTTGCGCTACCTCAGTTATTTATATCAATAAGAAAATTCTATAATCCTCGTGACCTAATTCGCGCCAATTTTCTTTTAATTCCTTCAGTAATGCAATGAGGAATTTTCCCTGTCCCCAAAAAAAAGGGAATATTTTTCTCTATCTTTTATGTTACCACAGTATATTTTTATTTAAATTTTTAATTTTCTGAAACTCGGAAACGGCTCCAACAATTTTCCTGAAATTCAGCATGTAGGGGTTTTGGGGGAGAAAAATCAATCTAGCTAGGTTTTATTTAAAAAAAAATCGTTTTATTCCTGTTTTTGGCTATTAAAAAATGGTAAAGAATTGAAAGCAAAGGTTTTTTTTAATTATCAAACGTAATGATGTGATGGCCGACGGGTAACGGGCAGACCGAAAATGTTCAAAACCCGGGTTCGAATTCCAAATGTCATGGACGCCTTCTTTTTTAAATTTTTTTAAATGTATTTCTTATACCTTTTAAAAAAAATTACCGAGCAAGGCTCGGTCATCCAGGTACTAAGCTTTAATTGTGGCAAATTCTATCAATAATGGTCCTGATTAGCCATGAAAATATAACAGACAGGCAGACAGAAAGACTTTCGGTTTAAATAATATTGCTATGAATTTATATTTTAAATTAAAGCTAGAAGTGAATGACTATGTAGATTAGATAAAATCCTCAAACCTGCTAATAGCATAACAGTTATTTCATACAGACGTGTGAGTTTATACATGCACTTCTCTGAATTAATATTCATAATTCAAATTCCCAAATGACACGGCATAATGCTACTGTAGAATGTGATATGTAGTCATATGTAACCATTATATAATACAAGCTTTATGGTTTTTAGTATGTTAGATGTATATGTTACTTTAATTCTAACTTACGTATGTATACATAATATTATATTAAATACCGACTTACCTTTTTAATTTTAATTTTATTATTTAATTACACTATATTATAACAATTACTATAAGTCTGATGTTCTAAAATATTGCCAAAGAAAATGTCTAGAATATAGTAAAATTTGATGCTTAGTGATAATATATAAGATTACGTTAATTGATATCTAGGTAGAGATTGAAATAAGACAAAGCACGCGGAAACAGTGATTAAAAAGGTGTATATACGAATTGTTCACCAAGAAATCAAGATCAATTTTAAACGGTTCTATAAATAACTAAATAATAATAACAAAAACATAATAGTCCTTTTTTCCTTTGATGATCATAAGTAGATTTATTCAAATAATTTGTAGAATTAGACGTTACTTTGCGGGTTATGATACCTTTTACATGCAGTATTCCAGGAATCCTGCATGTATCAGGTATCATAACCGATTGTCCACTCTACATTTAGCATTATATATATTTTCTATTTTACTTTATCGCGGATTATAGCAAAATAATTTTATTATTACTTTTGTAGATTTATTCATTTTATGTCATCTCACTTGTGATAATATTAGTCGGCCAAATTTTAAGTGCCCATTCACTTGTCGTTATATTGTTTTTATGTCTTTTAGCTTTATTATTACGTTGTTTCGAAACTTTCATGAACTTTTACTCATTGGAATAAGTGACAGTTAATTGTATTACATTTAATTTTATTAAATTCTTCAGTACTGTTTAATTATTATTAAAAAAATACTATGATTTTCAAATTAACACATCCAATTATTAATCATAAATACCTATAGAAATAAGCACTACTGCTGAAATCTAGTTAAGGTTCCCGGATATGACCTTGTTTTAATGCAATGAAGATATCACTGCATCGGTAATACCGTTGCAGTTATCAAGTTTTTCAACTTTCCGTAATCAATACTCGACTGCTTATTTATTCTTAGTAAAAGTGTTTTGAACTGAACCGGAAATTCCGCATTTTTAAATTTAATATATCCACAGCCGTGTTCATAATACATAATATAACCGTTTGGTAATAATTAAGTCATTATTTATTAAGACAACAAAAAAAAGTTTTATTTAATGAATGTTACTTAAAATGATATATAACGAGGGAAATAGTTAGAATAATATATTTATTGGCGAATTAGAAAGCGTATTCTATTCCACGTAATGTGATATTAAAATGTAATATTGATTGCCTTAAATAAGATTCAAACCCTACATCAATTAATTTTCAAATTAATTGATATAGGGTTAGAAAAACCACCTTCATTTCTTGCCGAAGTTTCGTAAAAGGTTACTAAGGTAAGTTTTTTCAGCGACATTAGGCGCTTATTGCAGTCTGTACCAGCTTTTATAAAACGTATATTTATAACATAACTGCGAACTGGGAGACTGTGAGTCAAACAAAATCGAATTTGCACTTCACATTCCATAAAAAATATACATATTATTAAAAAGAAATATTATTTTTAATGTCTATTATTAGCGTTACTTTTTTTATAAATAATGAAAAAAAAATCGTGTGTGTGAAAGTTAACAGTCATCCAAACATTTTTATTATTTATTGAATTATCAATTGTCAATAGTATTTTAATCTATAGTCGATAGTATTCCCACTTCCTGTATTATTGTCACTGTAATATTAATTTTAAGATCCTGCATTGGCATTGTAAAAATTGATTACAATTTACGACAATTATGTAACTTTACTTAGGTAATTTATAAGCTAATGTATACAATAAGTGGACATGACTTATGTATGTAGCTATACTCGTACAAGTCATGACCACGTAGAACGAATCCACGAATGCAGGCATCGTTTCCGCGTTGAAATCCTCAGAATCTCAGTAGGTAAAACGCTTCAACCCTCCTATTGTATAAACAAGAAATTACTAGCAAGGTTTTAAATCGGATAAGTTTTTTTCCGACTTAACCTAAATGGCCTTAAGATGCAATTGCAAATGTACTTCTAACTTAGACTACCCTTATTCTAAATTAGAGAAGTGTTTGCATCGCTTCCAGAAATAAAACAATTTCCACCGCAGCTCTAAATATTGACACCGTATCTTTGATGATGAAATCAAATGTCTTGTGATAAACTCAATTAACAATTGATATTTACCCCAACGAGGAGGGACGACCTCAAAAAGGTCACCACTGGTTTTTAGACCTTTGTCTGGCAGTGAACGTCCATCGGTAAAAGAGGAAAAATAAGAAGAATTTCTAACAAAATATTGATTCTAAAGTAATAATAAAATTATTTTGCTATAATCCGCGATGAAGTAAAATAGAAAATATATATAATGCTAAATGTAGGGTGGACAGTCCGTTTTCATACCTGATACATGCAGGATTCGAAAAAACACATGCACAAACCTCCACCACCGCCTCCACAATACACAGGCACTACATACCCTCACTATCACAAACTCAACAATCATTTCGGCCCGCAACCGAACCATCATCAGGAGAAAGACTCCACGACAAAATCGCAAAATATTGATTGGTAACCCTGTTTATTTTCACTCAGTAAAATATCATAAAATTAAAAATATATTCCACGTTAATACGAGCGGTTTACGGCTTAAGCCAACGGTGTGTGACCATGATACTTTCTCCGAAAAACTGACTCATGAAATTTGCAAATCGCCAACTTGCGATGATTTTTAAGCGTAAGGTATGATATTTTTCTGGCGTATAGCAATATAATACATAATATTTAGTGATTTACCCTTATTAAGATAAGTACATGGACCGAGCTATGCTCGGTAAAATTTTGTAAAAATTTTTTTAAATATTAAAAAAATGTTAAAAAAAGCAAAAAAGCTGGGCAAATAGATCCCAGGTAAAACAGGGAAAAACGACATTTTTTTTATGAAACCTAGTTAGATCGATCCCTAAACCTAAGATAAATATAGTTTTATTTATGTATATTTTATTAACTTTGTTACTTTCAATATGCCATTTAGATGAAACGTATTCTGGAGATAATTATAAATAAATTTAGTTTTCGCTCGCGACTTCAACTGCCTTGACCTTACTACCTATATAATTAGCCTTCTTATGTCACTCGATCGACCTTTAACTAACTTACTATTAGAAAAGACAAACACACTTAAATCTTAATAATTCATAACTATAGATAAATAAAACATTTGTATAATCTTGTATTTTTTATGTTAAATATATCCTCCTGCCTTTATCCTAATCTAAGTGAGGCCGCACAGAATGTTATAAAAATGTTGTCACATGATGCTTTGGCTACGTATTGGCTGGATGTTACTTTAATGTTAGGTGTTAATTTTATTTTTTAAATTAGTTAAAGTTATTTTCCACCAATCAATGTAATGTGTTTACGAAAAACACAAAAATTTTACAACTTAGTAAAAGTACACAATCGGTATTCTAAGTTACAAATGAACAGTGGACTATAGTAACAAATTGCTAATTCTTGTTTAAGAGATATAAAAACAAAATTGCTAATTCTTTGTTTCAGGCATCATTGTTTACGATGGTCGCAGAGACAACGCCTGGCGTGTAACGCATGCCTCTATGTACCCGGACCCAGATCTCGGCGAATACGACATTGGCGGGGACAAGTTCACCCTCATGGACGGAGTTGTTGGGCTTGCTCATTCTCCTTCACAGGGACTTCTATATTATCAACCCTTGGCAACTGACAGGTAACTTCAACGTTTGACACGAGAATAAAACTGTAGTTTCCCGCACCTATTACATTATTAGAGCAAACTTCTCTTCGATTACAATATAAGTTGTCAATTTATAAAATTAGGCGTTACTTTGCGGAGCTCTATAATACAAAAATTATTATTTTGCTACAATCCTTGATAAAATCGTGGTAAAATAAAAATAAAATTATTGCGGATTATATTTTATAAAAGGAGGAGATCCATAATACAAAACTAATGAAAATAGTATTTTGCTATAATCCGCGATAAAAGAAGAGAAGAACTATATATAATGCTATAAATATATGTAATGTATGTAAAATAGGACTAAGGTAAGTTGACGTCGGCAGGCGACCGGTTGTAAAATACGTAGCCAAATCATATGACAACATGTTTAAACATGTTGTGCCGACCCCACTTAGAGTGACATAAAGGCAGGAGGATGATGAAGTTCAAATAAAAAATACCCCAACTACAGTCCGATTTCTGTGTATAGTATCCGACATCAAAAGTAGGGCTATTTTGTATTTCACTGGATGATGTAGATAAAGATAAAGTCTAAAAATTAAATTTGTTTCATTCCAGAATTTTCAGCGTATCTACGGCAGTACTTGCATCCGGTCCACCAGCAGAAGGAGCCGATTTGCCTGTTAATCTAGTTGGACGCAAGTCATCTCAAGGCCTTGGATTAGCAGTAGACCCTCGAGACGATACAATAATATTCAGCCCTATGACCGAAACTGCAATTGCTGCTTGGAATCCTATAACAAACTCTCACAGGTACACTAGTTTTTTAATACTATCTAAGATTATCAGTGTTGAAGTCGTTAATGTTAATAGATATATAATGTTATAATCGTCTATGAATATAGGAGTCACACAGCAGTCACATAGCAGTGTTTCTACGTTGAGAGATACGTTGATACATACAGAATGAAATGAAGATTAAATTAACAAATTAATAATATACATTACTAGTTGTGCCAAAAGGTATTAAAAAAACTGATTTGAATCGGTTTTCACAAAGTTTTTTCTCGTAAATCCCGACTCCGCGGAAATTTTAGATTTGTGTCTGCAATTGTTTTGAATGTTAAATATGAAATTCAATCTGACTAGAATACAAATGACTGACTAGACTATTTGTTAAGCGTTTGTAACACCTCATAATATTAACTCATACATAAACATATATGGCTTGTTAGTCCAATATACTTATACGCTAACCGTTTTACTTAGACTTTAGGTGCGGTCGGCGAACGCCCGTAGTGTTATATACAAGAGAAGACCGCCTGCTTCTACCTCATTCCCCGTTCTTAGCATACCTACGCGCCCTTGTTCCCTGCACGCGAAGTCTGAGTTAAACAGTTAGCCTATTGTGTTAATTACTTAACATTGCGAGAAGTACGCACGGTATTCGGAAGATTGATCTTTGCTGAGACAGATATGTAGGGTGGGTATGCAGGAATGATTGGCGTATAAGGAAACCTCTCAATGTAACCCTATTATGTTTTCATTACAGAGTGCTGGCCCAAGACGCTGAGAAACTTCAGTTCTGTGCAGAAGTAAGGTGGGTGGAGCGTGACAACGGCGCGGTGTGGGCTCTTTCAACGCGTTTCCATAAATACTTCAAGCGTTCCGTTTCCAAGAACGAGGTAATTTAAAATATACATATATTTATCAACATTTTAAGATGGACACTTAAGAATGTAGTACAGAATCAATATCAAAGTGAATTTCATAAAAAGATTATTTCAAGGGTAAAAAATAATGATTATCCATTCGTCCAATATACCATCTGAATTAAACAGAGATGTTTACTCTTTTGTATTGGCGGGCAAGACATCTCAAATATTGTTAAGGAATACAGATTTACACACATTGTTGTCTTCCATGCTAAAATTTATGATGATTATAAATAAAAAGTAAGATTTTTATATTATTACTTCTCACGCACATTGGGTATTTTTGTTTCTTCTAATTTTTTCGACAAATGCAATTGTTGCTTTTCTTTAGTTAATTGAACTTCGAGGACTTTCCTAATAACCCTTTATTAGGAATATCTTATTTGTTGAGAATTATTTGGCTTTCGTACTTATGTAATTACGGTTTTAATTATTATTATAGTGAAAACATTAATTGTTTCAAATAAGAAAACATACGACACTAATGTTGCGTTATTTCGTTTGCCGTAGTTAATCTGAATTTGATTTATGTTGAGTAATATTACCGGATGTCTTTGTCTAGTCATTGTTTACATTGGTCAATATCCTGCAATTATATTGTCCTTTCCGTTTAAATGAATATTTCCTTCAATCGTGTTCGTATTATTTGGAATCCCAATTCATTTGTATAATTTACGTATCATCATCGGGAATTCCTATTTATACTTTATGAATTGAACCGTGCACGAGATAATATTGTTTATGTGCATTATCGCGTAGTTTCCCGACGTACATGACTTGTACTGTAATTATTCGAGGTATCTTAACTGGAATGTATACAGCGTCACCGGATAAAACTATGAACACGATTTAGAGATTCGGGGAATTAGCACCTTGTTTGAAGACATGCTCGTACAGTAATCACTAATATTAACAGTCATTATGCTTATGATTATCACTTTATCATTTTTTAAGCATAATCAGATCTTTTTCTAAATTAATTGCAAGGTTATAGACAGTTTTATGATGTACTATTATTTGTCCTACATTAATTATTGTATAATTTCGAAGGTCCTTTTCTTAAACAGGCTAACGTTAAACTATCTCATCTGACTGTAAAAAAGATTGTAAGAATTTATTTATATTATATACTATAGTTTGTAAACACGGGCTCAGGCCTTAGAAACAAGCCGCAATTTTAACCAGACTTTAACTATTTTTGAACTTAAATTTTAAAACTAGTTTCATTGAGCTTCATGGTACCTAGAATCCCTAGATTGTTAATTGCAATACATCATAGAAGTATAAAAGGATGTGGTATGATACTATAATAATATAATTTGTTTGTTCCAGATTAATGTACGCATCGTACGCGTCGTTGAACCAGGGTTTGGTGGTGGATATATCACTGTCCAACCACATGTTCTCCGTAGAGCTGCTAACTTCACACCTTCTCTATTCTAAATAAAGATTATGAATTTCAAAGGCCCGTATTAGAAGTTTTAGCTTTTGATAACATTCTAGTAAGTTTTACTGAAAGGACTATGTATAACAGCAATTATTAATGGCCATATAATATTTGCAAAACATAGTTGCAAACATTTTATATTTTACTTGAGGATATTTTTAGTGGCATGTTAATGCGGGTTATAAAAAAAGTTATGTGCAAATAAATACCTTAACACTATCTTAATATATATGTATCCTTTTAATAAGAAATATATAAAAAGAAAATATATTTAATAAATATTAAACGTAAATTAAATTTATTTATTGAACAGTTAATTACATGAACAACTAGTAAACAAAATGATGATTTTACTTCAATTACTGCCGAAGATATCTTATTCTAAAATCTTTAAGAGATTTGAAACTTTTAAAATTCTATGGTATGTATTTATTGAATTACGTCATTGGGGATTTACGTGAGCCTCATTTTTCGTTCCATATTAAGAACAATTATCCTTTAACATGTTTCACTTTTATTATTCATGAAAACGTATTTATCTTTGTAGGACAAGGCGATGCACATGCAAATAGTTACGTTTCAATGTTTTCTGTGACGGTGATCACGAACACATTCTCAATTTTCAAACCCGTATTAACATCCTATGAACACACGCATATAAATTGTTTACATGGTTTTTACAACTCATTTTTATTTTCCTCTAGCAATTATCATGAACCACATATGAAAATACTACTTTAAATTCTAATACAAACATGAATAATTAATAATTATCACACTGAAATGTAAAAAAGAGTATGATTTTCCTGTAGTCATATTACATTTTTTTATTCCCATATAGATTATTTAAAAAAAAAAAAAATGGAAGATATAGCTTATTATATTTAATTGTTCGTTTGATTAAATTTAAATGATAAATAAATTTACGTTGGAATTATCTTAGTTGCCACATTTTTTTACACCACACACTTTATAACGTTGCCAGTATTTAAAACATTTGCTAGACTGTAATAATTTATCGTTATCTATTGTGCAATTTCAAGTCTGCGGCATATTTTGTAAAAGCCATAAATCTTATCAAGTAGGGTCTAGTCTTTTCAGGTCAAAGAGCTTATCAAAACTGCTCAGCAATTTATTTTTGTTTGAACGTAAATATGTATGAATGGAAATAAATGGTCTTAAAGTGTCTGTTTCATAAATTATATTTTAAATCACATTTTATGATATACAATTTTATATTAATACAATTCCCGTTTAATATTATTTGACAAAAACTGTTTTTTTCAATACTTCATCCTTGAGCCCAAAGTTTAATTGCGTGAATAGCATATGTGAATATTACGTTACCACTAGTTTAATTATGTACTAGTATGAGAATTTATAATTGTTTCAAATGGTTATTTGAAATAATTATATAATATCATAAATTTTGCTGGAATTGTTTTATAACGACATTGAAATAAGCAAAAACGTTTAAGAATTTATGTATTATTTTTATATACATTTTGTACTTTTATAGTATAATAAAACGATTAAACATTAAAGAGACTACTAAATTCTTAATATACCTTCTAGTTAATAAGTTATTAATATTAGTGCGTTTTCTAATTATGAGTAACGCACACGACTGTCATGTTTGTAATTTACTAATCATTAGCCCAATTGGGAACAGAGTATAAAGAACCAAATTGGTAGTTTAACCTTATCTTTGCCAAAATATGTACTAAAAAAAAGTATTAAAAAATAATTTTCATATACACATTTTGTCTTACTTACACACACTAATGCAAACTTCACAAACACACGATCGCACGCACGCAAAAAAACACACACAATCATGCACACAAATAGTGTGCATGTTGTGCGCATACGCACTCAATTAAACACTTGCTCTGATACGTCAAATATATGGGTATAGATAATATAATGGAATAGCGGAAACACAAACACAGCGGGCACAATCAAAGCTATAGATGTTACTCGCGGTCACATAAATGTTAAAACACTTTTTATCTTGCAAAAGAGAACATTTGCTCTCTTGCGTTTGGCGTCACAAAAATACAAACTTAGGTCATTAGCGGTTAACCACTAATGACTTATTTTGTAAGGAATATCAAATATTTTTTTGGTTAATATGAGGTTATTTATCGATAGTATTAACCTAATTAAAAAAAAAAATGATATAAGAGATGAAAATGTTCGGTGGAACGTAATATCAGTCATCATATCTATACATGAATGTGCATTTAGACAGCAAGGACAAGGTATATAAAAGTAAATAAAGAAATTACCTACCGAACTTTATTTTAACTATTTATTGTCCGTCTGTTGCAATTTTAACTTTGAATAACTACTACTTTGTTTAGAATTGAATTGTCAAATTGAATTGAATTGTGTTGCATTTGATGGCCCTTAAAGCCAATTATGGTTTTTACGTTGTCAAGAGTACCTATTTATAGAGTATGTGATCTCTATGCTCTTATTCCTGTTGTAATTAAATCCCGTCCAGTCTATCTTAATCTTAAAATGTTGTGGATTGGAAATCCGTACTCGAAGGTACAGGACCTACAAGTGTTTTATAATAACTCAAAATCTCGGTGATATTTGCATATGACTACAGAATTTCTGGCGATACCAGGTAACACCTAATCCGCAAGGCAATACCTTATCCGCACTGGATCATCGTGGTAAGTCCTTCCTCGAAACCTCCTCTACAAGAATACAAAAAGTCGTTACACAGCTTTTAAATAGTTAGCAATAGTAGCCGATTAAGTAAAGCAAATTAAGTTTGAGGCGTTTTCAGATTATAGGTATAGCTCTAAAAGGAGTTGACGGCATAAGTGCTCGGCACGTACTCGTATTTTTAATGACTATATTACCAGACGAGTTATACGAGCCATTTTATAATAAACAACGATATTTCTCCCTTATTCTTATTCAATAAATAAAAAGCAGTTTTCCCAGAGTCAACCCATTTACTCTTTTTGCTACAACTCAACGAATGACACATAAAAATATGACAGCCACAATGCTTTTTCATATGAATCGCCAACTCTATGAAGGAGGTTGTATTAAAAACATGTTGTAACAATTTATTACAACTATATTACAAAATTGAAGAATATATCAATGATAATAATACTGTGATTTGAAAATCCTTTCAGCTTCATACAAGACTGCGGTTTAATAATATAAAACTGAAAATGTTTAAGAGATTGACCGCGGAGTTCGTTGCTGGCTCTTCTTGGTAAGAGCAACATTCCGAACTAGTTGTAGCTTCATTAATTATATTGGTCCTTAACGCTTCAAAAGTGCTTGAAAGAGCTTATTTGAATAAAGATTATTTTGATATGAATATATTTGAATTTTTCTATATAAGGTCTTGAATATTATATTTTATATGGTTTCATTAACTTAACCATTGAAATGAACGAGGTCAATTATAAAGTTAAAAATTAAAATTACAAAGTTCCATTAAAACCATTCAAATAACTATGCCTTTTGTCAAGTAACTCTTTTATGAGACCAATTTTAAAGGACCAAGTAAAAATAACGGAAATCATAACACAGTACGAGGTTAACATAGAAACATTATTTTTTTTCATTCCCGGTCCGTATAACTGTTCATAGTAGAATGAAAAAAATGACGGTAGTTGTGCAAATGATTATTTACAATCTTTATTCGTATATCAAATTTACGCCGTGTGGTATGCGGCTGAATAGAATAGTAACACCCTCATTACTTACCGAGGTGTCGTAAAAGGTGACCAAAGTAAGTCGACCAGCCGTGTGGTATCCGGCTGAGTAAAATAGACTAACCTCATTTCTTACCGAGGTGTCGTAAAAGACGACTAAGGTAAGTTGACCCACCGTGTGGTATCCGGCTTAGTAGAATAGACCACCCTCTTTCTTACCGAGGTGTCGTAAAATACGACTAAGCTAAGTTGACATCAGGCAGGCGGCCGGTCGTAAAAATGCAGCCAAATCATGTAATAGCATGTTTATAGCATGTTGTGCCGACCCCACTTAGAGTGGGATAAGGGCAGGAGAATGATGATTTATATAACAAATTAATCTTGAGAAAATTACGAAACCTACATTTGGAATTTTAACTACAAATAACTCAATACTCAATATCACAATCTTTAATATAAATGTAAAGGTCAAATCTTCTTAATACGTGAGATGCAGTCTTTATATTTCGGCTAATATACTCGTATTATTAGTCACAATGATTTACATATCGCACGCTTAGTATTAATGCGCCCGGATTAAAAATAAAGTTTAGTTGATACATTCTAATCCTTACTTTAATGTCATCTATGACATCAAGCTAAGAAGTATTAAAAAAGTGGTTTTTTTGGTTTTAAGTTATGGGTCTCTTTAACACTTACAAGTTTTGTATGCGCTACGTTGCACTTTTTGCAATTTGCAACAAAACATTTTTTTTGACTTAGGTCACTTTAATACTAAGCGATATGAAACCGTAATATATAACACAGCTGTAAAGATTCGTGATGAAATGATGCACGATTTGTATTATTTTTTTCTGGGATATTGACTTTATTAGCTGACCCTCTAATTTTCTCGTCGATAAATTTGGTTTAATCGAGCCCGTTTTCGTATCTGACAATTACATCTAAAAATATCTTGCTATAAATGGCATTTATTATGTTATAAATTCGTTTCGTGGTCACTTTGCTATTTTATCTATATAAGCAAACAAATAATCAGCATTTTTTTCTTTTTTCGTGAAATGATCTATTAATGATATAATTATATCATTGATTGATATTCACGAATTTTCCGGGTTTAAGTATTTTAAAGTCCAATAAGCTGTGAATATTTTAAAACAATTTCTGTACGTTTTAAGTGGCTACTTATACTTACAATATATAAAAATAGATCTTTTGGGCCGTAGAAAGTCATTACAACTCATAACAACACTAAATGGTATATCTATCTGTTGATACTTATATTTATATTATTTTTTACTGTTTATTTTCTCGTCTTTTACATACTTATCTGCGTGCATTTGCAAACCCGCGTATAATTATATAAAAGATCCTCTCTTTCAAAGTGTTGTCTGGAAGAGATCACAACAGTGTGATAAGACCGCCCATTGCACATTTAACTGTTTCTATTATCTATGTCTCTTGTTCTTTTCACTTTGTATGTTATTTGTGCAATAAAGTTATTCTTCTTCTTTTGAGAAAAATGTGGTTTATTAGCATTATTATCAATTTAATCCCTAAATCTTTACTGTATTTTAAGTTTGTATAAGAAATTTAATAAATTAAATATTTTCTATTGACTTTGATCTAATGGTTTTAAGAAACCGATCACCAATTTATAGGGTCTTCCGAAATACATGTAAAGTCTTGTCAATTTGAGATTATCATGAAGGTCACTTGTTGTATTCTACAATTCTGAAGAAAAAATCAAATAAATCTAAAATAATTGATTCACTGTTAATCAAGCTTACAAAAAGCGACAAAGTGGTGTCAAATTTACTAATAGATGATAAATCTAAATTTTACGATTTATTATCCCTCAATAAGATTTTTTTCCCCTTAAAATATAGCAGTAATGAATCACTTGGTTTTAAGATACAAGATACTAAAGGAAAGTTTCGCGCAGATTAAGTGCCACTATGATTTCTTATTTTGTCAAAAAAGGACACACGACTCAGCACCTTGTCGTGCAATGAATTTTGAGCACGACATTTAGTAATAACATACTCGTAGAACTCTAAGTTCTGGTTTATAATTATCTCTCTAGCGCGAAAATTAATATTGATCAATGATATTCATGGCCAGAAGAGGCGTCGTATATAAAACATGTTTTAAAGGTCACGACTGAGGAATATATAAAAACCGATTTGCATATTTAATTTATATAGATGCTCACGAAGAGTATCTCGAGAAACAATAGCTTGTGGTTTTGCGATTCATTGAAGAATTTTCAAATATTTTCCGCATACTCTAGCTATATTATGAATATAATAAGAACAATTAAGAACAATATGTTAATATATTAAACAATATTGATAGAAAAGTATTTTTAACGTTCTAATGACAGTTATTTGAATTATTATTTAATTTTAAACACCTACATTACATTATTAATCTACCTTAATTGCTAAATTCTTAGCTATCTTCATAATTCACAGACCGATAAGTAACAGACAACAAAGGTACAAACAAACGCAGATAATGCCACTTTCGCAACAAAATCACTAATCGAAATTCATTAGAATTCTATACTGAATATAAATTCTGTTATTTCGGGTAATTATTATCAACGATCGCTGAAGCTTGAATTCAGATTTAGGCTACATATATTCAATATTTTAGTATATTGTATACTAAATCAGCAAAAACACGTGGTATAATAGAGAGAGAGAGTAAGAGTAGTTCCAGTATAATATAAATCTTTGGAAAATTACGATTATAGAGTCTTACCGATGATATGCAATTTGGATAGAATATTTCAAAGAATCTTTTTCACTTAATAGGTCGAGAATATTAGAGATTGCCTTTTTAACCCTTGAAGGGGTTGACGTTAGCAAATATTTTAGCACACGATAGCAGAATTTTTGTTTTTTCCTTGATGTCAACTATTAACTTTTTGTAATTTTATTTGCCAGTGACTATCCCATTGCTGGAAAAAGACCACACATGCAGGTTTTCTCACGGTATTTTTTTCATTGAAAACCGCGTAAATATCAAATGTTCAAATATCCCCGATTATGTGCTGTTTTCTCATATACTCCTCAAAAAAAAAAACAAAAATCATGCTTCCTATTCATTAGCCTGCAATATATGGTTCAATTGTATTAATATTTTGTATTGTAATAAAATTTCATCAACATTCACCTTTTATGTATAAAAAATCCAATGGGATTTCATCTCAGTCTTCTCATAGTCATCTCCTTCCACTTTTAGATTACGCAGATACCTGTTTTTCCAACTTGACAGAGGAACTGTTGAACAAGTTGGAGCGCCTACAAAACCTGTGCATTCGATTTATATTTGGATTGCGGAAATTTGACCATGTTTCACAATTTCGCGCTCAACTCAGGTGGCTTCCGATACGGCAGCGGCGTGACCTGCACATGCTTTCCCTTCTTTATACCACTCTTTTTCTTCCCTATGCACCACTTTACCTGAAAGAACGCTTCTCCTTCTTTACTAACTACTCTTTTCATCTTCACCTTCGCTCTCGAGACGGTAGTAAGTTGAGAACGCCTAAATGCAACTCAAATTGCTATAATGATTCATTTAAAGTTAAAGCTGTAAGACTGTGGAATGCTCTTCCATCTGAAGTTCGGGAATCTCCTTCATTAACCATTTTTAAGGTTCGTGTGAAGGATTTTTATTTGTCACTATAAGGACTATTCACACTGGTATTGTTACCATTTATTTATTTTGTTTCTTTATCTTTTTGTTTTTTTTTTTTCTCTATTTTTAGTTGTTTTTATTTATACAAATATTTAGTTGATACTATTTATTTACTCTTCTTTGTTTACTTATCTGCGTACATTTGCCAACCCGTGTATAATTATACATAAGATCCTCTCTGACAAAGGGTTGTCTGGAAGAGATCACAACAGTGTGATAAGACCGCCCTTTGCACATTCAAATGTATCTGTTATCTATGTCTTCTTTTCACTTTGTATTTTTGTTTGTGTAATAAAGTTATTCTTCTTCTTCTTCTTCTTCTCAGCAACGTCCGTGAGAATTGTCTAGATATTTGCTGTATGGGGTACCTAATTTGAGTTGATAGCTTTAGCATGACTTTATATGCACATCCGGTACAAATAAAATATGTTTATATACATACGTGAGTCTATGTTAAACTTATTAATACATCTGCGCTTCATAGTGTATTGTTTTAAAATTTAAATACGGTCTTTAGTTTGTTTTTTTACGTCAAACAATTGGACAAAAACCACAGCATGAGGCTTTTGTGTTCATACAAATTACGTTTTTTATTTGAAAAAATAGTTCTAAGAATGACGAACAAGTACGATGATGTAACCTACATATTTTGGGTTTTTGACTTAATGATGTAGTAATACCGAAATGAGTACAAATATGCATTGTTAGATAAACATAGGGGGATTTACCTTAATATGGAAAAAATTATGCTCATGAATTGTAAAAATACGTTATCAGTACTCTTATATTACGTCACGACTAGATAGCAGATGTATTTTGCAAATAAGTAACGTCGTTTTTATATTATAACGTCATGAAGATTGCACATCGGAAAACAGTTTCTTAGATTACAGATTCCTACTAAGCCCTATGATCTTTAAGACGTGATGAGCAAGGTTACAGGATAATTCTTAACTACAAGTTTATACATTAAACAAAATGCTATTTTTAATCGCGAGTAATTTTTCTTTTAAACTTTATATTCTCTGTTGATGGAATGCGTAAACGATGAAATAAAGAAATGATTAAATCTCGCTACCTATAGCTGAATACATACAATAAATTTTCAAAACTAGGACCGTTTGGTAAAAAACACCCTTTTTCGTTTTGTTTTCTTAGAAAATGATAGATGATAGGGTGATAGACATAAGGTAAGACTTAAATTTAAAGGTAAGCCATATATCCATGGCGACCAAAACTAGGGCAAAAATATTAAGAAGCTTATTTTTAAAATACCCATGGAAAAATATTTTTTCTTCGTTAACACACATTCTTATCTTGCAAAGAATTATACACAAGGAATATTGTCGCAAGGCATAGATTGTTCGCAGAAAATATGTTGAACTCATTTAATAAATATAATAATATTTTTAATTTTGTCTTTCAGATTTTTCAATCTCTTTATAGATGTATCCGTGATTGATGATGATTTTCTAAAAAGAATTTTTTGATTCTTCGTTTCTGGGTGTTTTTATGTATTTAATTATTTATTTACTTTAGGAACGGAGGACCGTGTGTTTAATTGTCCTATATATTAAAAATGCACCTATGTTGTATGTAGGAAGTATAATTATAGACGGGTAACAAAAGAGATTTTTTACTTTTATTTAAAGTCTAGTATCAATATCAAAATTTATTTCATTTCATATAGTATTAATTTCAAAATAAATACGTAACGCCGCATAATGAGCTTATGAATAAGAGCCCCGATAGACTTGAAAATAGCCTGGTTCATACAATAAAATAAGACGTGAGTATAGCCGGTTTCTATACATTAATCATTAAATATATATAGTATAAGTAAGGTAAGTTACAAGATAAGCTGTATATACAAATACAATGCTTAGCTAGGAATGAAGTCTACACTCACCAGTTATTCAAGCATATAATTATATAAATTCTTGTGGAATGTGTAATTAATTACATTTCTAGAAATAGTAGTTTATTACTATTGTTATACACAGATGTTTCTTTATTACTAAGCTCACTTCTTTGTGTTTGTTCTGTATTAAATGGAATATAATAATCCGATAAAATCACAGCGACTAAGTTCTCTGCATGTTTGGATTCAGGAAATGGTAAGATCCCTTCGAAATCTTAAACGATATGCGCATCCTACGCAGATATTTTGTGCTATATAAACTATTTAAAAAAGTAAAGTAACGGCCTGATATTATTCCAATGCTGGGCACAGGCCTCCTTTCTCCGTTTTTGGAGAGAAGTATTGGAGCTAAGACCTACCCTACAACGCTGCTGCAATGTGGATTGGAAATTTACATATATCCCTAGATTTCTTTAAGATATGCAGGTTTCCTCACGATGTTTTCCTTCACCGAATAGCGTGTGACAAATTGCAATTATCAATTAGACATATGAGTTTTAACAGATAAACTTTTGGTGCCTGCTCGGGGTCGAACACGTGACCCCTCGGAGTCGCACGGTCTCGCCGCTGGGCTATCACAGCTTCATTAACTATGTTTGGGCAAATATTCATTACTGTGAATAGAAACATAAAATTAAAATATTTATTATATGATTTTTCAAGTATACGTAAAATAGCAGTTTTTATGAAAATATACCATGTGTTGTTTACGGAATTAATAAACTGGTTTGTTTCCAACATCTGATAGATATATCGTTATTTTCTGTCACGATTTATACATTAATTCAGAGAAACGAATATATTATTTTTGTACGTATCACTTATTCTACAAAAGTGTACATTATATCTATTAATACTAAAGAGGGATTCATCTACTGAATCTTAAAAAAAAATATTTATTATCATCAATAATTTTCTCATCGTCAACCTACTAGGACTTAATCCTACCTTAATCCTTTATCCTACTAATATAATAAATGTGAAAGTTTGTGAGTATGGAAGTATGTTTGTTACTCTTTCACGGCGAATCCGCAGAACCAAATGAAATTTGGCACAAATTATAGAAATCCTTTTTATTGTCGATGGACACATATTACGCTGGCTCCCCTACTCTATTTTAACAACTCTATGCAAAAATCACATTTAAATATTTGTTACTCTGTTCGAATATGAAAAGAGGTTAAATTTTATATAAAAGTTTACATTTGTATTAGTATAATAATTTGGAATTATTAAAAAGAGTTAAGAATATTTTAAGCTTTTCTAATTGTAGCTGTACTGCCTTAAAAAAGAAATAAAATTAAAAGTAAACACTTTCCGTCACCAATAGCCATTGAAATGCTTTTTACATTAAAATCGTTTTCGCAAGAAAGGGTATAGATAATAGTCCAAGTTGAAAAAATTTAGGTTAGTTCTAATTTAATGGACTTTTCGGCCATTGTTAATTGTTTTAAAATCTAAACAGTACCAGGTTGGAGGCTAATCGGAACGCTAGTACCTCATTAACGTTGTTTCTTTTAAACTCATTTGTATGTTCGTGGAGTGTTGTATAGTGCCTGTAGGTGCAAGAGTGTGAACATAGTTGTATATTAAATAGAAACTTTTTATATAAGTTGGAATTAATGCCTTCTGTGAGAGCTCATTTCTTTCTCTATAGTTATGTATAATTTAAAGCAAGCAATTCGCAAATGTGTGTTGTAGTTGTTAGTGTCTTTATCGCACGTACAGAAATATTTAAACTAATACGAAATTTTAAAAAAAATCCACTGTACAACGGCGGGCTTATTCCCGAATAGTAAACCCTTCCATCCAACCAGAAAATAGTGAACATAAGTTTTAAATTTAGAAATTAGTGAACATTAATTAAAATCAGTTATTAAAATATAATCGTCAAACTAAAAAAATACTTTTCTCGATTTATAACGATTAGTTTTGTAGATACTTATCGTCTAATAATTTGTATGAACGGTACAGAATATTGACTGTAATATGCGTTTTAAAAAAAGGCATATCGTGTCTGATTTAGTATCTATACTTTAATTTTTAAGCACCAATAGACATATTTAATTAAAAGCTAGTGACTGTAGATTAGATGTTGATAAATCTCGCCTACCGAATATAACTAAAGAAAACGGTGGCCCGTGGTATGATATTATGACAGGTCAATTTATTCAATTATATTTTATTATTAATATTTTATTTATATTAACATTTAACAAAGGGTTGCCTGAAAAAGACCTCTACTCAGTGATAAGGCCGCCCTTTGTACATATACATAAGTTAACTTTAAGTTCGGATGTATTTTTATCTGTTTGTCCAATAAATTTTATCTAGCTATCTATGTAACATTTTAATTATGAATCATTTCTGTGCAAATAAAGCATGTTATTATTAATATCTGGGTGACCGAGCTTCGCTCGGTAATTTTTAGCAAAAAAAAACAAAAAAAAGAAAAAACAATTATTTAGTTGGGGATCGATCCTTGGCATTCACATTTCTCGAGGCTGCCCGTTACCCGAAAAAGCTACGTCGATTTGACAGCTAATGGCGAAAATTCAATTCAATATAAATATTAGTGTTTTTTAATGCCCAAAAACAGGGATAAAACAAAATTTTTTTTTACGTAAAACCTAGCTAGATCAATTTTTCTCCCCCAAAACCTCCTACATGCTGAATTTCAGGAAAATCGTTGGAGCCGTTTTCGAGATTCAGAATATATATATATATATATATATATATATATATATATATATATATATATATATATTCTGTATATATATATATATATATATATATATATATATATATAAACAAGATTAACTCATTTAAATATAAAGATTATAGATTATTTTCACTTCTTAGATTAGATTGTAGGAACAATAACACAGTTTTTTTCTTACCATGATGATGTCCATTGTTTGCCCTTTCAATAGGTCTATTCAAGGGATTACTGTGTCCTTTTAATTATAACCACCGACCTTCTTGACTACCATATTGAGGTCTAATACTGCTTTTTGCGATACGGGTTCGCCATTGTGTAATAATACTCGATCTTCAAACTATTAGTAGCTTTTGTTCTTCTCCCCATCAGAATAAGGATCATATCAAAAATTAAAAGATATGTAGAATCATATGTTATGGAGTATAAAGATACTCCATAGCTTAACACCTGCACAGATTCTAACATTTTTAATAAGGATCGTAGTTAGGTATTAAGAAACTTAATATAGCACCAAAATAATCATTAAGGACATTAAAATTTCAATAGCGTCTTTCATCAAGCTATATTTTTACCAAATACGGTTATGTTTCTAAGTTTTATAAAGCTATAAAGAAAAAGATAATCTTAAACTTTTCGCTTAAACTCTTTAGCGTAATGTGATAATGAAAAAAATAACCTAAGTTCAGTAAAGGTTAATAACCAGCGCTTAATTTCGTATACCGTTAAAAATAATTGCGAACAATATTCAACTTAATTACATATTATATCTGAATAACAATAACGAATTTGCAACACTAATTATCTTATCATCTCACGTTACCCTGATGAAAATTATCTTCTCTTCTCAGTTGTTTCTAAACAAAGATTAATCGCTGGAAATATCGAAATATATGGAAATTAAGCTTTAATTACTGAAAGATTTATTGCACGGATTAGTCATATCCGATTTCTAACAGTTAATACCATATAGTATTCTACAAAACCACCAATGATTATACGCCTTGACATTAATTTAATTTTTTACAAATAAGAAAAAAAATCCATTCGGTTTTCCACGTAAGATGCCTTTTATCTTCCTTTGAATCCTATTATTATTCGTGTTTCTGTTCTTACTTATCTACTTTGATTGGCCTAAATCAATAGTGAAGGCCATATCAGTATATTATAATGAAATGCGAAAAACTCTGCATTAAGTCAATTCCGTAAAAAAAAAAAAACTAAATAAAGCTCCTTCAAAAAGCCCTCCGTAAGTAGTATGATAAGAAATATTTATATAAATCGCTAAAAATAACATACATATGTATCAAATTACTACATACGTACGGGGTGAATTATTTTTCTGAAGACAAAGAAATTAAGAACCATCAAGAATAGAATATTGTTCTTGAAATTTTAAGGGTAAAATTAAAAACTTAACTTAGCTTAAAAACTTATTTTGAAAATTTTCTTGAAGATCGCCAAATGTAAGTTAAATATACTTATGACAAACTAATTTAATTGCTCTACATCTTTCCTGGCGAAATCGTCAGTTCTTCTTACTGTGATGTCATTTTTTTGTATAAAATAAAATTTGTGCACATATTTTCAACTCTTCAACATTTAATACAATAAAATGATGTCCGATCTAAGTCATTTTTCTTTTATTTGAAGATGCTAATAGTGTTTTTTTTAACCATCGCAACATTACTAACTAAAAAAATCCTTTGCTTTAATTCTAAATTTTACAATTTTTTTAATTTCCAAAAACAGGATAAAACTATTTTAATTTTAAACAAAACCTAGCTAGATCGATTTTTATTCGCCAAAACCCCCTACATGCTGAATTTCAGGAAGATCGTTGGAGCCTTTCCGAGATTAAAAACATATATCTTCAAAATATCTTTTATATTTAATCTTTCTTTAATATTTAAATGAGTTAATCTTTTATGTACATATATTTTTTCGGAATCTCAGATACGGAACGGAATTACGTTAACCCTCTTTCAAATAGGCCCTTCTTCAGTTATCTGGAATCGTTCATTCGCACGACATATCCACATCACTTCAACTGTCCCTCGACAAGTATTGATTCGATTCCGACACTTTTCGATTTTCGTAGTACTTCTGAGTTTGGTATACGATCTTGTCACTAGATTTTAAGAATTGCCCGTAGACACTTAAGGTGAAAAACATCCAATGTCTTTTTTATACAGGCACCATGTCACAGTCGCGTAAAGCAATATGGGTAGGAGTACTGCTCTGTCTGCAGCGATCTTCGATCAAACTCTCTTACGCAGGACTCTTTACCAAAGGTAGCAGCTTTCGCAATTCGCGAGAAGATTTCTGCTCCACGACGATTATCATCGCGAATAATAATGCCCAGGTACCTACATGATGACACTTTCTTAAGCATCCTACCGCCTAAGAATATCGGCGAGGGGTCTTATGTAGATTTGCGTAGAGGCTGTTTCAGAACTTGAGTCTTAGATACACTGATTGTCAGACCGAACCTTCGACACGCCTCATCTAGTCGGTTTACAAATGTTTGTAAACTGCTGAAATTTTTTCTTGTACTGATCGTCTTGCTTTAAAGCGTGATATGTCGAAGACACTCTTATCCACTCTGATATCTACCCAAAGTTTTGTACAACTTTGGGTAAATATCATTATTCGTAGTAGCATGGAGTATTCGTAGTAATTCTTTAGAACAAAAGCCAAATAAATGGCAAAGAGTGTAGAAGCCATAACACACCCCTGTTTGACGCCACTAGCGACTGGAAAAGTAGTAGTTAGGTCGCCATTATGTTGCACTTATGCCATCATGCCCTCGTGAAATTGGCGCACAAGGGTTATAGACTTTTCGGGATAAACAGCTTTCGCAAGGACTATTCAAAGAGCAGATCTCGGGACATGGTCGTAAACTTTCTCAAGATCGATAAAACAAATGCAAAGTCAAAGGTTTTGTTCAAGGAATTTTTCCTGCAATTTTTTGAAAATAAAGATAGCATCAACCTTGCTCCTTTTTGGACGAAATCTACACTATCTAGAGGAAGAATATGCTCTTCTAGCGCTACGAGCCGTCGATTTAAAATTGGGACAGCACGTTGCCAGCTGCATTAAGTAAAGTAATTCCTCTAAATGAGCTATAATCTGCAGTGTCGCCTTTTCCCTTATATAATTTGTAAATAGTCGCATCTTTCCAATTCTGAGGCACAACTTTAGACTCCCAAATTCGCAACACAAGATCTAAGAGTCCATTTTGTACATTAGGTCCACCATACTAATATATAGCAAAAAATCAAAGGACAACAGATATATAATATATAAATATTTAGATAAGTTTCCCTAGTAAGCGCTGGTCACTCGAGTGAGACGCTCGTTCGTATGTAATTTTATTAAATATATAAGTTGTTCTGTGACATCGCTTTATTCATCAACATCTAACCGTTAAGGAGGCATTGTTCAAAGGAATTCACAGGTATGAAAATATTTTTTTTTTCCAAACGTTAAATTTCATAAGAAGTACGTAACAACCACTCAATAAATTCGATAACATCTAGTTTGTTCACAAAAATTAACTCGAAAATTCTGTATTTTTCATTAATTCGATCGATTGAATTATTGAATCTTAAATATAAAATCCAGTAACGTAAAATTATTTAATTTAATTATAAATAACATTTATACGATATTGCTTGCTCATTAAGATTTGTTTATTAAATTATTGAATATTTGAGAGATTTTAAAACCAGCTACTGCGTAAGGCAATATGGATAAAACAAGGAGTGGTTTATATTTTATCAAAAATACCTACCAATTATGAATAATAAAGGCATTGAAGTAATTTTTACATTCACAAAAATGTTTATCGTTATAGATCAATCGTAAACGGATCTTTAGTGATTGTGTCTTATGTATTTCGGGTCACTATTTATTCAATCATAAATATCATAAAAAATCAACACCATTTTAATTAGGATTTATATATTCTTCTTATGTAATTGACAGACGTCCAAAGTTGGACATGGGTCTTTTTAAGGAATCCCACACTACTGGATCTTGTGGTACTTTGATCGAAGCGGTCCCCTGTGATCTTTTTAAGATCATCAGACCACCTCATAGCTTGTCCACCAAATCTAGATTTTTCAGTGCGGCCTCGCCATTTAGCACCTAAGAACCCTATGCTAGTCGGTTCCTCATGCTATGTGCCCCGCTCTTTGGCACCTCAGTTTTGCTACGCACTATGCCTGTAATATGGGTGGACTAGTCCGGAATAGGAGCTGACCACCCGCCCTGCACCGACAGGCGTCACCGAAATTAGATGCCTGTAATATAGGTTTTTCTATTGTTCGCTTTAATCACGTACAGATGCTTAAGTATCATCGCCTGCTGTGCGACTGAGCTTTCTATTGAGTTATCTTAGTTATGTCCAGCAGTGGACAACCGTTGATTGAAGATGACACTGCTGATGATAATACTTATGACCTTAGTTCTATGAATGAATCATCAATTCTACCATACTTACTATTTGCTACATAAAACATTTATTTGTTTTTAGAATTTCGACGATTCGAAGATCGCTTACAAAGATATCATAAAAAGTTGTGGACGGTGCAGCTTCTCAAATATTTTCCTTTCATCAAAATATGTTTATAACAGTTTTTTCCATTCAATTTATAGAAGGCCATAGCGGCCATTCTCGATTCAAAAACTTGTAGAAAATTCTGGTGATGTCATTTTAGCCATCAGTGTTAATTTAATTATTGGTGTTAAATCTTATCAGCTACTACAAAAACACTAAGAAAAATATTAGTATTTTTTTTCATCAGCCAAATGAAAACTTAATGTATTAGCGTAAGGTTTCAATTGTGATGATGCAAACTGGGATTTTTACTTGGTCCAATTAATAAACTAGTTTTAGCTATTTCGTCACTGTATATAAAGTTTTGGTAACTAAAAGCGACGAAATGTACTTACAGTGTATAATCACTTTATAGTGACTTGGTCTCGTTGAAATAGAATAGTTTTATTAAATTAATTTAATATATTTAGCATATTATATATATTCGTACATACTCGCGCACTGCAAATTTAATTATTTATAATTTAATTGATTATAATTAAATGGACTAACGGAACAGGCCATGCGGTTCTATAGTTTATTGTCTTCGATTTTCTCCTCTCGCAATATTTTGGCGTATGTTAACTTTTTTCTAATAATTTCTGAAATATTCATTCAAATCATATGGTGCAGTGGATCATAATGGAAAGTAGAAAATGCTTGAGTAACACAGTTAAGTTGATATTGATTAATCCATCTAATTTATAGAATTAGGCGTTACTTTGCGGAGATCCATAGTACAAAAGTAATAATAAAATTATTTTGCTATAATCCGCGATGAAGTAAATAACGTTCCGAATCTCGCATTTTACACGACCTTTTTTTTAATTTGGAATGGGTAAGTTATTAAGTGGTAATGGCATATCATCCATGAAAGAAAGATATGCCATTATAGATTTTTTTGTTACCTTATAAAACAGGATTATTTCCACCATACATTTTTTATTTTATCGCAAATGTATTTGGAAGAGTTTTACATGAACGCTCCCTAATGGCTTATTTCAAGCTTTATAAAAACTATAGTCATATTTTAACGAACTTATCGAGTGAAGTATACATTTTAAACCCACATACATTAAAAAAAAACGAAAATACCCTAAGTAGTTTTTGAATTTACCGCGATTTTAGCATTTTGTTTTTTTATTATGTAAGGATTAAAAGCATTATTAACATATTAGATAATTGTGGCTTTGGGGTGTAAAAGCTTCAATTATCTGTTATTTTTTTAAATAATCAGTTTTTAAATCTCATAATCACCTTCCTAAGCTAACAATTATCTTAATTTAAACTAAACGTGATGTAAGTATTTTAAAACACGAGGTAAATAACAACATTTACTTAAGTCTCTCCTTGAGACATAACTTTTAACACTAAAATAATGTAAAATAACCGCTCATATTTTGTAAATATGAGCGGTTATTTTTTTTCTTTTGTTTTTATTGTAAATTAAGTAAAATAACCGGATTTATCATACTTAAATCATTATCTACTAGAGAAATCTTAATTAGAGAGTAAATACAAAGCATTTTTTATACATGGGTCAACTTGTACTATGGTATTACAAAATAATAACCACGCCATTTCAGATAAGGTTGGTTACAGAGACCGTTGTGTTATGAGGTATTAAGTAAGGTAAAGTAACGCCCTGATACTATCCCACCGTTGGGCATAGGCCTCTTCTCTCCGTTTTTGGAGAGAAGGATTGGAGCCACCACGGTACTCCAATGCGTATTGGCAGGTTACATATATCACCAGAATTCTCTAGAGATATGCAGAATTATATATTATATATGAAGAAACTTGTTTCTTCACGATGTTCACCTTCACCGAAAAGCGTGTGATAAATTGCAATTACAAATTAAACACATAAGTATTAACAAAATAAAACTCCACGGGTTTGAACTCATGACCTCTTGGGAGAGAAGTATTGTCTCACTGCTGGGCGCGAGTATTAAAGATTGTCTGAAAATTTTATAAAGATCCGTCCCGCTGTTTCGGAGTCTATAAAAAACATACATATTTTATACTTTTATAGAATTAGGCGTTACTTTGCGGAGGTCCATAATACAAAACTAATGACAATATTATTTTGCTATAATCCATCGCGGATTATAAAATAAAAACAAAATATATGTAATGCTAAATGTAGAGTGAACTATTCGTTCTCATACCTGATACATGCAGAATTTGTAAGAACCCATGCACTACCCGACACCGATAACACAACAATACATAAGCACTGCACACATTCACCACCACAATGTCAACAATTGTTTCGCCCCGTAACCGAAGCATCGTCAGGAGATAGACTCCACGACACGGCTTTGCGATTTTGTCGTATGAGAACGAACACACTATACATTTAGCATTACATATATTTTCTTTTATCGCAAAATAATATTCTCATTAGTTTTATACTTTTATGTAAATACTCGTATATAGATTCTTCAAACCACAGGTTATTAATTTTTTTACTCTATGCTTAATATAACGTAATGCTATTTTTATAAAGTGAATAAACTTTGCTTGTGGTCACTTAGACCATACATAGGTAGCGAAGTGTTAATAATAGTCGGACAAGTTCAATGTCACGATGAGTATAATAGACATTACAATCTAATGTATACGAATGCGGCTATGAATCCAGCAGATTGCCTGATATTACCATAAATAACATATATAATAACACAAAAAATGGTTATTTTGAATAATTAATAGAAGTAGGCGTAGACATAAAAATTCTTCTTGGATGAGTAATGGCGTCGCTAGCAAATTTTATTGTGGAGCCTATTCCCTGATGATGTTTCCGTTACGGGCCGAAAAATTAGTTGAGATTGTATTAATGAATGTGTATGCATCGTGCTAGTGTTTTAGTGTGTTGTGTGTGTAATATTTTATAGCACATGCAGTCTACTAATCATATACCTATATGAGGAATGCAAAAATTTGGCATTAAATTTCTCTAATCGCAGATTATACCAAAATAATTTTCCCACTACTTTTATGACCTATTTTTATGTACTGACACTCGTCTTATGAATATAATTCCTTTAAATTAATTTAATAATTTAACTAATAAAATGCAATCTATTAAATTTATTCACAATAATAATTCATGGCATTATTTATGTAAATATTAATTAATTGTTATCGCGATGAAAGGAAATCAATTGTGTTTTGAATGTTTGAGAGCATAATGTTTGTTAAGTGTTATTACTTTCGTGCAGTCTTACTATTTACAAATTTTACCTATCTCATATTACATGTTGGGTACATGTTTCGCCGTAAAATCAGAGGGTACTTGGGATTTCATTTTATATCATGGAATTCTAGCAATAAAGACCACTTTTGTATTAACTGTTAAAGCAGGTAGTTGAAAAATAATATTAATTGACAGATTCGAGACGTCCCACGGTCACTTTATCAAAAAGTGACTGTGGGACAGACTCAAAAATGTTGAAAACATAAAAACAATACGTAATTTTTCGTAAAAACAAAATATAAGTGGGTAAATAAGCTCCGATAACTTTTTCAGATTGTAAATTATTTCTAACATAATTTTGTACAAAATATTATTTAAGATATTAATTAATATTGAAAAAATACAGGAGATACATAATTGACTCATAAAGGCCGGATATAAAGTTCAAGGTTAAGATAAGTTTAATAGTTTCAACATAATCCGTGCAACTAGTCGTATCGCGCTGTCTTCATTATCAATATCACATGGGAATTTAGTATCAATTTATGGCCAATTTAGTGATGTCCGATCAAACAACAAATAAAGCAAAAACAACAAACAAAAAATAAAAAAATATATAAAACAAGTGAAGTATAAGAAAAAATAGTATTACCTTTATATAAAGACTGGATCCCAAGTCGTTGTCAATGACTTGGAATACAGTCTTTATAATATTTTTTAAAATAATATTAATCTTTAATGATATAAGCAGTGTTAACATGACATATTGTAACCCTGACTCCTAAACTAGATTCCACTATGTTTCAGTTCAGGCAGTTAGTTAGTTGGTAGTTAGTTAGTAACGTTCCCTTAATATTAAAGATTATTATACTATAGTGTTAGTTTAGTGAGTAGCAGTAACATAAAATAGATTAACTGAGTCTTTATATAAAGCTTACGCGATTTTTTCGCGATGGGAACAGTAGCACTACATAGTATAAAACAAAGTCACATTCTTTGTTTGTCCTTATATCCCTATGTATGCTTATTTCTTTAAAACTACGCAACAGATTTCGATGCGGTCTTTTAAATGAATAGATAGAGTGATTCAAGAGGAAGGTTTATATGTATAATAACATTCAATACGGAGAAGAGAAATACTGTAATTTTTGAGATTTCTAATAAATATCGTAAATAATTACATTTTTTTCCGCTTACATTGCAAACGCAGGCTAAACCCTACGAGATTTATCAAAATGATGTACTAATTATTTGTACATCTTGAAAAGGTCTACAGAAAAGTCCGCGATAGTATGTCTATCTCTTATGGATAACCCACAATAGCTTTGCGGAAAATAATGCCTTATTTTCAAAGCAATTTTTATACAATACAGCATTAATCCTTATCCAATTAAATACCTTTAATACATTGTTGATTTAATATAAATCAATATGGCCATTTACAGCATGTATTTTAAATGAACATTTTTGGAGATATCACGGATTTAAAATCCCGCGAGGGGGCCGCGCTTCGCCCTAGAGCACTTTCGCTGTCGCTCTTTCAAGAGTAACCTCTAAAGAAAACATGTTTGTATTGTCTAATAATGATAAGAAAGCTATGAATGTTGTATATAAAGACAGTCTGTAATTAATTTTAAAAGCATTAGTCATATTCGAAAAAAAAAAAATAATTTTAAAAATAAAATTTATAGAGAAAAATGTAAAAATAAATATGTAGTATATGAATTTACCACATTAGATATAACAAGAAATCTTCTTGGTATAGGGAGAGGGGAATTGTTTTTCTCCAAATTTAACGCGTGTGGGCCACGGGCAGTAATGAATAATGGATCGATTTTAATCATTTTTTTCACTGAATGACAAACTATATATTTTATATAGCCCGTGCGAAGCAGGGGCAGGCCGCTAGTGTTTAAATAATATTAGTATGAATTGCGAAAGTTCAAAGTCTAACATAACAAATATAACTAAGTGCGTCTTCCATTTACTACTGGAATCTAGATCTTTGACTTCCACTTACTACTAGACTTAAAAATTGTATATGTATATATTTACCAGTTGTCTGTCACCCATTACAAAAGAATTAAGTTACTTTTGGAATGGACGACGCTATATATAAAGGTCCTATATATTTATTTATTTATTTCAATGTCACAATGGTTGTATATTCTATAATTACTGTACATTACACAAACCCTATGTTTCTGTTGTAACATTCAATTGAAACAATGGTTTTTCCTTATATCCGTTTTTGTATAAAGTTACTTGTTTACATCTTTCAGTTTGTTTTTGAGATCTGCTTGAAACAAGTTTAGTTTCCGTGTGTAAATTCCGTGTCGAAAGATATAAAATCGTGATACCTTTTACTGGTTATCTAATATTCATATCAGTGTTAATATAAATAATGTGTTTCTATTTTTTAAAATAGTTTATAAAAATTATTTCATGATTATTGAAATATGGATTAATAAATATACTATATACATTATATATAGTATCTTATTATCCATAATATATGTTATTCCTTTTAATTTTTTATAATCTGATGCTCATAAAAGTAAAAGACTTTCAGAATTGTATAGCTAACAACTTACGAGAGTACTTACGAGTACATTGAAAAAAAAGGAAGATGGAATCTTGCCGAAAAAGCATTTTTAATTGTAAACTAATAAATGTTTGCTTGTGCCACAGTGTTACTAGCTTAGCGACTATACCCATAAAATAAAAAAAATATTATGATTTTATGTTTATGTTAAATATAATTATGTTTTAACTTACAATTGAAGTTTCTGAATTTAATGTGATTACTTTTAAATTTCTTAATATAAATTTTTCCCAAAAGTGATATTGAAGTTAAGTCGCACAATATATAAAATTCATTAAAAAAAATAATGATAAATATTAGTAATTTATTTTGTATCATTATAATATCGATTGATAGCATCATTAATAACTTAAAATAGATATAAAAATTTTTTTTTTAAATATTTGAGGAAAAAAGCTTCTGTTATTAATATATCGGGTTTTTCCTTACAATTTTTACTTTAATCACTTTATCTGTTTATTGACTTCTAATTAGTTATGGCACGTAGTATCAGTCTGATAAGATTTAATTATTAAACAGATGTTTAATTAATAATAAAGTTCAATTGAAAATAATTTCACATTTTTCAATTTTTTTATGATAATAATTGTTGGCTTGTATATGAATTTATCTAAATTTTACTTACAGTCATCCCTGACCAAGAATACAATGACAGTTTTATAATACATTGTCTGTTTCTATCAAGTTGGACAGATTTATAAAATAAAGTATACATTTTAACGCTGCTTTTTAAACGAACCAAGGTAAAAAGTTACAGTCCGGAGTACCGTAACAATGTCGGTAAAACAAATTGTTTAAAAATAGACGTAACGGTTAGCAAATCTCAAAGATAAATGACTTGGTAGCCGTTAGTGCTTTATTTGGTTTAACCGTATGTACACGTGGTTCATAAATTGTCAATATATTCAAATAGTATAGTGATGGTAATAATATGTTCTAGTTAAACATCACTTTTTTGTACAATGTTTTTGTGTTTGCGATATGCAGTATTTAGTTTTAAATTACGTAAGAAGTGTACAAAAATATTTACATTTACCAATTGAAAACCGAATCAAAAAAGCTAGTGTATCAGTTTCGTTTAAATTTTATTATTTTTTTGTAGTAGTGCAATAGGTTTACTTTTTTTTAAAGTGGACTAAAGTCATAGCCATAGCGAGGCTAGAGGCGTTATATACTAGCTTATTTATAACTGTAAGTGCAGTGACAACAGTCGCTTTGATTTATTATTACTATTCATAATAAAATCGTGATATATTACGTAATATTTATTTAATATGATATACGTTTAGATATATCATTGTAATAGTGAGAAGTGGTGCCAGTTTGTAATTAAAAGTCGAGATGACAACACTCCGCCAAAACAGGGCATGCCGGTCGCTGCTTAGTCATTACGGTAATTTTTATTTTATTTATACAGATGTTTCGTAACTTTTATTCTAATCATTATAATTTCTTCATAGACTTTAATGTATAAGGCCATTGGTTGATCAATAGTAGTAGGTTCAAAGCAAGGTAGAAATCAATAAATTTTGCAGGTCGAGTTTTATCGGATTGTTCCTAATTTTTGTTGAACTTACAAAATAGATCATTAATCAAAATAGTTTTTGTTATACTTACAAAATAGATCATTCTACATATATTATCACTAAATGACATTCTAATTTAATAGCTGCATTATATAATTGACAGGCGACGCCGGCTTCCAATAGGTATAACATAATGTTATGCTTTGAGTGAGACCACCGCTAGCATTTATTCTTGCTTGCGTTACTTTTTAATTTGCAATGTTTCCTAACATATCCATTACAATTATATGGTGTAATAATAAAATAAAATTTATGCGATATAAAATGAATCCTTTTTTTATTTATTCGTCTTTAGCTTTTAAATAACCGCGTTAAAATATACCGCGTATATTTGCTGCCCCAAAAAAATAAATAAGTGCCATTGCAGACTTATCTGAATACCTATCTATAAAAGATCATCTCAAAGGGCTTAAGCAGCTTTGCCGATGAAAACTCCCAGGCGGCTTGAATAATAATAATCATTTTGTAAACTACTGAAGTGTATACACTTTTACATAACGGTTTTAAAACGTAATAAAGTCGTTTGATTTAAATTTTACGTGAGAACGTAATTTAACGTGAGAAACTAGTAAATACTATCGCGTTAAGAAATATTTTCACTTATTGAATAAAAATTGACGTACAAAGACGACTCTAGATGAATTACTTGTAGCCCAGGTTTTGTTAACTGTTGAAATATTCAATCGAATATCGATCCTAAAATAATCAATCGACCCAAAAAAAATTCAATCTCATGGTTCAATGCTTAGGAAATTAACCCAGAATCTTTCCGCTCCAATTTATTATCGATCATGAACCATTGGCGAAGAATGTCAAAATCGAATAATCTGTATACCATAATCAAAAACACAAACGAACAATTTCAAAAACCAATTTCGTCTATTTTTCGGTTTTTACATAAATCAATTAATATAAAAACCAAAAAAAGAATACGATATCTATATCTATACTTATTATAAAACAAAGTTCTCAAAAACTGTCTGTCTGTGCGTGATCAATTTTCTTAAAATGTACTGAACGAATTTTTATATGATTTTTACTCAAAGGTAGAGCAATTCTACCGGAAGGCTTAGGTTATTAGTACATTGCGGTTTTATGTAAATTGTGCTCAAAAGATCGCGCAGTTGTAAAAAAACTCGCCAGCTGTGGGCTTTAGGCGCGTGCGCCGCGTAAACCAAAAGAGATACACTAAAGTAATGTACTAGAGAGTTGACGATCTACAAAAAAAAGTAAAGATAAGTCCGCGACAGTATGTCTCTAACTCTTATCATTAACTCACAATATCTATGTTTAGAATTCCAATTCGGGAAAAACATTATGACACACCTATTTCCACGCGGGTGACGCTGCTGGCACACCTAGTATAATAATAGAAGTAATTAATACCCAAATCAAATTATCACTTTTGTAAAAATAAGTTATAATTTTTATTTTTAATAATAGCTTAATTATAGCTGTCTTATAAAATAAGTATGAAATAATATATTTATTATATATTGTATTGACGCCCAGCTTGATTATTATCTTATTCCAGCTTGATTATATTCAATCGAAGTATGGACCGTTTTATTTTTTCATTTCTGTTAAATACATGATAGCTCTTTTAATAAATTTGTAGGCTTACCGATTGACTGCAATTGAACATTGGCTTCGTCAAGTAAAATAATGAATTTACCAACAAACACAAAACAACAAAAAACTTGCATAACTTTGGCGGCAATCTCTGGGCCACTAACATTTAAATCTAGATAGATTTCTAATCTATCATTGAAGAAGTTTAGTAATAACGAATAACATCAAAAAGTTGTAATGGAAATGAAAATATGTAATACGAACAACAAATACAACTTATTATGATATATTTTACTCGTGTGATGTACTGAAAAAGAAATAGTTTTTGCCGAACATTCTTTTGAAGCATTTTTAAAAACTTTCTTTTAATTTGTGTATTTAGTAATTGAGCCGAAATATAAACCCGGATTCTAATTCTCTGTTGATGACGTCAGTTCAGTTTGACGTGTCAATTAGGTCGTTCTTAATGTTAAGTTGCGGATTAGATAGGATTTGATGAATAAAGCGATATAACAACACATTATTTTCACTAGATGCAACTATGAATTTACATTTTTAATTACATAACTCGACATCGTTAAAAGTGTTAAGTACGAGTAAGCACGAGTGAGAGCGTTATTAATACAAATAACTTAGTTATTTGTATTAATAACAACAAGGCTACATTGTGAACATCTTCTCTACGAAAAGGCAAATTAAAGTCGTGAAAAGAACAAATAATATATTGATATATAAGTAAATTTTTCCTTTTCATAATATCTCAACATAATCTATAGTTTAGCTTTGAATAATAACACTGGTTTTTAAATTCGGGTGAATATCTGGAAAATGTTACAAATTAATCATCATCCTCCTTATCCCACTCTAAGTGGGGTCGGCACAGCATGTTACAAACATGTCATATGATTTGGCTACGTATTTTACGACCGGCCGCCAGTCTGACGTCAACATACCTAGTCGTATTTTACGACTCCTCGGTAAGAAAGAGGGTGGTCTATTTTACCCAACCAGATACAACACGGTGGGTCAACTTACCTTAGTCGCTTTTTACGACACTTCTGTAAGAAATGAGGTTGGTCTATTCTACTCAGCCGGATACCACACGGTGGGTTGACTTACCTTAGTCGCCTTTTACGACAACTCGGTAAATGTTACAAATTAATATTAGAAAGATATTTTTTCATTTCAAAATGAAGCTAAAACATAGTAATGAATCCATTAATTTTATCTTTAAGATCGCAATACGTAGGTAAATAGCGATGTGAAAATAATATTTAAATGCATGTAAAATAGTCATCATCCTCCTGCCCTTATTCCACTCTAAGTGGGGTCGGCACAACATGTAATAAACACGCTGTTACATGATTTGGCTGCGTTTTTACGACCGGCCGCCTGCCTAACGTCAACTTACCTCTGTCGTATTTTACGACACCTCGGTAAGAATGAGGGTGGTCTATTCTACTAAACCGGATACCACACGGTGGGTCAACTTACCTTTGTCGCCTTTTACGACACCTCGGTAAGAAATGAGGTTGGTCTATTCTACTCAGCCGGATACCAAACGGCGGGTCGACTTACCTTGATCGCCTTTTACGACACCTCGGTAAATGTTACAAATTTATATTAGAAAGATATGTTTTCACTTCGAAATGAAGCTAAAACATAGCAATGAATCCATTAGTTTTATTTTTAAGATCGCAATACGTAGGTAAATAGAGATGTGAAAATAATATTTAAATGCATGTAAAAATAGTATAAAGTGTATTCTAAGCTATTTGTATACAAACTCATAACCTATATAAGAAATAGCATAACCATAATTGTTACAGATCCGGAACAGTTAGATATCTACAAAGCTGAAATGGCATATGGTATAGAGAGATTTTTCTTATTATCATATTGTCTGGCGTGCTGCTGGCCGGCACTGGGTGCTAAAAATAGTTTGCGGATAGTGAAGCAATGGGCAGAGTTAGACTTTCGATTCCCAACTATCGAAGCACGCCAGCGAGCCCTGGATAACCGATACTACGTGCCCGGACACTCAGTTCCAATTGACGTGGATGTGCAACATAGAAATGGTAATATATTTATAGCTTAGTAGCTACTGATTTTTGTTGCAAACATAAGCTGAGTTTCGGCAGCAACTTTTACAGAGAAAATTATAACAACTTAAATAGAAATAATTCATCATCCTCCTCCCCTTATCCCACTTTAAGTGGGGTAACCGCTCAACATGTTATATTTTGTAATATATGGTTAAGTATTTTACGATCGGCTGCCTACCTACGTGACTTTAGTCACCTTTTACGACACATCGGTAAGAAATGAGGATTGTCTATTCTACTTAGCCGGATACCACACGGGGAGGTCAACTTACCTTAGTCACCACTTGCGACACCTCGGTAAGAAATGAGGGTGGTCTATTCTATTCTCGGATACCATACGGCGGTAAGATATGAATAATTATGTATCGCAAAAGAACTACCTCAGCCCCAATCACAATATGTAATGAATCGTGGTTTCGTACATAACAAGCTTAATTTATATACGCAGAAATTATTGCTTACATTTTCACTTCATTTCATTTCAAATTTAATTTATCTCGGTACTCGTGCAGTACTTATGATTGCTTTAGCAATTCAATTGAAGCTAGTGACAGATTGGATAATAACAATTATTATAAAAACGGACCGTGTTCTCTTTTTTAAATATAGAATCATTTAAATGTCGCTCAGAAATTCTGATTCATTCAAGAGTTTAAATTGGATCATTAGGTTCACTTGGGTTTAATATTAATTATAAATAGATCAGACAGTAGGTAGAGAAAATTATTGACGTCAACAGTTTTTTTATTGAAAATATTTTTAAATGCTTACAGCGATATTATGTACATATGAATAGTAGTATACAAAAACTCTAAATGGATTTTAAAGTATGGATAAGCGATTATCGTGTCACAAATAGGATTCGGGAATTCCTACAAAGATCGCTGCAAATAGGAACGTTTAAAAATTCATTTTTGTAAATTAGTTGTATATTTAAAAAATATTTTGATTTGAGTTTTTTTTATAATATTATAACATTTTAAGAACAGAGCGAGGTGTAATTAAATGTTTTTAACGGTGTAATTTTTCTTACAATTGTTGTTTTATTGTAAATGTTATGTTTCTTTAAGGTGGATCTAAATCTAGGATTTTCGTAACAATTCCTAGATTTGATGAAGGGCGCCCAGTGACTTTAGGAACCGTTGGTGATGATGGATTAATCACCGGGTATCCTGATTACTCCTGGCATGACAACCAAGGACACAATTGTGATGGGATGACGTCTGTCTTTAGGGTTGCAGTAAGTAACTTTTAAAGAAACCTTAATAGCTACATTAATATTAAAAACGTAAGATTTTGTTATTCTGTCAACACCACATTCCTAAAAAGATATATGCATATGTTTGAACTCTATTAGCCAACGTTATTTTAATGCATTTCTTAGTAATTTCATATAATTTCAGAACAGCTTCTAGTGTTAGTCTAGGACTATTTATACTTAGAAATTAGTTTAACATTAAAGGATATAACAATTTAAATATAGTACACAGTTAATAGTTAATTGAGAATGTGGAAGTGTAAATAATTGCAATAATCAATAGGAATTGAAAAAATACTTGTAGAGTGCTATCAAAAAAGCTATTTAACAATAATCATTAATAACAACCGTCATTTATCATTGTTTTCCAACAATAATTAACAGTAAATAATATCCAGGAAAATATTGTGGTCGTACAAATTTCTTAAATTAGTCTTTCACTCGCCATATACTATTCCATTTACTATTCTAAACTCTTTATACTTAATTATACATCAAATATACATATAAATATATATTTAAAACTTTAATAGTGTAGGTATCATTAATTTTAAGTATTAATCGAAATTAATTTTGTATTAATTTGTACTTAAGATAAAAATATAATACAAATATTCGACGCTCTTATAGTAAAATTTCTATTGTAAAGAAGAAAAAAGTACTTTATTTCAACGTATAAAATAGCATGTTCTTTTTTTCCAAAGCTACTTATAAACCCGATATGTGTATATTTCAGATAGACACATGCAACCGTTTATGGGTGATGGATGCTGGGAAAATAGGGGAAGAACAGGTCTGCCCACCACAGCTGCTCGCTTTTGAACTAAATACTGACCGTCTCGTATACCGTCACAAAGTGAACGCTTCTAACTATATTGCTACTTCATTGTTTATTACGCCAGTAAGTATATTTTTCTTGCTTATTCTAATTATTTTTAATAACTTTTAAAATTTCATTTCAATAAGTTTTAGTAAAATATAATTAAGCAATGTAATTTATAAATGTTTCGCGAAGCTATTAAAGCTTCGCAATTTGCTTTCTTTCCGCATTTCTCGTCTTTAGTAATGCTTCAGCTCTACGCCGTGTGGTATCCGGCTGAATAGAATAGTACCACCCTCATTTCTTACCGAGGTGTCGTAAAAGGCCACTAAGGTAAGTCGACCCGCCGTGTGTATCCGGCTGGGTAGAATAGACCAACCTCATTTCTTACCGAGGTGTCGTAAAAAGCGACTAAGGTAAGTTGACCCACCGTGTGGTATCCAGTTTATTAGAATAGACCACCCTCTTTCTTACCGAGGTGTCGTATAATACGACAGAGGTAAGTTGACGTCGGCCTGTCGTAAAAACGCAGCCAAATCATGTGACACCATGTTTATAACATGTTGTGCCGACCCCACTTAGAGTGGGATAAGGGCAGGAAGATGATGAGTAATGCTTCAGCACTAACTAAAACCGGAAAAAAGCCTCATAGCCCATACATTTATGAGAATGACGATCTTTATTTTTGACTTTATTTATTTTAAATCAAGCTGAATCGCTACGGAAAGCTTAGCGTGAAAAACTAACTTTAAAATGCCTTATTACATAAAAATATGTTAGAGGTTTCATTCGTTATTTAAAAACCTTGACTGATAAATAGTGGAAGAAAATGCTATTTGTGTTCGTCGCAAATGCATTATAGCGAAACTTTACAGTTAATATTAGCTTAAAGAAGAACGCTTTGATAAAAAAAACAATCTAATTATGAGCACAAAGGTAATATAAATAAAGAAGTGACCTTGAATAAATGGTAGCTTTTATATAAAAGTCATTGCAGTTGATTCCGCATTTTAAGTGTCCTTGTCGAATAATGTTATTGTTTTTGCCGCATATATTGGACGCATTGATAATAATGATACTCTTTTTGGCGGTCTGAAAATGCCAGAAACAATTTAAACTTATCAGCTAATTTCATTGGTGTATACCTACAGACAAAATTTACATACATTACAATTATACGAGTATTATATGTATGTATGATTGAGAATTTTTGAACCTGATTCAATTGGAATGAACAACTAAATATATTTTCGTTGTATCCACTACATTTTTCAAGCCGAACCGTTTCACATATTTTTGTTGGAGGCCAAGGAATATTATTATTTTATAAAATGTCGTCGCAGTAAAAATAAAATAAAAATAAAGAAAAAATAGATGTTTTTAATTGACTATAATCTTTGTTCTAAGAACAACAATTAGTTTTAATTGTTTATAACCAATTTTTTTTTTAAATGCAATTAAAGTAATTATTATTGAACTTATTTTCTCTTATTGTAAAATTGACATTATGCAATTACAATTAAGAGTATTACAAAGAGAAGAAATTTTTATTTTTATCGGTGTCAACATTTGCACTTGATTCGGTTTCTGCTTAAAAGTTATAACCAGATAAAGTATATTTTAATCCACGAATTAATTAACATAATACCGAGGTAAGTTTTGAATCAATTCTAGAATAGTTTTTTTTTATAACAATAGTCACAATTAAAACGATAATCGAACCCATTACTTTTGTGTTTGTTAATTTTGGAAAATATTTTCGAATTACCTCCGCCTCTTCCCCCGCTAAAAAGTATTTATAAAAAAATGAGATTTGTATAGTACAAATAAACATACTGATTTAATTTTACTTATAGGTCGTCGATGTCCGAGGACAAGGTCCGTACGATTGTGCCGACACTTTTGTGTATGTAGCAGATGTATCAGGCTTTGGAATGCTTGTGGTTGACGTGGCGAACGATCGCTCCTGGAGAGTCACTCACCGTTTCATGTATCCATTCCCATCTCATGGCAATTTCACTATTGAAGGTAGGTTATTATTTAGCAATAGTTTAAGCTTAGCTTGCGTTGAATTTTAAATTGAGCTTAAATAATATAATTAATTATGATTAATGTTGTATATAAAGGGAATTCTGAAAGTCCATTATAAAAAAGACTTGCAATGCAGGGTTAAGATGGTATGGACACATAATGAGGAGGGATGAAAATCACTTCATCAAACGAGAGTTAAATATGTGGATTCCAGATAGATATGAGATTATAAATAGAGGCTGAAAAAGAGATATAGATTGGGTGATGAATGACATGCATGTGAAAGGAGTAGCGCCGAGTTAACGAATAATAAGAGAGTATGAAAGCGAAAAACATGATGTGCCGACCCCACTTAGAGTGGGATAAAAGGCAGGAGAATGATGAAAAATGTTGCAAAAACACTCGATTTGCTGACTCATGTATATTCTTTTCCCTTTCAGGTGAAAGCTTCGATTTAATGGACGGAATACTAGGCATGGCTCTATCACCTTACATGCCTGGACGAGAGCGATTCCTCTACTTCCACGCCCTGGCTTCTACCACGGAAAATATTATACGAACTAGTATTCTACGAAATGACTCATTCATTACAGATTCTAATGCTGATCCATATTCTATTTTTGTAAGTATTTAACATTGACAAGAACCTTTTGAAAGCAATTCAAACTAAGACAATTTGCCTCTTTGGTCAATTATGTTCGGGATAAACTGGATGTTACCCAATTCTATAAATGAGAACCTTTTTATGTAAAGTAAAGAAAAAATATGAACAATTATTTGTTTGAAAAATCATAAGGTCAACCAAAAATAAGGCAAAAAATTGTGATGAGTAAATATAACCATGGTATTGTTGTACTGTAATATTGTTTCAATAATTTGTTTTTGCCACTCTGTGAATTTAGATAAATAATGAGACTCATAGAAAATCACAATAAAATTTGAAAATGTGAAACTTTGAATTACATAAAATGGATGGCAAAATCTTATTCAAATATTTTAATATGTTTTTTATTAAGATCTTTTTTAATCTATGCTGTTTCATCCACTGGCAAACAAAAAGTTCCTTATTATTACACAAGACTTACCTTATATACAAACGATTTGTAAAATTTATTAATTTCCTCGATATTTGTGACATACTGATTGTTTGTAGGCTTTTCCTGGCGAGCGGCCAAATCAAGCGGCTGCGGAAACCATGGATGACGGTGGTAGAATGTATTTTGGACTTATGGAACCACCTGGAATTTGGTGCTGGAACTCCGCAACTGAATATTCCACACGAAACTTCCACGCAATCGCTATCAACAGAGAAACTTTACAATTTGCAAGCGGCATAAAAGTTGTTAATAACCTCAAAGGGCAACAAGAATTATGGGTTTTGACGTCTAGTTTCCAAAAGGTCATGACTGGTTCGCTCACTTCAGATAGGATTAATTTTAGAATTCACGCTGAAAAAATCCCAGTTTTACTTGACAAATCAGGTTGTGCCTCATCACCAAAGGATAATTCAATCGCTTATCATACAGATCATATATCTATGAACTACCCAAAACGTTATTACAAATACGGCGCTGCTGCATTCTTGTAGATTTTGGCCGACACCTATTTAATTAGTTTTACGTGGTGTGGCCATATATAAATAATTAAGTTTTTCTTAGTTTATAAATATAGTCTATAAATTATTCTAGATCATAATTATTTTATTTATTATAAGTTGAAAGATAATCATGTACAACATTGATTATCCGTATAAATAAAATTTATACTGTAGATATCAAACAAAAATTATAATTCAATTGAACTTGTCATTTTTAGATTGCCCAATTTCTCGGTTGTAACACTTAATAACAATGTAACAAAACAGTCTATTCGTCTAGTTTGTGGCATAATATTTATCATGAATTTTTTAAGCAATAATCCGAGGGTCAAACCGGAGACGGAGACCGGAGAAAAATATCAAAATGCCCTATCTTTATGATTTTTTAAAAATTATGCGGATGCCATCTTATCTTGCATGTATTTTGAAATTATAAAAAAAAATAGTTATTTCTTTTTATAGAAAGTTTATATTTGTATTTGCATCTGATAAAACTGAACAATATGTACTGTTTATGAGTTCGAAAACTTTTTAGACGTTAAAAATATAATTGAAACCAAATATACAAGAACACAATATCTAAATAATTTAAAGCTTTATTAAAACAAATCCACGAGTTTAATTTGACAATGTATAAGTACACATATAATAAGTACTTGTCATCTTATCAGGGATTAAGTAGATACAAACCTAACTATAACAAAACATTAAAAGATGGAGTAGTTTAAATGGATTGTTTTAAAATATCTTTATATGTTTGTATTTTTCTTAGTATACTCAAATCGATATGCTTGTTTTCAATGCCTACTATTACACCCCCTATAATTGAGGGATCAACCTTTTCTGTTAATTGAATGTTCTTTCTTCCTTTGACAAACTTCCTCAGGGCTGCCAAAAGAGCTTGACGAGAGCTATCGTCAAGTGGTTTAGCAGTTATTACCTCACATAAAGCCTCATTTCTATGTGCTAACATAACTGTTAAAAACATTTGGATAATACGCTTCAACATTTTTAACCTGCCATTTTCAGTCACAAGAACCAAAAAATTTATTGCAGCCGACGGCATACCTGCAATAATAACATAAATTTAGAAAATCAAGATATCCTCAACAGAAAAACATTTTTCAATAGATTTGAGAATGAAAGTTACATAAAATTTGAAATAAATATATCAGAGGTTTTGAAAAATGATTTAAACAGATAAATTGAGACAATGTAATAAATTATTCTAGATCATCGAACACTTGCTTGAGATTTTCAAGAATTAGTATTGTATTTATACTTTGATTTCATAATATTTAAATACGACCACCAAAACCTTATAAGTTCTATATATTGAACAATTATTTATGACTTTCAAGAAATTACCTGTTTCCTCACCCACTTTTTTAAACAACTTCGCTTTGTCTATTGAAGAAACCATGCTAGTTTCAAGGAAGTCTACTATTTTCGGTTTGACTAGTTCTTTTTGCAAAGCACGGAGGTGTTTCTCAACATCATCAATTTGCTTCATCTGTAATGCAGCACTATAAAGAGCTGATACATATCGACCCTCTACACCTGTTTAGAAATATATACATTAATTCAAGTACAACGGAGATTTTGTGTAATATCAGAGAAAGGTTATTGAATCCGCTGAAGGCTTTTAGCCTTCAGCGGATTCAATAACCTTTCTCAAACAAAGCAACTAAATTTATTCAAAATAAAAATTTACTGACCAAACACTGGTATAGGCGTATTCGTTGATTTTGAACACATTTTTCTTACAAATAGGCGTAACATAGTTTTTTTAATACCTACAGAAGGCGTCATTAAAACTAACAGCTGTCAAACTGATAAGACAAAAAGAGCGCAACGTAAATCCTAGCTGAGGACAAAAAAAACAAATCAAAACCCGTTTGTCAAATAAAATACTACATTTATTTTGGACGATTAAAGACCTTAATCCAAAGATTACAGTGTACATAATGAAACCTAAATCGTAATATGAATGCTTACTCATTTATATTTATTTACAAACTTTATCTATTACCAACATTCAGGTTGTTCCTCAGGGTTGTTCAAAAAATTTAAAATAATTTAATATTTATATTTTGCTGAGAGCATACGTTAGTATTTCTGTTAAGGTGTTTTGTTTTCTGAACTTTAAGAAATACTTTACAAACTGCATTGTTTGTGCAGAAACCACGGCTTTGGACTATGGATTACTTTTTTTAAGTCTTGTACAACGGAGGTTGTGATGTCTTTTTGTGATTAATTAAAAGAATATTTTGTGAAAATAAATGTTTACAAGCTGTACATTTTTTATTAACTATCCAACCCATCCCTTTTCGCTTAATTTCATGCACGTTAGATTTCAGTTTCTTATGTCATTTAATAAATACACAGGATTTCATTCATGTCATTACACAAGTAAGGAAATAAAAATCAGTTCTGTATAATATATCGTTTTAATAGATAAAAAAAGAAATTACAGCAGAACGTCATATTGGAATGCTTGGTCTGTTTCAAGCAGTGCACGAACGTAAATTACCAGAGAGCCAAACGCCATAGCTGATGTTAATGAGTTACACGAACCACCATCTGATACTGCAGCTTTTTTAAGCCGATTCTGTTCCTGTAAGAATTAATTTCAATATGTGCAAGAATATAAAATTGAGCCGTAAAATTACGGGGTTAAAATAGGACTACATTATTTAACTTCATTTATTGATTATTGATGATTTGGCTAGTTTTTTTGCGACTGGCCGCCTGCCTGACGTCAACTTACCTTAGTCGCCTTCTACTACATCTCGGTAAGAAATGACTGTGGACTATTCTATTCAACCGGATACAAGGTGGTCTTAATTGATATATATAAATCATTTTTTAATAATATAAGAAAATTTCCTATATAACCTTCATATTGATAACATTATACATAGAGTTAAGCGGAAGTTCATGCGCTAAATCAATTGCTATAGAAACTTCGAAATCCCTTACTTTATTCTAATTCTTACTTACTTATGGAGATCATTGTACTCGTGGTTTTCATCTATACGGCGGTTAGATCAACCGAATGACATATAAACGCCTCTAAGGTTTTTATAGGAGTCTTACGATCAAATCAAAAGAAAGTACGAAGATCCAGTTTTCTAATGCCGGTCGGTTATGGTTTCAAGCGATACGTCGATTGTGTGATAACCAATCTTAGGCATATGCCTGTGCTGTAGTAATATTTTAACTAACTATCCATAAGAATAAGGATCTTCGGTAAGAATTAGGTTTAATCACGTTATTTTTTTCTTGTATTTCGTGAAATTCTATACAAAGTTGAACATTTTGTGTCGGGATTCCTTTTACTAGCATTTTATCTTCCTTCAAAACTAGATCTAGATTTTTTTAGTTCTAAGTTTCATGATTCATAAAACTTGGCTTGCTCTCCAAAAAATTAATGCTCAGTTTAATCTCTGCATGTATCGAGAAACCTGCATGTTTACTAGCAGCAATACTAGTTCATACTTTCGATATTTAGTACTAGTTTTTTTTTTAATATTGCTTGTATTTCAAGAAACATTATACATGAAAATTAACATTACATATAAGTGATTAAAATAAAATATGAAATCTATAAAAACTTTTGTACTTGTTTTAATTATCATAATCATTTTTATTTGTCTCTGGGTAATTCTTAGATAATCTAAATATTTGATTATTATGTAATAATAAAGAAACCATTGTTTATGAAAGAATTTAAAGAAAACCAATTACCTCTCTGTCTTTGGATGATGGATTACCGGGGCCTACAAATCCTGTAAGTCGCAAAAATGGTTGTCTATCATCCGCGTAACAGCCTTTAGGCTCCTGCCACGAGATGATTTTATTCATCCACCTTGGCTTTATAAATTCTCCGTATCCTTGCGAAGAGCACAACAGAACTAAAATTTTGACAGGGACACACATTTACCCGATTTTTATTATCACATTTGCTAATTTGAGACGATAGAAAGACAAAAAGAATCTTTGGAATTGGTGAAAGAAAATGACATCGCCATTTAATATAATACTTATACATCATAGTTATAGCATAAGGAAACAATTTACTAACATTTAATAAAGCATTAGACGAAATTCTTTATTATATGTGCCAACAATAGGATAACTAGTATTCCATGTAAATAACATACTTTGCATCATAAATAAAGTCCTAGTACCGGCCGGATGATCCCAAGCCTCTATAGATTTAGTTTCTTTATAAATCTGAATGCAGAGCTTATAAATATAAGCAGAAAGATCAGCGCCTTCTATGCAATCGAAAATACGAGCGAGCATCATAGCACGAAGTCTGCTAGTTTGTTGGAAACCTAAAGCGGACCCTTGCATGAGTTGTGCTTGACATTCTGAAGTCAACTCGCAAGCTCCATCGGCCTGAGCAGTCTGTGTTTCCATAGCTGATATAAGCAGTTGCATCATGCACGCGTCTGAAACACAAACCAAATTTAAAATAACGTATCATAATGGTATAGGTGTAACATTTGTAGAAAGTATGTCAAGGCACTTTCGCCTTTATATTCAAAAAGTATTATTATATTAAACTTCAACCGTTGTAGTTGATTATTGAACTAGAAAACGGCCTTCATTTGATTTACCGCATCGGGGCATATGAAAGTGGTGTACAAGAAAAAAAATACTATACAACAAAAAAACATTTGCCAATACTAAAATCAGTAAAAAAATATGCAAAGCTAAGTAACAACTGCGAGATTTTATTTATCATTAAAGATGCTAAGAGATCAGTCAAATAAATGTATATTCGGTATTAGTAAGGTAAAATGTATTGCAATACCAGATTACCATAAAAGTGACACTCAAGCCATTGCGATATCAATTTACCATAATTGGTATAAGTAGTTATCCAATACGGTCATAACATCTCTAACCAATATTGACCTAATGTCTGTATCGATTACCCAGTTTTATTCAATATAAAGATCCGTCGTTGGAAGAATAATTTGGGCACTTGAGCTATTGCTATTGCCTATAAACCGAAAATGTGAATTGCAATCGGAGCTTATCCAAAAAGTGAACGTCGATGCGTAGCTAATTCGGTCGTCCTTAAGATTTCGACACATGACTATGTAAAGATGTTTACTTTGAGCTTTCGATTTCTCAGTTAATTTATTATTAAAAAAAAAGTTGAGATCCATGATTTAAAAAAAGTTTAAGTATCTTAATCAATACGTTACATATTTGTTTGATCTACAATTACCGTTATTAGGTAATAGGTATCAATTTATGAAATAGATGAAATAGATTACGAATGGTCCTTACACACCTGCTGCTTTTCTGGTTGGCATTTTACTTCTTGCCTCTTGTACGTATTGCTCAAAGGTAAACCGAAAAGGTTTCTGCGTACCCATGGTTCCGACCGTTAATGGCTCCAGTACAGATGAAAATACTTCCAAATTCTCAAATATTGATTTGGCAACTAAAAATGTATATTATTAAACTTATCTGGATTTAGTTTTGTTATCGATATAAAATACCATAAGTCACGCCTCACTATGATCTGGACTTTCCCTTTCCCATAACATCTTGAAGTTTTAAGTGCAAAATCTATAGACTATACATAGATGTTTAGCGGAATCTAACATAAAGACATGAATTATCACATATTTCATTTACCACTGTTAAATTTAAAAGACATTTTTTATGTTATGTAATATAACGGCCTGTTATTGTCCACTGCAAGGCATAGGCTTTCTCTCTCCGTTTTTGAGAGCAGGATTAGAGCAAAGACCTAACTAGCACGATGCTGCAATGCGGATTAGTAGGTTACACATATCACCAGAATTCTCAAGAGTAACGCAGGTTTCCTCACAAAAAGCTTTTATCAATTAGACACACAAGTTTTAATAGAAAAACTCATTAGTTTCTACCGGATTTGAACCCGTGATCCCTCGAAATAATCGATCGGTCTCACCGCTGAGCTATCACAGCTTATATTATTTAATATTATATTATATAAGTTTTGTTAATTAATAAAAATTTTAATCAATCAAATCAATCAATCTAAGTGTATTTAAGAACTTCAGAATAAGTTTCAACTGGATTCGTCTTTGGCCGCATATATTCAATGGTGAAATGACGAACACTATATTCCTGCTAATTTCGAGCAGACTTCGACGGACAAGAATGTAACTGGATCGTAGACGGGGCCGTATAATTACGAAAGTACCACCGAATACTCGTCGATTGCAGGACTCGTAATTCATGTCTTTCCATACAACGGTTTACGTAATAGTGCTTAAATGGTATGTTAATATAATCTAGTTGCCTTAACACTATGCACATTTAAAGCAAAATGGTATTTATCTTTGCTTTACAAACTTTAATCTAAACCTTCTCTGTAACTCGTATATGATGAATACTCATATGCAATCTCTAATTACGGTAAAATACACATTTTATCCTCTCATACGAACAACAATTTTTTTCTAGTCGTAACAACTTCGCTTATATAATATATAAAAAAAATGTTTTCACAGTTATGTATATAGTGGTTCCCAATAAAAACGGATAAGAAAGCCGAACGTAGAAACATCAAAAAAGTTTTTAAATGTAAAAGGAAATTTAAACTAACACTCAACGTTATACTTATTCATGATAGATGACTTAATTTGATAAAAATAATTTCTGTTTTTTTGTTCGCATCATTAGATTATTTCCTGAATATGTGACAAGGAATGAATATTTTGGCTAATACGTAATAGTTACAAAATGCGATCCTATTTAAGAATCAACTGAGGTTTGTTACACTAACATTTTCGTCACCGTTAACTAAGTTGTTATTCTATGTACATTTGCGATATTGTAATACAGGGATTTATATGAAGATTTTAATTGAACCAATGGTGAAGAAAGAGCCGTGATCGGCAAAGGGTAAATGTACGAAGTTTCAGTGATACAAAGGTCGGGCAAGTCCCTTTGAGTTTTGTGTTAAAATGTATTAACTAAATATCTAGGTATACTTTGTATCACGCATACTACGGTGAAGAAAACTTGGTAATGAAATCTGCATATCCTTAAAGCCTTGCTGTAATACATATGATATGCCAAATTTGCATTGGAGTATCCTTGAATGAATGAATAACATTGCACACTATTTTATACTTTATTGCACACTAGGTAAATAATAGACATAAACAAGAGAAATAAGAACATTTAAGAGTGCAAGGGCGGTCTTATCACTTATAAAAGTGATCTCTTACAGACCTTATCTTATCCTTGTTGGTGCGAGTTCCAATCCTTTTAACTAACCAAACCGCATCAGAGTATCGTGATAGATCGAAGCTCCAAGGCTCCAGGGAGCTCTTTTCAGCTGTAGAATAGAAACTGACCTCCCATTATCAAGAAATTATATGACAAAGACATATAATCACTAACATCTGTATTATACGTACATGATTAAATGTGATGATCACTCAAAAAAGGCATGCCAGTTAAAGATAAGTTAGGAATGTTACATGTACTTCAAATATTTCCTTCCTACGTAACAATCTTTGAGTAGTTTTATATACAGGTTAATAGAGACGTAAATAAATACCACCGACTAATTAATCCGTTGAGGTGCGATTTGTAAGGCGATTTTTATTACGCCCGCTTTTACTACTGTACCGCTTTTACTTACGACCGACGATAAGAAAATAAAGTATTTATTGATTAGGCGTTAATTTACTGAATTCGTGTTCAAAGTTATTAGAAGACGAATTGATGTTTTGATTTCGATGCGATAATTACGTTGTAGAGATATCTTAGTGATTTTTTACGTTATTAGCGTAGTGTCAGTTGCGACAAATTTTTAGAAATCCTACATGTGTGAGGTAGCAGGGCTTTAAATTCAGGATCATAGAGATTTTCTTTTACGGTTAATTATTTTAATCTGTTATTTCCTTTTGAAATAGAAAATTTTACTGGCCTAGTTTGTACGTGTGCTTACAATTCTTTGTGAAATTTTCATGGTTTTTTTATTTAAATTTATAATTTTAAATAGGTTTACTTCATGGTTAAGTCTGTAAAAGGTACTTAGCAAGCATTGACTTTTGCTCTTATCTGTACAACTTTGTTTTGTCTTATAAAACTAACGTTCCAGCGGTTTATCCTGAAAACTTATTCGGCTTTGCTGAATGCTTAGTTATCGTAGTGCAATTATTTGCGACGAAGGCAAATGCTGTGCAGTAATATTGCGGTATTTACCAAACGTGATGATAAGTATCATTTATATTTAAATGCTATAGCCATATAAAATATATTATCTATTATGAACAACCGTTATTTAAAATAAACACAATAACAGTTTCATAAGAAACTATTCATAAGCAGGTATAAACATGCAAAAAATAGAACCTTTTATATGAAATCAACATACCATACTCATAATCCTTACTGCGAAAAGATAGAAGCGCGATGTTTGTGTTGTTTTTAATCCTATCCATTTTTCTGGTGAGGTTCTGCAAATTTTCCTTTAATTTAATTGGTACCGATTTGTCCAATTCATTTATGGTATATTCAAGTTGACCTGTATATATAGTGCAATTAAACATTGAATGAATTAGTGAGTTTAATTGTTATGTATCGTACACGATAATAACGATATTGATTTAGCATGTTAATAAGTACGAATATATTCCAGTAGATATGTTTATTTTCATATAAGACCAATAACGCATTACATGTCAAATTGATGTTTATAATTACGTAAGAACGCATGTTTATAATTACGTAATTATACGCATTTGTACCTATTTTAAATTTAATATTACACACCAATAAAAGCTTAAGAATAATTAAATATAAATATTAAAGTGATATTAAATGTTAAATTTATCTAAAAAGCCATTTCATACCTCGAGCCATTCCAAGCGATATATACCATTCTGGATCTTTCGATGGTTTTTTTTCATAGTATTCCAACAATTTGTCTAGAGTAAGAGATATTCTGTATACTTTTGGAACGTTGTAGATAAAGTCTTGCGTATCAAAATAAGGGTAAATAGCTAAAATTGCCTCTATGAAAGTATATATCAAGGCAATGTACTTCCGATACATAATGCTTTATACTTACTCTTTAAGGAGTGAAAACAAACTAGTAACATAAACCTCTGGCCACAGTGTTTGATTGGATGTATCGACGTATAAATCTTTTATCGTACATATACTTCAATTAGCTTGAGTAACAGGCACAAAAAATATTTTTTAATATAGTTATCCAAAGGTTATGTATTATTTGAATCAATCAATACATATCGCAAAACAGTCTCCCGTCGCGTGTCTATCTTTTTTCTTTTCTGTCTGTTCGTCATAAACTCAAAAATAAAGTGAATTAAAATATGACGATAATTGTTAAAAGGTTAAATTGTTAAAAAAAACCGCTTGATACGTATAAAAGCAACAAAACCTATCTAAGAAAATAGTGCATTAGGTTCTATACTAAAAGTCGAGCTAAAATTCCAATTCCATTCAAAAATAACAATGTTTAATGAAATGTACCTGTATACCATGCGATCACAAGGGTTTTATTTTTCGATGTCTAACAAAGACTTTATTAAGATTTGGCAAGTTTTGTCCAACACCTTCGCCGAATACCGTAACCACGCTAACACATAGACGGACTGATTAGTGGAGGACTGAAGATAACTAAAAATCAGATCTAGAGTCTTATTTTATTTTACTCCTTCAATACGATTGGCATACCAAAGGCGCCAATTAAGAGAAGCACTGAGCAGACTGTTTGTGTTCCATACTGGAACCTCCATGGCGATTGGCATTATGCGTTTTGATTTGCCTTTTCGTGATTCATCTTAAAGCGTTCCTCGAAGTCCTGCTTCGAGAAAGCGAAGATACAATCAACATTTTTATCAGTTACGTCCAGCTACATCTCATCTAATTTGTTCGACCCGATGAAAATTTAGGTGATTTATCATCATCATCAATATCAGTCCATTTTAGTCCACTACTGGATATAGGCCTCTCCAATTGCTCGCCACTTAGCCCGATCCTGGGCTTTCTGCTTCCATCCACTGCCCGCTGTCCTACGTATATCATCACTCCATCGAGTCTCAGGGTGTCCTATACTACATTTCCCGATTCCCGGTCTCCACTCCAGAACACGTCTATCCCAACGGTCATCGGTTCTCCGACAGATATGGCCGGCCCATTGTCACTTTAGGTGATATATATGCCTGATATATAATCTGATAATCCTATCATGATCGGTACAGCAAACATGCTCCACAAATCACAGCTTGTTTCTGGCTTTTGGTGACCACAGTTGCCTGTGGTGACATGTAAAGGCATATCACCACAACGTGTGAATGTCTTTTAAAACTAATGGCTACTTTCTCTGACCCAAGTACCGATTAGGTGTGTAGAGTGCTCTAAATTTTGTATTTAACACCCTCGAAGATGGTTGAATTTTTTTTTTAAATATATGGGACACTTACAGACACAGTCGTCCGTCCTCAAAGTAAGTAACTTAATACTTGTGTTATGGTAGACTGACAACTGGTGATATATTTTGTAAATACATACTAAAATACAAATATACACTCAGACTCAAAGACCAGCAAATTCATTTATAGAAAATGTTGGCCCTCGGCGGGAATCGAACCCGTGACCCGCGGAGTTGAATGCAGGGTCACTACCCACTGTCAAAGGGCAACGGGCCAGTCGGTTGTATGCTCGTTTCAGCTGGTAAGGCTGTAAAAGTAAAGTATTATTACACTCCCCGTAAAACAGAAAATAGCGTCTGATAAAAAACTACTACAACTGATAAATAACTAAACATAGTTAAAGTTAGATAGGTTGAGCAGTTGGAACTGTAAGTTTTTATTATAGCTAGTCCGATTTCATAATAGGTTCCTCAGTTAAGTCTATTACTGTATTAACAAGAAACGTTCAATCCACCTTTCCCTTTCTTAGAAAGCAAGATAGAACATGATGACCATTCATATAAAAAATAGTCTAGTATATTCACATTTATTATATGATCACAAATAATTATGAGGAAATATTGTTACAGCAATGTTTGAGATTAAGATCTTATATATGTTTAGACTTTTAAGATTAGGTAAATCAAATCAGTACTTAATATTAACGGTAAATCGTTGAGATCTCTTAAGCACACACATCGACCGAATAAATTCATATTGCCATTACCAACTTCTCTCACATTTATATGCTGATGTATGAATAGAGAAAGTATAATGTGATTTTAGCAACAAATCGCAGTGCGGAGAAATTATTTATGACATCTCAAAATTTTCCATGAATACTAAGCAAATCTTGGTTAGTTCTCAGCAATCTCATCATTTCACTAAAGAGATTATTATCCGGCGAGGCGGATACCACACGGTAGGTCAACTTACCTTAGTTGCCTTTTATGACACTTCAGTAAGAAATAAGGGTGGTCTAATCTACTCAGCCGGACACCATACGGTGGGTCGACTTACCTTAGTCGCCTTTTACGACACTTCGGTAAGAAATGAGGGTGGTCTATTCTACTCAGCCGGACACCATACGGTGGGTCGACTTACCTTAGTCGCCTTTTAAGACACTTCGGTAAGAAATGTGGGTGGTCTATTCTACACAGCCGGACACCACAAAGTGGGTCCACTTACCTTAGTCGCCTTTTACGACACTTCCGTAAGAAATGAGGGTAGTCTATTCTACTCAGCCGGGCAACACACGGCGGGTCGACTTACCTTAATCATCTTTTACGACAACTCGGTAAGAAATGAGGGTGTATTCTACTCAGCCGGATACCACACGGCATTACTTATTCATGGCAATTTAAAATATTTAAAAGATTGACCTCCGAGTTTCTTGCTGGTCCTTCTAGGTAAGAGCAACATTCCGATACAGCTGCACCCTTCATTAAATGTAAATTGATCCTTGACGATTTAAAAGTGCAGTGCAAAAACTTATTTGAATCAAGATTATGTATTTCGATTTTATTTTACATCAATTACATCGTATTTTAAAGGTTTTTTTAACTTACTTATTTGTAGCAAATCCGCTCTCATACATAATTTTCTGAGCAATCGTTAGGAGTTATTAGATCGACTTTGCAATTGAATAACTACTGATTCTGTGATTTAAAAAAATACTGGGTTTTAATGTTACTTTTATCACATTCATCTGATTATTAAACGTAAGCATACATTAATATTATCGCACTAATTGCCAGCAATTATAAGCAAAGAAATTCTGCAATGCTTTAAAAATAACAGTGATATCTTGAAACTCGACTTATTATGAGCCAACGGATATTGTGGGGACCAATAGGATATATACAAAAGTAATAATAAAATTACTATTTTGCTATAATCCGCGATGAAGTAAAATAGAAAATATATATAATGCTAAATGTAGAGTGGACAATACTTTTCATACCTGATACTTGCAGGATTATAAAAACACATTCACAAACCTTCACCACCGCCACCACGATACACAAGCACTACATACGTTCACTATCACAAACTCAACAATCGTTTCGCCCCGCAACCGAAGTATCATCAGGAGATAGACTCCACGACAAAATTATAAAGCCAAGATAAAATATAGTTAACGTCAAGTAATAATCCCTTGCTTTAAAGGTCATATTGTTAACACTCCATTACTGTTCTACTAATCTACTATTGTAAATTAAAATCTATTATTACCCTTCTCAATTGTAACGTTTGAAACTTCAAACTCGATAATTAATTATTACGTTACGAAATATGATTGATCAATGTAAATCATATTCTACACATCATTAATATTTTGACCTACTTCTTAGTGGTAGAGTAGGTAGAGGTGATTTTATTAGAATACATAACGTACATATATAAATATTATGCTTAAGTTTATTAGCAATAATAATATTTCGTATGTCGTTTATGACAAAACTGACAGGCTCGGAGAATTTTTATATGTATGATAGATATTTAAAATTTATAATCGGCTTTCAACTAAACCATATTATAGTGTAGTACCTGCTTGATCGAGCCTTCCTAGACAATTTATTAATATGTCTGACGAATTTTATCAATAAATTTGTACGTTTAAAATTAGTAACTACCTACCAAGTCGAAGACGCAGCAAGCGTTAATTGTTCTCTCAGATGATTTTTTTACTCAATCTGAATGACTGTTCAGTTTTTATAAATACGTATTCAGATAAAATTAAAAGATACCGTGAATAATTTTGTGTATCTAATCTGCAAAAAAGTATTATTAATTAACTTAACTATTAAGTAACTTTTATACGATTTGAACTTTCCAATATTTTATGGAGACTTTCTTAATCTATGTATATTATCACTAGCGTTTACCCGTGGCATTTACAGTTATTGTTGATTATATTAGTAGTTAATATTACAGTTATTATTATAATTATAGTTAGAGTAGGGAATTCCGCTTAAAATCAGCCATATTAAAATAAAGAAAAATACAGCAGAAGTTAATGACGGTGACCTATCTGTCTGTATTTTTCGAAAATGTTTATTAATAAATGAAAGATCGGGAAATTTATAAAATTAATAATTATTTATAACTGGGACAGTAATTTAAAATGCACGAATGGCGTGTTAATAGGAGAATTATAATAATTGTCACGAAAAACTTTGTCACGAAAATGGCGTCTTGTATGATTTAACTAGTTTATAAAAGGATGGTCGCTGATTGGTAATATACTCCACAGCGAAGATTTTTTTCCTCTCACATGTCAATTGGTCACCGATACCAAGTAATGATGACCCTTTAATATTATGCGTTGTTATGTATAAAAGGTAATAAATTCAAGTGATCCAAGAGATCCGTGAGGTGTTTTTGAAAGGGCAGACCACTACTACTAGCAGACTGAGATTACAGTTGAGATAGTATTTACGTTCGCGCGCACTGCAATGCAAGCGGCAGTTTGCGGATATTTTACCTAACTATAAATTGTGGAAAAAATAATGCACCTAAATTTCTTGATTTTTTAAGAATTGACAGAATTTTCTTTTCATACAATGGCTGTGTCACATCAGTGGTTCGTGCAGTGGTCATCACCCTCGTTAATCTTCGCTGATATTAATACCGGCTTCAAAAATATTCATCCCGATTGGAATTACAAGCAGAATTATATAAGCCCGTACGAAAATACGCCTACAAGTAATGAAGGATATTATAAATCTAGTTACGGGCGAAAACAAGACGAAAATGATTACAATTCGGAAAGATTAAAAAACAACGGTAAGTAAATTATTTTTACATCATTGCGATGTATAAAATTTTGATGGGAGAGTCATAATTAGGTTTTACAGCTTCATCTTACTCACATAAAATGTGTTGCTAAGACGAAAAATATACACGAAAATTTTTAAGTGACATATTCTATAAATGATTTTTTAGGGAACACTGATTTAAATTTCGAATTTTTAATTTTTAGTTATCATAGAGTTCATCCAACTTTTTATAGCATGGTGAATTATTACTGAATGTAAAACGGAAAATTAATTTATTTATTAAGCGACATTGTTGATAATTATGTTCACCTAATATGCAATAATATGCGAAATTTGAAAAATAAATTAATTTCTATCGAAAATACAACTGACACCTAAATGTACTAAAGGTATAATTAGGTAATTTACAATTTAGGAGACTGGTATTTGACCAATTTATTTTTTTACAATAATATTTTACCTTGACATTTGTACTCAAAACAAATTTAAGCAATCACTGTCATCAATAGCGTAGGTAAAGAAACAAAAAATCTTTAGATTATACTTATTAGAATTTCTTTTTTTCATCTATTGTCAAACTTATTATTTGAATAATGTAGCGTTACGCCTTTTGGTCAAATTATCGCAAAAGGTTTTTCAATTGATATTTGATTTTCCTTAAAAAGAAAGATTAAGCAGAAAATCTGTTGTCAAATTGTTGTATGAATTTTACTCTCATAATCGCAGCATGTGCGAGGATTTAATCCCGGATTAGCCTATTACTTCAAGTTACTACAGTCATTCAACTATACACATTATTAAAATCACATTAACCAATAATTCGATTCGGACGTATTAAATAATAAACGGAATATTAACAACGAACACATTTATATGTAAATTTTCTTTATATTTTATTCTTTTTGGATATAAGCAAGATCACGAAACTCTATTTGTGGATTTTCTACTTTTAATAACCATCGTATCAGTTACTATACGTAATTTTATAAATTATACAAATAATATAGTATAGTATGTATAAATCACAGTGTGGTATCCGGCTGAGTAGAATAGACCTCTCTCGTTTCTTACCGAGGTGTCGTAAAAGAGGACTAAGGTAAGTTGACCCACGGTGTGGTATCCGGTTGAGCAGAATAGACCACTCTCTTTCTTACCGAGGTGTCGTAAATAAGGACTGAGATAAGTTGACGTCAGGCAGGCAGCCGATCGTAAAATAAGTAGCCAAATCATGTGACAACATGCTTATAACATGTTGTCCCGACACCACTTCCTTTTCCTTCGGGAATAGGGATTAACACAGTTTATAATTGACCGTAGTTTACGCGTAGATTAAAGCAATCCAAGTCGCGGGTGACAACCAGTGATAAATAAATATAACATGATCAAAATTCAATGGCCAAAATACAATTTGCATAGTCCGCTTTGACATTAACTAATATTTGTGTAATATTCGTGTTAAATATCAAATCGAAATCCAAATAGTGTGAAGCAATTTCATGTTCATGGTCTATAAGAATAGTGATAATGTTGGTGCAACGAGTAATGGTGAAAGTTAAAGCTATTAAAGCTATCGTTTAGCCATATACGGAAATTATCGAACAGCTACAACGAAGTAACAAACTAAGTGAAGAACGTTTATTCAAGTGTGGGTGTAAGTAAGTAGCGGCCTGTTACTATCCCTCTGCTGAGAATAGACCTCTTCCCTCCGTTTTTGGAGAGAAGGTTTGGACGTAACCTACCACGCTGCTCGAATGCGGATTGGTAGGTTACACAATATCTCCAGAATTCTCTAGAGATATGCAGGTTTTCTCACGCTGTTTTCCTTCATCATAAAGCGTGTGATAAATTGCAATTATCAATTAGACACATAAGTTTTAGAGGAAGAACTCATTGGTGTCTGCCCGGGTTTGAACCCTCAAAAAAGTCGCACGGTGTTACCGCTGGGCTACCACAGCTTAGTCTGCGTGTTAGAGTGTGTGTGTGGGTACCTTTATGATTGAAAATCCTATTATTTGTATAAATGCGAAAGTTTGTGACTATGGATGTGTTTGTTATTCTTTCACGGCGAATCCGCTGGACCAATATCGATAAAATTTGACACAATCATTCCTTATATACCGGGGTAATATATAAGCTATATAAATGCTGTTAAATATACAGGAATTGGATGACATTGAACCTATCACGTGACAACAGTCCACGAAGTTGCGTGTAAAAGCTAGTAGTATAATAATATTTTATGAATTTAGACAATCATAAGTAGTATTCATAGGTAGGTAATACATAATCGGCTATAGTCACGTCTTAATATTTTTAATGAGCCCTATAATTTCCGCCGCGATTACGCTGTATAAAGAGTTCATGAATAAGGGCGCCGTATGGGCTTGAAAATAGTGGAACTCACCAGAAAGAATAAGACGTGAATATAGTCGGTTTCTATATATTTACTAACATAATAATATTCGATTAATCAATATTTACAATTCATCTTGCGTTTGACGGACCAGAAAAACTTAGTGAGATAAATGATGAGAAATTATGATATTCGTACAGAATAATAGGGATATGTCGTCATAAGGGATGTACTCGTAGATCTATACGTCAATTTATACTGGCGTGACGGTTAACAAAAGTCTCGACTAGGACAAACAGTGTTGTACTAGGAGAAACTTTTGCTACTAGAGCTTTTGATCACCATCCATTTCATAAACACACGACAATGCTTCTGCAGTCGTACGTCCATGCCAGTGTCGTTTTTTAAAGCGGTAACATTATGAAGCCGTTTTAAAAAATTACTGGTAAGCAAAATCTTAATTACATATAACTTTGCTCAAAAGTACGCCGTGTGGTATCCGGCTGAATAGAATAGTACCACCCTCATTTCTTACCGAGGTGTCGTAAAAGGCGACTAAGGTAAGTCGACCCGCCGTGTGGTATCCGGCTGAGTAGAATAGACCAACCTCATTTCTTACCGAGGTGTCGTAAAAGGCGACTAAGGTAAGTTGACCCACCGTGTGGTATCCGGTTTAGTAGAATAGACCACCCTCTTTCTTACCGAGGTGTCGTAAAATACGAGAGAGGTAAGTTGACGTCAGGCAGGCGGCCGGTCGTAAAAACGCAGCCAAATCATGTGGCAGCATGTTTATAACATGTTGTGCCGACCCCACTTAGAGTGGGATAAGGGCAGGAAGATGATGATGAACTTTGCTCAAAAGTATACGCTTGCTATTAATTAAATTTAAAATTAAAACATTCTTGTTCAGTAAATCAAAATTTTGTATAAAGTACATACTGTTCTGTTCTTCCAGATTAAAATTTTAATATTTTAATGAAAAAATTATATTAAAACACCCGTCATGGGTACCGTTTCAAATAGATTAATTTTCAGAGCTTGAAATCTTTTATAAATTATTCTGATTGCCTATACAAATGACAATAATTACGTGTCTGAATTCTCGTAACACAAAAAATATCACAATAGTTAGCACCAAACCTTGGCTGTATTGTTTCATGAGTTAAGCAATACCATTAAAAATAGGATGGGTGATCAATTGCTCGGTAATTTCTTTAATACATACCGTGATATGTATTAAAGTATTAGGATTAAATTATTTCCAATGTTTTAATTCACAATTCTTTATCAATATACCCTTTATGCATAGTCGTTTAAAAATTAGTCATTCAATTGAAATTTAAATTCATCTGCAAATATTTTTACCTTTCGTTAATGTTGTATTACGAATAAATCCCTTGTGCATGTACTTAATAATTGCATTAAAATAAAAAAATAACTGATAGCTATGTAATATACTGGTATTTGTAATTACTGTAATGAATCAGTAACAATTTATTTTTCGTAAATATTAAAACTTATTTTTTTTTAACTTTGATAACTAATATTTATTAGTCTTACTGGCAAATGATAATCACTTTGTGACATACTCGTAATAATGCAGTTTTTAATTTTTTTTTATAATCAATTTTAGTGACAATTTTGTATTAACAAACCTAAACTAAAGAATAACATTGCAAGAATTGCAATAGTTAAGCCATGTTTGTAGTAAAATCTAAGTTTATATAATTATTAAAGTTATATAATTATTAGTAAATAATGTTATAATTATACAATTCTAAAAATACAATTTTTGACATAAGCCAATTAAAATAACAATCAATATGCAAAGTAATTTTTTATTGCATCATAAAAAGACTATTAATTCAAAGTTTGACGTAATTTTTATTTTTTGTAATATTTTAAAAATAGAATCTGAAATCCTTGTTTATATTACTTTGTTGACAGGAAATATCTAAATTCAAGACTGAAAGTAAATAGGAATAGATAAACCCTCAGACATTTTGCCATTTGTGGCAAATCGATAGCCTAACAATAGAACGCCAAGTATCTAGGTGGTACTTTCTACCTTTGAGCGTGTATGCTTTATTCGCGATAGGGCATCGTAATATTATGTTTAGAGATATAGATTGTCATTCGCAACATATGCCACTCTAAAAAACTTACAAATCTTGCGTTATTGGTCTTTGGTAATCTTCTTAGGGAATGTCGCATTTGGGCGTATTCAAGACCGTTCTAAGACAACAGGACCTATTTATGAGGACAATCCTTAGTTCCCTATGATTGATGGGGAACGTGTGTAAGTACATACTAAATGATCCAACGATTATAACATTTGGAATACACATACAAAGACAAAGTTCTCTTAGATAGGTCGTGACTTCACGACATTTCCGACGGCTTGATGACTAGTCGTGCCAGCAGCTATGCGCTATACCAATAAGTCTTAGCCAGTCCGTGCAAAATGGTGATGTAGTAAAAAGATAAAAACATCCTTTAACAACAACAACAACAACGCCCAAAATTAATTAGGAACTATTGTTTTTGTAATAGTGATACTATTTTGGGTTCTACATTTCGTTTTACAGATCCTAAATGATCAAACGGCACAAGGAATTTAGGCAAATCGACCAAAACTTTAACAACCTCGGAATTTTAATAGGCATATGCATTAAACAGTCTTATTGCCTATGCATGAGTTGTTTAACAGGTCCTCAGATTAAGTCGTAGGAATTAGCATTATCGACTGGGCCTTAAAATACCTAAAAATGTTCAATACCCCTCACTTCAACATGTTGCACGTTGCACATTAATGAGCGGTGATGAATATTTAAGTAACATTATTAATTTATTAATAAAAACCAATTTACAAACCAAAAAAAGATTGCAAGATTCAGATCGAAAAGAGTTCAAATGACTCCATAGACAACTGTAACTTCTGTAATATAACTCTAACTTTTATATTCTATATTCTAATTCCGAGTCTAGGTTTTAAATTTATTGTTTCATCAACAGAGACCTAGGAGTAAACACTCGGAAAGGAAAGTTTTAAGAAAAAGTGCATAATTGGTCCTTAACTCAATGGTAAAATAATTATTATTATAAATGTAAAAGTTAGATAACCTTATGTGTTGTTTTATTATTAAAAACAAACTTTTTATTTTATAGTCACTACCAAATACTTTCAGATACAGATTTATCAAACTTACATCAGAGTTCTCGCTATAAAATATTTTGTAATTATGCTATCAAATATTTATTGTTATTTGAACAATAAATATTTTTGTATTAATACTTTCGTTTTAATGCATTTCATATTAAACTGTATCACTTATCAACAAATAAAATCACAGCAAAGCGGAAACCGGAGATCAATTACAAAAGGTTACTAATAATATAAAGCTAATTCACAATGAATAAAAGAATAAAAATACAGTTTACATAAACTTTCAACAGATCAAATAATAAAGTTATTTCGTATAAATGGAACTTAAAGGTATAAAAAAGAACAAAATATTATTCAAGGTAAATTAACAAAAGCATTATATTTTTTTACCTATGTAAAAGAACTCACGATTCTGCGGCTAGCTTAGTATAAATGAATGTGAATTCAATTTATTTATTACTGCATTATGTCATAAAAATGTTATAATACTCTTGTTACATTTTACGTTTATTTTGAAGTGTTTTGGCGAACCTTGTTAGTAGGACATCTATTGTATGTTTTTTAAATTTGGTATATGGTATCCCGCGTACGATGTAAAGGCTGTTGGGATTAACACCATATTTTCATTTACAAAAAAGGTTCTAGGTATTGAGCACTAAAATTGGCTTATTTTTATTACCCGAAATATTTATACTAAAGTAATAATAAAATTATTTTACTATAATCTGCGGTAAAGTAAAATAGAAATAATATAGGTGCAGTTCTAAATGTAGAGTGAACAATTCGTTTTCATACCTGATACATGAAGGATTCGTAAAAACACACGCACAAACTTTCCACCACCTCCGCCACAATACACAAGCACTACAAAACTGCTTACACATTCTTAAAAGTAGATTTTTTTAATAGACCAATGTTTGATGACCAATTTTTTCAGCCTCAACGTTAATATTTAACGACTTTTATGAGTACAAATAATTAACGTCAGAATTATCGATGCGAGAAATTTGCCAAGCGTGATGGTTGTTGGCAAAGACCTTCAGAGATAACAAATAACGCAACCAATGGAAGATTACAAATGTTTACATAAAGCATAAAATCTCATCATTATTTAAAAGTCAGGTCTATAAAAAGAGAGAAACTTATGTCTATTTATTTATTTGTAATGGTTTCGAGAGACTAGAGATAGTTGTTACGTGAGATCATTATTCAAACAATTGGATTCTATTAATTAAATGGCTGTTGATCAACTTTACGTAATAAGCTTCGATGCATGAAGTACTTAGTTCTTGCATTCTTAGCGTAACCACATTCTCTAAATGATCAAAGCAAGTAGCATACATTCTCATTCGTTTGGAAAAAAGGTAATATCATCGGTAAAGGCTATATAAGGCGGTATAAGATCTTGTCTTAAATAAAAAAATAAGAATGGCCGCAAATATTGCCGCATACAGGTAATTAGAAGAAATCGCAAATTTCCATTACAAATGCCACACTGAAATGCAACCTGTCAATATCATAAAATATTATCCTTATTTTAAATACCTAACTGAAGTCCGTTTAATTAACTCCTTTCTTAATGCACTCTTTTAGATAAACGATTATTTTCATCCAAAAAACGTGAAGCAAGCACCATAAGAAATACATTATTATCGCTATTAGCAATGTTGTGCGCTTTACGGAACTTTATTGGGAAAGTCTAACCTAATGCTGTCATGATTAATTCAGCAGAGATAATAACGATAAGATTCAATGTTATAATGTAATTTGGAATTTGTTTATAGTTCCTGATGTTTTTTTATTTAACTCTATTTCAAAGTAATTTAGATAAAGCTTCTATTCTAAAGCATAATAGCAGAAGTATAACATTGAGATGCAAAAACATTTCATTATCAAAAGCTTTGATAGCTGAATCACGAAAACGTGTGCCTCTCTCTAATGAGCAATGGGTTTTCTATTTAAATTTATTTGCCTTATTTATATTTGCAACTTTATCGCACGTGTTTGGGTGAAGAAAAACATCAAGAGGAAACCTGTATATCTCTGGAGAATTCCTGGGATATGTGTAACCTATCAATCCGCATTGGAGCAGCGTTGTCCACGCTCCAACCTTTCTCTCAAACTAAGGATAGAGGGCCCTATTTCCAGCAATGCGATAGTAACAGGTTTTACTTACACCAAATCTTACTTAACAAACATTACTTAAACCAAACCCAAAAACGAGCGGCTATTAAATTTACTAGCAATTTTTTTCGGTAAACGAATATAGGTATACGATACCTCAATGTTTTATACTGGTATTGTACAAGATTCTTATGAAGTTTTAAAATATTTTCATTCCTTTCTATTGTAATTTTACACGATGTATTAAAATATTCTCGATTTCAAACTCAATATTTAAAATAATCAATGTTTAAAATTGTATCATTCAACCATTATTGCTTCATTCGCTCAATCATATTTTTGAAATAACGACGTTAATGCGATTTTTATATTTTTTCTATTATGATAAATCAAAAAGTGAATGGTAAGTTTCATGTACAGATTTAAATACAAATCCTACTAATATTATGAGGTCTTAATTGTATGTGCTTGAGTGTGTGTGTGTTTGTTTGTACCTCTTTGACTTTCCAACCATCAGAGAATACAATAGGGAAGCCAGCCTTAAATTAAAAAATTAAAAAAATTAAAAAATTAAATGTGTCCATCGAAAATAAAGAGAAAGAAAATGCGACTTATCCCTGTCCCTATATCATTTTAATGTGTGATTAGACAAAGATAAGTATATGCAATTTCCAATTATCTGTTGCGGCACTCTCACTTACAGGCCTAGTAGGGGTGCCATAGACAACCATCTATAGTATAATAGTTCTATGCCAGAGAACGAAAGTACGAAGAATGAGTCAGCAAAATGAAGTTTTTAAACTAAGTTTTTATAATCATTCTCATTGTCTCTCTCATCTCATATTAAATAATCGTTTATTATTATAATTATAATATATTACTTAGAGTATATTTTTGTAATATAACATTTTCATTTTCAGATCGGAACGGTGTTGCGGGCGTCACATTATGGCTTGCGATGTTAGGCCTAGCACAGACGCAGTCGGTACCTACTGACACAGAAACCCTGCCCTTTAGTACACTTTACAAATGGAAACAAGTGGACTTCGAATTTCCTTCAGAAAGGCATCGCCGTTATGCGATTGCGAATGGGTAATATTTTTCACATTTTTTTATAATCTCAGATTCTAATAACTGAATAGCTTATTCCATAGGTACATCAGATTGAGAAAAAAAATTGTTGAAAAAAAATTTAATGTGTATTTCGTTAACACCGTTACAGACACACACACAGATTACCGTAATCTGATAATAATGCCAGTAAGAGCAGCAGATATTAATAATATTGTCCGACGAAAAAATATATCATATATACAGTAACTATGATAATTTCATACTTTATGTTAGAATGAAAAAAAAATTATTTATTGTTTGTCAGTGCATCACCAAATTTTATTTTTTAAACGTTATTTTTATGATACAACCCATAAAGAATTCTTTAATATTTTTGCAAATCCATCACTCATAGTTCTTAGCTACCAGTTTTTGACTAGTCTTGATCGGCATATGCAAACGTGACTGCTTATGAAGTATTGTTCCAACAAAGAATCTGTGCGGGAGAATTTTGACATTGTACTTACTGTGTGGTGCTAAATATTTCTTTACTTGGTGACTAATTAAGAGTCCTCCTCATGACCTGACGTTGCTGACATTCGCAATAGGCGATATATTGTGCTGCTGGCACATGCAACATACGATAATTTAAGTTTTGCTTGTAATAACATTGAATAATTTGTTGGATACAGTGTAATAATTATGCCTAATTGGCAGTTAGTACCAATTTCCATGAAATCTTCATTCATTATTCTTCCGAATGTTCGAAATAGGTATATTTCCGCTGCTAATGACTTGGGATTTGGGTTTTAAACACGATTGTGTATAATTAGCTACGTATATGTAAGGTCAAACCACATTCACTTGAGCCTAAATTTTTAAACTTGGGTAAAATTTCTTAACGTCATTGACATCATTTGTTTGCTGTTACTGAGATCATTGCATTTTAACCTCTTATAAGACACTTAAGTCCATCAAGGTTTAAAAGGCTTTTATAATTTTTATAAGAGATACTTGAATCCATCAACGTGCAAACGACTTACATGGTCATCACCGAAGAGATATTATTAGAGACATTGATGGAATTACAAATTTAAATCTACACAAACATTGTATTAAATTTTTTTCAGGGAATTTGTGCCAGCCAATGTTATACCCTTGGGCCTAGAAGTTTGGGGATCGCGTGTGTGGGTCACCTTGCCCAGTTGGCGACGTGGTGTTCCGGCTACGTTGGCGACGGTTTCTAGATCTGGAGGGAATATGTCCCCAAGGCTCAAACCCTATCCTGATTGGAGCTATCATAGAGCATTTAGTAAGTTGATACATTTTAGAACAATAAATGCAAAGAAACAGTCCCAGTTTTTTCCCTTAGATTTACCAAATGGCTTCAATGCAGATCAAAAGGTTAAACATATCCCAAGAATTATCTCATGGTATGGTGGTTTTCACACGAGATTTTCTCTCTATGTAAAGTCTTTAATGTATTCTACAAATTAATTAAGGACATAAGTTTTAATAGAAAACTCATGAGTGCCTACGGTATGGAACGGAGATTAAAGTCGCGAATCCTTGATAAGGGTCGCGCACTCATAAAAACTATTTTAAGTATGAGTTTGAGTACTATTTTGAGTTAAACTAGACAAAAATAAGGTACTCATTGTACCTTATTTTTGTCTAGTGATAAAAGTTTGCAAAACATATTTCATGCAACCATTGATTGCAGTCTAAGCAGTGCAGCGCCCGATTTTCTTCTAATTATGATGTAATATCTTCCAAAAACATTAAACGTGATCCAGGTTGTATCATTCGAACTTATTTTAATTTAATGCAGGAGCGCGCCTTAATATATATAAAAGCAAAATCTACTTTGATGGTTTCGAGTATTTCATTTTATTTTTTGAATACCAACTAATTATTTCATACACTTTTTATTATACACTTTTCGTTTTAGGTTATTCCATACACTTATTTATTTGTTTGCTAATTAACTATATAAATTCACTTTTAAAATTAACTAGATTACATTTTTTTATTGCAGACAATAGCAATAATTGCTCAGGCCTAACTTCGGTTTTCCGAATGAACGTTGACCATTGCGGAAGATTATGGGTATTGGATTCTGGTCAGATAGATTCTCAAGATAATCCTAAGCAAATATGCCCACCCAGCATCATAGTTTTTGATTTAAAAACTGACTTGCCTATCGCTCGATACATCATACCAGAAAAATACGTACTTCAAGATTCTTTATATTCCAATATAATTGTAGATACACGGAAGGAAGATTGCTCGGATCTTTACGTCTATATAGCAGACACGTGGCGCTTCGGTTTACTGGTCTTTCGGGAAAGTGATGAAAGTTTTTGGAGATTTTCACATCATCTGTTCTATCCCGATCCTCTAGCTTCCAATTATACTTTACACGGGCAAAATTTTCAGTGGTCCGATGGAATATTTGGCCTGGCGCTCTCTCCTGTCAATGAAAATAAAGAAAGGATAATGTTCTTTCATTCCATGTCAAGCTATAGAGAATTTTATGTTAAGACATCGGTTCTTAGAGATTCCGCTCGGGTAAATAACAGCGCAAATGAATTTTTTATACTCGGAGAGAGTAGAGGGCAGTTTGGTCAATCTTCAGCCTCTGCCATGGATAATCGGGGTGTCTTGTTCTACGGATTGGTAACAAGAGATAGTGTAGGGTGCTGGGACATAAGAAAACCATATCAAAAGGCGAATACGGGTGTCGTCACAATGAATACAGAAACATTAATCTTTCCCAACGATATTAAAGTAGACCATGAGGAACGTCAAAGTGTTTGGGTTATATCAAATCGGCTGCCGATGTTTCAAGCTGGAACTTTAGAATCCGAGGATTACAACTACCGTATAATGTATGCTGATACTACTAATGCGATACGTGGAACTGTCTGCGACCCAAATGTTTCTCCAGTTAACTCGCAAATTATAAATGATTTGTATAAATAGTTTAACAAAATTCAATTTTGTCTATTTATCTATAAGATTACATTATTTTTATAAACTAGTCCTATTCTATTCATAGTTAAGGCAGTAAATATAATATTATCAATAATTACACAACATCCGTTTTTTAATACGATACGAAAAGGATTCATTAAAATCGTAATTGAATTTCATGTGATGAATTGTTAAAAATCTACATACTATTTAATGTATGCTAACGATAGCAGAAGTTACTTAAATACATTATGACGATCATTATAGCGTATTTAACGCTACAACCACGCCTAAAAGGTATGTAATACCCACTTGGCCTAATAATAACGCGTTTTGAAATATTTTGTGGTATTCCAGTTTAGTTGCCACGTTAGTATCGCAACCACATTTGAATGAATTTAAAACTACTGTGTTAAACGTGGTATATGGCAGTGATATGCTTAGCTAGTAACCCGATCATGGGATAATAAAACATCAAATATATAAATAAGTTTCGGAAGAAGTAACAGAATAATCAATTAAAAAATGGCAGCGGAAGTACGATAATGTATCTCATCGACATTTATATATTTATGCCGTTTGCAGCTGAAACCTTAGGGCCATGGAGTCAACGTGTAAAAAAAATATCCGTTTTAACACATCGGTTAATTGCCTCTTCAGGCGACAAGAGGGCTGGCTCCTTTTTCGCACAAAAAATCAGATTAGCGATTCAGTGTGGAAACATTGCCAGCATTCTTGGGACCATTCCACATGGGCATAACTTATATAGTGCTAGCGTTTAAGTAATTTAAGATAGATATAACTTGTAAATTTTTGTTGTAAATAAAAAAAATAAAAAATATATTTCGTATGTTCACCCATTGCCTAGAACAGCGGTTCACCTCTCCGTTATTATGTCAACGCTTTGAGACGCCATGTCCACCGGATCCCCTTGAAACTGTCACTGACAATTCTTACGGTACTGTTAATTTAATTCATTAAGTATATATCGATGATTACATAAAATATAATATGGTTTACAAGTTGTAAAGGCAATAGATACTGTTTGGTTTCCATTTCCAAGTTCCATGACTTAATATGCTGGTATTTTAACATATCTCGTAAGAAATAAATTACACGATTCAATATCTTTTGTTATTAATCATCATATTCGCAAAAGATTATTTGAACGCGACAGAACAGCTAGAAATCCATAATCTACTTCCAAATGTTAGTGAGTTAACAAGCAGGATTAATAATTAATTATTTGTTTATGACTATTATTTTGATGTTAGGTACCAGATGTGAGGTATACCAATAGATCTCTCTTAAACGATTTGGAAAGTCAATCATGTAGTTTATAAAAAAGCAAAAAATCCTACAGTTTTATTATAAGCAACGTCGATGGACAAAAATTACTGAAAAATGTATACAAAAACTAATATAAATTTTAGCTTCCTTTATATTAAGCATAAATTGTAGTCTAAGTATTAATATAGTTGTAGCATAAGTTTTCAAGTATCAATATGATTCTACCAATTTCATTACTGTGATGTTTCAATGGCAAGTTGAAAAAAAAATGTTATATATCTTTGATAAAGATAGTAAATTAGTTATATTCGACTTAATTTTTGTATTATACTATAGCTCATTTCTTTTTAAAAATTAAGTAACATCCCACAAACGTTCCAATTTTTTCAGAACTATATAGTTATCAAGTTACAATGTCTTAGAAAATAAAAATGCTATTAATATTTAATAGGCGTTAAATAATTTTTGTGTCGTAAATATAATTTATAAAAAATAATGCTTTTTACTTTTATTTATGACGTGAATGAGCTTTTTTCGTCGCAATTAACCTTCTCGACAGATATTATTAGAACTGGAAAATCAGTCGTGCAAGCCTCAAAGTATAGAAAGTGATTAAATTAATGTAAAACAATCACTTTTGAATAATAATGAAATGAAACATATTTTACCGTCGTAAATGTCGTTTTCAATATGAAATATGAATTTACATATTAGGAAGATATATTAAAAGATGCACCTAGATTTGCTGGCTTTAAATGTAAATTTCAAATAAAAAGTATAAATTTTACGTATTACGCCACTATGACCAAAAACCCTGTGATCCATTTCTATATTGATACATTGATAAATTTTAGAATTTAGTTAATAAATACAATATAATAAATAGTAAAAAATTAAAATATCACTTTTAAACTATTAAGTTATAAATAACAAAAAATATTATTATATGTATTATTGTTAACAAAGCGTTCTGTGCTCGACTCAATATATGAAAAAGTTTGGACAAAGCTTTTGATGTTTTGGACAGATTTTTGTCAAGTTAGTTATTTTATTATATGTTCGAGGGGTCTTGATAAGTTTAAAAAGTATGAATTAAACACACAAATTACACACAAATTGGGTCGTAATTAAATTAAAAGGAGGCAAGTCAGCTTCGAGGTTCGCGGGTTCGATTCCTGCCGATGGCCAACATATTCTACAATTTGTTGCAACTTCAAGTCTGGGTGTATGTATGTATGTATTTAAAAGTAATATATATATATTTATCAGTTGTCTGTCTCTCATAACACCCAATTAGTTATTTAGGGGATGAACAGGCGTGTGTTTCATTGTCCCATTTATTTATACATACAGGTAAAACTAACAAAAACCGTTTAAAATAAGATTTAATTGCTTTAAAACTTCAGTTATAATATTTGAATCGTTACAAACGAGTGAACTAGGATATTCGACCTTATAATTGACGTATTACCGCTTGGTGAATGAGTGAATTTCGAGGATTAACTGGTTTACCACAGGTTAGTCTACTTCTTTACATAACTAACGCCGCGTTTGCATTTCGATGTAGCACTATATTTGAACACACAACTCTGAAAAGACGTTCAGAAAATACGGATTTATACAACATTGCTTTATTTGACAAGGAAAAAGGTAAGGTTTTATTATTATATTATGTGTAAATAGTAAGAAAGATGAATGCTGTCAAACTAGTTAATCGTTTCTTGTTCGGGTTGGGTTCTGTTACATAATTGATATATGTATTTCTAATATATGAAATATGTATAAAATACCAATGATATAACATTTATTAGAAAATTTATGCCTTTGGAATATAAATAAGAAGAGGCTTTATCAAGCTTATTCATATATTCATGTATTGGAATTTTAATAAATAAAGCTGGCGTTCGTTTCAATATTATAATTTTTGTTTATATAATTTTAAGTTATGCGCAAAAGGGCTAATTTATTAAATTCTAGTCAATTAGTAAAGTAATAAAGAATGTTTATAAAACTTTTGTACGACAAAAGTTTTACAAACATTCTTTATTACAAACTTATTCAAATATATTTTTCAACGTTCTTATACTAAATATTTTTCAGTATAATATAGACGCTGTAAAAGGGTTTACAAAAAAGTTAATAAAAGTACCCAATTCTAAAAAAAAAGATAAAAATTTATGATTATAAAGTGTATTGTTTAAAATTCATAGTTATATCATAATATTAGCTCACATTATTCAAAAAAGTTATTTAATTATACAATATAATAATAATAATAATTAAGATATAATTTCGAATAATATATTTAAAATTTTATACCGGCGACAAACTGGTTTTTTTTTTCATTTTGTTTCTTTACTGACTCTATTTAAATTTTATTTTTATTTTGCTTTACTTTTGTCTAAGATTCGAAAACATGATAAGCTTTGTGTGCTCGCTTTATTTATTATTATTTACTTTTTATTATTTTATTTTATTATTATTTATTTACTATTTATTATTATTTATTTATAATTTTAAGACTGTGGTTAGGGCTTAGGCTATATTATGTCAAGGCTATAAATTATGTCATGCAATAACTAGCCTTACTTTATTCTCAATTTATCCGTATAAAACTTATAACATACTTAAAGGTAGTAGTCACATTAAATAAATAAGTGAAAGGAAGGGATCGTCTGCGAGTATCATTGACATGTATGCAAAATTAGTAAGATTTATAATTTATATATGACCAAATAATATGATCTTTACAATTTAAATGAGTTAATCTTATATATATATATATATATATATTCAGAATCTCGGAAACTGCTCCAAATATTTTCCTGAAATTCAGCATATAGCAGGTTTTATCACTGTTTCCGGGCTCTTAATTTTTTTTTTAAATTTACGTTGAATACAATTACAATTTTTCGTTAGCAAATGTAAAGTCATGGTAGTTCACTTGGGGAACGGGTGGTCTAGAGAGGTGAAAATCCTAGGATCGAGCCCCACCTGTCCTATATTATTAATTTCTTTTTAATTTATTTTTTTACATAATTTTAAAAATTACCAAGCAAGGTAGCAAATCACCCAGGCACTATTTATAATAGGATTCTATAACCCAATAAAATGCCAATTTCAAAGATGCTATAATTTTAAATTGATAAAAAATTTTATTTGTCATAAATACGGTTAGTTTTCCGCCTCGATTCTAGTTATCAATTTTTAATCGATACTGCTACATATTGTCACTAGTGGAAAATACGGTTACCTCATGCGTAGCTATATGCCGAATCAGGTTAGACACGTTATCATAATTGATAATAAATCATCCTACAGTTAACGTTTCATACATACAACTTCTTGATCATATTCATATATCGTATATTCTTGACAGTTGGCAGTGGCCTCTCTCCGCGGATCGCGGGTTCGATTCCCGCCGAGAGCTAACATTTTCTAACAAAAAAGTTCTTAAACTAGGCTACAGCTGAAAATCAGTGTTGAGTGACAAAATTTTGTCACTCAATTCATACTGAGCTGTTTGCCATTTTCCTCTTTTTGTGCTATCCAGTGTATGTATTTATGTATGTGTATATATATACATATATTAGGTTTAGGTATTTTATTTAGGTATTATTATAGTTATAAGGTATTATATATATATATATATATATATATATATATATATATATATATATATATATATATATATATATATATATATATATATATATATATATATATATATATTACTGTATAAGTGTGCTGTGTAGCACAGGAAGTTGAGATAAATGTTTTTTCTTTCTTTTCTTTTCTTTCTTTAAACAAAAAAGTTGCCTTTTCGAGTCTTGGTGTATATCTATTTAAGTATGTACTTAAAATGATATAAATATATTTACCAGTTGTGTGTCACCGATAACATAAGTATTAAGTTACTTACTTTGGGAACGGACGACCGTGTGTGTGTAAATGTCCCATAATTCCTTAACGTGTGGCCATCATGTCATGTTTTAAACCCATACTATTAAATGTTTGACAAAACTATCAAGATTCTTTTCATATTACCAAATATTCCTAAAAAATGATACATTAGGTATTAAGTAACGTTAGTAGTTAATGTATAGAAACCGGCTATACTCACGTCTTATTCTAGTGGGATAGCCCGACTAGTTTCGAACCGAAATTAAACTAAACCCGATAAGACGTGAGTATAGTCGGTTTATAAACATTAATTATTTATATAATATTCAAATATATAGTGTAGTTTGATATTATTTTTTTACAGCGTTAATGAGTTTGGATTTTTACAGATCCTTTTAATACAGATGCTTTTAATATTTTTATTATCAGCCACGTTCGCAGTAACGTGTGCGAATATTTATGGTCAAAGAAATCCAATAGATACATTGTATAGATGGAAGCAAATCGATTTCGCTTTCCCAAATGCAGCTGACCGCCAACAAGCGCTACAAAACGGGTAATGTAAATAAATATGATTCCAATTTTTTATTTCAAGATCACGTTTGTATACAGTCACGCCCGACGGAAAGCGGCGATGTTTGAAAGTACGCAATTATTGCTACACTTGCTTATTAATTATTGTAGCACTGTGTACTTGCTCTTGTCCGCTCTGTGCAATTCAGTATTGGTATTTAAAACTTTAAAAGTCGTATTTACATATATTAATATGGGTTATACAATAGCCCCTGTGATAAATGTCATGCGAATCCTCCTTTTTCTAAAACATATAACAAAAGAAATATGCGTTCGTAATACTAGGAACTTTAAGATTAATTCCTTTAAGATTCAGTTATATGACCACAAGAAGGGTCTTAAAATTATTTCTTGTTACGTTTATTGTTCAATTGCTATTCTGTCACTGGATAACACCTATTCAACAAGAAGACAAGCCCCGTATCGGAGAGGTGAAGAGAGATTGGGCCCCAATTCCGTCACGTGTTCCCTCATCCATTCATGCCAGTTAGAAAACATTATGTGCAACTTAAATTTGTAGTTTCCGCCACACTTGTGGCACACACAAGATTCTTCTCGTCTAGTCCCGCTTTAGAAAAAAACATATTATTTTTAAATTCAGGCTTGGATAATTTAATGAATTCCTCAAAATGTATAAGGCCACATTTGTGAGCTACCTAGCACCTTACAAAAACTTCCTTCAATCCTTTTCAAACATTGAAAATATTTTTAATTACGTTATTAAATGAATATTAATCAATGTGATACTGTTTTTTTTGCTGATGTTTAGTTATTAGAATATACTAAACTTAAATGTCTGCCTTATATTAATTTTGACCCTTAAAATATAAATTTCAGACAATTTTATCAAATCAACGTTATTCCTTTGGGAGTAGAACGATGGAGGGATCGTCTTTTTGTAAGCACACCGCGTTGGAAACGTGGTGTTCCAGCAACGTTGTCCGCTTTACCAGTGTTGGCCCAGGAAGAGTCACCTTTGTTTTCACCTTTCCCTAGCTGGGATTGGCACACTGCAGGTCGGTTGATATATTTTTATCAGTAGCAATAAATGCTTTTATGTATATACCACGCGGCGAATAGGTAGTTAATACGTATTAAGAGCTAGATGAATATGGATATTTTTTTACCTTTAGTAAAATACTTCTTTTTATAACAAAAATGTACAAGTTATATCTATCTTAAAATACTTACACGCTAGGACTATACAAATCTCAATACTTCTCTTGCAAATTTGGTACATCAATTTTCAAGATGGACTTTTCATATAACATATTTAAGGCTTTTCGGAAGATATAAAATGTGTTCTGAGCTCATAAAACAAATTGATATGATGACATATTGATAATTTTGTTGAGCTGTCATTTGCAGCTAAACGCGAATCATACTAAATGATTGGATTATTACGTTTGTACAATGGATTTCCACAAAGTTACAGATTAATAAACAAGCAATATTCGTTTTTATTCCTTAACTTTATATAAATTTATTTGTTTTATTTATTGTAATATATATTGGTAAATTTATAAGTTTTGAACAGGGTTTTTATGAAAGTTTATGATGTTTAGATATAGTTTGTGTCGGAAGTGTTAAGTACATGTACATACTTACCCAACATTAACACATAAGTCTAAATGTATAAAAAGAAAAATCTGACCGAACTTCATTTCTAAAGTGTTCTACTTTTAGTTTACTTACACAAGTGCTTCATGAATCGCGAATTGACTAAGTAAAAAACTAGTAGCTTATTCTATGATACGCATATACAGAACGTGAACATTCTGGTTAATTTAATGGATACATGCCAGTAATACAATAGTTATGATGTTTGTCTATTAGACTATATGTTGCTGGCCCTACTGACTTTTACAGCATCACTGAGCTGGACGGATAAGCACGAAAGCCTCGTTGGCCTGTCGAAATGTGGAGAGTATAACACAAAAGTTCTACTAGCGTCGGGGAATGTCGTGCGATGGGGTACTTGAAGGCTGGTGGTACTGTGACTAGACAACATGCCTTCGAAAGGGCGGCAAACAGCAATGAGCGATTAAGATAAGAAAGCGGGAAGAGTTTTGTGTGTTGTGTGTATTTTGGGTGTCTGTTTTTACGATCATAACTTAATCGCCAAATCGTCATAGGATGCTTTTTATTTAATGTATGTTATTTTGCACTTATAAATTCGATCGAAATAGCTAGATATATAAGCGAATCTTCATCAAAAATATACAATAGAAAGAAAAAATGAGAGAGCTGTCCCAGTTCATATCTCTTGTGATTACATAAATTTATTTCTTTATTATTTAATTATTATAATATGAAGTACAAATACAAAACTAGTAAAGCTTAATGTAAATTGTAATACAAATGTTTATTACAAGTAGTTAATAATATTAAAAAATTAATGTACTACGTATATTGATTAGATTTAATAGAACATAATAGTATTTTTCTTGTTTTAATACAGAGAAAATATTTAAAATTAAAATTATTTGTAACTTTACAGATAACTGTACCGGTTTCACATCAATCTTCAGAATGAGCATAGATCATTGCGGCGTCATGTGGGCTTTGGACTCCGGACAAGTAGAAGCTTTTGAAACGCCTCGCCAATTATGCCCTCCTACACTTTTTGCGATAAACTTGGAAACCGACGCCGTTATCGGACGCTTTCCTATACCGAGTGAATTTGTTTTACAGAATTCTCTTATCACAAATCTTGTGGTTGACTCAAGAGCTCCTGACTGTTCCGATTCACATGTTTATATCGCAGACGCCTGGCGCTTCGGACTTATTGTTTTTAGAGTTGCGGATGCATCATTTTGGAGATTTAATCATTATTCCTTTTATCCTGAACCATTATTATCAAACTATACACTTCATGGATTAAACTATCAATGGTCTGATGGTCTTTTCGGAATGTCATTAGGTCCCTTAATACGCGGAGATCGTTCTCTCTACTACCATGCGATGTCGAGCTCTCTCGAATTTGTGGTACAAACTTCGGTTATACGGAATTCTTCACGCGTAAATAATGCAGTTGATGAATTTAGGCTTCTAGGGGAGAGTCGCGGTCTGGGAGGACAAGTTTCCGCTGCAGCTATAGACCGCAACGGTATCATGTTCTTCAACCTCATTTCACAAGACAGTATTGGATGTTGGAATACACGCAAAGCATATAGGATAGCAAATTTAGATATTGTCGCGCAAAATGATAACACATTAATATTTCCAAATGACTTACGTATAGATCATGAAATTCAACAATTTATTTGGATAATAACAAATCGCTTGCCTATGTACCAATTCAATTTAATTGATCCAAATGATTACAATTACAGAATTATGTATTTAGATCCAAATAATGCTATTAAAAACACAGTTTGTGAGGATGACAGGTTTTATAACAGTTATTAATTTAAAATACCAAGTTTCACGTAAAATAAATATTGTTAATAAATATTGTCCTTTAATGAGGTAATTTCAAATTTAAAGTTTTGTGCTTTATTATCATTTAAATATTTCAATATCAATTATTGTTTTTGTCGGACTTCAAAGTGCTTTTACTCGACTTCTCTCTATTGAAATTCTTAGTATCAGGCGATGATGTGGATGTTTTTCTTTTACTTTTATTTAATCGTAAAGAACTTTCTGCAGTTCTCGTATCTATAATATGTTTATTTTCATCAATATTTAACGCAGCACGAGCTTTCATTCTATCAATAACACTCTCTGTACTTGTCGCCAAATTTATTCTTGTATTATTATTATTATCAACTTTTTTTTGTTCTTTTTTACTATCTGATTGTCCTAAATTTTCGATTTCTTTAATATTTTTAGTGTACCGATGGCCAATTTCTTCTTGTGAATGTATAAAAGTATTACTGGATGTCATCGTCGTTTTCTTTTCAAGCCTTGTAGAATTTAATGGTGTTTCAGTAGTAGTTTCTAGAACCTGGGAGCTTGAACTAGTTTTAACCATATGTCTATTATCTGGTGTATTTAATGAACCAAAGATATCAGACGGTTTTTTCATGAAAATTTTCGGATAATTACGTAAATACGACGCAATTTTACCTTTGCTACTACCAACTAAAGGAGGAGTGTCGGTTACTTCAGAAGGTATAGCGGTACATTCAACAATATTGCGTGTGGGTAAAAACGCTTGTGAACTGGAATTCAAATGTCTTTCCGGATCTATGTTTTCTTTCTTTAAAAATGCACCTATTCGCAATAGCATAAGTACAAACTGTTCTAGAATGCGGTCCGTATCTCGGGGTACCACTACTTCACTACCAAACCAGTCTTCGTATGCGCCTATATCAGACATTGTTCTGTTACACATAACGGATAAGGGGCATTGAGTATCTAGGCAGGATTTAATATCTTCATTACTAGCGACAGGTGAATTTTTATTAGATTCAACTATTTTTGAAAGAGTTGATGTCATGGGGTTTTCTAATAATGATGTTTGTTCGGAGTAACTGTTGAAATAAAATATTTTAACATTCTTAAATTAATGTTATATTCATTTGATATTATTATAATAGCATAGCTTACAGGCTGGCAATAAGTTTTTTCCGCAATTGATCTTCACCTTGCAATGACTTAGTACGACGTCTGCGAACTGCTAATTCCAATCCGTAATCAAGGTCTTTAGCAGGCAATACCGCTGGGAATGTTTTGAATGCCGATGCCATTTTTAAATTGTGGTAATACCTACGGTAAAAATTTATGCTTATTGATATAATATTAAAGCTATGTATTACTTGCCACCACCTACTTATAAGAAATATTGAAGGAAATATAATCAATTTGAGTTTATATATCAGAGACTTAAATATCATAATCGCAGAGAGGATGCATTGTTGATAAAATAAGTTAATCAACTTGTTATTCTATCCAGTCAATACGCCGTGTGGTATCCGGCTGAATAGAATAGTATCACCCTCATTTCTTACCGAGGTGTCGTAAAAGGCGACTAAGGTAAGTCGACCCGCCGTGTGGTATCCGGCTGTGTAGAATAGACCAACCTCATTTCTTACCGAGGTGTCGTAAAAGGCGACTAAGGTAAGTTGACCCACCGTGTGGTATCTGGTTTAGTAGAATAGACCACCCTCTTTCTTACCGAGGAGTCGTAAAATACCAATAAGGTAAGTTGACGTCAGGCAGGCGGCCGGTCATAAAATACGTAGCCAAATCATATGACAACATGTTTGTAACATGTTGTGCCGACCCCACTTAGAGTGGGATAAGGGCAGGAGGATGATGATTCTATCCAGTCAATCTGAAATCCACTTTATTACCTTAACTTAAAGTTTAGTACTAATTATATAATATGACTGTCTAATATCTGTAAGTTGAGAGATAAATTGAAATATTATTATTATATATGGTATTAATTGTGCAATAAAGGTGAAAAATAATGAAAAAAGTTGTTATTTATTAATTCCCAAACATAGAAGAGTAACAGCCTGTTACTATCTCACAGCTGGGAATAGGCCTCCTCTCTCCATTTTTGGAGAGAAAGATTTGAGCTAAGACCTACCATGCTGCTCCAATTGCAATTATTTATTAGATAATTTGAATGTATTAAATTAGATTAAATGTATTAGATTGGTACCTGCCCGGGGTTTAAAGCCGTGACCCCGCGAAAGAGTTCTACGGTCTCACTGCTGGGCTATTACAGCTTATTCCCAAACATAATAGAAAATACTTGTATTTTCCGAGGAACAAATGATTATTAAATATAAATAATTATTGACTATTGCTTAATGTTTATTTTATTATAATATTATACTTAATTCACATTTAACTCCTAAGATATCAAACATTTCCTAATACGAAATATGTTAATAAATACGATTTGGATTTAATTGAAGACCATTACATAAATATTCATAATATTTAAAGGCGGTAATTAAAAACTTACCCGAAAATTAGCATCCACATATAAAATGCCGGCATTATAGAACCAATCTTGATAATAACGAATCTGATACAAGGTGGCCGAGCTGGCCCCAAAAGGACACAAGTACCAAGACCTAATGCTAAACTGGTCAGCTCGCACAATAAATTTCTTACAGCCGCAAGTAGGAGCCATGGGAGGACTAGAGTGGGGCGTTCTTCCTAAAAGAGTAAAGTAGAAGTAAAGTTAGAAATTACTGAAAAGATATCGACGTACATCAATAAGTCGGTATATTGTCCCAATTCTAGGCAGAGACCTCTTTTACCATTAGATAGAACGGCTATTGAGTGTATGTACCAAGCTGCTCGGATGCGCATTGGCACGACTGATATACCAAAACATCTTCATATGCAAACTTTATCACAATGTTTTCCTTTACATTATATCGGATTATGAATGAAGTGGGACAATTTCTTTTGTAAAGAAGTTCTAGGTTTGGATTGAAGAATTACGCGCTCGCACATAGTCGTAAGCCATCGTGTGTAAGTATTTCTCCACTCATAATATATGAGTGTAAGTTAATCAATATGATGAATCTGATGATCATCCGGTCTGTATTTACGACCTCAGATTTATATTTAACTAGCAACTCTGGCAACATCACTGGCAACACATATCGTTCAAAGACTATAATTTACTTTTTATAAAAACATATCTCTTCATATCTTCTATTTCTTATTCAACCCATGAACTTCTAACGCAGTCACTTCAAAGGATCATCTCAATACAAGATCTATTGTCGCTTGGATTTCAGTGGTACCCTATGAATACCAGCAGATATTTAAGTATCGTAAAGTTTAAATACTTTCCTTGTTTATTTTTTTTATTGTTGTACTGGAAAGTAGAAGAAAGATAAATTTATCGGTAGGATCAGTTTATTAACACCGATTATCTTTTTTTGATTGTTGCGGTTGGAGCTTTTTTTGCGAAAATTTCAGTTGTATAGAGTAAGGATTTGTGGTTTAAGATATAAAAGTATGGGTAAACCCATATTTGCAATTTGCTATAGACTTTTAATTTTGTTTTCTGAGATTTGTAATCCTATATAACGAAACCACTCTTTTTAAATACATGGCAAAGATATATAATCTTTCATATTGGTTCAGGGGAACTAAAAATTTAACGTACACAATGACGTATTGGCGCACAGCCAGTCGATTATGATTCATCGCAATGCTATCTCAATGAACTCGGATCATTGTATCATTACAAATAATTAATTGATCTGCCACTGTTTTAAATTATTTCGAAACAATGCTTTAATATATAGATTGAAACCAAACTATATGTTATATTTTAAAGCAGCTTTATGGCAGTATCAGTTTTACGAATTTTTATAAATATTTCCGATCAATTATCAGAAGCTAATCAAGCAGTTCGAAGAATAGATAGATTACGCACGGTCAGTTGATTTAGATTTTAAACTCTTTTATTATACAACAGAAAATATACTCGTGAACATGAGACTGTTTGAATTTCAAACTTTATATATAGAAAAAAATTAATAAGATAGTTCCAAAATTTAAAACAAAATGAACGGGGCTGCTAACAAATTATTTAGAAATACATACTTTATTTACAACATAATATATAGATTAATTTTAAGGGTTATTTTTAAATAGAACTATTTTTAGTATTGTTTTGTAGAATTTTAAGTACGAACTATAAAAATTAAGTAACAAACCAAAAACACTGGATATAGAAGTACTATATAAGAGGCGAGGTAGACATAGACAGTAAAGCATTGGACCAACATCACACCGGATATCATTGTCCGTAGTGCTCGCTTAACGGGAAGTGATATCTCAACCGGCATCTTCATTTGCCATACCTTGGAAATATAGGACAGTATTAAATGTACTTCTATTACTTTGTATTTCGCTATCAAGCGAAAATAAAAGAATGTATTCCAATTTACTAGTTGTGACCGCGGCTGTGCCCACATGTAAATCAGTGCATCACAGTTTTCCCCTTAGAATTCCTGCGGGATTCTAGATTCGGGAATTCTAGGATATACACCTATATCTTGCTCCGCAACCTTCTCTATGTTCCATTGAAAGTCCCATCAAAATGTTTTAATAAAGTACCTGCGATTTCGTTGACGCCAACGTTTAAAAACACTCCATAATGCATTGTGCATTTTCCCTATCTTCGAAAGAAAAACGAGAATTTTTTAGCGTATATGTTAACCCGGTAAATAAGCTTGAATTTTTCTAAATTTCATATTAGCCGTGAAAGCGTAACAGACAGACAGGCAGAGTTTCGCATTCATAATAGTAGTATGGACGAAACCATATTTTATGATCTCTCGAGAATATTGGTTTTGGACGAGCGCGGGTTTACCTTTGAGTTTTCTGTAATAACTACTGCTTTTAATTAATATTTGCAGGGAATATGTATGTAAATCCGTGTTGGATCAACGTGATAGAATGAAGTTCCAATTCTCTCTATAAGGAGAAAGAGCTTTGAGGCAATTTCTTTACCTACGTACAGCTGGCCTTAAATTGAAATTCAATCGCACGAATATAAAAGTAATAAAAAAATATATAGCCATATGCAAATTCTGTTAGATGGTTTCCTTTACCTTTAAACGCTTGATGAATTATAAATATAATTTAAGCACATAAGGGTTTAAAAAGGTGACGTAAATTTGTAAGTGAGAAACCAGGTCAAGTTTGATTGTATTCAAACTTTGTTAATCTAACTTATCGGTTATTATTTATATGATTATAAGTAGCATATTATTATAAGCAGTTAAAAAACTATTACAATGAGACTAATAGAGAAAGCCTACTAAAGAGTCTAATATAATATTGAGGATTACATCTATATCTATATACTAAAGCTGAAGCTTGCGCTTGAAGATTGTTTGGACGTGCTAATCTCAGGAACTATTGGACCGATTTTAAATTATTTCAGTGTCCATTTATCGAGGCAGGCTATATCAAATCACGCTAAGATGAATAGAAGAGGAGCAGCAAAAAAAATTTTGCAAAAACGGCGAGTTTCTTGCTAGCACTTCTTAGAAGAAGCAATTTTCCGAACCAGTAGTAGAGTCGACGATTCAAAAGAATATTTTGAATTTTACTTTTAATTTAAAACAAAGTCATATGTATGTCAACAAGATTTTTTTCTGAAACTAATTTTTTACATCTAGGAAGCGTTGTTCGCTTCATAAACAGTTAAACGTAAACACGTGCAAGTCGAGCCCACGTAAAACCCAATAACCAGTTTCAAAGAATTATAACCTCTCCGTCTAACAACTTAAGGGATTTTATAGTATACATCTACATACATTTTACGTTGGACTATTGAATCTTTCAGCGGTAAAATTTTACAGTAGTTTGGGCACCTGTTTAAGATTAGCGTTTACTTTGAAGAGTGTAGCGTCGAAGATAGTTCGCAACAGTCCTAGGAGTGTCCACAGGCATACTTCGGATTGTAAACTCATTCCAATGTAAGACAGTATATTTAACATGCTTGTCAACTATTATTATATTTTATATAAATAACTTTTTGTTTCTACATTGTTTTTTTGGAATTGTTTTGTATTATTTGATGTTATTGTTTTTTGACATTATTTACTTTTAACTGACAATTTTTGACATTGAGAAAGACATTTTTTTTTTAATAGTAATAAGAGGGTTAGTCTGCATATAGAATTTCAGTATATCTTATATCACTCTATGAAATAAAATCGTTCGTTTGGAAATTTACTTTTTACATTTTAAATCGCTGTGTAAGAGTTATTTAAATTTACATTTTTGAACAATTGTTTTAAGTGTAAATTACAAAAATTTTATAATTGTTAATTAGAAATTTTTATAGTTTAAATTCAACTAGTCAGTTGTGGCGCTGCATTTTTAATGCGGCAATAAAACGTATAATACTCGTAAGACTAATGTAGCATTTTTATTGGTTTTCTATTAAAACAAAAGGCATTTATATCAAACCATATACATAATACATAGATAATATACAGGCAAATTAAAGTTTATAAAAAAAATATATTATATAAATAATACAAGTGGTACTTGCAGTATTGTTTGCGCCAACTTAAGAGTTTAAGTACCCTCATTAATACAATATGTATTTTTCCCTTTTCGCGACAGAAAAACGGGTTTTTTTGCCAAATTTCGCCAAAAAATTGTGCCAAATTTCATAAATACTGGTATTTTCATCACCATCAAAAATTTGCTGATTTTCATTAAAATCAACAGATCAGCGGTAAAAGCGGAAAACCAGACAGTCATATAGATATACAAACAGACGGACCGACTAATTTTCACATTTTACCGGTTAAATAATGTGTACAATAACAATAATATTTTTTAATATCTTTCTAATGCAAATGAGAATTTTGTAGAATGATAATTTGGTTGAAAAGAAAAACGGCGCCATCTTGAAATTTGAATAAATTTATACATATTGTATAACAACTTGATTGCAGTTACGATATTTCAAAATAGGGCCGCTGTACACAATAATTTTTCTATTGGAAATCTTATCTTTCTGTCTGTCTGTCTATTATGTTTAACAGCTAATTCACTTTGATGAAATTAAGCACAATCGAATCTCATACACAATTTCTTACATTATTATGAATTAATAATGTTACATCAGACGTATAATGTTTAAATAAATAGCAACATAAAAACATATTTGTTATTTTACTACGACGCAAGTCATCATCGCACGTAAGCCTGTATCGCTAAACTTGTCATTCGCTAACAGCCAGATGATCTCCGACGGCGCGACGTGAGAGACCACCGCACGCTCTACGGCATTCACGCCGTCTTCTCCACCCGCGAGAACCAAAGATTTAAAGTGAAAAAAATTTTGTGATATCTGTGTTTAGTGCACTGTGGTTCAGACGATCAGGTAATTATAATTATATTTTGATCGAGTCATTCAGGTGCGTTAATTGTTGATTAAGAAAATTGTACCCGGTACGTAGACCTTGATTTTGTTTTAGAATATGTAATGTGGGTTATGTCCTTGCCTTGAGCCGCGTGAGACGCAAGTTATTTCAGTTTTCAGTAAATTATGACATCATCAGATAAATTTAAGAAAAACATTATAATTTCAATTTTGCATTTACGTATCACCAAAAAGCAAACAGTACAAAAGAGCAAATATTCTCATTCTTTTAATAAAAAAAGAGAAAAGAAAATATTGTAATCATTTAAAATAAAATATTTTTTCATTCGTTCTATTAAAAACGAATGTTTTTTTTTTTCTCTTGTATAAGAACATATTATTATATTACTAAAATTAGATAAAGATATATACTATATATGTATGAGACCGTCTTATTTGGTTTCGTCAGAATACATTTAGTTCTAAAACTCCTTAAAAAAGAAATTTCGTATTAACATATAGAAAGCATTCAGGTATGCCGTAGCTACTTAATAGTGTTATATAAAATAACTTTCTTTATGAATATGAAGTTAGATTAGATTTATTATTCAATAACCAAAATTTGGATTAAAACTTCCGTAGTAGAATTATAATACGGGGAAATAAAAAAGTAAGATTACATAAAGATTTTATTTAAATACACAATTACCCAATTATTATGGCAACATATCAAAAACTATTCACTTAAAATATACAATTGGCACAACATTTTAATGAATCGAATGGATTGAAAAAAAATCTAATTATTCTGATAGGCACTCTAGTAATTTAATAAGAAAGTCATATAAAAATCTCTTGGGTACTACAGGTCACCTAAATTATTACCACGTTCAAAAACAAAAGTTTTAAATCACAGATAATTAAAATATCTTTAATATTTAAATGAGTTAATCTTGTATATACCTATATATTTTCTGAATTTTGGAAACGGCTCCAACGATTTTCATGAAACTTAGTATGTAGACGGTTTCGGGGCCAATAAATCGATCTAGCTAGGTTTCGTTATTAGTTTTATTCCTGTTTTCGGGCACCAAAAAAACGACTAAAACAGCAAAAGGACGGGCTAACTATAAAAGTTAAAATACCCGGGTATTTATTTCCTGGTCACCCGGTCCTTATCTTCCTTTTTTTAATCTTTCAAAAAATTACCAAGCAAGGTAATTTAAGTATTATGTATTTATGATTCTGCCACACTGTTTTAGGAAAACTATTTTTGTTTATTATTGGTTGTTTTAACAAAATAATGAGTTTTAAAGATTTCTAAAATATTTGATGGTGGGCAGTTTTAACAAACATCGGTGTGGGAGATCAGCTACCCACGCGGCGCCGTAAACTGTTTAACATATTAGTTACGCTCGAATGTGGTCATTGTTAATACTAAATTAATACTAAAGTCCAAATATAGTTATAAAAAACTACCATCTTAATGAAAGCCGCATTATGTAAGAAATTTACAATCTGATAATCCAATAATCAATTTACTATTCATCAATTTTTTTGAGAAATTCTTTACTGTAATAAATGTATTATGAACACAGTAGTTATGTGTTTTGTTCACATAATAGCCGTCATACCTAAACCGTGGGACGACTCTTGTAGCGGGTTGCGGGTACAATCCCCGGTTAGGTTATAAGTCTTCTATTAAAACTAGTGTCTAATTCATCATCCTTCTGCCCTTATCCCACTCTAAGTGGGGTCAGCACAATATGTTATAAACATGTTCTAAAATGATTTTGCTGTGAATTTTACGAGCGGCCTCCTAACTGACGTCAACTTACCTTAGTCGTATTTTACGACACCTCGGTAAGAAATGAGGGTGGTCTATTCTACTCAGCCGCATACCACACGGCATACTGGTGTCTAATAAATATTAATATTCCTGTAATTTCGTATTAGAGACTCCTAGTTACTTCAGTGTTCAAAGGTAGAAGATGCCCTTGCCCAGCTGAGAAATAGTTAATGACAGTTATTTTTTTTCTTTTAATGGAGTTAAATAAAAACATAGTTTTCCATGTGTTGGTTTCTACATTTCGTGTTGTCATGCAGGGACGTCTTGTGACATTATGAAGAATATATTTACATATAAATGCCAAATGACGCAAAATATTTAAATTTCATAAACAAGTTTACAATAGACATTAATAAGTCACGTTCAATACTAGATTCCCCGCGTTACATTATGCGTAATTTTTTGCAGATAAATCCCTGTATGAAACATAATACTTATTGACGTAACTTTTATTACAAAATGAAATCACAAGGTGCATTTGTATTTCCATATTAATTCAATTATTAACTCATAGCTAATTTACCTATTGTTGTACCTTGTTCGTTGTCTAAGGCTAAAAGTTTATATTAAGAATAGTAGCTCTAAAATATCGTCCATTCAGATTTGCCGACGATATAGTCGCTATAACAGAGTCTTTGGAGAACTTGAAAAAAATGCTCGACAACCTTACTCCTCCTCCTGGAGAGCCTCCATCCAAGTGACAAAAGACCAAATGTTTGAAACAACCTTGATGAGACCTATGTCCAGTAATGGTTAAGAAAGAAGAAAATATCATATGAATTTTCTTATGTTATTTAATTATAAACTCTTATAGGATTCGAAAAAACCAAATAAAAGAAAAAGAAACTGTTAGTATACTAATTTGAAATGTTTCTTATTTCACCAGGCTTCTCCAATACCGATTCGCCCTATAAAATGAAAATAAGTTACATGCCCCATGTATAATCATAAGAAATGTGACTTTATTCTTCGCATAGGAGGAATTGTCAATCACTCGTAACACGAGGGACTTTCAAGTCATGAAAAACGTCGTGACAAATCACGACATTTTCCTACAACATGTGATGATGACTTTGTTACCTTTATTATCTTTTCTTACCTACGAACAGTTAGTACGAAACACGTCGTCTAAACGTTTAGATTCCAATAATCCAAACGTAGCACTGTAAATATTTAAGCGTTAATTATTCGAAAACGAATAATAACACAAGTCATCACAATATTACAGCAAGAATGTTTAATATGTACATTCATTATCTACCACCATTAGAAGTAAGTGTATCTACAAACTACACCAAACATAGCTCGGTATTTATGAAGCATGGGTGCCTACGTGAGAACATGTCTTCGTTCTTCCCCATACATGGCTTGTCCAGATAAGGGTGTACTAACATGAATAACATCGACTGACCGTTTGTCCACGATTTCCCGCACTTTCTAAGCACCTTATTTACAGTTACAAACATTTAGCTCCTTACTTATATCCGTGGACATTTGTTCGACTATTGCATTTATCTACTAAAAGAAAATCCAAGCTATATTTACTGAGACATTTAGTTTAAAAATCTGAAAAGTATAATAAATTGATGTCAAGCTTGAAACTCTTAAAAGTTTTGGAGCTAGCTGATGTGTATTAATTATTAGGACATCATTACTAATCGTTTTTGTGATATTTATTTAAAATGGAATCTTGTAAAGTCCAAGTTAAATTATGACCACCATGTATACTATAATTGTATATTATAATTGAACTTTAATATTATTCATGTCTAATTAATAACATTAAAAATTATAATCAAAGCTGAATCAGAATTATGAATCACTTCAATTTTTATCAAATTATCATTACTTATTCAAATTTTGTGAGCAAACAGGCTAATTATCTTAAAAAACAGTTCAACCAGGTTAAAAAGATGGAACATTACGTTTGCCTTCTAATTGGCGTATTCATTAGATAAATTAGAGTATCTCTGAGCTGCATCAAAGACTTCTCAAAGATAAAAACCATAAAATTCTCCGCTATCGGACACTGACCTTTAACTAATTTGAATAACATGGAACAAACAACGCTGCCATAAAATAAATTATTGTAATTCTTTTATCTTCATTTTAAACAGCAAAAAAAAAGAGAATAAAATTATATGGAATGCCTTTAAAGCAATTTGGAATCACATTAAATTATTCATAGACATATTAAACTACTAGCGGCCTGCCCCTGCTTCGCACAGGTATAAAATATCCCATGTCAGTCAGTGTAAAAAAATGATTAAAATCGATCGAGTAGTTTTGATTTATTCATTACTGCCCGGGGCCCGCAAGCGTTAAATTTGGAGAAAAACAATTTCCTTTCCCTATACCAAGAAGATTTCCTGCTATCTTTGGAATATCTAAATTCATATAGTACATTTTTACTTATTTACTTTTACATTTTCCCTATGTATTTTATTTTTACAATTAATTACAGAATGTATTTAAACAAAGTCTTAAAAGAGCGACATAGCTGCTAAAGTCGAAGTGTTATAGGGCGAAGCGCGGCGTCCTCACGGCATTCTAAATCTGTAATATCTCCGAAAATGTTCACTTAAATTACATGCTGTAAACGGCCATATTGATCTATATTAAATCAACTATTTATTTAAGGTACTTAATTGGATAAGGATTAATGCTGTATTGTATAAAAATTGCTTCAAAAATATGGCATAATTTTTCTTAAAAAGTAAATGACAAAAAATGCTATAGTGGGTTATCCATAAGAGATAGACATATACCATCGCTGACTTTTCTGTAGACCTTTTCAAGATGTACAAATACTTAGTACATTATTTTGATAAATCTCGTAGGGTTTAGCCTGCGTTTGCTATGTAAGTGGAAAAAAATGTAATTATTTACAGAAACCTCAAAAAACACAGTATTTCTCTACTCCGTATTGAATGTTATTATACGTACAAACCTTCCTCTGGAATCACTCTATCTATTAAAAAAAAAACGCATCAAAATCTTTTGCGTAGTTTTAAAGTTTTATGCGTACATAGGGATATAGGGACTTTGTTTTATAATATGTAGTGATTATGTGGGAGGAAGTGTATTGCATTTTATTTTGACCTCTGAATATTTTTCATCCAGAACACCTCGAGCCTTCTTAGCCTTTCCGTGACTCATTGCTATTGCATATTGGATTACGCATCACAATTATATTACTGTCAGAAATGATGTCATGATTCATTCTGTTGTTAGCAACAAACTATAGTGGAGAAAATGAAAGTATAATTGACTTCTACTCACCCCTCTTCCCGCTAATATTCTTAGCCTTATACCCAATATAACTCTAAATGTCACCTCGGTTGACGGGCAATTTATTTTACTACGAAACAATTGCCATCTGACCTCTAAATGTGATATATTACAGATAGCTTTGCAGTAATAACCGTGTACTGATTTTATTTGATTGCCGATTCCTGCAATCAAGACGAAAACAAAAGGATGACCGATGAATACTAAGAAACTTTAAACATACATATGACCTCAAGATAAGATATCTTAATATAAGATTAAAATGAATATTTTTTTAAATATGATATTATTTCATAACGCCATGTGGTATCGGGCTGAATAGAATAGTACCACCCTCTTTTCTTACCGAGGTGTCGTAAAAGGTGACTAAGGTAAGTCGACCCGCCGTTTGGTATCCGGCTGAGTAGAATAGACCAACCTCATTTCTTACCGAGGTGTCGTAAAAGGCGACTAAGGTAGGTTGACCCACCGTGTGGTATCCGGTTTAGTAGAATAGACCACCCTCATTCTTACCGAGGTGTTGTAAAATACGACAGAGGTAAGTTGACGTCAGACAGGCGGCCGGTCGTAAAAACGCAGCCAAATCATGTAACAGCGTGTTTATAACATGTTGTGCCGACCCCACTTAGAGTGGGATAAGGGCAGGAGGATGATGATGATATTATTTCATAGTATGTATCATTAAGTATTAAGTAGTCTATAGAATAATAATATGCAGATATATATCAGTTTCTAGAAGTGAAATTTGTTACAAAATAGTATTTTCTCCTCTTTCTATTCTTTATACAATACTATTTTCTACCATAGAAATTAAATACATATTTTAGGATTTTTTTTAATCTAAGGATTGGATTTTATTGCCATCACTGGGTTATCATATTCTACATAATTGGTAGAAAACACTTTTTAAGTCAAGCACAAATTGAAAATGACCCCATATTGTACACATAATAATGATGAAAAAATTAAAGTAGTTATTGTAAGTAAACCATAACAGATAAAGATATTCTGTTGCAGACTTTTTGTAGCATTTTTGTAGATCTACGATTCTCTTGTACATTGTAGTAGTATATCTCAGTGTATATTAGTATATCTTAGTGTATCTCAGTTGGATTACGTGGCGCACGCGAATGAAGCTTCCAGCAGGCGGTTTTTTTACAACTGCGCGACGTCTTTAACACAATTTACTAAAAACCATAATGTCCTATTATTACCTAAACCTAAGAATTGCGCTACCATTTAGTAAAAACCGTACAAAACTCCCTTTAGTAGATTTTGAGAAAATCGACCACATACAGACAGACAGCTTTTCCGGGACGTAGTTTATATTAAGTTAAGTAGTATTTGTCTCCTATTTCTAGAAATAAGACTCTCACACCGAGAAAACGATTATATTTCTTTTTCAATGTTTCTTACCTCGTACAAACTTAGATTTTTTATGGGATAGCAAAAATTCGGAACGTACGTAAGATTAAAGCGCAATTGGAAAATTGGTATTAATTGGAATGGACCGCATCCGTTATCCTCTGTAACAAGTAAGTACTCTAAACTACCGGCTCGTGCAAGGGTTATCAAATCGAATGTAACTAGTTGACAGTGGTTGACCTTGTTCGTTGTCAATGCTAATTTGAATTGCAGCACCTATAGTTTTTACGAACCAAATTTACCCGTAGTTATACGAACTAAAGCTATAAAGATAAATTGATGTTTGAACTACTTTTAAACTTAATGCTTAATTGGTATTTACTATTCATGTGATGTGTGATAAAGGAGAAGTTTTAATAATAATACAGTGAGAAATAGACGAGAACTTATACACTCTCTACTAACCATGTCTATCATTTAGTATCTTGTTTCCTTTTTTGTTTTTAAAGCTTAAATTTTAAATTTACACTATCATGACGTAAGTGTTTGAATGTGTATTGTTTATAAATATGTATATAACATAAAGTTTATTACGATATCAGGTATATATAGAACAAATGAAAAATAGGTCAGAATTAAATAGCATCCAGATATGTACGTAATTAAGATAGTTACAAAATAACGACATTTTGTTTTAGTTTTTTTTTAGAGAATTAGATAGTCATAGATAGCCTCTCGATAGAGAAGTAAAGTTAAATATGACCCTGATACTATTCCACTTTTACCCAAATCAAATAATTCCTTAATTAAGTAAACTTTTCAATTTTAAACAAGTGCTTTTGAATCGTCAACTCTACTGCTGGTTCGGATATGTGAATAAAACCCTCTCCTACCTAGGAGAAAAGGTTTAGAGCTAAACCTACTACGATTTGCTAGTTATGTATATACTCAGATTAATAAAAGGATGTTGAATTATTATTAGGGTTATTTATTAAACCCGTAGGTGTCTGCTTGAGGCTCGAACTCACGACCCTTAATAAGGTTAAGGTTGCTCTCATTGTTTGGCAATCATAACTTATAAAATAACCACTTCAGTTATATCCATAGATTTTTTTTTAATTTTCACTATTAAGATAAAAGTACAAAAGGCGGACTTAACACTAAATTAGGCGTTCTCTACCAGTCAACCATAGGGTCAAACGGAAAATCAAAATAGGTGCAGCAAGCAAACAAACAGAAGAAGAAGAAAAGTAGTAATAGGCATAAATAATTAAGAAATGAAAATCAATAAACTATAGCGATGTGCCTAGGCAATAAGAAATAAATAAATGGATAACAATAAACATAAGATACTAAAAAATAGATGGTATAACAAAATATTTTGCGGTTAAAGAAAAAATATATCATTAATTGTTACAGATTATCAAAGAGGTGTTTTTTAACATTTGCTTTAAAAGTAAGACGACTGACTGACGACTTTTTTTATTAATGATCCAACCAGATAATCAGAAGTATCAAGAAAAATAAATTCATTGTTTCTAATAGCGACTCCTACGTACAAATGATGTTTTTCACGCCATTTATAAGCTAATGGGCGGCTTAACTAGTAAAGTAGGAAGAACCATAATATACGTAACGCGTCGCCGGTGGTTGACCTTGTACTCTACTCAATGTTAAGTCGAGCTGCACGACCATACATGGTTTTTGCGAACCGCAGACACGCGGTAAATATTCAATGTCATAACGTTATCATAGAGGTGACGCGGCAATGAGACGAATGAGTCAAAACTGCTCATTCAGAAATTCAGTTTTGATTTACTCATGTTCATTGCTTAATACTTTACTATTAAATAATTTATAGACCGTTCAGACATTTTTAACGATAACGATCAGATAAATGTTTCTAGTTCAAGCTTGTTACACGTGTTCGCAGGCAAAATAAAATAAATGGTAGGGTTGAACCGATTAGTATATAATTAAGCTTATTTGGGTATTGCTTCGCTTTGCGATTTTGTCGCGGAGTCTATCTCCTGATGATGCTTCGGTTGCGCGCAGAACGACTGTTAAGTTTGTAATAGAGATCGTATGTAGTGCTTGTGTATCGTGGTGGCGGTGGTGGAGGTTTGTGCATGTGTTTTTACGAATCCTGCATGTATCAGGTATGAAAACGGATTGTCCACTCTAGCATTTAGCAATATATATTTTCTTTTTTACTTTATCGCGGATTATAGCAAAATAATTTTATTATTAACTACCTTTGTACTTTACTATTACTTTATTAGACATTTTTGTTGATAACTGTTATCCATAAATAGTGGAATTAACTACGGTTGGTTATTATTTTAATATCTAAAAAAATATTAAAATGTCTAAAGAAAACCGTGACATTATTAGTTACCTCATTGCTATTTTGTTTTTAAACGTTGATGTATCCATAATACGTATTATATCTTAGAGGTCCTTTCTAATACATCGTAAAATTTACTTGAATCGTCAGTTTTCATTATTCTATATTTATATTTTTAGACTAGATTCGCCAGCGGTTCCGCCCGCGTGAAAAGATTAAAACCCTAATGTGGTATTTTGATAGCCATTAAAATGGTTAAAGTAAGTAACCTTAAAAAGCTAGACATATACTGTCGTGGACTTTTATTTAGTACTTTTAGAGGGGAACAATTTTGTAACACATGATTTATAAACAACTTTCTCCGTTTTCGTAATTTTTCGTATATATTTCTCTCCTATTCATCTTATCGTGATATTATTATGTAGCATATACCCTAAAGCCTTACTCGGTGTCAATGTTTACATCTCACACACAGTTATTTAGTACTTACTATGCGAATACTGAATGAGTGTCTCGCGTGACACACACACGTATACTTAGAAAATATATAAACAAATGTAACGTGGCAAGGGTGATGACGTAACTTGTGGTTATATTGGCCTTCTGATGCTGACACTCGTATCGCCGGCACAAAATAACTGATGGTCGCCGAGATGCTGACGTCAACTTACTACAGCTCTACCAAGAAATAACATTTGAAATTATTTTATTATATTATTATTAAAAAATAAATAGAAATTAAATAGAAATTATATTATTATTTTAAATTGACTGCGCCGTGCGGTTTAACCCGCGGTGTCAAGGTATATAAAAAGAAGATTACCTATTGGAACTTTGTTATTAGTTATCGTTTTTCTTTTTCTCTGTGTTATTTCAGGCTTTGACCTACGAACATATACACAAATATTGGTCATTAATAATCTATACAAAAATCCGTCGCCCCGTTGTTGTAAAGATAGATAGTAATCTATCTTTATCTTTAATATTTAAATGAGTTAATTTATATATATATATACATATATATATATATATATATATATATATATATATATATATATATATATATATATATATATATATATATATATATATATATATATTCTTAATCTCGGAAACTCCGCTCGGAAGCTCCGATGATTTTCATGAAATTCACCATATAGAGAGTTTGGTTGGAATAGTCTAGCTAGGTTTCATTTTAATATGTTTATTATACTTGTTTTCGGACATTGACACATTGGGCAAAAAATGCTCAAATGTAGAATTAAATGCAAATGACGTTTCAGCTGTCAAGCGCAAAGCTGTCATAGCCTAATGGTAACGGATGGACCAAAAAAGTTCTAAGCCCGGAATCTAGTCCCGGTAATGATCCGGGTACTATACGTTAAACGTCATATTTATTTTCTTGAAAAAAAAATTCAACCACTTATATGTATAAAAAATGTATATACGTACGTGTATAAGTAGCGGCAGTATTTATGCAAGTGACCACATTTAAAATATATTTGTTAAGTTTAAAAAGCTATATAAATCGCGGAAGGAGTAATGTAAACTCACTTTGTGTTAATGTTAAAATAAAGTTATGATAAAGTTCTGTAGTCTACAAACAGGGTCATTATAATATTGACATTGATTGCGATGTTTATTTAACATTGCTTTAGGTCAATCGTTCAAGATACAAATAACCCGACCTTATTCAAAAGGAATATATGTATTGTATATTATATGATACATATAGAGAACAACTTACGCTTTTGAATCCTGTTACTTTAAATAATATCAAATAAAAATCTTCTTTAATTAAGTTCAACAAAACTCACTCTCTGCAAAACGTCTCTACTCTACTCTTTTTCCGGTCTTAGGTTTCGGTTTTATTCGTAATGCGACGTACAGCACTGCCTTACTTGTCCATTACAAAAAATGAGTTTTCAATTAGGGCCAGTTTACGAAGAAATAAAACTTAAAAGAATTAATTGAAATATACCTAAAAGTTAATTCTTGATGCGCAAAATACGCTAAGCTTCATAATTTTATATATATTAGTGTTGAAGATTGTCTGTAACTTTGTCTGTAGTGTTAGTCAGTCGTCCATGACGTACCTCAATAGGCTTTAGCTGAAAATCAGTTTTGTGTGCTTCGTGTCGGGGTACACAGTATTATGCTGAGTATAAAGCCTATTCTGCATTGTGCTACGGACATTTATTTATTAATTAACTAGCGGCCTGCCCTTGCTTCGCACGGGTATAAAATATATATCCCATGTCAGTCAGTGTAAAAAAAATGATTAAAATCGATCCAGTAGTTTTGATTTATTCATTACTGCCCAGTGCCCGTGGCCCGCAAGCGTTAAATTCGGAGAAAAACAATTTCCTCTCCCTATACCAAGACGATTTCCTGCTATCTTTGGAATATCTAAACTCATATAGTACATTTTTACTTATTTACTTTTACATTTTACCTATGTATTTTATTTTTACAATTAATTACAGAATGTCTTTAAACAAACTCTAAAAGATTCGAAGTGCTATAGGATGAAGCGCGGCGTCCTCACGGCATTTTAAATCTGTAATATCTCCAAAAATGTTCACTTTAATTTCATGCTGTAAACGGCCATATTGATCTATATTAAATCAACAATTTATTTAAGGTACTCAATTGGATAAGGATTAATGCTGTATTGTATAAAAATTGCTTTGAACATAAGGCATCATTTTTCGTAAAATATAAATGACAAAAACTGCTATTGTGGGTTATCCATAAAAGATAGATATATACCATCGCGGACTTTTCTGTAGACCTTTTCAAGGTGTACAAATACTTAGTACATCATTTTGATAAATCTCGTATGGTTTAGCCTGCGCTTGCAATGTAAGCGGAAAAAAATGAAATTATTTACAGAAACCTCAAAAATTACAGTATTTCTCTACTTCGTATTGAATGTTATTATACGTACAAACCTTCCTCTGGAAACCCTCTATCTATTAAAAAAAACCGCATCAAAATCGGTTGCGTAGTTTTAAAGTTTTATGCGTACATACGGAAATATGGACTTTGTTTTATAATATGTAGTGATATTTATTTAGCTTTAGTTTAATTTCTTACATTTGTTAATGTCCTGTTAGCACTTTTGTGGAATAAAATATTTCATTTCATAACTGCAGTCACCGTGTAAATCTAACCACACACGGCCTTTATTATAGTTAGTAATGTGATATATGTGGGACGCTTGGTACTCATACAATTCAACTAAATGAATGTCTGGGAACAGACACTTAAGAGCAATGTAAATCCAATTACTGGCTGTAATAACTAAATTAGGTTACGTATTTGTAGTGCAATTATTAATTCAGTTTATACAAAAAAAGAAATGCTAAAAGGCATATAGTTAATCAAGCATAATAATTTTCCAAATTTTTACAAAATTCAGCCTGGTACCGACTGGTACACTTTACAAGTAAAATATGTACAAAGGATTTAGATTAAACATTACAAAAATACAAGTTACTTTTATTACATTACAAATAGGTACTTTTAAGATACAAATAACACATTCATAAATATTGATGAGCGTATCCGTGTGGTATCCGGCTAAGTAGAATAGTTTCACCCTCATTTCTTACCGAGGTGTCGTAAAATATGACTAAGGCAAGTTGACGTCAGGCAGGCAGCCGGTGGTAAAAACACAGCCAAATCATGTTACATGTTTATAACATGTTGTACCGACCCCACTTAGAATGGGATAAGGGCAGGAGGATATATATAAATATTGATGAGCGGTCGTTTCCGAATGGGATTAAATTAGAAATATTGCCTTTAGACTGATAAAATCAACGGAAAAATATAAACGTAAATCAATTTTATTTGATTTCTAATTTATTATCATGAAATCTTCATATCCGTATTAAGAAATCAAACAAGAAACCAGATGTTTTATCAATTACTGTTCAGTTGAATTTTTAATTTTATGAATGCCAATGAACATAGAGCCGAACATCTTAGCAGTTCAAGAACTAATTTGCCAACCTTGATTTGTGTGCCAAGATTAAACAATTCCGTGCTATTTTGCCAATGTAGTGAAACGTAAGAAAACTTTGATTTTTTCGTTGTTAAACAAAATTATTAGTTAATTTTGTTTTAAACTCTGCTAAAGTATCTTTGCTACATTAGCAGAGAAGTAAAACAAAGTTTAACTTAACAAAGCTTAACTTTTAAGTTTTTTTATGTATAATTTGTTTTACATTTTCATTCCTACAATACAATAAAATATACTATAATTATGACTATGAATTTTACAAATTACATAATTTTACCGCCAATACGTAATTTTTTTATTAAAATAAAAGAAGTAACTTGAATTTGACATACTGATCCTTTCTAATTCTCTCTAGTCCTGTTCAGAAAATTTGGAAAATTATATTTAGGTTAAAGTAATCTTTATTACTTTATTGACTTCTTCGTCTTCTTCAACCTATGGACGTCCACTGATGGACAATAGGTCTCTTCATGGGATCTCCACAACACACTATTTTGTGCCGCTTGTATACAGCGGCTCCCCGCGACCTTAGTCCATCTAGTAGAGGTTTTCCGACACTGCGCTTGTGCACTTTCCGGTGCTTGGTCGTTATACCAGCACCTGTTCTGTTCTCGGGTATGTGCCATACCCATAGCTACTTCAGCTTCGCGACACCCTGAGATAGGTTGGTGACTCTGGTTCTTCTACAGACCTCCTAATTTCTGATTTCATCACGTAGAGATACTCCGAGCATAGATCGCTCCGTCGCTCGCTGAGCGACTCTGAGCCTTCTCATAAGGCCCATAGTCGTTTTTTGTTTTGCCCTTTATTGTTATCAGTCAAAATTCCATTGTTTGTTTTAAAATTTATCAGATACATCTTCGTTTCAGTTAAAATTTAGTTGTAAGATTCCGTTTCATTGATAGGAACATAAATACAGGTCAAACTAATAAAGCATGCCGACTTCATTCAATCAATTCAATAGGTTCATAGATGAAAGTTCATCGTTTTAAATTTATTTTATACACAATATCTGTCACAATAATATTTTACGACAAAATAATTATGATGATCAATTTACTGACGTGAAAAAGCTACATTGACATAACAATAGAGGTTTCGGCTACTTACGGCAATATTGCTTTAGTAATAGCTTGAGTAATAACAACAAAAAAATAAACAACTGTTTCTATATGCTATACAGTTTAATATATATTTTTAACATCCATTTCGAACCAAATATGTAAAAAATATGTACATATGTTACATACAATTCAAGCTTATAGGTACTTTTGATTCTGGCCAACGTAAGCATTTAAGAGCTAAATTTTTATATCTAAAGAAAACTTCAATTAATAAACGGAATGTGGCGAGAAGCAAGATTTATTGCAAATGATAGTTCTCTCAATTTGTTGATTGCAGCCTAACATGCTTGTTAAGGCAGATAAGACATCATGTAGCTACTGCATGCGATCCTTATTATTAGCTGCCGTTGAATTTATTTTCCTAGACTACTGTAGAAACCCCGTTTTTTCATGGTGATAATATACTACTTCTCATCTTATTCTTGAACTTACAATGCAGTACTTAGTATTTCTTCTACACCTAGACGGACTCACGGCTCGAACCTAGTTACATACTTTAATAATTAATTACTAAAGCGCCTTTCAACATGCATTTAAAAAAGTTCTCAATCTGTAAATCTTTCATCAATTTATAAATTAATACTAATTATCATGTTGAGTATTATATAGTAGAATTTTGATAACAATATTTAATGTAAGAAAGTGTAGACCAATAAAAAGAACAAAGGCGAACCATGCTCCGGAGGAAACCACATTCTGATTTATTAACTGTTTACGTCGTAATTAAAAGGCACATTTCAAATACAGCGGTATTACCGTCTGTATAAGAAACTCGGCAATAACACGGGACTATTATGGTCACCAAGTGTTGCGTAATAAGCAGGAAACAAAGGCTCTGTGTATGATGCCGGGCCCAAAATGGAATCATGCTGTGATCTACTAACTGCGCATTAGCATATCGTACAAAAAACACATTGAATATCGAGTAATCAATGCTATTTTTATATTATATAATCGTTTAAAGTAAACTGATTTTATTAAATATTGAGGTTTGACTAAGAAATCATTAGGATAGACAGTAACGGATTAAACGATCGATATTGTAGAGTACTGTATAATTGCATGATGAGTTATAAGTTTAACTTTTATAGAAAACACATTACTGCCTGCATGGGGTTCAAAACATGAAACCTTTATAAGATTCACGCACTCTGATCACTCAACCGATTTTTTTTTCAGTGTGTATACCTGATGAACTTAAATGTAACTAGTGAAGAGTGATACTAATATCAAAAAGATTTATTTTGATTTTGAAAAAATATAGTTGTAATTCGCATTTTTTATTAAATTTATTTTTACTGATTTGGCTTCTAATGTAGGGTAAAATGGGGGAGGTGTTTGCAGCAACATTGCATGAGTACTAATAAAGTACTTAATACATTATATTGTTAAAAAGAATATGATCGAAATTAATTGCGTGTTTTGTCGATTTCGTAATCAAAGTTCGCTACTTGTACTTGCAGCCCAGTCCGCATAAAGTAATTGTTTCGACTAGCCTATGTTATTAATTAAATTCAAAAATTCAATAATTCAAAAATTAAATTCCAAAGAAGTACAAAAATGTTTAGTAATTTTTAAGTGAATATATCCAGAAACAAAGCATATTTTCTAACTTAAATTTAATAATGAATTAGAATTCTAAAAAAACACAGAACAGTTATAAAATAAGAGCAGGTGTTATTTGTGCCAGGTCTGAACTCTATGAAGTATCGCAAGAAACTATACAAACACACTAATTTATTTCGAAAAACTATTAATGCTTGCATTTTTTGCAACTACGTAATATTCTGGGGAAATGATTCTCGCTTGCCGAAAGCCAGTTAATGGTCCGTAAAAGGTTGGGAGCGGCATAACTTATATTGTCCTATAGTGATGAAAGATAATATTAAGGTAGGGTTCTGCAAACTAGGTTAGGTCAATGTCAGGAAAGGGTATCTGTGTTAATGATTATTATTAGTTTTATAGCCCCTATTCGAAAGTGTTCGTTAAATCCTTACTTTTATACGATGTTTTCGAGTAAGTGAGGCTGTAAATCGTAATTTAGACACGTTCTTTTATTATTTTGGATAACTGCCAATATTTAGAGTACATTAAAATTTCGCAATAGTCATTTCTATAATGGGTATAGTATAGGGAACAGCAATCGCTCCAGAATAGATGCATTAGCCAATATCTCGATCGTACAGTTCATTTTTGTTTTGCCCTCATTATAGCCGCTATTTATCATCAAAATGGATCATGAGCTAGTAATAAAGCGCTAAATCAAATTGCGATATGAAACTACGACAAAACACCTAGCGTAACTTGCCAATTTTAATTGACATAAAATGAATAATAGATAAATTTTAATTTTTTAAAAATAGGGGATATATTAACATAGTTTTGATTTCTAGTTTAATTAGGACGATCATTAGAGTTTTCTATTTATTAAAAACGATTTCAAATTTAAAAATATTGTTTGTTTAAAAATGTGCAAAAAGAACAAACAATTTAAACTTACTAACGTATGTTAAAATTGCAATTAAATAGATATAATTACAATTAAAGATGATACTTCTAGACTTTTAAAAGTAAATTACTAAATAAAAAAACTGTTGAAGTTTGTACAAAGATTTTTTTTTTTAGTTTTGATGTTTGAAATTTACGCTTTTTTACTCTAAAATAAAAACTACTCTAGGAATTGAAGTCTATACGTATCGTATTTTTATCGAATATACTGTTGACAATATCGGCTTTTGCAAATACTCTGACTTTTGAGAAGAAGCTCTGGTACCGTCGAGATAATCACGTTAAGGCTGGATTCAGACTATGATGCCGTTCTCGGTACGATCTCGCTCCGCTCTCGGTCCGGTAAAATATTGTTAAACTACAAACAGTCAGAGTGTTCACACTATCGTATCGCTCCAGTCCCGGTTCGATATCGCTCCAGCACCGGTTCGTCAAAAAGAATATTTGACTCGACCGAGATCGGACCTGTCTCGGAGTTGTACCGACATCGACAATACGAACACGCTCTAAGAGTGTCTCCTGTGGGTTGGACAATGTAGAGTGAAAGGTGTGGCTGATCAATCATTACGCATATTATATTGTTGTATATATATTATATGTTGTAATGTGAAACTACGACTGACCGTCGTAATGCTTAAGTATTTTTTACTATTCGGTATAATTCTGAATGATATCCCGCTGAGTAGAATAGACCACCCTCATTTCTTATCAAAATGTGGTAAAAGGCGACTTTAGAAGTTGACCATCGGTGTGGTATCCGGCTGAGTAGAATACATCACCCTCTTTCTAACCCCGGTATCGTAAAATACGACTAAGGTAAGTTGACGTGGGGCAGGTGGTCGGTCGTAAAATACGAAACAAATCATGTGATAACATGCTTATAACATATTGTACCCCACTTAGATTGGAATAAGAGCAGGAGGATGTTTTGTTGTAATTCTGAGACAAAATTAATTGTACTCTTTGTTTGTTACAGGAACCATGAGATAACGATAAATCGAGAAAAACACTAAAAGAAGACAATATACCAATTTGTAAACATAAGTGCTTAATACCACAAACAACGAAACTAAACAAAACGAAACAAAATGAAGCGTTTACAAAAGTGTTGCTGTTGTGCATCAACGCGCACTGGATCGTTGATCACCGCGACCCTCGGCATCATCCTTTCTATAGCAACTATCATAACAATATGGGTCGTGGCCAAACATTATGTATCTTACAGGACTTTTATATTTGCGGATGACTTTGATAAGAAGTTAGCAGACATGGACAGTAAGTACAACTACGTGCAGCCAATAACCTTACGTATAGGACTTAAGTATGAATATTTTTAGGTATGAAAAGATGTTAATTCATTTGAATATTCATGAACTTATAAAGTACTAGCTCTAATCCGCAACTTCATTCGCGTGGACTGTTGTGTGATAGGTTGATAATATGGCGCTTTTTAATATCATCCTATTCCTGTAGAATTAACAGATCCAGTACATAAGGAAATGTTGTGCCAAATTTCCTCGATATTTGTTCAGGGGATTTGCCGCGAAAGAGTAAGAAACATATACCCATACTCAAAAACTTTCGCATTTATAATATTAGTAGGACTAGCTGTACTTGCGGCTTTGCCCGCGTAGAAATCAGTTTGTCAAAAGGTTTTTTCCGCGTAAAAACCGATTCCCGAATAAAAGCGTAATACACTGTTAACCAAAACCTTCCTTAAGAAACGCACTATTTTTTAGTAAAAACCGTACAACAATCCGTTTAATATATTTAGTGAAATTCGATCACATACAGACAGACAGCTTTAAGGGCCTTTGTTATTAATATGTATGGATTAAACTATTTACCTACAGCTTTATATTTGCTGTGTTCATTAGGAAGCTCTTCGTTGTTTAGGAAATCTCGAATTTTATTTCAGTTTAACTTTTAACGTTATATAAGTTAATTTCTGGGTTACAAAATTATTAAGACAAAATAAGTAGGTAATCAAAATTTCTGTAAATAGACCATATTCTTTACAAAAAATAGTTTATTAGAGAATTCTAACGTTATTTATAAGACTATCTTTGACGCTCATAAACTTCTTCGTGTATTATTTTGAAGTTTTAACTTGTTTTACAGTGAATAGACATAAAATAATGCTTTTATAAAACTCAAAACTTAAAAGTGAATATAGTAGTTGCAATTCCTTATTAAAATACTTAGCATAAATTACGTTTTTAACTCTACATATTTTTATTTAGCTGACATAATAATGCTAGTTTTTTAAACAATTAAAATAATTATTTTTTTATTAATGGCGCATAATATGAAATAAGCCTAAAAATAATATTAAATTAAATTCATCATCGTACACAGTTCTTTATAATATGTGTTTGCGTTAAATAAATTTTGTTTCTTTTGAAGATGATAATAAAATATTATAATGGCTTTAAAATGCGGTTTTTTTTTTCAGTTCCCAGAATATTTCTGACAGTCAACCTTTGTTTCACAATTTTGATATGTGGACTTCTCATAATCGCCATCTTAAAGGTATGTTATTACAAATTTGTAATACCTACTGCTGAATTTGAGATACAATAAATAAATAATTTAATTCTCTGTTATATTTAACGCTGCTTAGGTGTCATTTTCGGTAAGACAATTTATTTATATATTTATTGTTAGTACAGTAGTAGTACAGTGGGGAGCGGGCAGTGTAAGGCACCGCCCGTTCCTAGGAGAAGGGGTAGGGGGGGTGATGGCCTGAGGGTCCCCTCGCCACCCACCGCCAGCCCGGCTAAAGCTACTATAAGCCGGGCGATGGAGGAGCCTATGGAGGTCACCAAATAATGGCCTCCATGAGATTCCTCCAGGCGAACATCAACCACTGTGCCACGGCTCAGGATCTACTTTTCCAAGTCTTGGCAGAGCGGTTGGTGCACGTGGCTGTGGTCTCCGAACCATACTTCGTTCCGTCGGGCGAAGAGTGGGTTGGAGACCTTGATGGAGTGGTGACCATCACATCCAGGACTGCAGTCGGCTCCCCAGCCCTGGAGCGCGTGGAGAGGGGACACGGGTACGTCTCCGTTAAGATTGGAGACGTATCCGTAGTTGGGGTGTACTACTCACCAAACAAACCGTTCGCTGACTTCGAGCTTTTCATGGCTGAAGTCGGTGACCTAGTGAGTAGGTTACGCCCTGGAAAAGTGCTCCTGGCTGGAGACCTCAACGCAAAATCCGCTGCGTGGGGATCTCCTGTCACGGACGTGAGGGGAGGTTATATGGACGGTTGGTTGGCCTCGACCGGGATGGTCGTCATGAACCGGGGGACGGCTGACACATGCGTGCGATGGAATGGCGGCTCCAAAGTTGACGTTACCTTTGTCAACGCCGCCATGTCACGCAGTGTTAGCAATTGGGAGGTGATTGTGGGTGTGGAGTCACTCTCGGACCATCGCTATATATGGTTCGAGGTATCCACATGCCCTACTCCCATTTTTCCCCGGTCTGGAAGAGGTGGTGGCCCTCGCTGGTCCGTCAGAAAGATGGACCCCGAGCTCCTGGTCGAGGCCGCAACCGTCCAGGCGTGGGTGGCAGGGCCCACGGGTGGAGGTATCGCTGCAGGGGTAGAGGACCTTCAGCGGCGGATGTCACTCGTCTGCGACGCCAGCATGCCGAGGGTGCGTAGCACAGGACCGGCATGTGGGGTGTACTGGTGGTCTGAGGAGCTGGCATGGCTGCGCGAACAGTGCGTGGCTGTGCGCCGCCAATACACTCGGTACAGACGTCGCAGACAACGTGACATCGAGGAGGAGAGACGCCGTTATGAGGCATATAAGGCTGTCCGCGTCTCCTTGCGGACGGCCATTCGGATGGCCAAGGACAGGGCCCACAAGGAACAGGCCGAAGAGCTTAACCGAGACCCGTGGGGGAGGCCGTACAAAGCGGTGCGAAAGAAACTTCGCACCCGTGCCCCCCCCCTTACAGAGAGCCTTCGGCCGGACTTCGTGGAGACAATTGTGGAAGCCCTGTTCCCGCAGGGAGCCGAGGTAGAGCCACCTCATATGGCGCCTCTCGAAGAGGAAGGTACTGTGCGGGATGCGCCGGGGGTGTCAGAGGGGGAACTAGCGGAGGCGGTGATTCGCATGAAAGCGAAAAACACCACCCCCGGTCCTGATGGCATTCCCGGCCGCGCCTGGGCGCTTGCCCTGGGCCCATTGGAGTTGGAGCTCAGAGCGACGTACAGTGCCTGCCTCGAGCAGGGACTGTTTCCCCGTAGGTGGAAGGCGGGGAGACTGGTTCTGCTCAGGAAGGAGGGAAAATCGACCGATACACCCTCCGCGTATCGGCCGATTGTTTTGCTGGACGAGGCGGGAAAGCTACTTGAGCGTATCGTGGCTTCCCGCATTGTCCAGCACCTCCAAAAGGTGGGGCCTGATCTCAGCCATCTCCAGTGCGGATTCCGGCGGGGCAAGGCCACCCTCGATTGCATTGAGGGTGTGAGAGTCCTGGCGGAGGAGGCGGCAGCCAAGCGCGAGGTGGTGTTGGCGGTGTCGTTAGACATTTCCAATGCGTTTAACACCTTGCCTTGGAACGTGATCAGGGAGGCCCTACGCTTCCATCGTATCCCTTTGTACCTGCAGCGCGTTGTCGGCAACTATTTGGCCGACCGCGTTGTCAGGTACCCGACGGCTGGGGGTAGGTGGAAGGAGCGGAGAATGTCGTGCGGTGTTCCACAGGGGTCGGTCTTAGGCCCCCTCCTGTGGAACATCGGCTACGACTGGGTGCTGCGTGGTCAAATGCTCCCGGGAGTGCGTCTGTTCTGTTACGCAGACGATACTTTCGTGACTGCCCGCGCAAGCACCCACCGGGAAGTCCGTATACTGGCGACCGCGGCCACGGCTCATGTCGTGGCTCGGATTCGTCGGTTAGGTCTGGCGGTGGCGTTGGAGAAATCCGAGGCTATTTGTTTCCACAAGTCTCGGATGGCGCCCCCAGCGGGTTCCCGGTTGATGGTGGGCGGGACGTCCGTTGGAATCTCAGGTACTTTACAGTACCTGGGACTAATTCTCGACAGCCGATGGACGTTCGAGGCCCACTTCCGGCGGCTCGCCCCAAAATTAAAGGCGACCGCTGGAGCCCTGAGCAGGCTCCTCCCGAATGTGGGGGGGCCAAATGCAGGCTGCCGGCGCCTTTACGCCGGAGTGGTTCGGTCAATGGCCCTGTACGGCGCTCCCATATGGGCGGAGCGGCTAACCGCCAAATCCCTGCCCCTGTTGCGCGGGGCGCAGAAGATTGTGGCGGTCAGGCAAGTACGGGGCTACCGGACTATCTCCGGCGAGGCGGCCTGCGCCTTGGCTGGGTCCCTTCCGTGGGATCTAGAGGCCAAGGTGCTTGCTCAGGCCTACCGCCGCAGAGTTGAAACCCGTTCATCGGGGACAAACTCTGCGGCGGTAGATGTGGATTGGCGGAGAGTAGCTCAGATAGAGCTCCTCCGCCAATGGAGGCGGCGGCTGGAATCGCCCAGTTCAGGATTCTGGACGATTTCAGCCATCCAGCCTATTCTCCAGGGCTGGGTCGCCAGGAGGCATGGGGTCCTCACCTACCGCCTGACTCAGATCCTTTCCGGACATGGCTGTTTCGGGAGGTATCTGTGGAAGGTGGCCCGGCGCGAAGCGACCGGTGAGTGCCACGAGTGCGGCGCCGAGTTTGATACGGCGTTGCACACGCTCGCAGTCTGCCCAGCTTGGGTGGTTCAGCGAGCGGAACTTGTGGCACAGGTGGGGCACGATCTCTCCCTGCCCACCGTGGTTCGTGCCATGGTGGACAGGGAGGAATCGTGGGCAGCGATGGCCTCCTTCTGCGAGGACGTTATGTCGCGGAAGGAGGCGGCGGAGCGGATCCGGGAAGTCGAGTCCTTGGATCCGATCCGTCGCAGGCGAGTGGGGCGCAGGCGACTCGCCGAAGTCCGTCGCATGCCGCCCTAACGGGGACCTGCGAGCGGTCCGAACGGGGTTCATCGGACGCTCGCTTGAGTTAGTTCCCCGAGGCGGTCGATGCATCTGGTGCTTCCGATGCATCGTCTAGCGGAGTGAGGGCCTAGTCTAGAGAGGCCCCGACCCAGAGGTGGCGCACTCTGGGGTTCAGAGTTGCTGCTGGCGGGGATGGGGGTAATGTGTACAACGGTACCCTGTCCCCGCCACCAGCAGCGTGGTGGAGCACTGTCAGGTTTTTAGTCGGTGAGAGTCCGACATAACCGCTGCTCGTCCCCGTCGGGCGGTGACGACCCATAATGGGTTTTCCTGACATTAAAAAAAAAAAAAAAAAAAAAAAAAAAAAGTAGTAGTACAGTACAGTAAGTAGTACAGTACAGTAGTAGTAGTAGTTACGTTGTTGAGTTATTATTTTATAAGGACTTGTTTGAAAAAAATAAAATATTGTTCTCGATTCGATAACCCATAAAGTGGGTTATCAAATCAAATATTTTAATCGCGTTTAATAATTAAAAATATTTTTTTTTGTTATTTAACGTGACGTACTCAACTCAATTTATTGAGATTATTTATTTGATTATATTACCTATTATATTTATATTATATTATATACCTTTCCCTCTTTATTAATATTATGCAGAAACAGAAGCTCATGATTTGTAAGATAATTACTCAATCAAGATTCAAACAAGAATTATATTTCATTATGATGATTGATATACCTAATTACCAAACATGAAATAAAAATCGGATATGAGAGAGAATTTACTTTACTCTATTAAGATATAGTTGTATCGCTTTCAAGTCCTAGTGTTGAGGTAAACGCAAAGCGTACATATGTATATCTACAGAATAGCAAATTTCACCATCATTCTTCTGCCCTTATCCCACTCGAGTGGGTCGAAACATGTTTTTCTCTTACATTCTCTCCTATAATTCTTCAGCTCTGGCGCTACTACTTTAATATCCATGTCATACTTAACACAATCCAACCATCTCTATCTATCAATCACATATCCATCCACATTTATATGTAACACTTACTTTGTCGCATAGTTTCAACCTTTCTCATTATTTTAATAGAGATAAGAATAGCAAAGTCCACCATACTTACCTAATTGTAAGAGAAAGTAGCATCTCTACATATACTCTGAAAAGTAAATATATCTATTTCTCTTAGAGTGCTTATTTTTTTATTTATTTATTTATATACAAAACCGTGTGGTATCCGGCTGAATAGAATAGTACCACCCTCTTTTCTTACCGAGGTGTCGTAAAAGGCGACTAAGGTAAGTCGACTCGCCGTGCGGTATCCGGCTGAGTAGAATAGACCACCCTCATGTCTTACCGAGGTGTCGTAAAAGGCGACTAAGGTAAGTTGACTCACCGTGTGGTATCCGGTTAAGTAGAATAGACCACCTTTTCTTATCGAGGTGTCGTAAAATACGACTAAGATAAGTTGACGTCAGGCAGGCGGCCGGTCGTAAAATACGTAGCCAAATCATGTGACATGTTTATGACATGTTGTGCCGACCCCACTTAGAGTGGGATAAGGGCAGGAATATGATGATGATATGCAAGACACACCAACGACATAAACACAGTTGCAATTGTACAGTTACATATTATATATAAAGTCTTGGTTCTGCGTGAACACGTCACTTAAAGGCATGTACCTATCTAGCTTATTTTGATTTATGACTAATTAAAATTACAGAGACGTTCCTGGCTCATGTTACCGTGGGTGGTACTTGGAATTGTACTAGCCATTGGTCTGCTGATCAGCGTGCTCCATACTTCCATCACATATTACCTTGATGGACAACAGCATGCACTCGTGGCTACGCTCATTCTCATCGGCGGACTTATTTATTTGTGTAAGCCAATATTTTTATTCCTTTAAGCGAATATTCCACTCAGTAAGTTTATATATAAATTTTAAAATCAAAGTTTCTATAGTTAATTAAGTTCTATAAAATAACTTACTTCGTCTCCATACCAAATTTGACCAAATGCAAGCAAATCTTTAGCTAAATATTTCTTAAAGATATTTAAAATGAAATAAAAGTTCCATTTTCCATTTGTCTTTTATTATTTTTAAACTAATATTTTTATTTAAAAAAAACACATTTCTATTTCCCTTGGTCAATTCATCACGTGTAAACTACGCGTGGTAGGTATAATTTCGCTTATTCTTTTTTTGTTACATATCAAGGAGTTTCTTATGCAAGAAATAAAATTGAAGTTTAGCAAAACATAAATTTAAAAAAACTATTTTCATCTATAATCTACATATCAAATTAACTTTTAATGCCCATTTAACTAAATATTCGCCGTGATGATTATAGTACCGCAAGTCTAAAATAAAAACAAATGGCATCAACAAAAAGCAAAATAAAACTTTCTAATTGGTATAGGAATTTTTAAATGAAAACCATTATAATATGATGCTATATTTCTTTGCTCTAGAATCGTTTAATTAAATTATTTGTGTTATATTGTTGAGCTAAATTTAATTATTATTATATAAGAGTTCCTCGCTCTAAAAATAATATTTATAAGGAAGCGCGTAGGAGTATAATGAGCGTGAAATTAAATTTAGTGGATCGATCTAATTTTATGGGGCTGAAATATAAATGGTTCATTAGCGTACAAAAATATACATGGCGATTGAAATGATTCTCCGCGACCGTAGTTGACCGTAGTCGATTCCTCACCCTAATTCTATTTTAATTCAAGTATACAATATTTGGGATAATGAAGACCTAATTAAAGTTTGATGGCAGATTAAAGTTCCTTGCAGAATGTTAGATTTTTATGTAATAAAGTATATCCTTTTTAATATATTGTATTTACTTTTTAAAATAATCAAGGCGCCATATGAAATGGAATTAAGTCAATTCATATTAATTGTCTATGGCCAAAATACCAACTTCATATAATAATACAAACTCATCTCCATGCTTCTTAAATTAATAATAGTTAGTTGCTCAGCGTAAATAAACTTATAATACTAAAAAGTTTCTTTAAAAAAAAATTTAAATTGTTTCGCGACTTGCGTTCAAAAGTCTATTATTATGTACTAGCGGCCTGCCCCTGCTTCGCACGGGTATAAAATATATATCCCATGTCAGTCAGTGTAAAAAAAATGATTAAAATTGATCCAGTTGTTTTGATTTATTCATTACTGCCCGTGGCCGTAGCGTTAAATTTGGAGATAAACAATTTCCTTTCCCTATACCAAGAAGATTTCGTTCTATCTTTGGAATATCTAAATTCATATAGTACATTATTACTTATTTACTTTTATATTTTCCCTATGTATTTTATTTTTACAATTAATTACAGAATGTCTTTAAGCAAACTCTTGAAAGAGACGTCGCTGGTAAAGTCGAAGTGTTATAGGGCGAAGCGCGGCTTCCTCGCGGCATTTTAAATCTGTAATATCTCCGAAAATGTTCACTTAAGTTACATGCTGTAAACGGCCATGTTGATCTATATTAAATCAACTATTTATTTAAGGTACTTAATTGGATAAGGATTAATGCTATATTGTATAAGAATTGCTTCAAAAATAAGGCATTATTTTTCGTAAAAAGTAAACGACAAAAAATGCTTTAGTGAGTTATCCATAAGCGATAGACATATACCATCGCGGACTTTTCTGTAGACCTTTTCAATGTGTACAAATACTTAGTACATTATTTTGATAAATCTCGTAGGGTTTAGCCTGCGTTTGCAACGTAAGCGGAAAAAAATGTAATTATTTACAGAAACCTCAAAAATTACAGTATTTCTCTACTCCGTATTGAATGTTATTATACGTACAAACCTTCCTCTGGAATCACTCTATATATTTAAAAAAACCGCATCAAAATCTGTTGCGTAGTTTTAAAGTTTTATGCATACATAGGGAAATATGGACTTTGTTTTATAATATGTAGTGATTGTTATTTTCCTCGCTAGAGAGCTCCGATCATAAATGCGTCCGATCGCTGCTAAATTCAAATGGTTAAAGGGCGAACCGCGTTTTTTTTTTTCGAATTTGACTAAAATCGTTTACGCACTAGCGGCTAACCGCGGGGGCGGCTAACCGCGCGGCTAGCCGCTTTTCCAGTTTAATATGCAACCGCTTATGATCGTACGCACTAAACCGCCACAAAATTTCAACCGCGGCGGTTGAATGGAGGGCCGCGGCCCGCTTCGCGGCTAGCCGCCATCTTGTGTATACGCACTGGCGGTTAGTTTGCGGCGAGCCGCCGGTGAAGTATGCACGTGTTTTGAGTTGCGCAGCCATGAACTTCGACACAGAGAAATTCATTGTTGAAATTCAACAACGAGAAGCTATTTGGAATTGTGAAGGAGCAGTTTATAAGAATAGAGATTTAAAACGGAAACAGTGGGAAGAATTAGTAGATATTTTTGGAAAAGAAGAGATGACAACAGAGGCAAAAAAAAGTCTTGGTAAGTATTTATTATTATTGTTACATATTTTTAAACGAAACTAAACATACTTTAAACATCTTAGAACATAATAAATAGGTCTATTTTCAGTTAAATCATATTTCTTTGCCATTCTAATTTCCCATCAGTCATAAAATATTCGGCAAACAATTCTCTGTATCTCAACGCAGTTTTATTGTTCCTTCTTAACCCTTCCTGTGTTACATTTTCTGGCAAAGGGCAACTGAGTGAGTCGTCGAAACAATAGCCATCTCGATCTCTTACAAAATTATGTAAGACACAAGTAGCTTTTATGATATCTTTTGCTAGAGTGAATTGAACATTTAGAGGTCTATGAAATATACGCCACTTGTTTGCATAAATTCCAAAACTGCATTCTACATATCTTCTTGCTCTAGAAAGCCTGTAATTGAACGTTCTTTTGGTTTCATCCAAATCTTTTTTTGCGTATGGGCGCATTAAATTCGTAGATAACGCAAATGCCTCGTCGCCTACAAATACGTATGGGATACATGTCTCGCTGCTTTGTGAAATCGGTTGTGGCTCTGGAATATCCAATTGGTTTTTTTGCATTTTTTCATAGAAAACCGAATTTTGAAATATTGACGAGTCACTGAATTTACCAAAAGCTCCAATATCAACCATAACAAATTTATAATTACTGTCGCATATTGCTAATAAAACCAAAGAGAAAAAACTTTTATAATTAAAACACATCGAGCCACTGTTATTAGGTGCAATGCATCGTATGTGCTTGCCGTCAACAGCACCTAAGCAGTTAGGAAAATTTGCTCTTTGAAAAAAATCATTGGCAATTTTTTTCCAAGCGTCTTTGTTTGGTTCAGGCAAACAAATATCTTTCAGACAAAACCAAATTGCAAAACAAACTTCTCGTACGATTTCTGCTACAGTGCTTACTCCAATTTTGAATGTATAATGTAGTTCCGTGAATGTACAACCTGTTGCAAAATATCTGAAACAAACATTTTATTATTATTACATGTTTTATTGAATTCAATGACCTATGTATATTCTTTATTGCACATGTCACACGAATTACAACAAATCTATTACTTTATGACTAAATCATTAACTTGTTTGTTGTATTGTTCTAGGAAAAGAATTACAAAAGAAATGGAAGAACATTAGGGATAATTTCGTGAAAGCTCTAAAGGACAATGTTACCAGGAGTGGGTCAGCGGCTAAGAAAAAGACTCAATACATATTTTACAATAATTTAATGTTTTTGAAGGACACAGTATCTATCAATGAAACTGATTCAAGCATGCAAAGGCAAGAAAATGAAAGAAATGAAACAGAAAACGTAGCTGACCCAGTCGTAGTACCACCGCCAAAACGAAAAAAAAAGAAAAATAAAGAAGATGATATAGGAGTTGAATTGATTAACGTCTTAAATAAGAATGTAGAGTTGAAAAAGGCGGAAGAAGATGAAGATAGACTTTTCTTTTTGTCGTTGGTTAGTGAAATAAAAAAAGTGCCTGAACATATACGCCTACGTACAAAATCTCAAATAATGCAAGTCATTACTGAAGCCCAAACGTCTGGATACAACTACTGTAACTCTACTTGGGATTACGTACGACCATTTAACTACAACCAAGGGCCATCCCAAGGATATCAGACACCATCATTTGCTAGAAATAATAACCCACCACCACCGCCCTCAGTTCCACCTACACACCGTGGAACATGTAATCAAGAACAATCTGTAATGTCTCCTGAATCAACATATTCACAGATATCTCAAGAATCTGATTATCTAGATCTTTTTAATGATAATAATTCTCAGTAATAGTTATAGTTTACTACTTTTTTTATTCAATTATAAACCCACATTGCGATTAAAATTAAAACATAATAACTACTAAAACTTTTTTTATTTTTATCATACTTACCTTAATGTTATTACTAATTTCTCTTCGGGTTGGATACAATCACGAAATTTAGTATCTTGTCCTTTGATGGTGTCATATAAAACTGTTTGTAGTTCTTCAAATGACGAAACACTCATTCTAACATAGCCGAAAAATTTATCTTGGTGCTTCTTCAGTTCTTGAAAACAACTTGCGAACTGGCCGAATTCGTTGCGTGTTTCTAGTAAAGGATGAATCCAGTATCTTTTTTTATATTTCTTTCGTTGTTTTCGGGAGTAAAAATAAATAACACAAGCTATCTCGACGGCGTCCATTTTATTTATGGGCCACGCGCCTTCGAGCGGTCCAACCGCTTAACGCGGTTTCATCGCGGCTGACCGCTATGGCGGCCAACCGCGAAGAAACCGCGTTAAGCGGTTGGACCGCTCGAGTCTACCGCCTAGCGGCCAACCGCTAGTGCGTAAGGGCCCTTAGCCCTAATGGCTTTGACAGCGTCACCGATAAGACGGGCGCGCGCGGAAGCATCGCCGGGAGGCGAACCGCGACCTCCGACGCGCTATTTATAGGCTCGCGGCGCGGCCCCTGCATTTTAAATCCGTAATATCTTCGAAACTGTTTATTTAAATTACATGCTGTAAAGGGTCATTGTGATCAACATTAAATAAACAATATATTTAAGGTTCTTAGTTGGATAAGGATTAATGCTGTATTGTATAAAAATTGCTTTGAATATAAGGCATCATTTTTCGTAAAAAGTAAATGACAAAAACTGCTATTGTGGGTTATCCATAAGAGATAGACATATACTATCGCGGACTTTTCTGTAGACCTTTTCATGGTGTACAAATACTTAGTACATCATTTTAATAAATCTCGTAGGGTTTAGACTGCGTTTGCAATGTAAGCGGAAAAAAATGTAATTATTTAAGACATCACATTAGAAACCTCAAAAATTACAGTATTTCTCTACTCCATATTGAATTTTATTAGACATGTAAACCTTCCTATAAAATCACTCTATCTATTAAAAAAAAACCACATCAAAATCTGTTGCATAGTTTTAAAGATTGAAGCATACATAGGGATATACGGACATAGGGACAGACAGAGAATGTGACTTTGTTTTATACTATGTAGTGATATTATTTATTTTTACAATTGATTAGACAATGTCTTTACATACAACATTCATAGCTTTCTTATCATTAGACAATATAAACTTGAAAGAAGGACATTTAGCTGCGCCTCCGGTCACTGCTAAATTCGAAGTGCTTATAGGTCTAAGCGCGGCCTCCTCGCGGGATTTTAAATCTGTAATATCTCCGAAAATGTTCACTTAAATTACATGCTGTAAACGGCAATATTGATCTATATTAAATCAACAATTTATTTAAGGTACTCAATTGGATAAGGATTAATGCTGTATTGTATAAAAATTGCTTTGAACATAAGGCATCATTTTTCGTAAAAAGTAAATGAAAAAAACTGCTGTTGTGGGTTATCCATAAGAGATAGATATATACCATCGCGGACTTTTCTGTAGACCTTTTTAAGGTGTACAAATACTTAGTACATCATTTTGATAAATTTCGTAGGGTTTAGCCTGCGTTTGCAATGTAAGCGGAAAAAAATGACATTATTTACAGAAACCTCAAAAATTACATTATTTCTTTACTTCGTATTGAATGTTATTATACGTACAAACCTTCCTCTGGAATCACTCTATCTATTAAAAAAAACCGCATCAAAATCGGTTGCGTCGTTTTAAAGTTTTATGCGTACATACGGAAATATGGACTTTGTTTTATAATATGTAGTGATAAGCAATTCGACAGGTGTTGAAATTAAAATGACTAATTTTATGTATTTAATTTAATTCTATTTTACAGGCATATACCTCTACCTATGGGCAGTGGTATTCAGCCATTACTTGGAAGTCCGTGACGAAGAAGAAAGGGGCAGATATCGAAAAGCTCCCTACAAGCGATAACTTCTCAGTGATCAATATTATAAGTGCCTTATGTCAGTGATTTTATAAATACATATTAGCTTAAGCCTAACTTTAGGCTTAACTTTGATTAAAACATTAATGAAATAGACGATCTCTAAAAGGACATAGAAAGCCGCTGGATCCAAGCGGCACAAATTTATTTAGACTTATTTTCAACAACGGACGTCCATTTGTAGAAAAAGAGATAGATATATGTACATATATATATGTTTTGAAGAAAACGTACTTTTAAACTTTTTTAATTTTTATTTACACAATTCTTGAACTGATAAAGAGAAAAGTAGGTATACACAAGTGTACAAATATTTATATTGATGTGTATAATTAAGTTATTGTTATATTTACACTGGCCGATTTAGTATAATTTTATGTAACTGACTGAAGAATTACGAATATTGTAAGCTGTAATTCTGTGTTATTCATTGCCATTATAATTAAAAATTATATGTTATAGTTTCACCACCGCAAGGTTATATCTTGTTTTTGTATTTTGTTTATATCTAATGCGTGTTTTAAATCTAACAATCATGCAAAATACCTAGAGGAAAATTTTGAAAATCAACATTACATTCTCATAACCCTATTGTTAAAAGAAATAAAAAATTAAATTGAATCAATCATGACCTTTAAATTATTATGTAAGGAGAGAAATATTCTACATTAAGTATAAAATTGAAATACCATTTACAACTGCAAAGTATCAGGAACTTAAATTTGAAAAGAAAAAATTAAATTTGATTTCGAATAACGTAAAGAGATATTTGAAACATTTATTTAATAACAAATTTTAATTACTAATTTATTTAGAACTTTGAACTTATGGATTTTTATACTTTTATATTTTTGAAATTCAATATAATAAACAACGAATACCTATTAAAATACAATAACAAAATGATGATTTGCAACACCTACATTGGCTCGTATGAAATCGCAAGAACAGCTGATACAAATAAGTAGTATAAGTTACCATATTACTAATGTGACTATATAATTTATTTGACTGTAATTGAGTAATATGCCAATTTTTCGTAATAAACAAGTAAATTAGGTTATATTAAGTATTTTATTTTCCCCTTTTTTGTATTTCATGAGGCTTTGCAAAAGTGGCTACGCAACAATCGTTAATAAGTGTCAACTCATACATAAAATGAATAAATGTTAGTTTTCCTGCGATCCTGCCTGAACTATTCAGCCGAACAGGTGGAATATTGAATTGAATGTCCCTCCATAGGGGGGTATCCATAAGCAAATATCATCATCACTACATATTATAAAACAAAGTCGCAATCTCCATATGTATGCATAAAACTTTAAAACTACGCAACAGATTTTGATGCGGTTTTTTTTAATAGATAGAGTGATTCCAGAGGAAGGTTTGTACGTATAATAACATTCAATACGGAGTAGACAAATACTGTAATTTTTGAGGTTTCTGTAAATAATTACATTTTTTCCGCTTACATTGCAAACGCAGGCTAAACCCTACGAGATTTATCAAAATAATGTACTAAGTATTTGTACACCTTGAAAAGTTCTACAGAAATGTCCGCGATGGTATATGTCTATCTCTTAAGGACAACCCACTATAGCATTTTTTGTCATTTACTTTTTACGAAAAATAATGCCTTATTTTTGAAGTCATTTTTATACAATACAGCATTAATGCTTATCCAATTAAGTACCTTGAATAAATAGTTGATTTAATATAGATCAATATAGCCGTTTACAGCATGTAATTTAAGTGAACATTTTCGGAGATATTACAGATTTAAAATGCCGTGAGGACGTCGCGCTTCGCCCTATAACACTTCGACTTTAGCAGCTATGTCGCTCTTTCAAGAGTTTGTTTAAAGACATTCTGTAATTAAGTGTAAAAATAAAATACATAGGGAAAATGAAAAAGTAAATAAGTAAAAATGTACCATATGAATTTACATATTCCAAAGATAGCAGGAAATCTTCTTGGTATAGGAAGAGGAAATTGTTTTTCTCCAAATTTAACGCTTGCGGACCACGGGCAGTAATGAATAAATCAAAACTACTGGATCGATTTTAATCATTTTTTTTTACACTGACTGACATGGGATATATATTTTATACCCGTGCGAAGCAGGGGCAGGCCGCTAGTATTACATATATACAAGACAGTTTTGAAAAACTTCCAAAGTTTCCTCAGGAAATCGAAAATTCCATAAAAAGTGAAACCAGGATTAGCTAGTATAAATCAAATCAAAACCTTTTATTAATAACGTCGCAATAAAGAAGATAACAGTAAAATAAATGAGAAAAATATACAGAAATGTAACGATATGAATTAGAACACAATTCAGCTAAAGGCCCCCAATGCTGGTTTAAATAATAATTTTGAATAATTTTTCTTTAAATAAAGTACCTACTTGCCTATAAAATCAGATCTCAGTAAGACAAAGCATAAGCAAAGAAAAAAGATAGAAATTCCTGATAGGAAGATTTCTGTTTCTAATTAAGAATCAGGGCGGTTTTACTACAGGCGCCAGCCGCCAACACATGCTATCTCGCATCCCTCTTGCACATATACGTATTTATGAATGAATCGTATGAAAATAGTCTCAGCTGCATCTCGCTCCACTCCTACATACATATTTTTACGCACTCATTCTCATTTTGACTGTCTATCATATAACAAGACAACAAGTTGATTTTATCAATGAATAGGCGGTGTATTAAATTTTTAAATTTCCCGTTGTAAAGTTCTAGTACTTTCATTTTTACTAAAATGTATGATTTTGTTTTAATTTAGTTAGCAAAATTATTGAAACAAATATCACTAGAAGCAAATTAAATGTATAAAGTCTTATTTCACCAGTAGCTGTTGAGATATTTCTTAAAATGAGAAATATAACAACGAAGAAACGTCCAGTCATAAAACAATAAGAAGAGGATTTACTTAATCATTATATAAATGTAAGTGTTGAGTTTTAATGAATTTTGTGCATCTCAATAATAGTAAGAGCTTTCTTAAAATTTACATTCTCTCATTCTAAATATAATAACCTAACCTTGCATGGATAACCTAAAACCTTTAACATCCAGTATAATTTTTATTTCCTATTTGACTAAGTTATCGTTATATAAAAATTATGAATTATGATATGTACATTAATTTCGATTGATGAATTAGCTATATTCATTATTATATTAAGGATATGTCTTGCGATTTTATATAGCTTCTAGTGTCTTAGTGCAATTTCTAGTAGTGCAATAAATGATTAATAATGGAACATTAAAGTTAAAGTTTTTTAGAAGTTGTTCTAATTGATCATAAGTGTGTATCTATCTTAGTTATGAATAATTTGGGCATAACTTAAATGGTCTACTTAATATTTTTTTTTAGAAGTATTTTCAATTGAAGTTGTATACTTTATTGTATTATATTAGAACTTTAAAAATGATTGTCAAATTTTTTATAATGAGACTCGGATGAAAAGGGAGTAAATAGCAAAAGAGAGCAAGTTTTATTCTGTATTAAGCAATATAGGGTATATTGCTTTATATAACACTATTGTTGATTTTTAATTAAAAAGCAAACCAAAATTTAAATTTACGATTGATTAAACGATTGATTGATTAATTGCAGATTCAAGAATCCTCAGATCCAAGATTAAGAGTAATTTTTTATTTTAATATGATTGTCACATGATGTTATTTATAGTTATGATTTGAGATATCTTTACATTTACAGTGCTAATAAAAGATATAATAGTATGTGTAATGAATGAAAGAATAACAGAAATATTAAAAGACTGTTCTATAAAACTGAAAGTAAATATTTATGTAATTTATAAATCACTTAAAATGTGCAACTGTTTATTATATCTAACAGAAATTAAATAACAAACAATATTTCTCCTTCATACTTATGCAATAATAAAAAGCAATTTTTCTAAAAGTGAACCCATTTACTCTTTCTTAACAAATCAATGCATAATGACACAGACAACATTTTTTTCTACAGACACTATTCATAAAGAAGTGAAGTCTGAATTTATGAAGTTAAGTTAGATTCCCGTAATTTCAGCCACAGATGTAAGCGTGCACTCAAACATCAGTAGCCAAAAGCGACTGGGAAAAGAATTAAGGTTTTACATGTATTGCAGGTGCCAAATACCGGCTCTTTGCCAACTGCAACACATCACCATTATAAAAAAATGTAAAAGTTAATGACGTACGAATTACCAAAATTGCGCAATTTCAGAAATCAGTACGACACCTTTATAATGGCTAGCCCGTTAATAAAACGTCTAACAAAGTAGCGCGCTTTTGAAGCTAATGTTCGACGATACAGAAAACGAACATTACCAACAAAACGCCTACACAGTATGGGAAGAAAGAACACTGCAGTGTCCACCTCAACCATACTGTTACAACATAAGAAAAAGCCCTGCAGCTTTTACAGGAGGGCAGTCAGACGCTGCTAGTGCGACGCGGGAGTCCGACAGCTGGCCTCGTGACTCCACGAGCTACGCTGGTCTGGCCTCGCTGCCGCCAATGGAGACGTGCCGCCGCCCCTCACTCCAGGCCGGCCCGTCCGGCTATGCCGCAGCTGCTGTCGCTCCGCCGTCGCCTCGAGCGCTCGAACAGCGCCAGGCCGAACATTAGCGTCAACCACCAGGAACAGGACCGAAGACGTCGTACGCATCTTCCGACCTCTGTAATTTGAGAAAATGCATTTGAGGTAACTAATACTCAAGTGAAGTCTGAATTTATGAAGCTAAGTTAGATTCCCGTAATTTGAGCTACAGATGTAAGCGTGCACTCAAACATCAATAGCCAAAAGCGACTGGGAAAAGAATTAAGGTTTACATGTATTGCAGGTACCAAATACCGGCTCTTTGCCAACCGCAACACATCACCATTATAAAAAAAATGTAAAAGTCAATGACGTACGAATTACCAAAACTGCGCAATTTCAGAAATCAGTACGACACCTTTATAATGGCTAGCCCGTTAATAAAACGTCTAACAAAGTAGCGCGCTTTTGTAGCTAATGTTCGACGATACAGAAAACGAACATTACCAACAAAACGCCTACACAGTATGGGAAGAAAGAACACTGCAGTGTCCACCTCAACCATACTGTAAAATGAGAAGAAAAAGCCCTGTAGCTTTTACAGTAGGGCAGTCAGACGCTGCTAGTGCGACGCGGGAGTCCGACAGCTGGCCTCGTGACTCCACGAGCTACGCTGGTCTGGTCTCGCTGCCGCCAATGGAGACGTGCCGCCGCCCCTCACCCCAGGCCGGCCCGTCCGGCTATGCCGCAGCTGCTGTCGCCTCGAGCGCTCGAACAGCGCCAGGCCGAACATTAGCGTCAACCACCAGGAACAGGACCGAAGACGTCGTACGCATCTTCCGACCTCTGTAATTTGAGAAAATGCATTTGAGGTAACTAATACTCAAGTGAAGTCTAAATTTATGAAGCTAAGTTAGATTCCCGTAATTTCAGCCACAGATGTAAGCGTGCACTCAAACATCAGTAGCCAAAAGCGACTGGGAAAAGAATTAAGGTTTTACATGTATTGCAGGTGCCAAATACCGGCTCTTTGCCAACCGCAACACATAACCATTACAAAAAAAATGTAAAAGTTAATGACGTACGAATTAGCGAAACTGCGCAATTTCAGAAATCAGTACGACACCTTTATAATGGCTAGCCCGTTAATAAAACGTCTAACAAAGTAGCGCGCTTTTGAAGCTAATGTTCGACGATACAGAAAACGAACATTACCAACAAAACGCCTACACAGTATGGGAAGAAAGAACACTGCAGTGTCCACCTCAACCATACTGTTAAATGAGAAGAAAAAGCCCTGCAGCTTTTACAGGAGGGCAGTCAGACACTGCTAGTGCGACGCGGGAGTCCGACAGCTGGCCTCGTGACTCCACGAGCTACGCTGGTCTGGCCTCGCTGCCGCCAATGGAGACGTGCCGCCGCCCCTCACTCTAGGCCGGCCCGTCCGGCTATGCCGCAGCTGCTGTCGCTCCGCCGTCGCCTCGAGCGCTCGAACAGCGCCAGGCCGAACATTAGCGTCAACCACCAGGAACAGGACCGAAGACGTCGTACGCATCTTCCGACCTCTGTAATTTGAGAAAATGCATTTGAGGTAACTAATACTCAAGTGAAGTCTGAATTTATGAAGCTAAGTTAGATTCCCGTAATTTGAGCTACAGATGTAAGCGTGCACTCAAACATCAGTAGCCAAAAGCGACTGGGAAAAGAATTAAGGTTTTACATGTATTGCAGGTGCCAAATACCGGCTCTTTGCCAACCGCAACACATCACCATTATAAAAAAATGTAAAAGTTAATGACGTACGAATTACCAAAATTGCGCAATTTCAGAAATCAGTACGACACCTTTATAATGGCTAGCCCGTTAATAAAACGTTTAACAAAGTAGCGCGCTTTTGAAGCTAATGTTCGACGATACAGAAAACGAACATTACCAACAAAACGCCTACACAGTATGGGAAGAAAGAACACTGCAGTGTCCACCTCAACCATACTGTTAAATGAGATGAAAAAGCCCTGCAGCTTTTACAGGAGGGCAGTCAGACGCTGCTAGTGCGACGCGGGAGTCCGACAGCTGGCCTCATGACTCCACGAGCTACGCTGGTCTAGCCTAACTGCCGCCATTGGAGACGTGCCGCCGCCCCTCACCCCAGGCCGGCCCGTCCGGCTATGCTGCCACTGCTGTCGCTCCGCCGTCGCCTCGAGCGCTCGAACAGCGCCAGGCCGAACATTAGCGTCAACCACCAGGAACAGGACCGAAGACGTCGTACGTATCTTTCGACCTCTGTCATTTGAGAAAATGCATTTGAGGTAACTAATACTCAAGTGAAGTCTGAATTTATGAAGCTAAGTTAGATTCCCGTAATTTGAGCTACAGATGTAAGCGTGCACTCAAACATCAGTAGCCAAAAGCGACTGGGAAAAGAATTAAGGTTTTACATGTATTGCAGGTGCCAAATACCGGGTCTTTGCCAACCGCAACACATCACCATTATAAAAAAAATGTAAAAGTTAACGACGTACGAATTACCAAAACTGCGCAATTTCAGAAATCAGTACGACACCTTTATAATGGCTAGCCCGTTAATAAAACGTCTAACAAAGTAGCGCGCTTTTGAAGCTAATGTTCGACGATACAGAAAACGAACATTACCAACAAAACGCCTACACAGTATGGGAAGAAAGAACACTGCAGTGTCCACCTCAACCATACTGTTAAATGAGAAGAAAAAGCGCTGCAGCTTTTACAGGAGGGCAGTCAGACGCTGCTAGTGCGACGCGGGAGTCCGACAGCTGGCCTCGTGACTCCACGAGCTACGCTGGTCTGGCCTCGCTGCCGCCAATGGAGACGTGCCGCCGCCCCTCACTCCAGGCCGGCCCGTCCGGCTATGCCGCAGCTGCTGTCGCTCCGCCGTCGCCTCGAGCGCTCGAACAGCGCCAGGCCGAACATTAGCGTCAACCACCAGGAACAGGACCGAAGACGTCGTACGCATCTTCCGACCTCTGTAATTTGAGAAAATGCATTTGAGGTAACTAATACTCAAGTGAAGTCTGAATTTATGAAGCTAAGTTAGATTCCCGTAATTTGAGCTACAGATGTAAGCGTGCACTCAAACATCAATAGCCAAAAGCGACTGGGAAAAGAATTAAGGTTTACATGTATTGCAGGTGCCAAATACCGGCTCTTTGCCAACCGCAACACATCACCATTATAAAAAAAATGTAAAAGTCAATGACGTACGAATTACCAAAACTGCGCAATTTCAGAAATCAGTACGACACCTTTATAATGGCTAGCCCGTTAATAAAACGTCTAACAAAGTAGCGCGCTTTTGTAGCTAATGTTCGACGATACAGAAAACGAACATTACCAACAAAACGCCTACACAGTATGGGAAGAAAGAACACTGCAGTGTCCACCTCAACCATACTGTAAAATGAGAAGAAAAAGCCCTGTAGCTTTTACAGTAGGGCAGTCAGACGCTGCTAGTGCGACGCGGGAGTCCGACAGCTGGCCTCGTGACTCCACGAGCTACGCTGGTCTGGTCTCGCTGCCGCCAATGGAGACGTGCCGCCGCCCCTCACCCCAGGCCGGCCCGTCCGGCTATGCCGCAGCTGCTGTCGCCTCGAGCGCTCGAACAGCGCCAGGCCGAACATTAGCGTCAACCACCTACATTCAGCCACCTGTATGTCAGACGCTGCTAAGCATTAAATATTAAAGATTACAATGTTTATATTCACTTAAGCTATGATTAACTGTTTTAATCATAGCTTAAGTAAATATAAACAATTATATTAATTATATATGAAAGTAATTATGCAAAAGTAATAATATAATTATTTTGCTATAATCAGTGATGAAGGTAAAATAGAATATATATATAATGCTAAATGTAGAGTGGCAATCGGTTATCATACCTGATACATGCAGGATTCGTAAAAAACACATGCACAAACCTCCACCACCGCCACCACCATACACAAGCACTATATACATTCACTATCACAAACTCAACAACTCAAATGTTTGAATTTCAACAAACATTCTCGGATAAAATGTGAGTAGTTATCCAAAACTTAATAACTAATAAACTATACTTTTGCACTATTTAATACGAAGAAAATTGAAACGTACTGACTCACCAGAAACGTTCGTTATACGTAATATATAACTGTAATCACTTTTTACTTACGCAAAAATATACAAACCAACAAATGATTTTTAATCAAAATTAGACAAGAGTAAGTTTAAAAAGCCAAAATTGCCGTAAATCAGGATGCACGGACAACGGGCATGATGCGAGTAAACTTTTACACTTCTGATGTCAACGCACACTATATACAAGAACACGATATAATAGGAATGCCACAACTTTGTTACATATGCTTCTTAATTGTCACATACAATTCAGTATTTGGAAAGCATAATATTTTTAGCCTGGTACTGCTAACAGTACAAAATCAAAGATATTTAACATAACACAAAGATTGTCAGAGATACCCCTTATATTTTATTATTAAAAAAAAATATTATTTATAATTATAGTCTCTATTCTATACTTAAAATATAACTGTAGACACAGATTATAGACACGTAAAAAATATTTTCCAGACACTATTTAAGACCAGTAGAAGCTAAAAATATATTTTTAAAATTTAAAATCTCTGTTATTTGTCAATGCATCATTCTCCTACCCTTATCCCACTCTAAATGGGGTAGGCACAACATGTTTTAAACATGTTATTACATGATTTGGTATCTTACGACCGGCCGCCTGCCCGACGTACTTACCTTAATCGGTTTTCGCGACACCTAGGTAAGAAATGAGGGTGGTCTAGTAGGTAGGTAGTAGAAACTCAGGGGATATCAATGCCAAGATTCTCTGTAATACTACCTTTGCAAACTAATGTTCTATCTATACATTATTTAAGAGTTACTTATTTATTACAGGTTAAATATGCTGCGAACTCTTCCGCCGGGAAGTGTCCACGAGCCCAATGATGCAGATGAACATATATGAAGAGCTTCAATCGAATCATAATTACTTAGCCTCATTTATTGACATTATTAATAACATTTTCACAGCGCGAATGCCTTTATTCACTAACAATTTATTTTGCCGCCTGAACCATTCGGAATTTTGGAATAAGGCTGTAAAAGTCCGCTTCAATGCTAGAGTCTTCAAAATAGTATTCATATTAGTATAATTGACAAACATTATGAAGTTTGAAACTTCTTAACTAGGACCCAATGGATTTTTTCTCAAATCCGTGGATAAGGGGGCTCTAGCACACTAGAACGGATTATAATTTGGTTTCATTGTTTAAAACATTATTGGTTAATATTATTGTTTGATAGTTATAGTACCTTGTATTCCATCAGAAATATTTTCCAGACCCAAGCCATATCATATTACCGGTTCAGTATATTGATATATCGGTCATGTGCAGCACGGTACAACTCAAAAACTCATATTTTGAGATGAATGGGTTTAAAATTTTCATTACTAAGGAAAATGAATAACAATGGCTTATATATATATATTATTTTTTTTTTTTAGTTGCTAGTTTAATTGCTAGTTTGCTTAAACGACGGGCTTATAATGCATTATGAGTTCTGCCTGTATTGCTGCTAAAAATAGTGTATTTTAACATTAACACCATTTATTCCTATTCAAAACGTGTTTTTACTTGTGTAGCAAAACTAAAAACCTGAACAATCCTGAGAGTAATATATTTTCAAAACAGGATTATTTAAATTGTGAAATTTTTATAATTACGCTATTGTCTAATAAAACTAAAAGATTTGATCTAGTTAAAATTATATTATCCATCACAAAAACTTATATCTTTGGAATGGCATTATATGGCATGTAAAGTGTTAATTAGTCAAAAATGTATATAACTTAAAAAACTATAATTCTTGGTTAACTTGCGTTAATCATAAATATGATTTGTTAAGTTTTTTTGCATATTCGTTATCATAATGCGAGTTAGACAATGGTGTATTAATGTTAAGGAGAATTCACAGTACTACAGATACTTGAAAAACGATAATGGAAATGGAAAATTTTATCGCAAGTAAATATAGTTATAGATCTATGATACATGAGGCAAAAGTAACTAACTAATATTACTATTATTAACATTTAAAAAGTGATACAGTTTTCATATTTAACAATATTAGTATTTTACTATACATACTTCATAAGTATAAAAACGTAACAAGATGTAAACAAACAAAACCATGTCATTCAGGAGTGACAAATATGTCATTACAATAATATTATTAACAAATGAAGAAATTGGAATTCAACTGCAGTGGTCCAAAGAATATCTCCAATATTTATAAAAGTAATTTTCTTAAATTGATTGTTATTTTCTAAAATTAAATATTTATATATTTAGTATAGCAAAACAGCAATATATAATTTAATGAATTTCAGCAGATACAAATTAGCCAAGTAAACTACCTTAAATAGTAATTGCATTAGATTAGCCGACGTAACATAATATCAATATTCTATGAGTTTCACTCTGTGATACTTAAATGTGTAGTATTTTAGTGTCTTTAATATTGTCCATCGTTTTCTTTAAAAATTTTATAATACCTTTATGTTTGGGTTCTTAAAAGTGGATATTACATAATATTCTTATTTATTTGTTTCAAAGTTTGTAAAATTATTGATGGCAATCATACCATATTTAACCTTATTAAGTGGTGCGAATACTATCAATAATTTTAAATTCTTTGAAAGAAATATAAATAACATTTAATATTAGTATCATGTTATGTAATAAAAAAGATACTTTATACTAGGCAGATAATGCCTACTATAAAGTACCTTTTGACATGTTTACATTTAGTTAAATATTTAACCCATGGAGTATAGTTCCTCATTGTTGTGGGTATTTGTATAATAAAGCAGTTGTCATCCAACACTTGTTTTAATGACACAACATGGTGGCAGCGGTGTTAAATAATTAGTTTTTTCTTGTGCAATCAAAGTAATAATTGCTCCAAAGTATATTTAAAGTAAATTATTAGTTGTGAGTTAAATAATTGTTCACGATGGAACATGCAAGACCGCCGCAAGAACTATGTATGGATGGCAGCCCCGTCGGCCGGGCTGACGCGTGGAAACGATGGAAGACACAGTTTGAGTTATTCTTAAAAGCTTCAGGTGTACATAAAGAGGATTCAGCTGTGCAGGCAAGCCTATTAATTAATCTCATTGGGTCGGAAGGATTTGATGTCTACGAAACATTTGTGTTCGACAGAGATAGTGACCGCGATGACGTAACGGTTTTAATAAAAAAGTTCGATAATTACTTTGGCGTGAAACCTAATATTACGTTAGCCAGATATAATTTTTTCGTTAGAAACCAAAATGAGGGTGAATCAATAAATCAATATGTCACTGCATTGAAACTTTTAAGTAAGACCTGTTCATTTTCATCGCTTGAAGAAGAATTAATCCGAGATCGGATCGTGTGCGGTATCAGAAATACCGTCGTTCGAGATCGATTGCTTCGATCGGACGATTTAACATTGGACAAGGCGATAAAAATCTGTCAAGCGGACGAAGTGTCAGTGGATGGCAGTCGTCAGTTGGAGACGCGAGCCGTGAGTACGGGGCACGCGTCCATCGACGGTGTGGCGGCGCGCGCTTCGAGCCGCGCGAGCGGGAGCCGGCAGTGGAGCGCTGGCACCAGTTGCGCTCGCGCAGGAAGCGCCGGTGCACGCCGCGCTCGCCGCGATAACGCGCGCAGTGCTGGGCCCGGCGCGGCGTGCAAGTATTGTGGAAAATATTGTGCAACGGGTGTATGTGCCGCGGCTGGTGTAAAGTGCTATATCTGTGGCAGGTATAATCATTTCGCAAGAATGTGTGGTGCTAAAAAAGTATATGATATCGGTGTTAGCGAAAACTGTGACAGCGATAGCGAATCCTTTTATATATCGATAGTTTCCAACGCGTTAGGGAGTGGACACTCGGAGGACTGGTATGAGACTTTAACCGGTGAGTGTGGCGTTGAAAAGTTTAAGCTCGATACGGGAGCCGATATAAATGTTTTATCTTTTGAACGATTTTTGTTATTAGGTTATAATGCTGATTGTATAAACGTTCGGAGTAATGTAAAACTTCAATCTTACAGCGGTAATATGATTCCTATAAAGGGAATCTGTAATTTAAAGTGGTGGTATAAAAATAAATTGTTTGTTTTGAAATTTGCTATAGCAAGTATTAAGTGTCAAAGTTTGTTGGGAAAACACGCGTGCATAGAACTGGGGCTAATAAAACGTATACATGACATTAACATGTCAAATTATGATAACTTGTTTGGTGGTATAGGATGCCTTCCGGGTACATGTAGTATTGTCGTGGATGAGTCTGTAAGTCCAGTAGTTAGCGCTCCGCGTAAAGTACCCCTTAGTCTATGTGATAAATTACAAGATGAATTAAATAAGATGATTGAACAAGGTGTGATTAGAAAAGTTACTCACCCGACACGATGGGTGAACGCGTTGGTTATTGCCGCTAAGAAAGACGGTGGTATAAGGTTGTGTCTAGATCCGCGTCCGCTTAACGTCGCGATTCAACGGGCGCACTTTCAATTACCGACCATTAATGAAATAGCTAGCAAGCTTCACGGGGCGCAGTTCTTCACAGTTCTTGATGCTAATTCGGGATTTTGGGCCATGAAATTGGACGACAAAAGCGCGGATCTGTGCACTTTTTGTACACCGTTTGGGCGATACCAATTTTTAAGATTACCATACGGTCTGAATTGTGCTTCCGAAATTTTTCATTCAACACTTAAGCAATTGTTGGAAGATTTAGAGGGTGTGGATGTTTTTATTGATAACAACTTGAGCTCTCCTGCACAATTATTAATGGGTCGGCGATTAAATTGTAGACTGCCCGTTCATCCGAATTTATTAGAACCTAAGGTCACCGCTAAAACTGAATATGATTTTTTAGTTAACAGGCAGCATAAGAGTAAACTTTATTACGATAATCATTGTAAAAAATTACCTGAGTTAGATGTAGGGGATCAGGTTATCATTAATGATCCTAACAAGAAAAGCAGAGGCCAAGTTATAAAGAAAGCATCCACTCCGCGCTCGTACATTATTCAAAATAATACAGGCAGAACGTACCGCCGTAATCGGCGACATTTGAGGAAAATCTCAATTGATAATGCACCCGAGTGTAATGAGCCCCTGCATCTTACGGGTAATTCAGACTTAAAATTAAGTGATAGCCCAGAAATAATCCATATCGATGATAAGAACGAAGCCTGTTCTAGTAATCAATTTTCAAATAACAAGCTTCGTTCTCCTTATTTAACCAGAAAAAGAACTGGGCCGTTACCGTATTCTAAATTTGAATTATAATTTTTTTTTAATTTATTTTTCTTTATACTTTTTTTTTTGTTTTGTATGGGGTAAATAGCCATTACAAATAGACGTTTATTTGTTTATTGTACTTTTGTATTTTTTGTGGGGAAGATGTTGTGGGTATTTGTATAATAAAGCAGTTGTCATCCAACACTTGTTTTAATGACACAACACTCATGATATTTTCTTTCATCGCAAAGCTTGATATCAATTGGCACATTAAATATGGCAAAATTTCACAATTTAATTCTTACTTTATATGTATAAATCCGAAGTGTTAACTGATATGATGGAAAATATTATACTTAGAGATAAAAACCACTAATATTCTATAAAACTACTACTAATATATCTAAAAAAGACTTAAATATAAAAGAAATATTTATAATTTACCATCAAGTACACTCCTTTTAAGTATAATGTTTTTTCCTAAATACTTAAACGGTAAAAACGAAAGCATCTATTGTTTCAAATACTTATCTTGTACATTTGTTTTCGAGTGAATATTTTAAATTAATTTTGTTTAATAATAATATATAATAATTTAAATTATAATTCCTACATTTTCTAGATAGTTTGAGGACTGTGAAAGCTCTGTTTGGATAATTTTTAGTCAGCTTGCTGTTCCTGTTTCCTATTTAAAAATAGTAATAATTTTCGAAGTTGTACTTTTAGCGTGTTTAAGAAAAACGTTTTTTTTTTAAGAAGCATGCACTTAGAAATGCAAAACGGTTGTTGTATATATTTTTTTTCTATTGCAGTAAAAGTCTTAATAAAGAAGTTCCTTAAATATTTTGTTTTATTAATATTTAAAAATCATTATTAATATGTAACAGGAAAAGCGGTTATCCAAAAATCGGTAAGAGCGGTGTGCGAATCGATAATCATCTTTTGACATCACTAATTACGGTTTTAGCGCACCAAGTACATCACTTATTGTACTACGATTTTACGTCATACGTTATATATATTACTACTCCATATGTGAGAAAGAGTCAGAGCTGAGACTAAATCCGTTTTAACGAATGAAACGGGTGAGAGGCAGATAGTTTTTTATGAATGAGAATGTAAGTAGCTATAGTGCTATTTTGCACCCCCCCATACCACCGAAAATAGGCTCGCGCCAATGTATGAATCTCAACCATCTATTTTATAGTTAGTAATCTATGATACAGATTACAGACTGGTAACTGGTTCGTCAGTTGTCAATTTGTCATTTTGTTTGCGATTGTAGATGTAGAAAATTTGCTCAGCTTTTCATAGACGTGTTTCATACCATATGTCCTAAATAATTTCTATATAACTTCTAGGTTAACTGTATGTTATCAATTTAGTATTTTTTTTATTAAACAATAAATTCAAATGATGGAAATCTCATTTAAAGGTAAACGGATCTTAGTGACCGGTGCTGGGCAAGGTTAGTATAATTTTAAATATCGAATACGTAAATGAATAAATATCATATTCACAAGTAACTTTTATTGCCAATTATACTTCTGTTAAGTGGTCGGAAATTTTTGTGTAATTATTATCAGGTATTGGAAGAGGAATAGCAGTTGAACTATGGCGAGCCGGAGCAAATATAGTTGCGTTATCTCGTACGAGAAGTCACCTAGAAAATTTGCAAATGGAATATCCTTCTATTGACATTGTCGATGTAGACATAGCTGATTGGGACAAAACAAGACAAGTAGTGGAATCCTTAGGGCATTTTGATGCATTGGTAAATAATGCTGCAGTGGCTGTATGTGAGCCTTTTCTTAGTTGTTCTGCGGCTAGCTTTGACATGTAAGTAAAACTTGTTTCTTGAATCTAATTACTCTTGACACAATTAAATACATCATCGTCATCTTCCTGCCCTTATCCCACTCTAAGTGGGGTCGGCACAACATGTTTTAAACATGTCACATGATTTAGCTACGTTTTTTACGACCGGAGGCCTGCCTGGCATCAACTTACCTTAGTCGTATTTTACGACTCCTCGGTAAGAAAGAGGGTGGTCTATTTTACTAAACCGGATACCACATGGCGGGTCAACTTACTTTAGTCGCCTTTTACGACACCTTGGTAAGAAATGGGGTTGGTCTATTCTACTCAGCCAGATACCACACGGCGAGTAGGCTTACTTTAGTCGCCTTTTACGACACCTCGGTAAGAAATCAGGGTGGTACTATTCTATTCAGCTGGATACCACACAGCATATAATTAAATTATTATATTAATTTTTAATACCTAAAGAAATGATAACTATTCTTATTTATGGATGTTTGTTGATAAGAACTATCTGTCACACTGGGGTTAAGTATTATCACTTTATATTAGTGATAAATAATAAGATAAAGAAAGAATTGACAGGTTAAGTGTCATAATAATAAAGTAAGATTATAAGATTATAAAGAACTACTTGTTCATTATTTAGAACAACAGAATCGAAAGTCACTGATACCTAATCTGTGTAAGAACCTAAGAAAAAGATTATGAGTATCAGTATCTGTAACAAAAATGCACATATCCGAGTTCATATAAGAATCTAACATAATGCATTATACATGAATTGATAAAAAATGTTTTTTAATTAAAAGACATAAAATTCAATATAATATAAACAAGCCATGTGGTATCTGGCTGAATAGAATAGTCACCACCTTCATTTCTTACTGAGGTGTCGTAAAAGGCGACTAAGGTAAGACGACCCGCCGTGTGGTATCCTGTTTAGTAGAATAGACCACCCTCTTTCTTACCGAGGTGTCGTAAAATACGACTAAGGTAAGTTGACCTCAGGCAGGCGGCTGGTCGTAAGCATCGCAGCCATCATGTTTGTAACATGTTGTGCTGACCCCCACTTAAGAGTGGGATAAGGGCAGGAGGATGGATGAAAATTTATTATTAAACCAACATAATTACACATGTATTTAAGTTATGTTTCTACTGTGGTATATATGTTGGACTATTTGGAAATTAACAATTTCACATTGATAGGAGTTTACTCTTGTACTCAAAAAAACAAATAAACAGAAATTGATGGGTCTTGTTTTATGTTAACAGGACCTTTGATGTTAATGTAAAGGCAGCTTTAAATATAAGTCAAATAGTTGCAAGAAAAATGGTGGAAAACAAAACTCGAGGTGCCATAGTCAACATTTCTTCACAAGCTTCTAAGGTATAGTTTATATACTCTTCTTTGTTCTGTAGTGTGCTGTTGTCACACATAATCTCAGCTATCAACTCTTATATTTAACTAACATAAGCCTTAACCTGTAATTAAATGTCTTGAGAAAATATTGACTTAAATCCTCATGATAACACAACATGATAACTTTTATAGCTTATTGTTATGTAATTTGTACATTGAAATGTTTATGCTAAACTCATAAATTAGTGCAAAATATTGAATATGAAGAGTTTATTATTTTTTAAATATAGCAAAGCATAAAGTTTATGGCATTTAAGCCGTGTGGTATCCGGCTGAGTAGAATGGACCACCCTCATTTCTTACCGAGGTGTCGTAAAAGGCGACTAAGGTAAGTCGACCCGACGTGTGGTATCCGGCTGAGTAGAATGGACCATCCTCATCTCATACCGAGGTGTCGTTAAGGGCGACTAAGGTAAGTTGACCCACCATGTGCTATCCAGTTTAGTTGAATAGATCACCCTCTTTCTTTCCGAGGTGTCGTAAAATACGACTAAGGTAAGTTGACGTCACACAGGCGGCCGGTCGTGTAAAAACGCGACCAAATCATGTGACAACATGTTTATTATCTCATTTCTCTCTTATTATGAAGAAAAATTATGAAGACGAGACAAGTAAAGCACTAAAATATTTAGTGCTTTACTTGTCTCGTATTTTTTATCACATATATTTTTTATCATCACATGTTTAATGTTACCTGATATAAACAGAATACACCTAAAGATAAACAACAACCTTTCTTGTTTGGCTTAAATTTATTATAAATACTAGATTTTTTCACTCATGCATTTATTTACAAATTAATTTACATTATTAAATATTTTCTAAAACATACAGGAAAAAAAACATTTAAAAATATAAAAAAAAATTGATATCCACGGAGAGCGGAGAAAGGACCAAATACTAGATTATTATTATTGATTTATATCTAATACAATTTAACAAAACAGTTGCAATAGTCTGGTCGTATATATGTAGGTTATAAATATTTCATACACATTTTTCATGAGAATATTCAAAGATAAATTTTTAGTTGATAATAAGTTATTAAACCACCTTCACACTGCATAGTATTTTCTAATATCTATTTTAGAATAACTCAATATAATTAATAAGTTTGTATGAAGAATAAAAGCCAGTCATAAAATAAAACAATCATAAAAAGGTTTTTATTTCCAGGCTGCATTGAAGGATCATGCTATATACAGTACATCAAAAGCTGCCTTAGATGCTTTAACACGTGCCATGGCCTTGGAGCTCGGTCCACATGGAATCAGAGTTAATGCTGTCAATCCAACTGTTATCATGACTGCAATGGCTAAAGTTGGCTGGTCTGATCCCAAAAAGAGTGCAGAGATGTTAGCCAAAATACCACTAGGAAGGTAAATGTGTTTTTCAAGTTTTATATGGCTTTAACAGTATTGTATAATATATAATATATAGAACTATATTAAAATATTGGCTATCTGTTCATCATAATAACAACAGAAAATAATCATTGACATTTTTGATGCTTGACAAAAGAGTCTCAGAACTTAGCACTTAAATGATATTGTATTTTATTTCCTTGTATAAAAAGATTTTATTTATATAAAAATGTTTTTTTTGTATATAATAAAAAAAAAATTATTTAATAAGAAAGATTTTATAAGAAAAAATTTTCCTTTATATAAAAAGTATTTTTGAAGTAATAATTTAAAATTAGTCTGAGTTTTTTACCTCTTGCAAAAAAAGTAAATTAAAAACGTTAGATTTCCACTGATTTTTAGGGATAAAAAACTATACTCTAGTAACTATATTTACTTGAAAAATATTTCATTTAGAGATAGATTATATTAAAGATATAATTTAAATTAAAAAAAAAAACGATTTAATTTCAGATTTGGTGAAGTATCAGAGGTGGTGAATGCAGTTGTTTTTCTGTTGAGCGAGAAATCGACTATGATAAACGGTGTAGAGTTGCCCATCGACGGCGGTTTTCTTGCTACTTAATATTAAAGTATTGCAATACCAAAGAAATAACGCTTGAAATGTCTATATCAATATTTTTTAATAAATTTTATCTAAGATCTGTTTATTGCTACATTTTATTGTTGATATTTATAAGTACCAAAGAATGAATGCCTTGTTTGTGTTATAAGTAATCATGTTAACTTACGGAAAATTTGTATAATAATTGTGCTAGCTACGTAGTGCTAATATACAATAAAACAAGCCTATTATAAATAAATAAACAAACGTTTGCCATTGGATAATTCCGTATACATCTAAAGATTACGAATTGCCATAATTTTAAACTCGCATGTAGGTTATTACATAACTTTCTTAATACGCTACTCTAGATAAATTTATTTTCCTATTATTTTCGTTTGATGAAGCAATGTATTAAAAAAATACTAGATTAATGGTGGGTTTTAGGTATCTATCTTGAAAAATATCTTCTTGTTTTTTTTTTGTTATTTAAGAGCCCTACTATTTCACCGGAATATTCATGAAAAAGGATATATTTTTTTTACATTTAAATATTAAATTTTTTTAACTTACTAATTTTACAAAATTAATAGTCACAAAAATTTGTCCACCTTGTTCGTTTTTGTGATTAAAACATTTTTGTCGCCTTATGGAAATGAACTACTAATTCATAAAAAGTAAAAAAAAAAATTGAATTCATCCTAGTGTTCCAAAAAATCTTTCTGATTGAAATATATATCTGATTCATTATTGACAACAGTATCACAAATGGCTTATATTTGTTGCTTCTGAATATAAATGTATATCATTTATATAAATAGATATTAGTGATAACCTAATATTGACTGTTTTCTATAATCATAGATATCGCCCTATCCGAAGAATAAAGTTACATTTTGCCAAGTATAAGCATAGGAAATGTGACTTAATTCTATATTCTTCGGATAGGGAGCTGATACGAATTATTGCAATAATAATTATAGCAATACATTGAATTGTAAGAACGCTAATGTTACACTAAGTAATAACTTAGTTATTATTAATGACAGACATCAAGGGCAAACGATTTATGATAAACGCATTACATACTTTTGCTTACCCAAGTAATCTGTGCATTTAGTTATATAAAGTGTTTTTATTTTAAGAATAAAATTGTTTGGAAAATAGTCTTTGTATATTATTTATAATCACCGAAATTTATGTTAAAAAAATGTTTTTTTTACCATACATAAAAGGATAAAAAATAATCGAATCTACAACAATTACCACTACACGAAATAAAATAATTTATAATTTGTCTTTAATACTCCATATGAAGACATTATTATAATGCTCAATATATACAAACGTTAAATTAAATTTCCCCTTTAATTGTTTTTTTGCCATGTAAATACACCGAATTAGTAAAGGCGTGTGCACGAATATAAAGACATAAGACAGCAACCGGTTATTAATCATTGTTACATGTTTCAAGTACAACCTCTTTTTTATAGTTAGTTGATAATACAAAAAAAACAGTGCTCTTCATTATGTGTTATTGAGTTGTTGAGAAAGAGTAAATGGGTTGACTATTGAAGAAATTGCTTTTTATTTATTGAATTAGTATAAAGGAGGAATACCGTTTTTATATCTCATTCCTTTAACGACCTGAAGTATTAGTCTCACAATGCAGAGGCATCTAGGGAAATCACATGCCATGCTATAGCATGAGACGAGAAGTTTTGGTACATTCGCGTACTGTACTGAAGAAATTTTAAATAATAGAGATAATGACGTATAAATAAGGTCGGAATTAATTTGTTCACGCACGTATGCCATGCCGTACCCTCTGTAGACTCAAGACGGAATGAGTTATGTTCTGCTGGAGTGAATTAAAAAAATATATATACCAACAGTGTTCAATGGCGATGATTGTACTAATATTTTTTTAAATATGGAATCTGATGATTCGATTACATATTTAAAAAACTACTATTTAATACTATAGGAAACCAGTAGTATCAAAATTGCAAATATCGCATCGTAGTTTGTATAGCATTATAATTTTATCATCACTAATTCAACAATTCCCTTATCCATTATCTTTAAAAACATGATATTGATACGTCGAACCGTCAAAGTATTGGACGAAAACATTATTATATTATATTACATCCGCCACGAAACTATATACGAAGTGTGTCTGTGAGAGTCATTTCTTCGATTAGTCACTGCGGTCCATTGCTATGTTGGATTAAATTAAAGCTGGTAACCGTTAATAAAAATATCACAGACCAAATAGTGTTTTAAAAAATTGTTATAACTCTTAAGTCTTCAGGTATTATGTCGATATAATAAATATATCTTACAATATAATAAATACTTCTATACTAGAAAATCGTTAAAATATATTTAAATACTATTTTTCTTACATACTGCATTGGAATATCCGTTCTTAATTGTAATTGACGCGAACAAAATCACGAGTACGGAGTAGTTTTGAAAGATCATACCTAATTAAGTGCTAGGCGAGGGTCGAACATAGCGATAAGAATGTATAATATACATTTAATAAAGATAAGGGAATATTTTTCGGATCGGTATTAAACTGAGGATTCTAATTGAAGATGGACAAATACTTTGAAGGGAAAAGGTTTCTCGTCACTGGAGGGTGCCAAGGTAGGTTTATTTAATTTATAGAAAAAATTGATTAATATTCAATATTATAGTCTTGCTATAATAGTTTTTTTTAATCAATAATAAAATCGATAAGTATGTGTATTTATTTTGCCGTTACTTAAATCTAATACATAATGAAACAATATATTTATATGCTTTTAAAAAAATGTATATTTTATTTTTTATGAATTTCTCCGAAAATGAATTTTTCCGGTTTCTACGAGTTTGGACTACTGCAGAGAATAGGCCCTCTCTCTTGGAGAGAAGGCCTCTTGGATAGTAACAGGCCGCTACTTACTTATGTGGATGACTCAACATTTTTTGCAGGAATTGGTAAAGGCACCGTTATTGAATTGTGGCGTCTAGGCGCTAATGTCGTCGCTCTGTCGCACCAAGCGGAGAACTTAGCAAAAATAAAAAGCGAATACCCTTCAGTAGAAACGGCATGTGTGGATCTTGAGGATTGGGATGCAACTCGGAGAGTGGTGGACTCACTAGGAATATTCCATGGATTAGTCAATTGTGCAGGATTTGTCGTTCCTGAGTCGCTTTTAGAATGTACACAGAATATTTTCGACAGGTAAATTATCTCAAGTTAGTGTCCTAAATTAAAACCGGCGTGTGGTATCCGACTGAGTAGAATTGACCAACCTCATTTCTTACTGAGGTGTCGTAAAAGGCTACTAAGGTAAGTTGACCCACCGTGTGGTATCCGGTTTAGTAAAATAGACCACCCTCTTTCTTATCGAGGTGTAGTAAAATACGACTAAGGTAAGTTGACGTCTGGCAGGCGCCCGGTCGTAAAAACGAAGCCAAATCATGTGACAGCATGTTTGTAACATGTTGTGCCGACCCCACTTAGAGTGGAATAAGGGCAGGTGGATGATGAATGTCCTAAATTAAAAGGCTATGTGTAGAAATGTCCTTGCTTATTAAAGACATAAGATGACGAAGACGAAGACAAAAAATGACTTAATTGATAGAACTCCAGCTGTTTAGATCTATAATCACAACTGAATCTGGTACCAAATTACAACCGAAAACTTAAATCTATCCTGCGTTATCATTAGAATACCTTAATACAATGCTGGATTATAATATTGCAACTTAATAAAGTTAAATGCATAACTAACAAATTTAAAAAGAGAATAAAACCGTAAACTTTATTTTCACTATAAAAAATACTAAATTACACACAACCTAGGTAAGAATAGTATAATCGCTAAGTTGATCTCTAACTATTGTCGGCTTCGTATTGAATTGAAATTAATGAGTTTTAACATTGCAGGACAATGAACGTTAATGTAAAAGCCATCCTTAACGTCACACAGGTCGTAGCCAAAAAAATGTTAGAAAACTCAATAAAAGGCTCGATAGTCAATATATCATCTCAAACATCTAAGGTATGTTAACGCACACACTATACAATAACACGATATAATAGGAATACCACAATTCCCGTTCCGAGATGCACTTCTCTTGAATGACGAACAAAGACTGAATGCCACTGAAACTATAGAGTTCATAAGTTGATATGATAAACAAAAAGAGCTCTGAAAGTTTGACGATGTGATCGTGAGCTTCTCTCCGAGAGTCCATGGGTTCAAACTCCAGGCATGCACCATTGAGTTTTTCTCTTAAAAAGTATGAGCCTAATTGATATTTGCAATTTATCATCGGTGAATAAAAACATCGTGTAGCAACTTGCATATCTCTGGAGAATCCCTACGATATATAAATAAATAAATATATGGGACACTTACACAAACGGTCGTCCGTCCCCAAAGTTAGTAACTTAATACCTGTGTTATGGTAGACAGACAACTGGTGAATATATACTTATATAATTTATAGAATTAGGCGTTACTTTGCGAGGATCCATAATACAAAAGTAATAATAAAATTATTATAACTTTTATATACTTATATATTTTTTAAATACAAATATACACCAAGACTTGAAGACCAACAAATTCATTTATAGAAAATATTGGCCCTGGGCGGGAATGAATCCGCTACCCGCGGAACTGAAGGCAGGTTCACTACCCACTGCTCCAACGGGCCAGTCAATGTATTGCTACCAATCCGCATTGAAGCAGCGTAGTCAGTCAAAGCTCCATAACTTCTCTCCATAAAAAAGAAAAGAGGCCCATTCCCAGTAGTAGGATGGTAACAGGCCGTTACTGTACGCGAAAATAATGTTTGCTCGATATCACGTTTCATTTCAGGCAGCAATAAGAGACCATGTAGCATATGCTGCATCTAAAGGTGCCGTTGACTCTATGACTCAAGTGATGGCTTTTGAGTTGGGACCACATGGAATAAGGGTCAATGCAGTAAACCCAACCGTTGTCATGACTGAACTTGGCCGACGCGTGTGGTCAGACCCTAATAAAGCTCAATATATGCTTTCGAAAATTCCTTTAGGAAGGTGAGAAGAGATAAATATTCATAGAATTAAGCTGAGGTAGCCCAGCGGTAATACCGTGCGACTCTTTCGAGGACGTCACGGGTCCAAACCCAGGCAGACACCAATGAGTTTTACTGTTAAAACTTGTGTCTAATTGCAATGTATCACACGCTTCTTGGTGAAGGAAAACATGTGAGGAAACCTGCATATCTCTAGAGAATTCTGTAGATATGTGTAACCTACCAATCCGCATTGGAACAGCGTGGTAGGTCTTAGCTCCAATCCTACTCTCCAAAAACGGAGAGAAGAGGTCTATTCTCAGCAGTGGGGAACATGCCGCTACTTACTTTTATAGAATTATTCATATCTACTGAGAGTTAGCTATTTCAATAATTGACAATAATAACATTTCAAGAACTCTTTATTAAACCTGCCAGTGGTTTTTAACGAGAGTTCACAAAAATATTTTACGGAGCCGGATATGAATAATTTTTAATTTACAGATTTGCAGAGGTCCAAGAAATAGTGAACGCAATAGTTTTCCTTCTGAGCGACAAAGCGAGTATGATCAACGCCGTTCATCTCCCAGTCGATGGAGGTTTCCTTTCAGCGTGATACAATAAATGAATAATACAACAAATAGGTTTTATTTTATTTAGTTTATTGTGCCAAAGGAATCATACATACTGGACGTAGAAAACAATGCAAGCATAATAAATTTCCTTAAAGCATAATAATATGCTAAGCTACACGGGCCAGCATTATACAGATTGCTTAAAGAAACACGATCACATAAGTAAACGAAACATCGTTGAGATACATGAACATTTGACATATTAGTATAACATACTTATTATTGGAGGGAACACACTCAACCCCTTCCATTGCGCTAATTTTAGAATTTATTTACTTCCTTAAAAGCTTCATTGTCTATTACCCTTAATCTACGCCTCGCACCGTTCCCTCCTTTTAGTCTCTGGCAGGGGTGTTTTTTGTATCGATATAGCGCATATATAGAAATCCGATAAAGTCAATAATATCGATATTCAAAATATCGTATGGTCAATAGAATTTGAGCTCGAAATAACGAAAAACATACTTGACAATTAATTTACAAATTTTAATTTTGATTAGCGCAGTCGGATTTGTATATACTTAAAATGTATATATGTATCCGAATATATGTATGTAGTTTAGTGAAAAAATTAAACGTTAAATATATACAACGTAACCGAAAAGTCATATTTTCTATACACTTCTCGTTTATTAATTTAGTACACACAGGATATTCTGGAACTTAAGAAATTCTCGAAATAATATTTATATAAATATATCATTTAAAGTTTCAAGCTTTCAAATATCGAGATATAATGATATATCAAGTTGTCAGAGACTTATGTACATTGGTATAATAATTTCTTTTATCGATATTCGATATTTATGGAACATCATATTCTCGGGATCACTGATGTCTAAGATCAATTTAGGAGCTTATTAGAGTAATATGATGTACACGACAACGCTCGGCTACAGTAAAAAATGATGGCAATCGATATATATTAAAAAGACATTAGCAAAAATTATACCACTTTAAATACTACAACATTCACGTAATTATTTTCACTACCTAGGATATTGTAAAAAACAGTGTACCTGACTTACCTAATTAACCTTACAACTTAGACATCAGTGTTAAAATTATTATATACAAAATTAAGTCGATAAAGTCTTTCATCGGTCAGCGGACACTAAACTCGAGTAATAAGCATTGTCTTATAGGAAAGCGTCCATTGAAATGCACTGTGAAGCACTGTGTTATCGCTGTTTGATTCACACTTATCCGCTATAGGATAGGCCCGATGTTTTCCCTGTGATACACTGGAACAGTCGGACTCCGAGAGGCCAAATTTCGCTCCTACTGGCATAATTCCCAGAGCAAAATTCGTTATCCCTGCAAGGGTTCATATACAAACCTAACCTGGCTAACATAAATGTGTCTATATGTATTAGTTAAACAATATCATTATAGTATATTTGGGTAGTTATTAATATACTAACATTTCAAAATACCTAATATCTGTCATACTAACATAGTTATATGCCAATAGTATAAAATTGGCACCCAAATATAAACAGTATAAGTTACAGAAAGAAAACGAATCCTATTGCGGTAATATAAATGAAATTTTTTACACATACATGGATAATGTAGAATGAAAAAAAAATGCTAAAAATACTGTTGACTAAACTTAAGAATTACATTGAAGTCGATAAAGTAACTGGCATACTCTGCCTTAACAGAATACAACATAGTTTGTTATGATTAATTCACAATAATATTTTCGATGTGCTATATTTAAAAAAAAAAACAATCTTATGTGGACTTTATTTAACAACTAAAACCTTATGGAATAACTTAAAAGCAGGAAATTATTTTCCCACATTATCAATTTAATCTTTTAACAAAATACTAATTTAAATATAATATAATATTTACATAAAATTGAACCTAATTCTCAGTCATATTAGAGATGGATGGTATACACCAATAATATTTGCACACATCCAATCTGAGAACGATAACTTTAATTATTAACACATATTATACAAGTATATTGCCACAGATTAAATGCAATCAAGTGTCACATTAGGCAAGGCTAAAGTTTTTTATTGCCATAGTATTTTCTTTTTTTTTTCAAGATAAATGATACAATACGACCTTTATTTATATTTATTAGAGACTATAAAAGATACACAATATACAAGTTACTACAAACTTTAAGATAGACAACGTTATTTCAATAACGTTAATCTTTTTCCGCTATCGTCTTTTGGTAAGGATGATTTAAGGGAATCACGTGGAATCCATGCTATAAATTGGTAAAACATATTTTAAATATTTATTTCGTTAAATTTTTCAAAAATGATTCGTCCTTCCTTTATTTAATGTTACATTTCGAAGCACGATCTCAAAAGAGTTTGTAATACCTTGTTATTACTCTATTCGATGCAAATTTAAATAATTACAATTAATTTTCTTACAACATTAGCTACTGTATTGATCTCGGAAATAAAATTAAAATAGAATTTTATTTGAAACTAAAATATTACAATGTAAGAGACCAATATCAGGAATCCCCCATTGGTATCACCAAAACAAGCTTAACACATATGAACTCTAAAGCATAATAACGCAATAACAACGTCATCAATAAAATCATCGTAAATTATATCATTTTAGTCTTAATGATAGCCTGAATTGATATTTAACTTTAGAATAACCAATTATGTGTAGAATCAGAGTTCAGAATATTTATGTTTTTGTTGACATATTCTTTTAAGTTGTTAATTGAAGAGACAAAAGTTTAGAATTAATACACAATTGGGCTATAGCCGTGCCGTTATGCGTTAATTTACAAATTTAAATTTAACATCGTGAACTGATGTCACATAATAAATTGTATTATTATAAAAAAATATAGGCCTTGCCTTCTTGCGTCTTTGCATTCGCAAATTAGTTTAAAACTAATTTAAAATCATAATATGACCCGGAATAATAAGTGTAACCGGTCTATAACAAAGCTAACATAAGATACAGAGGTGAAAGATTTTGGTAATTCACATGAGATCAAAGTTATTTAGACGACGTGGACAGCTTATTATATAAGGGATGTGACCTGTTGCTGACAATTGAGAAATATCAAAAAATTAGTCTTCCATCCTATTGAAATGTGAAAATTTTCATTTTCTGATAGATAATCTTAGTTAGAATAATAACGTAGAAATGGCTATCTTTCCAGATATAACTTACCTAATTAAAACTATGGCAGTGGCTGGACGATTCAAACTGATTGTATACACACACAGAACTTAAGATTTTATTTAGATTTAGGAAACCTTATGTTTAGTACAATCAATTTCAAATATGTGTGTCCCGAAATAGATATTACTGAAGCTGCATCAATTTTTCAGGAGAGCATAGTATGTTGTTTTGTTTCAATTATTAATAGAAATAGATCCGTAATATAAAAGTAATAATAAATTATTTTGTTATATTCCGCGATAAAGCAAATAGAAAATATATGTAATGCTAAATAACAGAGATAGACTCCACGACAAAGTCGCAAGGCTTTGCGATTACCTTGGTGTCTCTCTCCTGGTGCTTTGGTTGCGGGGCGAAACGATTGTTGAATTTTTGATAGTGAATACTATTCCAGAGCTTGTATATTGTAGTGATGGTGGAAGTATTTTTTGTGCATACAACATTCTTACGAATCCTGCATGTATAAGGAATGAAAACAGTCATATACTCTACATTGAGCATTACATATATTTTATATTCGCTTTATTCCGAATTATAGCAAAATAACATTTTTACTAACATTGTTTCAATAAATTTTATATTTTACCTGCAATTCTATTTTGTTATAAACATAACTTAATAATTCTTTATTTAAAAATGAAAACTCATTTAAAAGTGCTTGCCGATTATAAAAATATTACGGTTATCAAAATTTAGACAATATCAATACGGTCAAATTTATTATCGGAGTATTTTCGTCTCTCCCATATATGTTTACACAAGCATTAATCATATATTAGTAAAGTATATGTGTTGTGGGTGAAACTGTATACAGTGGGAGTCGTTTTCTCAAATAAATATTTGTTATATAATATATAGAGAGAATTTCTTTTTCAGACAGGCTTCTTATCTTATATTCATGCCTTTGTACTGAAAATACTGCATGGAGTTAATGCGATATAAAAGGTTTTAACTGAATAAAAATCAGTTCTATTGTAACATTGATTAGTTACACAAAATTTAATGTATTTTAAATTCATATTTTTGTTGTGCCATATCACTTATGAGTGAACTTTTGTAAAGTTTGTACTTTATAACTTGTTGATTTAATTTTATGGGTTTATTGCCACAGCTGAATTATACACCAATATAAACCTTACAATTTTTGACCCTCTTTTTTTTTTCATGATAGTTTTCTTAAACCTGCTCTTAAGAAGTCATAAAAAAGATTTCTGTAACATATAAAATGTTTCCTTAAATGTTTTATCTCTATCCAATAATGTTATTCTTATAAAGAAAATTACAAAAGAATTCAATCAATTTGTTTAAGGTAACGTGATTAGCGTTTACAATTGTATGAAATTTGATATGATTTTAAGATGTGTATTTTATAAATGACAATATATTTGACACATTTATTTGACATTGACTGTACAAACTTCATCAAATGAACATGGAAGACAATCCGATTTTGAAAGTAAATTAATAATATTGCACATAAATCTAAAACACCCATCTTGAATTAAATAATAAAACAAAGCAGCAAATTATAACTCTAAAGTGAAATAATTGAAGATAAGAATGGGTTATTAATCTTTATATTGAATACAGAGAAAACATCATGAATTGATTTCATTCTAATATATTCTTTAACATATAGGGCCATTTAGAAGAACGAGGTTGTGTCAAATAAATGCATTAAAGTGAAGTCATCTGTAAAAAATTCAAAACGTCCACGGACATCCCGAGCCTGCGATCTAAAACCGACACCCGATTAACACCTGAGACAAAACCGCTAGTCCCATTCATATATTCACATATCACTTAACATCTAAATACAACTGAGCATAAAGTACAATAGACGCGCTACGCTCAAAGGAGTCACATCATAACAAAACAGCGCGACCGAAATAAATCCGGTGCGCTCGTCAGATTTGCCTAAAAATAATTTACAATATATGAACGTTATCATGAATGCGTACAAAATTAATTCTTAGGTTTTGAAGTGAAAACTTCTATAGTCCGCGTATTTTTACATATTAGCGCTCCTACGTCACGCTCCCCTGCGCGACATATTACGGCCTACATCCGTAGTACGTTCAAGTGGTTTGGCATAGTCGTCACTCCTGTCGTATGGCTTTAAGCGGCCGTGTTTATTTTTCTTTATAACTTGAACATGCTCCGGGCGCGGTCCGCTCGTGTCGGATGTCGATAGAGTAATGATCGTACCGTGGTGGCGACGGTGCGGCGCGCGGGGCGGGCGGCGGTGGCAAGGGACGCGCAGGGAACTCCCTCACCGCCACTCAGCAATGGCCGCGACAGTCGTGCTCGGCTGAGCGGTGGTGCCCGCTGCCGCTGTAACATATCGATCGTTTCGGTTTCATGCGGAATGTTGACCTCCATAGAGACCTCGACCTCCCTACCACTGCGCATCTCTTTAAGCGCTTTTCGAAGTCAACTTTGAGAAAGCCGAGGTTCAGCAGAACCCACTTTTAGGGTTTATATGTGAATTAAGTAGATCTTTTTAAAATTTAAAATATATATGGGACATTTACACACACGGTCGTACGTCCTCAAAGTAAGTAGCTTAGTACTTGTGTTATGGGTGACGAACAACTGGTGAATATATACTTATATAATTTCTAAATCCATACTTAAATACAAATATACACCCAGGCTCAAAGACCAACAAATTCATTTATAGAAAATGTTAGCCCTCGGCGGGAATCGAAGCCCGCGGAGCTGAAGACAGGGTCACTACCCACTGCTCCAACGAGCCAATCGAATGATGTATGTAAATGATACCCTATTAAATTAACTTTACTTCAAGTCAGGCCATTTGTAGATGACGGAAATTAAAATACGTGTCACTTCTTAGTGTGTTTTATTGCGACTGAAATTACATTATTATACAAGTAGCCGGCGGGCGCAGCCACCTATTAGCTTACATAGCATTATTACCTTTTGTCCCTACACCACTTTTAAGAGTGGCTTCCACTTACATCCCTCTTAGGTCGGCTCACCAAAAAAATATAGGCGTCCAAAAAGCGTCCTATATGACCCGGACGATCAAATAACGATCGAAAACACAGACACATATAATACACGCAGACTGCGTCTTCGCCGGCGAAGACGGTCGTAGTTTTCAGACGTCGGGCTATTCGTAAGGCTAACAGCATAGTCAATTTGAAAAAAAAAATTGTTTCAGAATCATCGTAATTCGTAGTAGAATCGTAATCAAATTTCTAGCAACTATTTTAAGTGCTGTATTTTAAGTAAGTTCGAGATCAAGTGGGTATGGTCATGTAATGACGAGGGATGACAATCATCTGAACCAAAGAGTTTTTAATATGAATTTGGATAGATGACAACAGGAAGGCCGAAAAGGGTAAAGAGTAAAGACATATTTTGCCATTCCCACTTAGAATGGGATAAGGTTAAGTTAAATGATGATACTACAAATGCTTATAATAAACACCATCTACCAATGTGACTAATATGGAACCTCAATTTCGTTGATCCGTTTAAAAATGGGAGTAGTAAAATTCGCGTAGCTATTTCTAAGAATGCTTTACTGCATTCTTAGAAATAGAATCTCTGAATAACTATGCGAATTTTACAATTGTGAATTTATGTTTTGTATTATGACAGAATGGGATTTGGGGATGAAATACTTACTGTTTTCTTGCTCCTGATTTTGATCGTGGCGTCTGAGGGTGCGGTCATTGCCTGTAGGCGGACAGAATCCGCGTGGAAGTCCTGAAAATTTTTAAAATTAAATTTTAGAAGCAAATTTTTGAATTATAAGTTCCAGTTATTGAATAACAATAAAATACAACAAATCATAAAGTTAATTGAAGAAAAAGGCAAAACTTCTTGGCTTAAGGAATACTGTTATGTAGTAAAAGCAGATACTTTAAAAAAATGTATAACAAAAGAGAGGCGTGTGCTATTTATAGCTAAAGAACGCATAAATGTCTTATAGCATTCTTTAAGAATACTCTCTGACATTTTTTTCATTAGATTTCAATATTTTTATAATAATATACCAGGGTGATTCGGGATTTCGCTCGCGCAATTTAAATGTTAAAATATCCTGTCATGGTTATGACTTTTTTGAGTAAAGTTTATTTTTCTCAGTTCCCAAAGGAAAAACAGGTGTACTTTATTCTGTATTTGTTTTGTTAGCTCTGCATGCGGACACAGATTTCATAAATATTACTTCAGCAGTGAAGTAATAATGATGAAATTTGCACAATGTATGAGCTTATAAACCGAGCCAATAATACTAATATTATAAATGCGAAAGTTTGTAAGTCTGGCTGTATGTTTGTTACTCTTACACGACGAATTCGCTGAATCAATATCGAAGAAATTTTGCACAATTATTCCTTATACACCGAAATAACATATAGGCTAAAGAAATTCTGTAAATTCAACAGGAATGGGATGACATTCAAAAGCGCCATCTATTATCAACTACTGACTACTTTAAATTAAAGTACTTGAATTACTAGTATACAATATCAAGAAATTACGTGCTGAGTAACCACGCAATGTACAGATTATGTTGCCACCTGTTACTATCCCACTGCTGAGAATAGGCCTCTTCTCTCCGTTTTTGGAGAAAAAGTTTGGAGCTAAGACCTATTACGCTGCTCCAATGCGGATTGCTAAGTTACACATATCTCCAGAATTCTTTAGAGATATGCAGGTTTCCTCACGATGTTTTCCTTCTATGAAAAGCGTGTGATAAATTGCAATTATCAATTAGACAAAAGTTTTAACAGAAAAAGTCATTGGTCTGCCCGGGTTTGAACCCGTGACCTCCTCGAATGAGTCACACGGTGTTACCGCTGGGCTACCACAGTTTGTATGTATGTACCGAGTAATACGTACCAAACTTGAGCATATTCCAGTCATAAACGAAGTCATAAGTGAAACCTTGTCGATGGAAAAGTGTGCGAAAAAGTTGGCGCAGATGGCCGTAGTCAGGCCGGTCTTCAAAGCGTAGTCGCCGGCAATATTTGAGATACAGCTGGAACTCGATGGGATGATTCTGTAAAATAATACTTTAGTTATTCAATAAATCATAAGTAAGTAGCAACCTGTTTCTATCCCACTGCTGTGAATAGGCCTCTTCTCTCCCTTTTTGGAGAAAGGGTTGGAGCTAACACCTACCACGCTGCTCCAATTCCAGATTGGTAGGTTATACATATCTCCAGAATTCTCTAGATATGTAGGTTTCCTCACGATGTTTTCCTTCACCGAAAAGCATGTGATACAGCAGTTAGACACATAAGTTTTTAACAGGAAAACTCATTTCGAGGAGGTCATGGGTTTGAACCCGTGACCTTCTCGAAAGAGTCGCACGGTGTTACCGCTGGGCTACCACAGCTTCAATAAATAAATCATACACAATATATATTTTTTTTACATATATACAGACTAAACATATTTTGACAATCCCCAACAGGCTTTTTTAAGTATCATTTTATTATTTTTAATTTTTATATTTATTACAGCGCCAATCTGCAATAAAGATATCAGTTGAACCTTTCTAGTTAACCATAGACCGGTATAACAACACGAGATATACATATAGATACAATCTTTTTTTTTTTTTTTTATTCTCATTTAAAGAGCTTAGTCACTTACGTGACTATGTTGCTCTGGTAGGTAAACTTACACTAACTTAAAACTTAACTTAAACTTACACTACTTATATATTTCGCTTACTTATATTATGTCTAGTTACTCTATACATATATTTTGCCACGTCAGAAGTCGGAGTCGTCAAGCTAATGTTACACGACCCTAGTGTTCTATCTGTCTTAAAAGGTACATTTCGCACACATTCCACTAAAATATGATGTACATCTTCTATTATACCACAGTCTGGACAATTGGGTGATGAGACCTTTTTCATCAAGTGCGCAAACATATTCAGTGGAATGTGTCCGGAACGCAAACGGAAGGCGGTAACAAGATCTTGACGACTCAATCTACTGTCAATCAATGACGCATCATAGGGTTGTGGTTGAATAGTCTAGATACAATCTTAATTAAGCAAAAAATATATACACACGTACATAGCCACACACACAGCCACTCACATGCATGAACCAAAAACATGCTCACTCTATTATTTTTTTATACTGTAACGGTTCACTGTAAAGTTTAAGTTAGAACTGAAGCTCCTTAGTACAAGTTACTACGTGACCTAGTTAGGACGCCAGAAATTTTCTTATAAACATTTGTATAACATGATAGTATAAAAAAGAAAACTTAATGTGTGAAAATGTCTTAACATTTTAGACTAAGATTAGAATTATATACATGAAAGGTGGTCTGTAAATTGTGTGTTATAACTATTATCAAATAAATATTATTATTATAAAAGTAATAATAAAATTAAAATTATTTTGCTATAATCCGCGAAGAAGTAAAATAGGAAATATATATAATGCTAAATGTAAGTGGACAATCGGTTATCATACCTGATACATGCAGGATTCGTAAAAACACATGCACAAACCTCCACCACCGCCACCACAATACACAAGCACTATATACGTTGACTATCACAAACTCAACAATCGTTTCGCCCCGCAACCGAAGCATCGTCAGGAGATAGACTCCACGACCAAAATCGCAAAGCGAAGCAATACCCAAATAAGTTTAGTTATATACTAGTATATAACTAATATTGTTTGTTTGTGATAGTGAACGTTATAGTGCTTGTGTATTGTGGTGGCGGTGGTGGAGGTTTGTGCATGTGTTTTTACGAATCCTGCATGTATCAGGTATGATAACCGAATGTCCACTTACATTTAGCATTATATATATTTCCTATTTTACTTCTTCGCGGATTATAGCAAAATAATTTTAATTTTATTATTACTTTTGTATTATGGATCTCCGCAAAGTAACGCCTAATTCTATAAATTATTATTATTATATTATTAATTTCGTAACTGTATGGGTATTTATTTGTATGATAGAAATTTCTCCAGGTATAGGACCTGAAAACTATTGATATCTACTATTGAAAACTATTGTTAGAACACTTACATAATATAAGCTATCTATTCTTTCATTGGTAAAAATTAATGTAAATGTAATTGAATGAAAGAAAGGGTACTCAATAATACTTAATAGAAATTAATTAATTACGTAATGTTTAGAAGTTATAAAAGATGGTCGACCTAGTTTCTTGCTGGTTCTTCTCAGACAGCTTCATTAAATATAATTAATCCCTGACGTTTTAAACGTGCTTAGAAAATCGTCTTTGAATACAGATTATTTTGACTTGAATCAATTATTTTAACAAATAAAAAAATTATATTAATTCTAAGGTATCAAAGCTAAACCTCACTTTGCACAATTCGTCAAATGGTGTTGATAATTTCTTCTCTGATATTCTCTCGTATTTCTGGCGTTTGGTCGCTGCTTTGAGTCCCTGCCACGGTAGACTGCCGCGATTAAAATACATGAGGACATATCCGAGCGACTCCAAGTCATCACGTCTAGATTGTTCAATACCTAGGTGCGTGTTGATTGATGCGTATCTCGCTGTGCCTGAAACAAATCAAATATTGTAAATATTAAGCACCTGTTAATAGTTAATACCAAGGTTTTATAAAAATGTACTGGCAGAAAGACAAAGGCGTCAGAAAGTTACATGTCATAGAATTCTATTGTATATTTCCCGCAGTATTTCCGTACTTGTGTAGAACAACTATACCTATATAGAACATAACCTTTATACACACTCCATAGTTAGGTTGCAAAGGTATAATTGTATCTCAATAAACTATATACTTGGATAACTATATAACTTGGATAGATTCTATATATTTTAAGTAGTTCTTTAAACTCAAAGTAATTTCATTTTATAAATGGTTCTAGTGCTAAGCAGAAAAATAATGCAATCTATATGTGTGGATATACCTCTCTTTGAACCTGTACAAGACAGTAACGACTTAATGTAAATAGTATTAAGAATTATAATTTTAAAAGAGCAACCGTCGAGTTTCTTGCTGGCTCTTGTCGGTAGGAATAGCTTTCCGAACCAGCAGTAGAATTGACGATTCAAAAGTACTTGTTTACAAGTTTATTTGAATAAAGAATATTTTGAATTTGAAATTTTAATATATCATATCATTGAGAGGATTTCATCATAAAATATTTATATGTCATAGTCCAGACTCATTCCAATATAATTCTAGGATCATATTTCTAAGGACTCCTGATTGAACTCTCAAAAATGTAAGATAATGTATCAAACAAAATGGTTACAAAATAACCTAACCTGTTTGTACTTTGTATAAGTAACTCATGTTTAATTATATGTTTATGTGTCCATTAGTGTAATTAAAGTTATTTTAATATCATTAATCCCACTTATTTTAAACTACAATTTTACTTAATGTTGCCATTACAACAAAGTTCAAACACAGAAGTTCTCAACTCTCTTATAAGCAAAACATATTTCTCAATAGAAACATATTTAGGATGGAATAGGTAATTCTTTAAAGAAATAATACTAATTAACAAACAGTAAAGGAAATAAATAGTAACTCTATAATTATAGCACCTGGGTGACAGAGCCTTGCTCTGTAGTTTTTTAAAAGATATAAAAAAATATATAAAAAGAAAGAAGGCGCGGATTGAACTTTTTCGGTCCGCCCGTTACACATCGGCTATCGCAAAATTACGTATGACAGCTAAAAAAATCTTTGCTTTTAATTCTACATTATACCATATTTTACCCCTACATTATACCCCTAAATACTGAATTTCAAAAAAATCGTTTGAGCCGTTTCCGAGATTCAGAAAATATATTTATATATATACATACAAGATTAACTCATTTAAATACTAAAGATTAAAGAAATATTTATTAGTAAAATATTTTAAATACTTTTTTTTTCATCTTTATTTTTTTTAGGACTTTTTTTGCTTCATGGATATGTCAGTCCCATCGGCCATAAAATTAAATTACCAATTACAAACTAAACTAAATTACTTTCTTAAAAATATATTAACTAGTACCTTAAATATATCAGCCGATGGGTAAGAGAGAACACTAGTTAGAACTACATTGTTATAACTTAAAATTTTAAATACTTAAAATAACAATTAAATTTAATTAATTAAATCAAAAATTTATAATCAGAAATTTCAAGGGCATATATATAAATGAAATCTAATTCCTTTTTTCCTAATACTTTAACAGTTTATTATCCATATATTACAAGTCAAAATTTTAAAATACTCTGCCATTGTGATATCATTATCTGGTAAAGCATTTAAACGACAATAATATGTCACATACTCACCTGTCAGATTTTTGTTTTCTCTATATGGGATATGTTGATTTGTGCGTCCATCTTTGTACTTTTTGGCTAGTCCAAAATCTATAATGTATACCAAATTCCCTCTTTTGCCAAGGCCCATTAAAAAGTTATCTGGTTTAATATCTCTGTAAATATAGAGAACATTAGCATTGTTGCAAAATTAAGCATAATGTATGATTATGATTTCCTTATATACAAAAATTCAATATCTTTGTTCTTCTCATGCAATAAAATCAGATTTTAATTCTGTTCTATCCTACTAATATTAATAAATGCGAAAGTTTGTGAGTATGGATGTATGTTAGTTACTCTCTCATGGCGAATCCACTGAATCAATATCTAGAAATTTGGCACAAAAATTACTTATAAACCGGAATAACATATAGGCTATAGCAATAATGTTAATTCAATAGGAATAGGATGACATTAAAAAGCTCCACATTATCATCCTATCGCGCGACAACAATCCACACAAACGAAGATGCTGGTAAAAGCTAGTATACTATAATTTTGTGGTGTTCAATAAAGTATATAAAAATATAAAATAAAAAACAAATATGATCATGTTTTTGTGCCTTCTGTGTAAATATAATTGGTTACTTCTACAAATCACAAGTTATGATATAGATTTGATAATCTGATATAATTCATAGATATAATAGTTAACACATTGCAATGGTCCATAATACAACAGGAATGCAAATGCTATTTTGTTTTAGATTTATCACATAGCAAAATAATATTTACATTTTTGATTTGATTTTACATATTTTCTGACGTGGCTGAATAGATGTTGCTCATTCTGCTTCTTTAAAATATTTTTCTTAAATCTTGATAATGAAATAAAAATTTGATTATGAACATAATCAGCATGCGACAACAAATTTTAGTCAAATCTTCTCAATTTACGATTACAGACATAAATCTAACTAGAAATCAAACCTTGAGTTTGATTTAAAATCATTTAAAATCAATGCATAATGCATTAAGATTTATTTTATAATAAGTTGAATTTGAATACAAAGTGTATATTTATATTCAGTCTTAAATCAAAATAAGCATAATATCGCACCAGATGACTCTAACAATCTTGCTTGTGTGTAAACTCAATAAACAAATGCATTAGATAACAGTAAGATTTATAATATAAGATGGTCATATTCATAGCTGATAAGTTCACATCCCTGCATATTATAGTTCCGTTCTTATCTTTAACCTTTCAAAATGACCTGCGGTAATAAACATGCAGTGCTCCGACCATGACTCTTACAAGTAACTCCAAGTAGTATTAAAGTTCAATGTATACTAATTGGTTGGACCCTTTTGTACAATATTCCTATCCTTACCTATGTAGAATTTTAATACTTTGAATTTCTTACATTTAATAAATAAAAACAAGATGCTAATTTAATTGTATCAACTTAATATATAATATACTCTCAATTGTTTAAAGTAAAGTTTAAAAAGTCTATTCTGTTAAAAGCTGTTTTTTTGTATCCTATATGAAAGCTTTCATCATAAAAAATGTTGGTACAGCAGATAAGCCATAAAAGGTTAATGAAATACTTTTACATTTATCATATCAATATTGATCATCATCTTCCTGCCCTTTTTTTTATGTCAGGAAAACCCATTATGGGTCATCAACGCCCGACGGGGACGAGCGGCGGAAATCTTCCTGCCCTTACCCCACTCTAAGTGGAGTCGGCACAACTTGTTTTAAACATACTGTCACATGATTCCGATTATACCACCGGCCGCCTGCCTGATGTCAACTTACCTCAGTCGTATTTTAAGACATCTCGGTAAGAAAGAGGGTGGTCTATTCTACTAAATTGGATACCACATGGTGGGTCAACTTACCTTAGTCGGCTTTTATGACACCTCGGTAAGAAATGAGGTTGGTCTATTCTACTCAGCCGGATTCCACGCTGCGGATCATATCAATATTCATATTACATATAAATATTAAGTGCAAATGTTTCTACATGATGAGTGTGCCAGAATTCATGGCAAAAAGGTTGAGAAATCACAAAGAGATATAGATATAGGTAATTCTATTCAGTGAGAGCAAAAATGTATCTTTTTAATATAAGAAAAGGACAATCATAAAATCTTAAGTGATAGTGGTAACAATATCACTAAGCAAATATTATTTACCTATGCAGACAATCATCATTATGCTGAATCAAAAATATAATTATTTCCTTATACGTTAATGTATTTTATACAGTTATATTAGTAGTCTTTGTGTGTAGTTTATATAATGAGCAACAAGATACAGTGTGTATATGTGGTGCAATAATACATCTCTTCCTGCCCTTATCCTACTCTAAGTGGAGTCGGCACATTTTATAAACATGCTGTCACATGATTTGGCTGCGTTTTTAGGACATGCCGCCTGCCCGACGTCAACTTACCTCTGTCCTATTTTACGACACCTCGGTAAGAAAGAGAGTGGTCTATTCTACTAAACCAGATACCACATGGTGGGTCAACTTACCTTAGTCGCCTTTTACGACACCTCGGTAAGAAATGAGGGTGGTGCTATTCTATTCAGCTGGATACCACACGACGTAATATATATGGTAGATTTATATTCATTTTCAAAAGTAGGTATAATGCGTACTATTTAGACAAATGTGATGCAATAATTATTTAGGAAATATTTGTTACAAGTAAATGATTAAAACTAAAATGTTCACTATTAATTGTACACATAAATACCTATGAATAAAGTTCTTATAATGTATATGCTCAATACGAGTGATGAGTTGATCTGCTAGTATGAGCACAGTCTTTAATGAGAAACGTCTTGAACAGAAGTTGAAGAGGTCTTCCAATGAAGGACCCAACAATTCCATGACCATTACATTGTAGTCGCCTTCTGAACCACACCATTTTATTGCAGGGATACCAACTGTGAAATTATTAAAATTTATCATCATCATCCTGCCCTTTTCCCACCCTAAGTGGGGTCGACACAACATGTTATAAACATGTTGTCACATGATTTGGCTACGTATTATACGACCGGCGGCCTGCCTGACTTCAACTTATCTTAGTTGTTCTTTACTACACCTCAATAAGAAAAAGGATGGTCTATTCTACTTAACCGGATATCACATGGTGAGTAACTTACCTGAGTCACCTTTTACAACATCTTGGTAAGAAATGAGGGTGGTGCTATTCTATTCAGCCAGATACCACATGGCAGAAATTATTAAAATTTATATATTATGATTATATATGATATATATGATTGATTATTATTGATTAATAAATAACTTATTCACTTCATTTCTCCTTCATCACTATTGTTATCCCAAATGTTTTATGTTCAATATAAAATTTTGAAAGTAACCAAGTTAAGTAAATTATTATTTGTTACACTATTTATATGTTTCTTAAAAATGGGAATTTTACAACTGCTGTACTGTATTTAATTCCACAAATAAAACAAAATCAAAGTATCTATTACTTAAAAAGCATAAACTAAGTTACTTAAATATTTTTTTAATGATTTTCATGATTTTACTTGAAAATCTTTTATTTATATAAAAATTAATCATTAAAACTTAATATTAGTGTTGACTATGGGCTAATATTAATATGGTCATATTTTATTTTACTACTTAATAATTAAAAATTCCCCTGGGTATAAATATAACATATTACATATTTAACTTTCATATAAATTATTGCCAATATTGAAAGTTTCACAAATTTAAACTGCAATATTATTCATCACATATTTCAAAACTCTGATATAAACATAAAATCATTCATGTAACATGTACAAATAAATGTTTTTTTAATGTGTAAACAGAAACATTAAATTTACTCACTGCCTCCTTGCATAAGTTTATAAAATTTGCTCTCTATATGTAATTGTGGATGTCTTGTCTTCTTGCATTCTAATTTTATAGCTACCTCTTTTCGCGTTACTATATCTGTTCCTGCAATATACAACAATAGATTTAAACCACTAATACATCTGTTAATTAGAATGTAATATATCGACAATAATAAATATTGTTATTATAAATTGTGTTAAAACTCAGTAGAAAAATACTTAATTAGCGTACAATTTAGGTTAAATTTCTAATCCTCGCTTCATAGTACTACCCAATTTAGTAATTAAATTAAAATAGTTATAATGTTATGAGTTAATATGTATTTAAAGTTATTTAATACTATAGAAGTAATTTTATTTACTCTTTAAATGAGTACCAATTAAATTTAGAATCAATATAATATAGTTTCTATGTAGGATCCCAGCAGATCAAGTCTGAACAAGTCACATGTTATCACTAAATATAAGATAATAAAATCATAACCATATTTATTAATTAAAAAATTATCGTCCAAATATATTGTAAGGACCATATTTCGAAACTGTGAGCATGTACCATGAAAGGACTTGTAGCTATTTCGAAACAAAAAAATGCAGCTGGCCTACAATAGAAACCATCTTTCTTTGTTTACAACGATTTTTATCCTCGCTTACCTAAATAGATGTCTCCGAAGGATCCTGAACCGATTTTACGGCCCAAGCGGTATTTGTTACCGACACGAAGCTCCATTTTGAAATTTTGCATGAGATAAAATAACTATAATATCACTGACCACCGAATCATTACAGGACGGCCATATTTGCGATAGACGCAAATCTTTATTCGAGTGAACTCTTTAGTTTTGACCAAAATATATCAAATGATATTTCATTAACAGACAATCGTTTTTAGTTTACAAGCAGTAATCTTAAATATAAGTAAACTTTCTTTCAAAATATATTATTTATAAATTCTCTTTTACGCACGCATTTAGAAGGAATTTTTTGTTACTCCGATTCAATCTCATACCTACTCATTCTATATTTTCTCATTCACAGATTATGTTATTAAATTAATACAATTGTTCTTCCATTCGTTCAATAAGAATGCGTTCAAGTTAAAATCATCTCAGTCTGTTTTATATAGGTATAAGTGAGCAAAAATAGTTTTTTTTCTTAAATGGCTGTAAATTGCTGTCATTAGAATTAGCATTTTCCTATGATTTTTAGTTACTTCAATTAGAATAAAAAAAACTATATGAAAGCGGATTATAGGAAAACATTTACTTATATTGTTTGTTTTTTTTGGTTTGGGTGCAAAGATTTATAAGATATTGACATAAGGCTTAATTCTTGTTTACCACACTTTTTGGTAAACAATGGAAGGTGTCTTCGAGGAGCCCTACAAGGTTTCTATTCACAAATCACATCCTTTTTCTGGTTGTGAAAAACTACAGTTGGTACGCCAATGCCGTCATTAGTATTGTGGAGATATCTGTGGGAGGTTTTTAACAACCCCATCGCCGCATACAGCCACACTAACATGTACTTGCTCACGTCAAACATATAGCATTTATTTGTAGGCCCAACTACGCGTTGTTGTACTTAATATTGTTTAAAACCTGGCCGCGCCTCGCCAAAACAATTATTGTCGTATTTCAACCAATTTACAAAACCTTAGCGTTTCATACCGTTCCTCCTTCCCCCTATGTATTTGGGTTCTTCTCCATATTGATAAAGAGCTGAATTATGTGTGAAAGGTACTGGAGAGTAATATGCAATTGACGTGAGTGCTCTACGTTAATGTGTCACAAGTCACGCCAAAAATCAGTACGCGTTGAAGACACACTTAAAAACATACCTGACAAATGCGTTACAGGCAAAATTACTTTATGCGCCCTAAAGATTTAAAAATAACAATTCTATGCCATAAACGTATTTTTAAGAATAACGATCCACTAAACATGCCCGGGATAAACATAATGACGATTGCGAGTCAAATTATATAGATAAAAATCCGTAATATCTATCAAAATATCCCAAAAATATCCGACAAAAACAAATACACCAGTGGTTCAGTTTTATACGCTTACTCATAAACTGTGTGTAGCGGTCACTAGATGTCGCTGTTGTAGCGTCATTCAAATTCGCGTTACGCTAACGCGATCGAGTAGGTAAAAAAAACTCGTACTACACACACAGAAGCTACTATCATTATGGAAAGCGATGCTGTTATCTCGACATGTAAGTCTCTGAAGGTACCACGATGTGCAACTGTATACGGATTTAACACGCCCGGAACGTCACCTGTCAAAAATGTTTCCCGCTCTTTTGCTGTTCGAAACGCACACTAAAACTACTAATACATTAATTGGTAACACTGTCCAATCCCTAACACATGTATCAGGTATGATAACCGATTGTCCACATACATTTAGCATTATATATGTCGGCGGGTAGCCGTACTTTGAATATCAACATCACGCAATTTGATTTAGATTGTTATTATGGTTTTAATTTAACGATAAATACCTTCATTACTAAAATAAAAACACGTGATCAATATTTTTACCACGTGTTCGGAATTAATATTTACAAGTTACATTGTAATAAATTTAAACATTTCATTTTAAAATTAAGAACATTTCTTTGTATGTAAAGAATAGTTTTAGTTGAAAAGGTGGGTAGTTTGTTCAATCGAATGACACACCCACTTTTTCTATAAAAGCCGAGCGCGCGCCAGCTCGTGGCACCCCGCCCGACCCCTTCGGCCGAACCGCCGAGTTGTGTCCTGTGCGGACAACAGGGGCACCCAGCGAGTTATCGCGGATGCCCTAAAGTCCCGCTCAGGGCGAAACGGGGAGGTCTGGCGGCAGCCCGTAAAAAGGCAGCTGCCCGCACCGCCCAAAAAGCGGCCCCCCCCAAGGAGCGCTTCGTCCCCGCCCCGCTGCCCGCGGTCAATGTGTGGCAGCAGAGGCAGGCAGCCGCGTCGGCTGCACCCCCTTCGCCCCCGCAGGCCCAAACGACGACTCCAGTCGTCGTAAAGGCAGTAAGCGCCCCCCCCCACCCCACAGATCGCACCCCCCAAGCCCAAAGTGGCCGCGCCTCAGCATGCGAGCAGCTTCATGGAGGACATGAAGCTGATTAGCGGGTTGGTCGCCGATATCGACACAGACGAGTTGTCGGTACTGGCGGGCAAGCTGAGGAGCGACCCAAAAAATAGATTGATGGCTTTACTCGAGCACGCAGAGCTCGTGCAGGCCATCGCAAAAATATCAAAATAAAAAATCTTAATGGGTAGTACACCACACAGGAAGAAACCCTTCGGGCTCAGAGTCGTCACGCTCAACGCGGACGGCCTTGTCAGACAAATCCACGAAGTCCGTGAATTCGTGGTAACTCATTGCGTGGACATACTCTTGGTTCAGGAAACTTTCCTGAAACCGAGCAAACGAAATCCCAGGATCGCAAACTATAATATAATCCGTCACGACCGCTCCGGTTCTCGAAAGGGCGGTACCGTAATCTATTACAAAAGATCACTCCATGTTTCACCAATAGATCCCCCTCAGTTAGAAAACATGGAAACTTCAGTCTGCCAGATTGGTATGACGGGTCATCCATCCGTCGTTCTGGCGTCAGTATATCTAAGTCCCAAAAAAGAAGTGCTAAGGAACGACATCGTCGCGCTCCTGGCACTCGGAAACTCAGTTATTCTGGCCGGAGACTTCAATTCGAAGCACGGTCATTGGAACTCAATTAGTCAAAATAAAAATGGGCGCATCCTCCACAGTCTCAGTGGACTCGCTCATCTTAACTTCGATGTCGTAGCTCCAAACGAACCGACGCACTATCCTCACAATAGTGCGCAGTCCCCGGACGTTCTGGATATTGTAGCGTTCAAGAACGTAGCCCTCCAGCTACGCTCAATAGAGGTTATTCATGATCTCAGCTCGGACCACAGACCGGTCCTGTTTCAACTGGGACGACCCGCTTCCGCGGAGCCCAGTACAAAAACCATCATAGACTGGAAGAAGCTCAACGAGCACCTCCGGTCAACAGATTCTGTCCACCTGGACCAAATCCCAGATAAAATAGATTCAGAGGATGTCGCCAAGTCGGCATCCGCACACCTCACCGCTCATCTGAAAGAGTCTATCGAAGCATGCTCAAGGGAAATACCTGACGATCAAGGTCGTCTGCGTCTCCCTGATGACATCAAAGCGCTTCTTACTAGAAAACGCGCAGCCACTAGGGCGTATGCAGCGTATCCCATCCCCGAAAACCGGATCCGACTCCGGAAATTACAAAGAGAGGTGAAAGAAAAAATTGCCCTCTTTAGCAGCGATTCCTGGGATGCTAAACTCTCGGAGATTTCGCCCAGCCACCAGGCCTTCTGGCAGCTGTCGAAGTCATTGAGAGGGGAGCAATACGTGTCCACACCGCCACTGTTGCGAGCTAATCTTCCGCCCGCGTTTGAAGATACTGACAAGGCCGAGTGCTTGGCGGATAGCTTTGAAGCCCAATGCACCCCAAATCCCAGCTCACCCGAGCACGATGGCATAACAAACAAGGCTCTTAAGCGTCTTCCCGACCGCCTTGTTTGCCTCTTGGTTTTGATCTTCAATGCCCTCCTGACATGTTGTTGCTTCCCCGATGAGTGGAAGGAAGCAATAATCATAGGAATCCACAAACCGGGTAAACCCCGTAACCGCCCAGATAGTTATCGCCCTATAAGTCTGCTTAACAGCTTGGGAAAAGTCTACGAGAGAGTGATCCTCTCGAGACTTAGAACGGAAATAGATTCCAATAAGCTTCTACCGGACGAACAGTTCGGGTTCAGATCAAATCACACGGCCGTCCACCAGGTGCACCGCCTGGTGGAACATGTCATCCAAAACCGCTTATCACGCGGAGCGGATACTGGTGCCGTCTTTTTCGATGTAGCCAAAGCCTTTGATAAGGTCTGGCACGCAGGCTTGATATACAAGCTTAAAATTTTAAAATTACCGGATAGTCTCGTAAGGCTCTTACGGAACTACCTAACAGGTCGTACCTTCAGATACCGATTAGACGGTACTCTATCATCCAGTCGACCGATTCGTGCTGGAGTTCCCCAAGGTTCGGTGCTCGCACCATACCTCTATTCGCTCTACACGAGCGACATCCCTCACAACAAAATGGTTTCGTCGTTAGCCCTATACGCTGACGACACTGCCCTCTTCACGTCTTCGATTAAAAAAGACCTAATAGTCAAACGTCTCCAAGCAGAAGTAGATAACCTCGAGAGGTGGTTTGCTCAATGGAGAATAGCCATCAATCCGGATAAGAGCGCGGCCATGTTCTTTAACAAGCCAGGCGCTCGGTCCCCCCACCCCCTGAAGTGTATAACAATACACAACAGGGAAATACAGTGGCAGGAAGAGATCAAATACCTCGGGGTAATCCTCCAACCTACTCTCTCTTTCGCCAAACACATACGCGTAGTCCGTAACAGGGCAGCGTATGCGTTGGGTCGTCTCTATCCGATATTATGCAAGAAGAGTAAAATGTCACTTCGTAACAAAGTGACGCTTTACAAAGCTTGCATAAGACCGATAATGTCCTATGGGTGCGTCACGTTCGCGCATGTACGTCCTTATCGATTAAATGTCTTGCAGCGTTTGCAAAATAAATTCACACGTATAGCCTCCGGCTGTCCATGGTACATGCGAAACGTGGACCTACATAGAGATCTAGGTCTCCCCTCCATAGCCAACCTGTTCAAATGTTTCTCGAAGAAATATTTTGAAAAGGCGCACCCGAACCCGCTCATTTCTAAAATGGTCAAATATAAATGCTATGAAAATAAGTTCAGAGCTAAAAACTATAGGCGCCCTAGGAGCGTTCTATACGACCCTGACGATCATCTTACGATCGCCAACGCCAAACACTTCACACACATACACACACAGCGCCTTCGCCGGCGAAGGCGAGGTCCCCGATTTCTCACGTCTAGCGGAAGGGGCGTCCAACCCCGACCGTTATGACATTAGGACTCTTCCACAGTCCGACTATAATCCTCCACAGCGCGTCGCTTTAAGCCGAGGTTCGGCCTCACGGGAGGCACCCTTAAGGCGACGCTCCCAGGATGCTGCGGGCCTCTTTCGAGACCCGCTCTCCTAGCACTTCACCCCCGGCGATGCTTCTGCGCTCGCCCACTCTCCCGGTGACGCTGTCAAAGCCTTCATGGCTAACAGCCTTAGTTAGTGTCCGAGAAAAAAAAAAAAAGCTCGTGGCATTATTTTGTCTCGGACCGCCGCAGTAAACAGAGATCTTGAAATATAAAAGTTTATAAAAATTATCTACAGTGTTTATTGATCACCAATTATAGGGGATAACCCTACTCGTGACGTCAGCAATACTGACGTCACACTTTTTAAAAATAATCGCGGCAAGTCTCATTCGTCATATATATTTTCTATTTTACTTCCTCGCAGATTATAGCAAAATAATTTTATTATTACTTTTGTAGTTCTTGTTGTTTTAATGTTGCTTAGGTACTTAATAATGTCCTTATTTATATAACGATTAAGATTATAGTTAAGGTTTACTGACATATTTTATAAGAAGAACTAACCAACTACTATGTAACTAACACCTATGGATCATTGGTAATAAATAAATTTATTATATTTTTTTTTTGTTTCAGATGCTTCATCAAGCTGGGCCACATCGTCGTCCGGCGTACGTCACGTATGACGTTTTTGTTGCAGAAATATTTGAAAATTCAAGATAGCTTCATACTGTAGACTGTAGAGTAAGTTTTCATAATTTATTAAAATTAATAAACTGAAAATTATGTAATTTTTCAGGCACAGCCGGTTTGAGACACCAGTGTTCGTGAGTCGACTGCGTACAGAGGTCGTCTACAGTCCGCGCGGACGAAGTTGCGGATAAATGCAAGTACATAATAAATTAAATGTTTTAATTGATGTTCAATAGAGCAAATAATCTTTTAAATATTTACTCATTAAGCTACTACTCGTGTAAATTAAAATTTTATCTTGGCTTCATTCGCTCACTTATGAAGAAACTGAAAATCTCCTCAAAATTGTCTGTTAATATACTAATTCATATATAACTTAAACTGAAACTGTTCACTGCTCTTTCCTTCCCACACATACACACAAATATATACACACCGTGTATATATACGCCACGTGGGCCCTCCCACAAATTCAAATTCAAAATTCAAATTCAAAATATTCTTTATTCAAATAAACTTGTAAACAAGTGCTTTTGAATCGTCAACTTTACTGCTGGTTCGGAAAGCTGTTCCTACCGAGAAGAGCCAGCAAGAAACTCGGCGGTTGCTCTTTTAAAAATATAATTCTTAATACTATTTACATTATGTCGTTACTGTCTTGTACAGGTTCAAAGAGAGCTATATCCACACATTCTTATCTTCTAAAAAATCATCAAGAGTATAGTAGGCTTTCTGTATCAGCCTCTTTTTAACAGTGTTTTTAAACTGCTGTAATGGCAGTGCTGAAATTGATTGCGGAATTTTATTATAAAATCTTATACCAAAACCCACAAACGAGTTACGCACTTTTGCAAGGCGCAAAGCAGGAACCGCAAGCTTATGTCGGTTCCTGCTTTGTCTATTGTACACATCACCTATCGTTTTATAATTCTTTATATTTTTATGTACATAAATTAAATTGCTTAAAATATACTGTGAAGCAAATGTAAGAATACCTATTTCCTTAAATTTCTCTCGCAGGGAATCACGCGGTCTTAAATTATAAATGCCACGTATGGCTCTCTTTTGTAAAACAAAAATTTTTTCACTATCCGCGCATTTACCCCATAGCAATATTCCATAGGACATAATGCTATGGAAGTAGGCAAAATAAACAAGTTTTGCTGTTTCAACATCTGTGAATTGTCTTATCTTTCGAACAGCGTAGGCCGCTGAACTCAGTTTCCCTGCAAGAGTTGTTATGTGTGTGCTCCATTGGAGTTTTGTATCCAAGGATACTCCCAAAAATACCGTTGAATTATCTGTTTTTAGTGGCACATTATTTAAAGAGAGCCTATTTGCTGTTTTTGCAGCATTAGGCAATACAAATTCTATACATTTAGTTTTATTTGAGTTCAGTACCAAATTATTTAGCCTGAACCAATGAGCTACTTGCGATAAACCCCTGTTTACTTCGTCAAAATTATCGTCATTTCTATTAACTTTAAAAATTAATGATGTATCATCTGCAAACAGTACAATATCGCAAATATTATGAATAAAATATGGCAAATCATTTATATAAACTAAAAACAGAAACGGACCAAGGATTGATCCTTGAGGCACACCCATAACTAAGGCCGTTCCGGATGACTGCACATCATTAATGCACACTCTTTGAATCCGGCTGTGAAGATACGATGCAACGAGACGAAGTGCATTGTCTTTAATGCCATAATAGCCAAGCTTTAGCAATAAAATTTCGTGTTGAACGCAATCAAATGCTTTGGACAAGTCACAAAATACCCCTATGGCATTTTGTGAGTTCTCCCAGGCATCGTAGACATGCTTTAACAACTTCACACCCGCATCCGTTGTAGACCGACCCTTAGTAAACCCATACTGCTCAGGATGAAGTAAATTATTTAAATTAAAATGCTGGAGCAGCTGCTTTAAGATGATTTTCTCAAAAATCTTGCTTAGAGTTGGCAAGACCGAAATGGGTCTATAGTTCTGAGGGTCGCTCTTATCACCGGACTTAAAAAGGGGGATCAATTTACTATGTTTCATTAAATTGGGAAATATCCCTGTGTCTACAGATTTGTTAAAGATCTTGGCCATAATCGGGGCGATAATATCAATAATATTATTAATTAATTTTACGGACATTCCCCACAGATCAGTTGTGTTTTTAATATTTAATGTTTTAAAAGTTTTGACGATATCGTATGGGGAAATGTGTTCAAATTTAAAATTAACACTGCACTTCGTGACGCTGTCCTTCAAAACATTAAAAGCTTCCATTGGGGATGAGTTTATTGAGCTAGTGATAGAAATGGGTATGTTCTGAAAGAAATGCTCAAATGCACTAGCTACTGCTGTATCAGAATTAATAAGTTCATTCCCAATTTTAAGCTCTATGGAAGAATTATACATTTTACGTCTACCTGTTTCATCTCCAATAACATTCCAGGTTGTTTTTATTTTATTTTTGGAATTAATTATTTTACTTTTAATATGAAGAGATTTGGCCTGTGTGCAGACACTTCTAAACGTTTTTGAATATTTTTTTACATATTCAAGAAAAGTGGGGGACTGATTATATTGTTTTTCTGCATACAGATCAAATAATTTATTCCTACTCTTATAGATGCCATTAGTGGCCCATTCACTAAACCTAAGATTTTTGAACACTTTTTTTTCTATAATATTAAAAGTCTTATTAAATTCACAACCGATCATTCCAAAGAGGGCATTAAAAAGTTCATCTGAGCTACCGCGACTTTTGTCGAATTGCAATATCTTTGATGATATTTTTGATTGAAATCGCTTTATTTTATTCGAAGTGAAAGGCCTGTACTTGATATAATCATTTTTTTCCTGCATATAGTTAGGGACAGATATAATTTGCCCACTATGGTCAGACTTTAAGCGACTTATTATAGATTTTTCTAAGATATTACAACTGTAATTAGTAAAAATATTATCAATACCGGTAGCCGAAGTTGCAGTTATCCTGGTAGGTTCGTTAAATACATTGATCATATCAAAACATTGAAATAAATTAAGTAACCTACAACGATTACAGGTATCCACTAAGATGTCAACATTAAAGTCTCCACATATTAAAACTTGTTTCGAAGATTTAGAGATCTTCTTAAGAACTTCCTCCATGACGCTCTCAAATAATATATAATCACTGGAGGGTGGGCGGTACACAGAAACTATAATATAGCGCTCCAACTCCACACAAGACAGTTCAATGGTACGTTCAACAGAAAGACCGACAATATCATTTCGTTCTTTACAATGTACTTTGGAATGAGTTAATATCAAAGATCCCCCACGCTGGGCGGTCTTCCTCAAGAACGCACTGGACACTTTATAATTTTTAATATTTAATAAGAAATTAGAACTGTTTAGCCAATGTTCGGTTATACATAAAATATCAATACTAAATTTATTCATAAACAGTTCTATTTCAAATTCCTTGCCAGATAGACCTTGCAGATTCTGGTGTGCAATATTCAAGTTACAAGGTCTATCTATTGTCTTATTATCTAGTTTAAAGTAACATTTTCCGTACCTAAAATGTTACTTGATATACTATTAGTACTACTACTAGTACACATGTCAATATATGAATAATTAGTACTTAATGTACAGTTTGTATATGAGTCAATAGACTTAGTTACATCACATGTAACTGTATCATTTAAATTATACGCTAGCAGTGAAGCTAGACTCCGATAACATTTTTTAGACAGATACATAGTATCTCTAGTCAACTTAAACTTGGAAATAAATTTATTAATGTCAAAATAAAATATAGCGTCACTATGACGGTATGTCAAATTATACATTTGTAAGTTTAAATTATATATGTGCTCATTCTGCCTACTAGTCAGTATATCTGAGTAGGGAAAAGCACACATAACAAATTTACATTTATATTTCTCATTTAAAAGTATTAATTTTTCGATGCATTTTGTAATCTGTGGTTTTTTTACATTTAAGCTGTCACCAAACATTAATATGACTGTAGTATTAAAGTCAAAATCATTACAATTCCAGTTATTCATAATATAATCATAAGTTGCTCCGGGTGAACATTTATTAATTACTGAATGTCTTAAGTACATATTCATAATTGCTCCAAAACCTTTGCCCAACTTGTCAGAGAAAATGATGGTTTTTTTCTCTGGTTTTACAACATTGTTTATATTTGAAGTATTTAAAGTATTTAATGTTGTCCACAGTTGGCGCACTTGGGGGCCTCTTCGGGGGCCCTGTCGCAATCCTGGCTGATGTGCCCGCCTGCGCAGCGGACACATTTCGGAGGTCGATGGCAGTTGGCGGATGCGTGGCCGAACTGCTGGCAGCTGGTCAGCCAGATAGTTACTGACCACACGCTGCTGTATGTAATGTACCTATTGTAATAAGCTGTAAGTAGAGTTCCGTAAAACTCGCTACTTATAGCTTATTAGAATAGATACATTATACATAGGTATAATGTACAATAGGTCCTAAGCAACGTTAAAATAACAGTTCTTGTTGTATAATTTATAGAATTAGGCGTTACTTTGCAGAGATCCATAATACAAATATATATATAATCCGCGAAGAAGTAAAATAGAAAATATATCTCCTGATGATGCTCGGTTGCGGGGCGAAACGATTGTTGAGTTTGTGATAGTGAACGTATATAGTGCTTGTTTATTGTGGTGGAAGTGGTGGAGGTTTGTGCATGTGTTTTTACGAATCCTGCATGTATCAGGTATGATAACCGACTGTCCACTTACATTTAGCATTATATATATTTTCCATTTTACTTCTTCGCGGATTACAGCAAAATAATTTTATTATTACTTTTGTAGTTCTTGTTTTAATGTTGCTTAGGTACTATATAATGTCCTTATTTATATAACGATTAAGATAAGAGTTAAGGTTTACTGACATATTTTATAGAAGAACTAACCAACTACTACGTAACTAACACCTATGGATCATTGGTAATAAATAAATTTATTATTATTTTTTGTTTCAGATGCTTCATCAAGCTGGGCCACATCGTCGTCCGGCGTACGTCACGTATGACGTTTTTGTTGCAGAAATATTTGAAAATTCAAGATAGTTTCATACTGTAGACTCTAGAGAGTTTTCATAATTAATTAAAATTAATAAACCGAAAATTATGTAATTTTTCAGGCACAGCCGGCTTGAGACACCAGTGTTCGTGAGTCGACTGCGTACAGGGGTTATCTACAGTCCGCGCGGACGAAGTTGCGGATAAAAGCAAGTACATAATAAATTAAATGTTTTAATTGATGTACAATAGAGTAATGATCTTTTAAATATTAACTCATTAAACTACTACTCGTGTAAATTAAAATTTTATCTTGGCTTCATTCGCTCACTTATGAAGAAACTGAAAATCTCCTCAAAATTGTCTGTTAATATACTAATTCATATATAACTTAAACTGAAACTGTTCATTGCTCTTTCCTTCCCATACATACACACAAATATATACACACCGTGTATATATACGCCACGTGGGCCCTCCCACAGTTGGCGCACTTGGGGGCCTCTTCGGGGGCCCTGTCGCAATCCTGGCTGATGTGCCCGCCTGCGCAGCGGACACATTTTGGAGGTCGATGGCAGTTGGCGGATGCGTGGCCGAACTGCTGGCAGCGGCTGGCAGCTGGTCAGCCAGATAGTTACTGACCACACGCTGCTGTATGTAATGTACCTATTGTAATAAGCTGTAAGTAGAGTTCCGTAGAACTCGCTACTTATAGCTTATTAGAATAGATACATTATACATAGGTATAATGTACAATAGGTCCTAAGCAACGTTAAAATAACAGTTCTTGATGTTTTAATGTTGCTTAGGTACTATATAATGTCCTTATTTTTATAACCACTAAGATTAGAGTTAAGGTTCACTGACATAATTTATAAGAAGATCTAACCAACTACTATGCAACTAACACCTATGGATCATTGGTAATAAATAAATTTTATATTTTTTTTTTTCAGATGCTTCGTCAAGCTGGGCCACATCATTGTCCGGCGTACGTCACGTATGACGTTTTGTTGCAGAAATATTTGAAAATTCAAGATAGTTTCATACTGTTGACTGTAGAGTAAGTTTTCATAATTAATTAAAATTCATAAACCGAAAATTATGTAATTTTTCAGGCACAGCCGGTTTGAGACAACAGTGTTCGTGAGTCGACTGCGTACAGGGGTCGTCTACAGTCCGCGCGGACGAAGTTGCGGATAAAAGCAAGTACATAATAAATTAAATGTTTTAATTGATGTACAATAGAGCAAATAATCTTTTAAATATTTACTCATTAAACTACTACTCGTGTAAATTAAATTTTTTATCTTGGCTTCATTCGCTCACTTATGAAGAAACTGAAAATCTCCTCAAAATTGTCTGTTAATATACTAATTCATATATAACTTAAACTGAAACTGTTCACTGCTCTTTCCTTCCCACACATACACACAAATATATACACACCGTGTATATATACGCCACGTGGGCCCTCCCACAGTTGGCGCACTTGGGGGCCTCTTCGGGGGCCCTGTCGCAATCCTGGCTGATGTGCCCGCCTGCGCAGCCGACACATTTCGGAGGTCGATGGCAGTTGGCGGATGCGTGGCCGAACTGCTTGCAGCGGCTGGCAGCTGGTCAGCCAGATAGTTACTGACCACACGCTGCTGTATGTAATGTACCTATTGTAATAAGCTGTAAGTAGAGTTCCGTAGAACTCGCTACTTATAGCTTATTAGAATAGATACATTATACATAGGTATAATGTACAATAGGTCCTAAGAAACGTTAAAATAACAGTTCTTGATGTTTTAATGTTGCTTAGGTACTATATAATGTCCTTATTTTTATAACCAATAAGATTAGAGTTAAGGTTCACTGACATAATTTATAAGAAGATCTAACCAACTACTATGTAACTAACACCTATGGATCATTGGTAATAAATAAATTTTATATATTTTTTTTTTTCAGATGCTTCGTCAAGCTGGGCCACATCGTTGTCCGGCGTACGTCACGTATGACGTTTTGTTGCAGAAATATTTGAAAATTCAAGATAGTTTCATACTGTAGACTGTAGAGTAAGTTTTCATAATTAATTAAAATTCATAAACCGAAAATTATGTAATTTTTCAGGCACAGCCGGTTTGAGACACCAGTGTTCGTGAGTCGACTGCGTACAGGGGTCGTCTACAGTCCGCGCGGACGAAGTTGCGGATAAAAGCAAGTACATAATAAATTAAATGTTTTAATTGATGTACAATAGAGCAAATAATCTTTTAAATATTTACTCATTAAACTACTACTCGTGTAAATTAAAATTTTATCTTGGCTTCATTCGCTCACTTATGAAGAAACTGAAAATCTCCTCAAAATTGTCTGTTAATATACTAATTCATATATAACTTAAACTGAAACTGTTCAATGCTCTTTCCTTCCTACACATACACACAAATATATACACACCGTGTATATATACGCCACGTGGGCCCTCCCACAGTTGGCGCACTTGGGGGCCTCTTCGGAGGCCCTGTCGCAATCCTGGCTGATGTGCCCGCCTGCGCAGCGGACACATTTCGGAGGTCGATGGCAGTTTGCGGATGCGTGGCCGAACTGCTGGCAGCGGCTGGCAGCTGGTCAGCCAGATAGTTACTGACCACACGCTGCTGTATGTAATGTACCTATTGTAATAAGCTGTAAGTAGAGTTCCGTAAAACTCGCTACTTATAGCTTATAAGAATAGATACATTATACATAGGTATAATGTACAATAGGTCCTAAGCAACGTTAAAATAACAGTTCTTGTTGTATAATTTATAGAATTAGGCGTTACTTTGCGGAGATCCATAATACAAATACCTATATATATATATAATCCGCGAAGAAGTAAAATAGAAAATATATCTCCTGATGATGCTTCGGTTGCGGGGCAAAACGATTGTTGAGTTTGTGATAGTGAACGTATATAGTGCTTGTATATTGTGGTGGCGGTGGTGGAGGTTTGTGCATGTGTTTTTACGAATCCTGCATGTATCAGGTATGATAACCGATTGTCCACTTACATTTAGCATTATATATATTTTCTATTTTACTTCTTCGCGGATTATAGCAAAATAATTTTATTATTACTTTTGTAGTTGTCGTTGTTTTAATGTTGCTTAGGTACTATATAATGTCCTTATTTATATAACGATAAAGATTAGAGTTAAGGTTTACTGACATATTTTATAAGAAGAACTAACCAACTACTATGTAACTAACACCTATGGATCATTGCTAATAAATAAATTTATTATATTTTTTTTTGTTTCAGATGCTTCATCAAGATGTGCCGCATCGTCATCCGGCGTACGTCACGTATGACGTTTTTGTTGCAGAAATATTTGAAAATTCAAGATAGTTTCATACTGTAGACTGTAGAGAAAGTTTTCATAATTAATTAAAATTAATAAACCGAAAATTATGTAATTTTTCAGGCACAGCCGGCTTGAGACACCAGTGTTCGTGAGTCGACTGCGTACAGGGGTTATCTACTACAGTCCGCGCGGACGAAGTTGCGGATAAAAGCAAGTACATAATAAATTAAATGTTTTAATTGATGTACAATAGAGTAAATAATCTTTTAAATATTAACTCATTAAACTACTACTCGTGTAAATTAAAATTTTATCTTGGCTTCATTCGCTCACTTATGAAGAAACTGAAAATCTCCTCAAAATTGTCTGTTAATATACTAATTCATATATAACTTAAACTGAAACTGTTCACTGCTCTTTCCTTCCCACACATACACACAAATATATACACACCGCCACGCGCCACGTGCGCTCTCCCACAGTTGGCGCACTTGGGGGCCTCTTCGGGGCCCTGTCGCAATCCTGGCTGATGTGCCCGCCTGCGCAGCGGACACATTTCGGAGGTCGATGGCAGTTGGCGGATGCGTGGCCGAACTGCTGGCAGCGGTTGGCAGCTGGTCAGCCAGATAGTTACTGACCACACGCTGCTGTATGTAATGTACCTATTGTAATAAGCTGTAAATAGAGTTCCGTAGAACTCGCTACTTATAGCTTATTAGAATAGATACATTTTACATAGGTATAATGTACAATAGGTCCTAAGCAACGTTAAAATAACAGTTCTTGTTGTATAATTTATAGAATCAGGCGTTACTTTGCGGAGATCCATAATACAAATACCTATATATATATAATCCGCGAAGAAGTAAAATAGAAAATATATCTCCTGATGATGCTTCGGTTGCGGGGCGAAACGATTGTTGAGTTTGTGATAGTGAACGTATATAGTGCTTGTGTATTGTGGTGGCGGTGGTGGAGGTTTGTGCATGTGTTTTTACGAATCCTGCATGTATCAGGTATGATAACCGAATGTCCACTTTCATTTTATACATTTTCTATTTTACTTCTTCGCAGATTATAGCAAAATAATTTTATTATTACTTTTGTAGTTCTTGTTGTTTTAATGTTGCTTAGGTACTATATAATGTCCTTATTTATATAACCATTAAGATTAGAGTTAAGGTTTACTCATTCATACTATTTTTTATTATATTCAAATTGAATATACCTGCTTCTAACGCCCAGTATAGCTCGAACGCAGATAAACTTTGTCTTCTGTTTTGACTGTCCAACCAGGAATACGACGTCAAAGAGTTGAGCGTTTTGAGCACAATTCTGTTCTGTTGACTTTTAAAGATTATTTTAATTTAGATATTTGGATTTAAATATTTATATATTTAATACGTATTGTATATCATTTTGAGTGTAATCTTATAACAAAATAAACCCGATGTTCAACTCTATACTTATTGTTTTTTATTGTTAGACTTTGGAATAATTATGAGTATTACAATTCACAATAATATTATTTAAATATTACAAGATAATACAGTGTATACTACTAAAATTAAACTAAAAGGTTTTTACATTTTTTATTGCTAAAAAAAGATTTAATGAAATTACGACTATTTTGATTATTTAGGTTAAGTAATAAAATATTAATATTTGACTAATTCTTAAAAAAAATACTTGTATAAGTATATACTCATACGAGTACATATGGCTAGGTTTTTTTCGCTGTAAATTAGGCAGCATTAGCACTAAGGCCCAACCTCAGTGGATTGTAAAGTGCTAAATATACTGCGTCCATCATATTATCAGTCTTTTGACAGCTCACGCTCATTAAGTTTTGTATTGCTTACGTACAAATATCATACAAATAATATTTGTACTTTATGGATGGGTACCGCCCACTTAGTGATGTCACACATAATGGTTACTACGATTATGCCACAGATTAAAAATAATCGGTAGAAATCGATGTTACGAGTATTAAAAGACATTTAATAACATTATATAAAGTTTTACTTTCTTCTTAGTTAATACATGAATACAAATAAAACAATCAGGATATTTTAATTTATTTTATTAGCACGAGTCGTCGGAATGATAATCAACACTAGACTCCTCCGATGAGGAGTCTTCAGTAGCAGTTATTATTAGCTCTTGTGTAGATAATATATTATCAAACGCAATATCACGTTCCCAATCAGAGAATATTACTCTTTTAGTTCTTTCCACCACACTTGCCCAGTTCTCGGCCGTTACGTGGGTGCAAGCATTTTTTAGCAATTGCAACATTTTATTCGCTGTGAATGGGGGGCTTGTATTGCATCTCGCAGCATGCCCTTTTACTTGTGCCCATATAAGTTCTATTGCGTTGTACTGGCAGTGGTATGGAGGAATCCGAAGAACAGTATGGCCATATTCTGCTGCCATTTCATTGATTACATAGCGTTTTGCTCTCTTTTTGGTTTTTAATATTTTTATTAATTCAACTTTTAACATTGAGTCGTCCACATTTTCTCCATTGTCCCGAAGCCAATTAATTATTTCATGCTTTTTATTAGCCTGTGTTGGCATTTTGTCAATTTGACGGGAGTGGTAGGGCGCATTATCAATAAAAATTATTGATGGTTCTTCCAATGAAATGAGCATTTTTTTGAACCACTCTTCATACACATTTGCATTCATCTCTTCGTGGTAGTCATTTGATTTCTTCGATTTAAATGCCAACAGTGCGTCTTGTACAAATCCTTTTGCTGTACCTGCATGGCAAATGATTAGGCGCTCACCTTTTCCCATTGGTACTGAGGAAGTGGAATCAGCAGTATCATCAGTCCAGAAACGAGATATGTAGTGTGTGGTTAGCGTTGAGCCATGTTTCATCCGTGAAAACAATATTTGCCCAATCTTGTATTTTCTTTGCCTCTCTTAAAAAATCACAACGTGCTATAGCTATCTATATCTGTGCGTTCCATTAATAATTTTCTTTTATTTAACTTTTTATATGAAAAGCCAATTGTGTTCAAAACTTTGACCAAAGAAGATTTTTCACCATGAAATAGACCACTTCTTTTCAAAGAAACAATAAGTTTTCTCAAAGTTGGAATTTCTTTTCTCAAGTAGTAATCATATACATGACGACGAATAGCGTCAGCGTCAAAGTCATCAACAGCTGTCACCTTATGAGCCCGGCGCTTTCTTTTTGGTGTAGATGGTTTGTTTTGCTCCAAGCCGCTCCTGCCGTAGGCATCAGTAGTGATTTTAGTCACAGTTGATAGACTGATCCCCAACGCGGCTGCAACACGGTTTCGGACTTGCGTGATAGGTATAAGAGGTCCGCCATTTTGATTTTCTTGCTCAAAATACTCATGAAGTTTTAACACTAACTGTCTCGATTGTGCTTTCAACACACGTCCTTTCGGCATTTTCACGATCAATTAATATAAGTTTCACAAAAGTTTTTCCGAGGAATAAAGCTACTTAACTCAAGGTGTAACAGATGCGAGAGAACACTCAGCGAACGTAAATGCGTGTGACTATCACGGGCGTTTCGTTGAGAGTGACAGATCACGTCAAAATGGCGGCCGAGCGGAAGGTCTGTTGATGTTGCCAGTTGACGTATAATATATTTTTTATGATTATAATAAATACACACGGATTAACATTTATTTTCAAAAAACTAAGGCAATATTAAACCAAAATGTTGATTTCTATATCTGTTATTAGTTTACGTAGGTTATCATTAATCGAATTACTTAGGTACGTAATTCGATTAACGATAGTAGGTACTATAATCGGAATGGTATCGCATACGAGAATCTTTAGGACATCACTAAATATGTAAATCGTCAATCTGTCAAAAGATGGTTAATATAATGGACAGTGTATAGTATTATTTATTAAATTAAATTGTCAGAAATTTGACATTTGAATGATTGAAAACTTTGTATTTTTTACCTGAACATAGGCCCTTTGTCAAAGAGGCTCTGCTCCCATAAATATGGCTTATAGGCGCCGACTTCGTCGCGGGTCACAACAGAAACTTCATATCGCGTGGGTCGTCTTTTAATTTTAGCGGACACTCGCACTGGAATTTTGAGATGTTGATATTATCTATCCTAAAGCTATATTTATTTTAAAACAAAGTCCTCAAAAGCTGTCTATCTGTATGTGATCGATTTTCTCAATCTACTTAACGGATTTTTGTGCGGTTTTTACTGAATGGTACTTCACTACTTGAGGATAGTCTACGTTAATAGTACTGTTACAACATGTTTTTAATACAACCTCCTTCATAGAGTTGGCGATTAATATGAAAAAGCATTGTGGCTGTCATATTTTTATGTGTCATTCATTGAGTTGTTGCGAAAGAGTAAATGGGTTGACTCTGGAAAAACTGCTTTTTATTTATTGAATAAGAATAAAGGAGAAATATCGTCGCTTAATTATATTCAGAAGGGGATGTAACCTAAACTCACAAATAGAGTGGACAAAAGGACTATCTGGAAATTTAAAGAGTTTAAAGAAAAGACAAATGACGATCAATATCTTGAGACAACACGGGGAGTGAGAATTTCGTTAATATGAGAGATAGCTGCGATATGCGATGCTATGGAATAAAAAATGAGAGTTTTTATTTCAGAGATTATTGATGGTAATTGGTATTCGGTTAATTGATTCTGTGAGATCAACGTGACGATGTGCTATGTGAGGCCTTAGACGCGCCCGTGACTTTTGTTCGATGGAGCTGTCAGCTAGAATGACGATTGTTCTCTGGATCTTTCCAGTTGTAACGATTGTTTTCTAGACTGTGGACATCTGCAACGACTGTCAGCTAGGCTCTGCCTGGAAGTGGTGATTGTTCTTTGAGCTTTATCATTTGCGAGTCTGTTTACGTGTGTATCTGCTGAGTTGGTTGCCACTAATTGAGCTGAGTTATGCCATGACAGTGATTGAGGGTGAGCTTGAGGTGCGAAATGCTTATGGTGCGAAAAGCTTAAGGAGTTGAGGAGTTGAGCTTAAAGAGTTGTGCATAAAGCGTGAGCTTAGAGTTGAGCATAAAGCGTGAGCGTAGTCCTGTCATGTCATGGCATGTGCGGTTTTCTTTTACAGATTAAAAGAGCAAGTACTGAGTTTCTTGCCGATTCTTCTCAGTACAATCAGCATTCCGAATCGGTGGTAGATTCATTCCCAGAAGTCAGCTTATGAGATTTGCGGGGTCGCAAATGTTGTCAGGATGGTCGACTGTTACAACATGTTTTTAATACAACCTCCTTCATAGAGTTGGCGATTAATATGAAAAAGCATTGTGGCTGTAGTAATAGGCATATATATTTAAGAAATGAAAATCAATAAACTATAGCGATGTGCCTAGACAAATAAGAAATAAACAAATGGATAACAATAAACATAAGGTAATAAAAATAGATGGTATAAAAAAATATTTAGCGGTTAAAGATAAAAATATATATATATATCATTAATTGTTACAGATTAGGTATTTTTTAACATTAGCTTTAAAAGTAAAACGACTGGAAGATTTTTTGACAGAATCAGGGAGATCATTCCACAGACGTACGGCTTGCGAAGTGAAAGAATCTGACAAAAAAGTGGTGCGATGATGAGACGTGGAAAGCTTACGGAGATAAAATGAGCGGAGATCACGATTACTTTTGGATGAAAGGAATTGGAAATCTGATTTTATCTAATTTTTAATTGAACCACAAGTTTAATAAGGTGTTAAAAGAATATTACCTAAAATGAACGTATGTAAGAAGTGACTCTTTATACAGGCTGGTGAAAATGCAGTATTATCAGCTTCCAAGAACACGACGCACACAATATCGTTGCCGATGTGGCGTTTCCTCTGTAATTTTTGAGCATCATGTTTCTCATAGAGGAGAAGTGTTGAAACGTAGAACATGATCTCAATGCTTCTCCAATTAGTGTATACTGAATAGAGGCCGGTTAGATCGTGCACCGTGTCTAGCCCACCTTTGTACTTGTCAAAACCTGGAATTGAATTATTATTTATATTTAGTGACTATATAATATAAAATAAAAAAATCTTATAATCAGATAATTTTTAAACTTGTTCTTGCATGTTTTGGTTATATTATGATCGGCCATCTGCCTGACGTCAATTTACCTTAGTCACCTTTTACGACATCCTGGTAAGAAATGGAATTGATCTATTCTATTCAGCCGGATACTACACGTCGGGTCAATTTACCTTTTATACCACCTCGGTAAGAAATGAGGGTGGTCTATTCTATTCAGCCGGATACAACACGGCGGGTCATCTTACCTTAGTCGCCTCTTACGACACCTCGGTAAGTAACAATGGTGGTCTATTCTACTCAGCCGGATACCACAAATTTCTTATACCTAATCATATAACATGTAATATGAAAATGATGAATAATTGATAATTTGTTCATATTTCATCTTCATTTCGTTTAATTCATAATTTCATCATTTTCATATTCCTTTTTCAATATTCAAACAAAGCGTTTTTTATGTCGCGGCATATTCAAGACAGATACGCAGTAAAGGACAATAGATTATGCGTCCGATAATTATATGACAATCGTAAACAATGAATATTTTAGTTTATTAATTTTAAGATATTTATAGCACCTATTACGATACATTTTATATTCCGAAGTTTTCACCTACTTTAGCTTCAAACCTCACTCTTCTTTGTTCACGAATTTTTTTTTAATAAGAGAGACAGATTTAAATATGCACGTTGTATTGAACAGCCTTATTCCAAAATTCCGAAAGGTTCAGGCGGCAAAATAAATTGTTAGTGAATAAAAGCATTCGCGCTGTGAAAATGTTATTACTAATGTCAATAAATGAGGCTAAATAATTATGATTCGACTGAAGTTCTTCATATATGTTCATCTGCATCATCGGACTCGTGGACACTTCCCGGCGGAAGAGTTCGCAGCATATTATAACCTGTAATAAATAAGTAATTCTTAAATAATGTATAGATAGAACATTAGTTTGCAAAGGTAGTCTTACAATCTTGGCATTGATATCCCCGGAGTAGAATAGACCACCCTCATTTCTTACCTAGGTGTCGCGAAAACCGATTAAGGTAAGTTGACGTCGGGCAGGCGGCCGGTCGTAAGATACCAAATCATGTAATACCATGTTTAAAACATGTTGTGCCTACCCCATTAGAGTGGGATAAGGGTAGGAGAATGATGCATTGACAAATAACAGAGATTTAAAATTTTAAAAATATATTTTTAGCTTCTACTGGTCTTAAATAGTGTCTGGAAAATATTTTTTATGTGTCTATAACTTTGTCTACAGTTATATTTTAAGTATAGAATAGAGACTATAATTAAAAATAATATTTTTTTTTAATAATAAAATATAAGGGGTATCTGTGACAATCTTTGTGTTATGTTAAATATCTTTGATTTTGTACTGTTAGCAGTACCAGGCTAAAAATATTATGCTTTCCAAATACTGAATTGTATGTGACAATTAAGAAGCATATGTGACAAAGTTCCAATGATCATCACTAATATGTCTTTTAAGCTATTCTTATATCACACACTTTTTTGCATCACTATAATAGAGAAAAATTTGTACCAAACATTTTTTGTTATATCTCAAACGGATTAGGTAGTTAGCCCATTAGACATAAGCTTCAGTTTTAATTGAAAGTGAAATGGACAGACTGACATACTTTACATCAAATATTTACTTGCCTTCATCTAGTCAAATCAATTGACCTAATCATGTGCTTCATCCCATAAAGCATCAGCAGCATATAGCCCTTAGACGTCATCCCAATGAGTACTCTCTTTGGCAATGACCAGGTTCATCTGAAAATTATTGCAAAAACATTTTAATAAATATGGAACAAGCTGTGATAGCTCAGCAGTGAGGCTGTGCGACTCTGTAAAGACGATCATGGGTTTATACCCCGCGCAGGCACATGTCTAATTGACAATTGCAATTAATGACACGCTTTTCGGTGAAGGAAAATATGGTGAGGAAATCCGCATACTTCTAGCGAATTCTAGGGATATGTGTAACCTACCAATCTGCATTGGAGCAACGCGTAGGTCTTTGCTACAATACTTCTCTCCAAAAAACGGATAGAGGAAGCTTATTGTTCCCACTGCTGGGGTGGATAACAGGCCGTTACTTATTACAAACACATGCCAATTTTTGTGTTTACAAACAAAAATGATTTATGTTTGAAACATTTTAACTCACTTGAGGAATATCAGGCATTGTATCAGATATTAATGAATTCATTGCAACACCAGTAGCAGTGACCAGACACAGTTACTTAGACAAAAAATCCAATTGAAATGTGCATAACTAAATGGGATAGTATGTTAAAGTATCTTGAACAAAAAATAACTTTCTGTTAAATAATTAAAGTATGTCTATAATCCATATTGTCTGTCGCAGAAAGAATAAAAACTATTCAGAAATAACCACTTAAAACATAGAATATAACTGATATTGGGTATGACATATGATATACAACACTTCAATAAAGCATACACAATAAATATTACTATAAAGGAAAAGTTTTATTTTTATTATTTTAGTTTTATTTTTACTTATATTTTAAAATTAAAAAATAAAACTTCCCAATATTATTACAGTTCTATAAAAACATTATTCTTCCCATACTGTCTAGGCGTTTTGTTTGGTAATGTTCGTTTTCTGTATCGTCGAACATTAGCTTCAAAAGCGCGCTACTTTGTTAGACGTTTTATTACGGGCTAGCCATTATAAAGGTGTCGTACTGATTTCTGAAATTGCGCAGTTTTGCTAATTCGTACGTCATTAACTCTTACATTTTTTTTGTAATGGTTATGTGTTGCGGTTGGCAAAGAGCCGGTATTTGGTACCTGCAATACATGTAAAACCTTAATTCTTTTCCCAGTCGCTTTTGGCTACTGATGTTTGAGTGCACGCTTACATCTGTGGCTGAAATTACGGGAATCTTAGTTTCATAAATTCAGACTTCACTTGAGTATTAGTTTGGGGTCGGCTAGATACTTTCAACAAAATGTCCCAAAAATGCTGAAACCTAGTGTTAAAAAGTGCTAAGATAGCTAGATCTGCGAGAAATATCTATAAATAATAATATAAGTCTGCTTAGACCCCAGAGCACAAATTAATTTAAAATTATATAGTTACTTTTATTATATTACTTTGTGATAAAAACACACTTACATACTTTAATCTAGTTGTCACAGGTATGTGTGGAAATGTTTTAACATCCTTATCAGTTAAGTTTCGGCAGAGTTGCATCCACCGTTGCATTGTTACTATTGTTGCATAATTGTTACTATTCAAATACAACCTCTTATGAAAGAGGTTGTATTTGAATCTATATGAATAGTTGTTCTATAATATAAAAAAAATGTTGTCTGTGTCATTATGCATTGATTTGTTAAGAAAGAGTAATTGGGTTCACTTTTAGAAAAATTGCTTTTTATTATTGCATAAGTATGAAGGAGAAATATTGTTTGTTATTTAATTCCTGTTAGATATAAACAGTTGCACATTTTAAGTTATTTATAAATTACATAAATATTTACTTTCAGTTTTATAGAACAGTCTTTTAATATTGCTGTTATTCTTTCATTCATTACACATACTATTATATCTTTTATTAGCACTGTAAATGTAAAGATATCTCAAATCATAACTATAAATAACATCATGTGACAATCATATTAAAATAAAAAATTACTCTTGATCTAGGATCTGTGGATTCTTGAATCTGCAATTAATCAATCAATCGTTTAATCAATCGTAAATTTAAATTTTGCTTTTGCTTTTTAATTAAAAATCAACAATAGTGTTATATAAAGCAATATACCCTATATTGCTTTATACAGAATAAACTTGCTCTCTTTTGCTATTTACTCCCTTTTCATCCGAGTCTCATTATAAAAAACTTGACAATCATTTTTAAAGTTCTAATATAATACAATGAAGTATACAACTTCAATTGAAAATACTTCTAAAAAAAAAATATTAAGTAGACCATTTAGTTACGTCCAAATTATTCATAACTAAGATAGATACACACTTATGATCAATTAGAACAACTTCTAAAAAACTTTAACTTTAATGTTCCATTATTAATCATTTATTGCACTACAAGACACTAGAAGCTATATAAAATCGCAAGACATATCCTTAATATAATAATGAATATAGCTAATTCATCAATCGAAATTAATGTACATATAATAATTCATAATTTTTATATAACGATAACTTAGTCAAATAGGAAATAAAAATTATACTGCATGTTAAAGGTTTTAGGTTATCCATGCAAGGTTAGGTTATTATATTTAGAATTTGAGAATGTAAATTTTAAGAAAGCTCTTACTATTATTGAGATGCACAAAATTCATCAAAATTCAACACTTACACTTATATAATGATTAAGTAAATCCTCTTCTTATTGTTTTATGACTGGACGTTTCTTCGTTGTTATATTTCTCATTTTAAGAAATATCTCAACAGCTACTGGTGAAATAAGACTTTATACATTTAATTTGCTTCTAGTGATATTTGTTTCAAGAATTTTGCTAACTTAATTAAAACAAAATTATACATTTTAGTAAAAATTAAAATACTAGAACTTTACAACGGGAAATTTACGGGAAAATTAATACAAATTTAAAACGGGAAAACGGGAAACTTGTTGTCTTGTTATATGATAGACAGTCAAAATGAGAATGAGTGCGTAAAAATATGTATGTGGGAGTGGAGCGAGATGCAGCTGAGACTATTTTCATACTATTCATTCATAAATACGTACATGTGCAAGAGGGATGCGAGATAGCATGTGTTAGCGCCAGTGTTGCCATCTTAGTGGATTTTCCACTAAAACTGGTGGTTTTATCTACCTATTTAGTGGCCAAATATTGTTTTTAGTGGCTAGTGGTTTTCTTTGGTGGTTTAGGTAACATATATTAGTAGTTAAAAAGTTAGATTTACTTCGATTCGATGATCTTTATATAAATGTTCGTTTTTCTTTTTGAATAATCATACATATATGTTTGCTCATAGTTGGTGCCAAATAAAATGAGCATATGAATCGGATATGATCATGCCATATTTTTATTTTTAAGAGTACGACCTCTGTCAACAATATTGAGTCAACATTATTTGTCATCCTTCCATGTTTATCCTTTTTTCTATCCATAATTGTGGCTTGTTTTGTAGTAGACAAAAGGCATTTGCAGGAAGCTCTCCTTTTCAGCTTCAATCTTGAGAAATCAGTTGTTGAATCATATTGAATGCTTGTAGAGGCCTACAGCTACAATCAATTATCGGAGAAAACAAAAAACAATTACCAATATTTTTAATGAAGTTATCTTTTTTCTTCCTATGAAAAAAGTATTATTCTCGAAAAAAAGGTGATTTAAGCTTGTATACCTGGTAGATATTTACTTTGCTTGAGTAGGCATAACTGATCGGCAAGACGGATCGGTCAACGTTTCTCTACCCGCGAGTATTTTCCACCTAATATTTTTCTAAACTTATATTTTATACGTGAGGATTTCTCACTTTATATTTTTTATGATAAGTACTTATACTTAGAAGTTAGAAGTGTTCACCGTTCAGTGAAATTCATGGGCTCATAATTATTAATTTTGGTTTTTGCTAATTGAGCGAATTTATTAACGCGTAACTATGTAAAAATCACAATAAACGCAATACTGGCCCGTTGGCGCAGTGGGTAGTGATCCTGCCTTCAGCTCCGCGGGTCGCGGGTTCGATTCCCGCCGAGGGCCAACATTTTCTATGAAAAAAAAAATGAATTTGTTGGTCTTTGAGCCTGGGTGTTTATTTGTATTTAAGTATGTATTTAGAAAATATATAAGTATATATTCACCAGTTGTCTGTCACCCATAACACAAGTATTAAGTTACTTACTTTGGGGACGGACGACCGTGTGTGTAAGTGTCCCATATATTTATTTATTTATTTACTTACGGGATTTTCGGCTCGTGGGTATCGAATATACTACGGGTCGAGTAGCGAAATGTAAATTTTGTGATATTAAATTGTATTGTTACTAATTTTTTAATAAGTTATAACAAAGGAAACGTAATATATGTTACTTTCATAAAACAAAAATTGTTTTAGTGGAAAATTTAGCGGTCAGCGATCATTTAGAGTGTAGAATTTCTGTTTGTTAGTGGTTTTCTGGTGGTTTTGAAAGTAGAATCTGGTGGGAAGCTTATTCAACCGTTGGCAGCACTGGTTAGCGCCTGTAGTAAAACCGCCCTGCTTGCAGAAAAGTTTATAAAATCGTGGTTGTTGAGACTTTTTTGCAAGATTTAATGAATTTAAAAATAAATTACAGTAGTGTAGATAAATTTGATAACTATATCAATGCTAGATTAAACGAACGAAGACCTATGATTGCAAAACAAAAAAATTATACGTGATTTCCAAAATCCCTTCGAATATTATAATGAAGTTGAATTTAGGAAGCGCTACAGATTTACAAAAGAAGTTGTTTTGTCCATAATTCTGCCTCCTCCTCCTTAGCAACTTCCTAATTCCTATACTGCCGATATATCAATTACTTGTGGCTCTAAGGTTTTATGCTACTGGGAGTTTTCAGGTTTGTACTTATTACGGAACTACGACCCTCCAACCATATCTCATACAGGTCCCAAGAATGAGGCCATAGATAAGAATCACAGGATACCCAATAATTTGTTTGAGTGAATATAGCCAGATATGTTTTTAATTTCAATAAGGTAGCTCTAATAAAACGTTTTAGTATATTTGCATTCTATAAATTTTTATTATAATAATAGTTCATCATAATTTCGGTATCTTCGCCGAGTCGTTCTTAAATGTAAAGAATAATAATATATTTAAGATCTTATTATAAATCTAAATCACAATGTCTATAATTATAATTATATTACTTATAAATATGATTTGACAAAATGCAATTGCATTAGATATTTAAAAAATATAACATTTGAACTTATCATAAAATCATCGGTAACTTTCAATTGAGATTACTTTAATTAGTCAATTAAATAATACAAAAAATAATCACGTGCTAGTACTAAAACAACCTTTGAAGAATAATGGTTTTGAGCTTTATTGCACTTTAAATATTTCAGTTGATAGATATTAAAGAAACTAAATTTATACCAAGTGTTATTATTTTAGCATGCCTTTGCTAGAGACGATTCCTCCATTTTATAAATTTAAAATGCTCATATATAGAAGAAGTAAAGTATTTGACACCAGAAAGTAACAGAAAGAGCAAAAGAGTTAGAGAGACTATATCTTGTAATTAAGATTGAATCTGTTCAAATTAAGATAACAAATTTAAAAACTATTCAAGTTGATAAAATTTGATTGGCAATGAAAATTCGTTTATTATAATATTATTACTACATTCATGGATATTTTAATTGATTTAAGTGGCAAAACAAATAGTAGTAAAAGGCTATCACCCGAACTATTTTATTTAAAAAAAATTGACAATATACGTGTATTAAAGTTGCTTAATACTTTAATACATCTAATTGGCACCAGGGAGAGTTCGTAATAATGGATATCTCGATAGGTGTTGGCATTGAGATCAGAAAAATTCAAAATGCAATTAGAATATCTTATGTTATTAAACCTAATAGAAATACATTACAATCTTTTTATTTCTGCATTATGATTCAACGAATACAACTTTATAATTAAACTTAAAAGTCACCTGAAATAAAAATCAATAATATTCATTTCCACCTGCTTGAACCAGTAATAGATGAAGAGTTTAGGTCGATAGACTGACAAGAGACCCCAATAAATATTTAAATTGCTTTACATAGCTATATTTTATTTTATTTTATTTTTAGTGAACCGACAGGAAGGTAATTTCATTTTTATAGCAAAAAAAAATCTAATTCAATCATGTTAATTAGTGATTTAACAATAAAGGTGGATAATAATTAAGTACCTGAAATTTGTTCTCAGCTATAAAAGAACGAATTTTCAAGGAAAAAATATGAAGATTTTCCGACATTCACGAGGTTCTTGTCAATTCATCTTTTTTAATCATTTTTTAGAACATTAAACAATACTTACCAATCGTGATTTCTCTATGGAATATTTTTCTAGTTCATTATTATATGTATAATATCCAAAGTTACATCGTAGGAACACATATTTTTTTTTTATTATTAACACATTAGATTTAGAACGTTTATTTGATATAATCTGTAGTATTTCTGGCACATAAAATGTTTACAAAAGTAAACATTAACAAAAGGAATAATTTCTAATGTTCTTATTGCAAACACATAGAGCCGGTCTAGAATGTTTGAATATGAGGGAAAGTCGTAACTAATTTCATCATAATTTACATAAAGGCGAATACATATACAAAGTATGAAATTAAATAATTTACTTCATAATTTGTATTTTGTATCTGACAATGAAAAAATAAAAATACCATGCATTTTAATTTTTACAGGTACGAAATATAGTTTTTTTTAGATTTTTTTCATACACATATAGCATCTTAGAATTTCAGAGTCATAAATAACAATTATTATAGTACATCTACGACTAGGTAAAATAGCATGATTGTTCTCGTCTCGATATCCGTAGAATGCCAGTAGTCGTAGGATAAAGAAGCGAACATGAAGTTTTTAAATTATTTAGTCTTAACATTAAGAGTAAAAATTTGAATACATGGATTATAACGACTAATAAAAAAACTCATTATATTTATAAGGGTATAATTTATAAAAAATTATCCAACTGATTTAGCACACAAAGGATTGGGCAAATTTGATTTTAAATGAAAGGATTAAAAATGTACCTTTTTATGTCAAATAAAACGCATCAAAATTAATTGACTTAAAATGCCTTTCTGGAAAAAGAACATTATCGCTACGCCCAACATAAAAATACAATAAACCTACAGTAACTGTTCATTATGATACATTTAATATGATCTAGTACGAAATCTATACTTATTATAAAACAAAGTCCTCAAAAGCCGTCTATCTGTGATTTTCTCAAAATTCTTTAGGAAGGTTTAGGTTAGTAGCATATTACGGTTTAAAAGAGATCGTGTGGCTGAAAAAACTTGCCTGCTGAGAGATTTACTCGCGTGGGCCGCATAAACAAGTAGAGATACACTGAAGTAATGTATTAGAGATTTGTACCTACAAAAATACTACAAAAAAGTCCGCGACAGTATGTCTCTATCTCTCCTGGTTAACTCACATTACTTCAGTGACACACTGATTTCCAGCTAGTTTTAATATAAATGAAATCGGTGATAATTGAATGGAAATTTATATATGTCGTATAATTATATATCAAAACAATCCACGTTATCATTAATGACTCTTAACGTTAACTTTAAATAATTGTACAAATGCACTCATTAAGCTTCACCCACATTTGCGTAGTTACAACAATTATTAATATATACAAACAATTTTAATGTTTTCGAACGTTGTAGAATGTAGAATAAACCATAGGCCATGTAAACATGGGAATCACTGAATAAAAATTATCACTAAAATATATTTTAAAAATTCAACTCTGAGGTAAACCAACACCATAAATTTTAGATTTGTAAAAAGAATTTTCGATGCTTAAATGAAAAAAAATCATTTTTTATCATAGTTTTAGCTTTGTGCATATTACAATATCATAATGTGCAATATCATTTTCGATAATATTTTGCATAAAAAATCCATATTTGGTCAACAAATATATATCATAGGATTTAACAATTCGGATAATTTTTATTCTGTGGGTAAAGCTTTATGGAGAACACTTCATGTTCTAATCTGGCGGTAAATCCCGCTGTATGACCCGGTCCTTAGCTGATTTCACGTCAAAGGCATCCTTGGGATAGTGTCGATGGATCTTCCCGGTCATGATCATTTGGCAAGTTATTATTTTGTTCTTGATCCCGACTTAAAACAAACACCGGTTCCACGTTTTCATCGTCACTATTAAATCTGAAAATCAAAATAAAGTTGATTGCTAATAAAAAATATTATATGACTACAAGAGTTGAAAGTATGTACAATATATTTTTAACTGCACCATATTATAAGTACAGTTCTTCTGATATCGTTGATAACCTTTGCAATTGTGATTTTTGTATATGTTTAAAAACGATATCAATATCAGCGGTCGCAGAAGTAACTTCTTAAAAAAAACACTAGATATCTAGTTTTGATAAGGATGAAAAAGTATAAGTATAAAGCAAGCATCCCACGTTTTTTTTACGATTAAATCAAGCATTTATTAATAGCTTATTTGAAACTACTTTTTTAACTAAACTAGTTACATTATTGGTATTTAAGAATCCGAATCATAATTAATTAATAGACGCTACAGATCTTACTGTTCTTATTTCAAAATTATTTCATACTACCTGATTGCTGTTACACAGCGTGTTTGTTTTTTAAATTTTATAAACAACTACACTACAACTACCGCTTTACCAATAATGGAATATGTTTTTTCCTGTTCTTGAAATTTTTATCCTATACATTACCCCGGTTTAAATAAGCTTTATTTTTTTATCACTATTAGTCCAGCGACTCAATTGTGAAAGCGAAACAGACAGACTTTCCGATTTCTAATATTGGTATGGATACTTCAACAAATGAATAAATATTGTTAACTTACTGATACCGTGGCACCTCTCCCCTCATGGTACATATGGCGTTTGTGAGAGCTTTCACGTAGTTTTTGGCAAGGGTTAAGGTTTCTATCTTTGATAGACTTCTGTTGTCTTTTTTCACATGAGGAATAACACGGCGGAGATCCTGAAAAGTGATAAAAGATTTATACATTTATTTTAAATATCATAGGCATCGACCATCATTCTCTATGGTGCCTTATGCTTGGTAATATTATGTTTTTTACGAGCATTGCACTAAAGCCCTAAATCTAATCAGGCTATTTGGTAATACTATATAAATAGTGTCTGAATATTACTGAATATTTTGTTAAACGACATTGTCATTGAAAGGGTCATTATGATTAAGACTCTTGGCTATTCGCTTTGTACACAGCGCTTTTGACCTTAAAGCTGAAGTATAAGAAATATGCTATTTAAAGAAACTTCAGCCTAGCATTTTGTAGAAAATTGAGAACAGTAAAATATTCATCATTTAAAAACTAATGATTAAAATACTCTAAGGACTTCATTTGAGTTTTCATAACATATATTATATAACATATCTATTTAGATTCCAAGTTATTTTAAAGTTCAGAAAGCTCTGAAGAAAGTTCAGATTAATTTATCGGGAGATAGAGCTATGTGTGGAGTATTGCTACTTGTTCAAATCAGACTTGTCCTGTGAAAAGAGCTATGTCCAGCAATGAACACCTATCGGTTGAGAGGTAGAAAATACTGTGAGTTTTTCTTATCCCGCGAAGTCTGGTACCCTCGACCCAGCCTTGGGCTACAAGGCGTTCTATGGACTCTTCGTTTCCGTGTAAGACGTACGCAAAGTATTTTAAAATTCGTGCTCGGACTGTAGTCGATAGACGCTGCCTGATGCCGAGCTCTAAGAATATCGATATATTGGTCCTGAATTCAGTCCAAGATACTCGAAGCATCCGTCGCTAGCACCACATCTCCTGAGCGTCTGTCGTCTTCTTTTCTGTTTCACGTAATGTCTCACGTCTCAGCAGCGTAAAAAATTAGTTAATTACCTCAAACGCACGGTTCAGCGAGTGCATCCGCATACGTTCTCGTTCATTGCTTTCCAATCTCCGCAGGTTGCGTTCTCGTGCCGATATACCACAGCGGCGCCTGCGGCCGGGTCCGTTGGAACCGCTGGTTGTTCCCGAGGACGAGGACCCCGCGGGTGTCCGCCTAGGCCTACAAACTCTACGGGGAATTTGTTCATCGCTTGCGCTTCCGCTGTCGTAGAAATCTGAAACATTAAAATAAATTTTACATTATCTTCCTGCCCTTATCCCACTTTAAGTGGGGTCGGGATAACATGTTATAAACATGCTGTCACATGTCAAATTACCTCTGTCGTATTCTATGACACCTCGGTAAGAAAGAGAGTGGTCTATTATACTAAACCGGATAGCACGCGGTGAGTCAACTTACCTTATTCTCCTTTTACGACACCTCGGTAAGAAATGTGGTTGGTCTATTCTACTCAGCCCGATACCACACGGCGAGTCGACTTACCTTAGTCGCCTTTTACGACACCTCGGTAAGAAATGAGCGTGATACTATTCTATTCAGCCGGATACCACACGGCGGATTAAAATAAATTTTACATTTTCATTAAATTAGATCTCCGGTATATATATGAGACAAATTGTGTATGTATGTTTCGTATAGACTCCCAAACAGTCGAGCCGATTTCAAAGACATTTTCAGACAATTAGATTGATCCTGTAAGTTTTGTAGCGATCGGGACAAGTTTTGTTTAGAAGTCGAAACTAGACTGAGACATAACAAATCGTGGCTGGAATTTTAGTAATATATAGAAAAAGGCGAACTTTACGAAATTTCAAAGTAAAAATAATGATATAATTATTTTGCTATAATACGCAGTTATTAACAAAATCTAAAAATGCTAAGTGTAGGATTCACAATCCGTTCTCATACCTCATAGGAGATAAGGTCTGTGACAAAATCGTTGCCATTTGTTATGGGCCCTAATGACTGTAGCAAATCATTACTTTAGTATTAAATTCATTATACACACATCTTAAAATAATTCATGTAAATATAAATCACCGAAATTTCAGTGTCTAGTCTGCCAATATTATTAGAAAGGAAGACATTAGCTAAAGTCTACTAGCTATACTAAGTGCAAATATCGTACATTCTAAAAAGTGAAATAACACATTTGAATAAATTACTTAATCGTTACAATTATATTCACACGTCTATTGTGTGTTGAAATAAATAAAAATGGTATTTTGATAATTGAATTAAATTGTATTCAAATGGCAACGCTTGTTACTCTGTAAATATAACAAAATAAAATTGATATGGAATTCATAGCAACATATATCAACACAACATTTAATTAATTTGTATGGCTTATTTACTACGTTTCAAAGTGATTTATAAAAGCAGGCGTTTCTTTTCGGAATTCCATACTGCAGAAGTTATAATAGATATTATTTTGTTGTAATCCGCGTTTGTTAAGAAAATCTATGTAATGCTAAATGTAAGAAGCAGGAAACATTCACATACCTTATACATGCAGGACAAGTCACTACACGTATCACAAAACGTTGCCAACACCAACACTCCACGCAAGCACTACACACACTCACTACCACAATCTCTACGATTATTTCGACACACAAACTCATACTGCACGAGACACGACAAAATCGTCATACGTGGAACCTATCCTCCTGATAATGCTTCGGTTTCGGGGCGGCGGCGGGCATATATAAGGTATGTATATGTTAAGTTGACCCACTGTGTGGTATACGGCTGAGTAGAATAGACCAACCTCATTCTTACTGTCGTCTTAGGTGTCGTAAAAGGCGACTCAAGTAAGGTTATGTGAGGCAGGCGGCCGGTCATAAAAAACCTAGCCGAATCATGTGACAACATGTTAATAACATTTGTGACGACACCACTAAGAGTTTTTTTTTTTTTTTTTATTATACAGGAAAAACCCCTTATGGGTACCGCCGCCCGACGGGGACAGGCGGCGGTTATGTCGGACTCGCACCGACTAAAACGACCTGTGTGCTCCACCACGCTGCCAATGGCAAGGACAGGGTATCATTGTACATTTTGCCGCCATCCCGCCGACAGCTCTGATCCCAGAGAATAAACACCTCCAGGTAGGGGCCCCTCGAAAGAGAAACCCCCCTCCGCTAACCGGTGCATCGGGAGCACCAGATGCACCGACCGCCTCGGGGACCTGTAAGCCAGGTGTCCGATGTACCCCGTTCGGAACACCCGAAGGTCCCCAGTTAGGGCGGCAGACGATGGGCTTGGGCGAGTCACTAACACCTGGACTCACCAGCAGCAGGTTGGATCCAGAACAACAGTTCGTGGAACCACTCCGCCGCCTCCCTCCGCCCCCCTCCGCAGAGCTAAAGGAGGCCATCGCTGCCCACGATCGCTCTCTGCCCACCGTGTTTGCTATGTCACGGTCGACAGGGAGAGATCGCGCCCCAAGTAGGGGCCCCAACGCCTTGGTGGGCGTTTCCGCCCCCACCGGGTAATTTTTTATAGAGGTTTTCTTCCTCGCAACCCGAAGGTCCCCGTTCCCATTGCTGGGCTTCCGGGTTTCGCCGACGGTGGCCGTAACCATGTCCAGCCAGACTTAGAGTAAGCCCAACTGGACCCGTCGCTCATTAGGGACTTCACCCCAACCCCCCCGAGGTCCCCGGCCCGTCCAGATTGCCCTCTGCTAATCAGAGGGACAACTGGATTGGCCACCCCTCAGTGGTCCGTTTGCCAAGACTAAGCTTGCCCAGGGTGCGCCACGAGGAGGCCGACCACTTTGGCACCCCACCACTAAGAGTAGGATAAGGGCAGGAGGATGGTATTAAGCTAAACGCAATAAATTATAATATTTGTTTTAGAATGTCTCATTCGACTTTATAATTCATTACAAACACCACAATAAACACGCATAAGGAATCCAGTATATCATCATACTCCTGCCCTTAACCCACTCTAAGTGGGGTCGACACAACATGCTATAAACATGCTGTCACATGATTTGGCTGCGTTTTTACGACCGGCCGCCTGCCTGACGTCAACATACCTCAGTCGTATTTTACGACACCTCGGTAAGAAGAGGGTGGTCTATTCTACTAAACCAAATACCACACGGTGGCTCAACTTACCTTAGTCGCCTTTTACGACACCTCGGTAAGAAATGAGGTTGGTATATTCTACTCAGCCGGATACCACACTGCGGATCGACTTACCTTAGTCGCCTTTTACGACACCTCGGTAAGAAATGAGGGTGGTACTATTCTATTCAGCCGGATACCACACGGCAGATAAAGGAAACCAGTATAAAATGCACTTAAATATAAGTAAGTGAAAGTAAGGAAAGGGAGCAATCTACTCCGGTAACTTGCAAAGCTAATTATGTATTTAGATTTATGCATCTAACTGGCAATGTTACGTTGTTATATAACAAGTTATTACTTTTAAGCGAGTATTAAGTAGGTGTACGTATTTACAATGTTAGTAAGAATGAAAAGAATACACGTGATTTCGATCTGTGGGGAGATGCTTTTGACAATAATTGGTGAGCTGGAATTTAGCAGATTTTACTTTTGCATTATTAATACAACGTAAATTTTTGTTTAAACTAGCTTACAAGCTACATCTAGATTATTTCACTCTATCCGAAAAACTAAGTTACATTCCCTATGTATAAACATAGGAAATGTGACTTTATTCATCCGAAAGGGCGATTTATATCTAAATTCAGATTATTTCAGTAGTTGATCCAAGTTTGTTGTTACAACCTTATGGTTGTTGTTTATGTTCATTGTCACTTTATCTTAATACAGTTCTTGGTAGTTATTGTCAATCTGCGCTTGCTGTTGCCATCTATAATTAATATAGCACTTAATTTAATAATCCTTGTATATTGTGTATTTGTAGCTATGTATGATGTTTATATTGTTGATGGCCTTTTTTTAATAAATAACAAAGTTTTGTCTTCGCTCTTTAATATACGACAAAGGTTAAAGTACATAATAATACATCATCCAACCTTGAGGCCAACCTTGACGTTCCCGATTAACTAGCTTCTGGTGTTTTGCTGTTAGTCTGATCAATCCACGATTTAAAAAAGCAGGAGTCGAAGGTGGATAGAGCTCTTTTGATCGTATCTATAAAAGAGCCACGATGAAAATTTCTATGATATCAAAATCTGTGTTTGATCAAACTGTATTCCTCCATTTCTAATAAACAATAACGCAGAATACAGAACTGATTCAATTCGAGATCATAAAGTACCCATGTACCAATTTAATGAGAAATTAAGCTAAATCTCTTACATTTAAAGATTTTAACTAATAATTATAAAAAATTAAAGTCAAATTTTTATCGGTGCTTTGAAATCTAAAAAAGCCGCGAGAGCAAAATGTTCGTTAACCCGAATTCCATAAGTTAAGCAGCTTAATTACAGGAGTTCTTGTTAAGAAAAAAAAAGATAAATTTATAATTACTTTCAACGTGTTATCAAAAAAGGCAGTAAATTATCAAGTGTGCTAGTGTTTTCAAACTATGCGCGATGTATTTGTGTATATAACTAGTCAGCAAATTCGTCTGCCTCTTGTTCAGGAACGTCGTAAATAGTAGCCGATGTTACTTCCCAACCTTCAACTACCTCTATCACAAAAATCCCATCGATACGCCCATGTGGATAAGAAAGAAGAACAACCAATAAATAAATGTAAGAAAAATACGTCCATAAATAAATAACACTTACATTTATACATATCTTTAAAAATATTATTACGAATTTAGGTATTATTAACTCAAAATCGAAAATTCAATCATTTTGGCTTAGCTGAATCATATCCACTTTTTTGGAAAAAGGTAAGCGTTTATAGAGCCTATTTTGTTTTATCGTTAAACATTGACGTTATTACGCAAGGGCATACAGTCATTATTTCTATTATCTCTACATTTTATCTTTATACGTCATCGATTGCGTCTGCTTACAACATTACGCTAACATATATGATACGAAATTTCTCAAAAACCTATCTCTATGGATTCGAAATATGTTAATAAAGTTTTATAGATCAGATAATAAAGGATTTTAAACTAATATTACCTTAATATAACCCAAAAAGTCATCATTAAAATATTTATAAAAAAATATATTTTATGTGTGGCATTATCTGAAGAGATTAGAATATTAACGTATCTTTGAAGTAAAAGACAAAGACTTAGCTTACTTACGTTCTTTAAAAGCCTAGCCAGGTACAAAGAAATTTGCATATTGACGTTCGCTGAACCGGTACCCAATTAAACTGCAATAAGCATTGGCAAATTTTCGAAAGTGAAAATATTGATGAATTTGTCAACAAAGAATAAAACAGACATATAATCAGAAATCTCAAAATGATATCTAAATAACAAAAAAATAAAGAAACTTGTGTTGCAACAACATTTAATGAGGGTAATATAGAAACATACGATGTGGCATTTAGTTTAGAGAGGGAATAGTAATAAAAAGCATCGCAGGTTGCCAGCAGTTAAAGAGCCATTCTTCTGTCGAGAATAGCAACTTTGATATGTCTACATCGTATGTCTTGCCAAGCCGCGATGGTCACAAATTTTATGTTTCACTAAACTAAAGACTGAGTAAAATATTTTTAAATGTGTGCGTGTGTGGTAGTGTTATAATGAACTTTATCTTGCATTCTAAGATAAGTTCCGTGCACTGTATAATGTTTTTGTCAGAGTAATATATATTGTCAATATTTTAATGTCAGTATTTTTTGTGGATCCCTAACCTACATTTATTACCTGGATATAGCATAAAGTGCAATTAAGCTTATTGTTATTGTTCAACAGTAATAGTTAGCTTCTATAAATGCTTAGATTGTGTAAATTGGTCGGTCGCTAGTGGCTCATCAATTGAGAATGAAAATTATAACGCAATTATAAAGACAGATAGAGGATGAGTCTTCCCTTCAATATATGTCTAAAGAATAAATATGATAAACGAAACGGCTTGTTGAAAGAAATTGAGATTACATGTTAATCATAATCTATCCAACTTCCACAGTACAATATTTCTGTGCACTAAGTTGAGCCAAATATACGCGACTTATTGGTCAAACCAACCTACTTACTAGAAATTAAGTCGATCAAGTAAGATCACTTGAACATTGCGAGTAGCTTGATCGAAACTTGAGTACCTATTACGTGACGCGACTGCACGATTGAAGTGTTTGCGTAAGCGCGGCATAAACTAATCGATTTGAACGCGTTACGGGTGATTTTCGTAATGCCCTTATCACCAGCGTCATTTTCACCAGTTTTACACTCGTAAAAACACACGGCTGATAATTTTTAAAACTTTAGCTTGACAACAGCTGACTACCAACTACACCAGGATGGTGAAAAACTTGCAATAGTTAATGGTTTTCTTTATAATTTCATGATATCATATTCTTCCCTCTGTTATAAAAAAATAAAGTAGCGGCCTTTTATTATCCCACTGCTGGGAATAGGCCTCTTCTCTCCGTTTTTGGAGAGAAGGATTGGAGCTAAGACCTACCACGCTGCTCCAATGCGGATTGGTAGGTTACACATATCTCCAGAGTTCTCTAGACATATGCAGGTTTCCTCACGATGTTTATCTTCACCAAAAAGCGTGTGATAAAATGCAATTATCAATTAGACACGTGTTTTTTTTAACAGAAAAACTCATTGGTGTCTGCCCAGGTTTGAACCCTTGACCTCCTCGAAAGAGACGCACGGTGTTACCGCTGGGCTACCACAGCTTTGGCTTCCTCTGTTATACTTTGACGTAATTTACTTAAAAAAATTATAACTTGATATTGGCATTCATTTGCCTTAAAATAAATAATAAAGACTTATAGCTAATATTTATAGCATTGATAGGTTCGCGCGTAATCAAATACTTTTTTTTTTTTTTATTTACAGCAAAAATGTACAAGTTATATCTATCTTAAATTACTTACACGCTAGGACTATACAGATCATGCCCACGTGGAATGGTCCCAAGAATGCTGGCAGCGTTTCCGCGCTGAATACTTGTCACGTAAAATATCATATATAGGTTAACCCTGGTTCAAGTTTTCTAAACTACACACGGAAGTAAAAATTTAATAAAGTACAAATTTGTAAGATGTGGCAAGGTGTTACAAACACATTATTTGTCCGCCAATAAAAAATATTTCACCTATATTGATATAAATACCTAACTAGTGATTGGTAGTTGTTTAAATGTCTGTAATTGAATTAATCACGAGTGAACGGATGGGACAATTTCATTAATTCAAATTTTGTTGTGTTAATTATTTTCAGAAGAAGTTTCTTATGACAAAATCATATTGTAATTTCAGCGGAATATAATAAAATTTAAAAAATATATATACACTTTCTTTAATCTACATATCCATCTTCCTCTCAATGCATATTGACCTATTCGACGAAGGTATCGCGAGTAGCAACTAATATCCAATAATACAGAATTAACATAAGAATTTGGAAAACTTTTTCTTAGAAACGTACCGCCAGCTTGTTCTATTTTTATATCAGCTTCTTTTTGCTTGTTTTCATAATATTCAGAGGCGTCCTCTTCATAGTAGAGCATCATTTGGTCCGGTGAAGTCGCTTCTGAACCACCGCCCTCAGCGCTGGCCCACTGAGGCATTTTGACTCCTGAAATAAGCCGTGGATGTTATAAACGTTAGCTTGCTTAGCAATGGCAGTTAAAGGGAAATCTTATTGTTATCTGTATGGTGCCTCTTTTCAACTTATATTAGTATAGTCGTAAGATATCTGATGTTCATTGACTGAATGATTTTCTCAGTGAAAATGTTCTATACTGCAAACATCAACCGCTACCACGCTTGCATAAACATGGCATAGATCTTTATTTAGCATAATATATAAGCCTAATTGTTCTTGATTTTTTAGTCGGATAAATAACACTATTTGATTTATATTTATGGAATATATTCTGTTCAATGTGTATTACAAATTCATACCTCCAGCTTTTCTTGTATTTATATACAAAAACATTTAATATGTAATATACAAAAAACAAAAAAAATAGGAAACTCTGCATGTCTCTTCCGATTCTATTCTAAGGTTGTAGTACCAGGCCACAATAAATTTAAAATTGTTAAGTTATAGGCATTACTTTGAGGAAGTTCCTACAAAATTATTGATGGTATCATTTTGCTATAATCCGCGTTTAGAGAATATGTATGTAATGCTAAAAGCAGAGTGTACTACGTATACGTATTTATAACTTATGAACACAGTATTCGTAAACCGCATTCGCTATAAATCACCACCACCAAACTACATTCCTAGCACTGCACGCATTCACTACCACAAAATCAACAACAGTTTCGCCCTGTCACCGAAGCATCGTCAAATTGGATGATTTTGTATAATTATTTTGGAACACGGCTAGGTGTATATTGCATAAATATAAAGACAATAATATAACCACCATTCTATTATTGTACTGCTCATCATCCTCCTGCCCTCATCCCACTCTAAGTGGGGTCGGCACAACATGTCACAAACATGTTGTCATATGATTTGGCAACGTATTTTACGACCGGCCGCCTGCCTGACGTCAACTTACCTTAGTCGTATTTTACGACTCCTCGGTAAGAAAGAGGGTGGTCTATTTTACTCAACCGGATACCACACGGTGGGTCAACTTACCTTAGCCGCCTTATATGACACCACGGTAAGAAATGAGATTGGTCTATTCTGGTCAGCCGGATACCAAACGGCGGGTCGGCTTACCTTAGTCACCTTTTACGACACCTCGGTAAGAAATGAGGGTGGTACTATTCTATTCAGCCGGATACCACACGGCGTTCTATTATTGTACTGCTATCAGAATAAAATACACGCTTTAATTTGTATTATACGAATATTGATTGAATGTTGAATTTACTCGATAGCCGTGTCTTGTAATCAATGGTAAATGTGTACGATGCATTAACTTTACGATAAGAATTTATTTATAACTACATTTTAAATTAAGTCTTATTAAAGATCTATTTATTAAAAGGATATATACACATCTTAATATTATTAATGTGAAAATATGTTCGTTTGTATCATTTTTGGTGTGGAGGTAAAATGTTTTTGGGAGTCATCATCTTCCTGCCCTTATCCCACTCTAAGTGTGGTCGGCTCAACATGTCATAAACATGTTGTCACATGATTTGGCTAGGTATTTTACGACCGGCCGACTACCTGACATCAAGAAGAAAAGTAGAAGTAAGAAAGAGGGTGGTCTATTCCACTAAACCGGATACCACACGGTGGGTCAACTTACCTTAGTCGCCTTTTACGACACCTCGGCAAGAAATGAGGGTGTTACTATTTAAGTATTTTGGGAGTATGATAAGATAAAATAAATTTACATCAGGACGTAGAATGTTGGTATAGGTACATGTAATAAAGGTTATATAGAGGTTGTACGAGTATATATAAAGATCACTTCACATGTTACAAAGTTATTCACAGCATAAAATTACTGTTTATATTTGTACCTTTTCTTAACTTTTTTGTCTTGATGCACTCGCGTGTTGTAATGAAAATATTTAATAAATCATCATTCATACATATACAATATCATATCATCCACCGTCCCTTATTCCACTCTAAGTGGGGTCGGCACAACATGTTATAAACATGCTGTCTCATAATTTGGCTGCGTTTTAACGACCGGCCACCTGCCTGACGCCAACTTACGTTAGTCGCTTTTTACGACACCTCGGTAAGAAAGAGGGTGGTCTATTATACTAAACCGGGTACCACACAGTGTCAACTTACCTTAGTCGCCTTTTACGACACCTCGCTAAGAAATAAGGGTGGTACTATTTTATTCAGCCGGATACCACACTGCTTATAATATTATACAGCAATACTATAAAATTTACCACGGTTTACAGCATTTTATCAACTCTTTTTTATTATGGATTTCTGCAAAACATCCGTTATTTTTTTCCTGTAAAAGATAGACACTGCACGGGAATTCTCTTATCTTCTAACCTCGCTAATAAGTGAGAATATACACAAAAATTTATTTACCGACAATTCATTGAAAGATAAAAAAGATGCGGGTTCATGAAACATAATATACTTTGTTTCGTAAATTGTTAATATAACTCTGAGAGTATTTGATCTCTGTCCTAGGTTTAGTGATGAATATTATTATTCTTCTCCTTCTTCTTGTCAACCGATGCACGTCCATAGCTGAACGTAGGTCTCTTCATGAGATCTCCACAACACACCATATTGTGCTCTCCGCGACCACAAATATTATTACAATGATTTATTTCATATGACTTAGTGAATATAAAAGTTGTGATTAACTTTCTCCGAATAAAACCTAATATTGTAAAAGTGTTTAAAACTGCATTTAACATAGTAATTACATTTTAGATAATCTATTGTAGAAACACCATTCAACAGCAAACACTAATAATCGATAATTTCTCCAATATCAAATGAACAAGATTCCTTTATACGGGTTACAATTGTAAATGTAACATTATCAATATCATCTGTAATAAAGAAAATGCATTGTACTATCCCACTGCTAAAAATGGTCGTCAGTATCTTATATAGTGTATTATTTATGGTTTCCCGCTCGGTGACGCAGTAAAAGCTATATGGGCTAACAGCATATTGTCAATTTGAAAAGAAAAATTAATGCCGGTCCAATGCGATACCCGTTCTCAAAATCATTTAGTTTAGACTAATGATAAAATTCATTATCATTTAACGATATCCAAATTAATAACAGTATAAATTTATATCTATAGATTTAAAATCCTTTCTGTCAATAAAATCTAAATGTGTTCATATTATTCAATTTGATAGTCTGTGATCGCTGCTTTCCCATTCTATTTCTAGCCCTTAATAGGACTCGATTCCAGACTTTTCATTAAACTAATAAGCTACTACTTACTACGAAGTAGTTTTCAAATTAGACAAATTAAAAAATATTTTTGTAAGCTGTACTATAAAATTAATAAATAAGATATGGTGGTATCGTAGGTAATAAACAGTAAAAAGCTAAAATATGTAACATTGTGAATGATTGAATTTCAAAAAACAGTTTTGACATTGAAAGTAATCTAACGCCTTGTCTTTATTAAGTTTTACAGTGATCAACGTTCTATATTCGCATCTGAAGGCGGGGCACGGTCGCCAGGCAACCAGAGGCGTCCCGGCGGCGCCGTCCCTGACAAATAACATTAACACCCATGACTATACATGAGTGACGCTCAAGATGTCACTTGTTTATAAATACAGAGTGTACAGATACGAATGACGGGACTAGAAAAGCTTAATATTTTTTTTTATTGCTGTTATCGATAACAGATACGATATTTATTTTTTATTATTATGTGCTTTAATTATCGTATATCAAATTTATTTTTACAAGAATGACTTGACATATTTTGATATATAGGTTCTTTAAAAAGTGGTGCGGTGTTTTACATTACTTACAACGATTCTGCCTGTTGCTACCTTATTGCTAGACGAAAGATTCTTCTGTGTTTCGGACAGAAGGATTGGAGTTTAAGCCAATGCAGATTGGCAGGTTACACATATCCTAAAAATTTCAAGAGATGCAGGTTTCTTCACGATGGTTTCTGTAAAGCGCGTAGCATAGCGCGAGAAACTATAATCCTACTAACGAGTAAGTTTGTTACTCTTTCACAGCGAATCTGCTAAACAAATATTGATTAAATTTGGCAAAATTATTCCTTATACACCGGAATAATATATAGGCTTGAGAAATCCTGTTTATTCTACAGGAATAGGATGCCACTAAAAAGCGCCATCTATTGTCAACCAATGACGCGACAACATGTCACGCTAACGAAGTCACAGGTAAAAGCTAGTTTTATTATAATTAAGAAGCAAAAAAATACTGTATTAAAACTATATAACCTCCTAATCCTAATCTAAAAGCTTTCCTTTAACCATTATGATCTCGATATCATTAATTAACATTACGGAATGTATAAGTATTATTTAAAAAAGAGAGTCATCATCCTCCTGCCCTTATCCCACTCTAAGTGGGGACGGCACAACATGTTATTAACATGTTGTTTCATGATTTGGCTGCGTTTTTACGACCGGCCGCCTGCCTGACGTCAACTTACCTTAGTCGTATTTTACGACACCTCTGTAAGAAAGAGGGTGGTCTATTCTACTAAACCGGATTCCAAACGGTGGGTAAACTTACCTTAGTCGCCTTTTACGACACCTCGGTAAAAAATGAGGTTGGTCTATTCTACTCAGCCGGATACCACACGGCGGGTCGACTTACCTTAGTCGCCTTTTACGACACCTCGGTAAGAAATGAGGGTGGTACTATTCTATTCAGCCGGATACCACACGGCGTTATTTAAAAAAGACAGTATATGATAAAAAGAGAATATATATAGTCTACTTTCATTATTTCATTGGAAGCAATTGCCGACATAGACATAGACATTACTGCCGTAAGTCAATAAGTTACAATTTTATTTCATTTTAGGTAATTTTATTTATCTTACAACTTCGCTTATTGTCACGAATTCATTATTTCTATAACGAATTCGCTATGAACATTACACGATTATTTTACGACTCAAATAAACATTACACTGCAATTAAACATTTTTGTTGGATAGAAATATAATTTATTATTATTCAATATTTCTTTATGTATTTTATGAAGGTATTATAACGTTGTAAAATCATAAAAAAATGAACCAGTTATCTTGAAGTATGAATTCCATATTCTATAGCGTTTTTTTTAATACAGAGAGTCACAATAAATTATGAGGGGAAGGATATTATCTAATTACAGATAAAAAAGAGAGACAGATATATAGAGTCTCATTATCTTTCTTTATTTCTCTTTTTAGTCTGGTTCCTCTCGTCTCTATAGAGAGTTATTTCTCTATAGAGTTACAAAAAATAAAATGTCAAAGACTCATATAATAGGAACTATACACAAATAGAATGAATGTTGAATGTCAGTTTTTTTTCCGTCTCCTAATATCCAACCCATTTACTGCCACGTGGCACGTCTACGCGATGATTGCTACGCCACCGCTACGAATACGAAAACATATTTATATAGCATTGGTTGACATCCCAAACTGACCGATTGTTTATTGAGGCATATAGTTACGCGATTTAAACTTTAGTACCTGGTTTAGGTAATTTAAAAAACAAGATAAAATAATTGGGTAGGTGGGGCTCGATCCTAGGTTTGTATTTTCATTTCTAGAGATCGCCCGTTCTCCGAATAAGCAACGCTGACTTGTCATTTAACGGCAAAAATAGTGTTTTATATATTTTTAATGCCCAGAAATAGGGATAAAACCTTTTTTTTTAATAAAACCTAGCTTGATCGATTTTTCCACCCCATATATATATATATATATATATATATATATATATATATATATATATATATATATATATATATATATATATATATAGAAGATTCACTCATTTAAATATTAAAGATTAGTATATGACCGTAAAACACAGTTAGGCCCTCCACAAGACGAACTGATGATCTCTAAACCCATTTACAGTCTAAATTCAAGACAAGATAAAGCAAGACAGAATAGTATCGAAATAACCGAAAGATACTAATGTTACTGGATTTCCATTGGAATCAGTAAGAATATATGTGTACTTTCCACATTAAATTTGTTGACTTAAAAACTTTTCAAGCCGGTATATGGATAATATATTATCATTACATGTGTTTTTTTATTTATCAATAAAAAACACAGGTACATGACTTGAATTTGTTGCTTCATAATAAAATTATTAAATACCGTTGAATATTTTGCGCGATAATGTTAAATGAAAGAGAACGTACAAATAGTTCTCGATCAAATTGTAGTTTTGATAGATAGATTGTATAATTTATAGAATTAGGCGTTACTTTGCGGAGATCCTTCAGGATATCCGGGATATTCTTCAGGATCCTTCGGAGATACTTCATCGCGGATTATAGCAAAATTATTGTATTATTACTTTAGATAGATTGTATTTTACACCGTCATATACCACAAAACATATCTTCGTTTATAAGGTCTATTAAAAAATGAACGCTCAATGCTATTGTTTGTTATTTGTTGTATTAATTATTAGAAAAAGCATTCCCAAATTTGTAAGCAATAATTGTAAGCGATTGTCGAGGACTCTCTCTTTTCTGGTGAATGTAACTAATACATGACTTAAATAATTCATTGTGTGAATTTATATTCCGTGTATCACAGTCCTGAGTTTAAGGCGATGAGGGTATTTTTATAACGGTGCGCACGTACTCTGTTAACGAAGCCAATGTAAAAAATTTGATGGTTGCAATTTTTTGCATTGAATGTTATATAACTAATCATTTTGGATCGTCATTGATCAATCATATTCGAAATGCTTGCAGAAGCCAATTTGAATAAAGAATTATTTGAATTTGGTTTCGATAATCATCTGGGAAATGGAAAAATAGTAATAAATAAGGTAAAGACGTGAGAGAATGTTAGAAAACGATGATTGCCAGATTGTCTTATCACCGGTCTGCCACTGAATTCAGCTGGGCAGCAATAAGGAAGTTATTCGGGATCTTATTGTCTAAAAAATCTTTGTGCCTGAAGATATTCAAAAGACTGATGCTAGTGATGTTTATAAATCCGAAACATGGTCGCTGACTATGGACTATAATAAGAAAGCTCACGAAGTTTAAGAAGATCTGTACGTGATAACATCAGAAATTAGGAAATCTGTAGGAGAACCAAAATTACAGAAACTCAGCGTGTCACGAAGCGACAGTGTCAAGTGACAGAGGACGATAGATAAACCGATGGGCATAGATGCTAGAGTAGCGACTCCACATCGTAAACACCGTGTTTTTAGTGGAAGTAGGTACATCAAAAGGTCGCCGCTGGAGTCAGGGCGCACAAGATTGAATGACGTGGACTAAATGAAACTAAACCAGAAAAAAGACATGAATACAATTTAATACGCATTTATGAAGGCTGTGAAATAAAAGACAATTACTAAAAAAATAAAGTAATAATCAATTAAATGAAATAGCTATATTGCTTTTACGGGTGACAATATAACTGGTTTGCCTAAAGCGAAAAAAAAATTTGAAGCGATTGGCGGAATGTTATTACTACATTAAATTCGCACTCAGTTTTTATTTTTGGACACTAGACATTAGAATTTGGTAAATTTTTTCATGTTACTAAATTGTCATAAAACTTGAGTAAACAAATGTTAGGGCTCAATTTACTAGGAGTAAATTATACTCCTCTTTTACTTAAACTACCTATTTAATAACAACGAAAATAAACAAGTTATTTTTCTTTCTAAATAATTCACGAGCTATACAACTCATAATAAGTTTTAATTAACTATTGTCAACGAGCAATTATACTATAAGTTTAAACATATATAATGGACAGACTGTATCTACTTTACGTAAGCCAAAGTACATGCGTCAATGTCGCAATAATATTGTAATACACTTGTTTCAATAAAAGGGTTTATTTTGTTTATTTCATACGTAGAATATTTTTATTTTTTTGTATAAAATGAAAAGAATAAGAATGTTTATGTTAAGTACGTATACGTTTTGTTAGATCTAGCTGTCTCATAATATTCCTAATAATAATATAAATGCGAAAGTTTATGAGTATAAATATATGTTTGTTGCTCTTTCACGGCGAATCCGCTGAATCAATATCAATGAAATTTGGCACAAATATTTCTTATACACCGGGGTAATATATAGGCTATAGAAATCCTGTTAATTCAACAGCAATAAGATTCGTTGAAAATCGCCATCTATTATCAACCTATCACGCAACAACAGTCCACGCGAACAAAGTTGCTGGTAAAAGCTAGTTTATTTATAAATTGCAAAGGCGTTTCGCCCATTACTTAAATGGCCTGCACTATACTATGCACTAAAAAGATGGATGGAATTTTTGTATATAATACATAATAGTATATACTTTTTCAGTTGTATTCACGATTATCCATATTTAATTCAGTATATAGTCTAATTCCCATTGGATTTATAATATCTTGAAGTTGATTTTTTTTCCAGAAATATTCAATAGAGTCCCGAATGTTTGATTTATCTTTATACACAGAAATGATAACAAACAACATCATAAGTATACAACGGCGGGCTTATTCCTGAATCTGTTCAATAACGGTTTATATAATTTAAAAAAAATTAATTTATTATATAAATAAAAACAAAATAAAAAAGTAGGATACTTTTCTTTATAATAAGATGTAAGCGAAGGATACAGACTCGTTTATTAGTTACATAAATTCACCAGCTAGTTTAAAACGCGTTCAATCATTGACATTTGCTTGACATTTAGAACAACGGATAATCAGTGAGGCCAACATGCTTCTAGGTGTACCGTGATTCAGATTTTTATTATCAATTTTCACGTAACGAAATACGCAAATTATATCGATATAGCTTGATATTATTATATAATATGTCATATAAAATAAAATGTACTTCGTACATCATACATGGTAATCTAAATAGCATAAAAGAAATAGTATTCGTGTATTCATAAAATATAAATCAATAAGTAAGTAAGTAAGTAACAGCCTGTTACTATCCCACTGCTGGGCATAGGCCTCCTCTCTCCATTTTTGGAGAGAAGGGTTGGAGCTAAGACCTACCACGCTGCTCCAATGCGGATTGGTAGGTTACACATATCCCTAGGATTCTCTAGAGATACGCAGGTTTCATCACGATGTTTTCCTTCACCGAAAAGCTTGTGATAAATTGCAATTATCAATTAGACACATAAGTTTTAATAGAAAAACTCATTGGTATCTGCCCGGGTTTGAACCCATGATCGTCTCTAGAGATTCACACGGTCGCACCGCTAGGCCATCACAGCTTTTATAAATCAATAAAGTTATAGCAAAATATAAATTAAAAAGTTTTATTCTTAAAAGAATAGAACTTTTGCTAAATCCTAGTGAGATTGGAAGTTCTTTTTATCGGATTAAAATTAGTTTTTATAATATCATTATCATCCTCCTGCGCTTATCCCACTTTAAGTGGGGTCGGCACATCATTTAATAAACACGTAACAAGATTTGGCTATTTATTTTACGATCGGATGCCTTCCTCGCAAAATTAGTTATTACAATAAATATATGTATTTATTTATAAATTATTTTTTTATGTTTAATTAATAAATTATAAAATAATTTTAATTGTTCCCATAAAATGATAAATTAAACTGTAAGATAATAATAAATATACATTTCAAATTTATTGATGAGATAACGAATCAAATACCATGTTCAGATACTACGTCGCTAACAAGTCCGCGTGGCTGACGACCTTCGTTCGCCATATACTTTCACCTTGCTTCCACTGTTAGCCCACTTTTATAGTCTATTACTATTTTAACAGATAAAAAATGCATAATATAATGTACGAGTATATTATTAAAGAAAGAAAAAATTAAAATAAAGTAAGGTCTTATTTTCCCTTAAATTAACCCAAGCTAACGAACTTTGAGTAATGAAAGGAAAATATATTAGGAATAATATAACTCTTAACTTCACTTCTCTAAAATCGAAGTATTTTTTCTTTGAGTAAAAAACGCCCAAGAATTCAATTTGAAACTTTTGCTTTTGCTTTGCGATTTCGTCGTGAAGTCTATCTCCTGACGATGCTTAGGTTACGGGGCGAAACAATTGTTGAGATTGTGGTGGTGAATGTGTGTAGTGCTTGTGTATTGTTGTGTCATCGGTGTCGGGTAGTGCATGAGTTCTTACAAATTCTGCATGTATCAGGTATGAGAACGAATAGTACACTCTACATTTAGGATTACATATATTTTCTTTTATCGCGGATTATAGCAAAATAATATTCTCATTACTTTTGTACCACATTTAGGATAAAAAATTCTCATTTTTAATTTGGGGACAGGGAACAGGGAAACTTTAAAAGTTTAAGTTGACGATATCTATGTCGGGGGTACAACAAGTTATAAATATGTCACAGACGCATGTACGACTTACTCGTAAATATCAGCATCACTACGTGGCGTTTTGGAACAAAGTACCCCAACTCTGGTTTTTTTCTCTCTTCGGAATAGTAGGACATGTTATAAGATCGTTCCCGATATTGTACATGAATTTTCGTGCCAAACTTTCATGTACAGCCTTTATAAAACTCACTTTTCTAAATTGAACACTAAGGCTATTAATGGCTCTTGCATCGAAATATTACTTATATCATTTGTTACTTACATATTTGCTACATAACTGCAGTCACAAATCGAATACTACATAAAGCAAAACCAGTTTGTCCTAAATGGAGAAATAAGAACATTGGCGCAAAGATAGATAAAAATATTAATTATGGCGATAAGGCATAGTAGATATAATATTAACAGTATTAGCAAGGCAAGGCAGCGAGCTTACTGCTTTACGAATTCTGATTATATTTTCTTATGAACCATTTGTACTGCAATTTAGACTACTAAAAGATCCAACAAATGCACTACAAAAAAGAACTTATTTTATTCGTATTTAAACACTATAATTATACAACTATCATATAAATGTTTTGAACAAGAAAACAGAGAAACAGTTTTAAATACTTTTAAATGTCTACGTTGGTCATAGTGCTAGGGATATTGAACCTTATGAATATTTTTTATTAACTCGAGCAATACGCACTGAAGATCGCGTCATCTTAGTTAATATTTGTCAATATGTGCCCTTTTCTATTCGTATAGAGAGAGAGCTGGATTGTTATTCAACAAATAAATCCTCCTTTTTCGGTGGACCACATCTTAATTTTTTCGATCTATGGTAAGGAAAGATAATAATTAAGTTTAATTTTAAACTTATCAAAAGACTAAGAAATATTAAGTAAGTGAGTCAATTAATTTAGAACAGAATAGCAAGAACGGTTCAAATATCAGTTAAATCAAAGAATTATTTAAATATATCTAACACGTGAAAAAGAATGTTCAGCTACAAGTCTCTGTGATTATAAGTTAATCTATATCCTTGCTGAATAATCCCGATCGATTTATAGCATGAAAATCTTTAATTCTATGTTAATTATCTTTCATTTATATCACTTATTATCGCTCATGATAGACAATTTCCCGAAAATTATTCTTTTAACATGATAAATGTCAATGTATATATACATTTTAATTACTAAAGATCAAAAGTAATAACCAAAGGACAGAGATTTTTACCTAAATTCTTTTAAAGAAGATGGAAATAGATCGGAAATGGATGAATCCACACAACGACGCCGTTCAATTTTGTGCAAAAAAATTAATTCAGTTAGACATTTGACCGAGTGAATTTTCCTTTACGGAAAAAAAGTATCTCATCTGGAATGGGGATCTCAAAGTAGAGAAAAGAAGCAATATCTAAGCAGCTATAATAATATAAAGATATGTACGGTACTATCAACTCAATATTGAAATTTTGAGACTGGAGACGATTAACTCTACTGACTATTTTACGAAAGAAAATCTCTAACAGCAATCAGTTACCGTCGTCTTAAAAACCAAAGAAAAATAATGATTTGAACGATTTAGGTATGTTTCCGCTAGGGTTATCGCCTCACAGCTGATAAAACCAACCTGATACACTGGGACCTTAAATGTTAAATAAAACTAGTAGGGGGTATGTGAAGTGAATCGAAATTGAATATGAATTGTATTAAATTGCCGTGCCATGCGTCTCGTGTGCCGATCGTTGTGTAATTTAGGTCTCGCGTTGTGCAGCAGAAGTTTAACTTTCAAGTCATCAAATTAGTAAGAGACTAGTGTAAATATATGAGTGACCGTAATTTTTTAGACAATAAAAAAAAGAAACAAAAAAAAAGAAAAATAGATAGGGCTCGATCGTATGTATTTTCATTTCTCGAGACCACCCGTTCCCTGAATAAGCTACGCTGACTTGACAGTTAATAATAACAATTTAATTCAGTATTAATTTTAATATTTTTTAAATGCCTAAAACACATATATACACACACACACACACACACACACACACACACACACATATATATATATATATATATATATATATATATATATATATATATATATATATATATATATATATATATATATATATATATATATATATACATATATACATATATACATACATACATACATACAACCTAATCGTTAGTAAAAAATATTTTAATGTTTGAATTTCGTTATTCAGGAGTGTATCAGATATTATCTATTATCCGTTACTGTGTTTAGTATTATACATAAATGAACAAATATTAACATTTTTTAAATTTAAACTAGTAGTATTTATAGTTAAAATATATACATAAATAAACCGGCTATACTCACGTCTTATTCTAGCTCATGAATAAGTGCCCGGCCGGGTTCGAAACATGTCAGGTTAACCCGATAGAATAAAACGTCAGTATAGCTGGCTTCTATACATTAACTATAAATATTAACATTTAAAAAACCTAGATAACAATTAAGAATTTGATCGTCTATTTTCAAAATTCATCACATAATTATGTTTATATAAACATTAAGAAAGTTTGATGCTAGTTTTTATCAACGCTGTTACAGAAAATAAAGAAATTAATCGAAAACAATCCAACTATCGTGTATGTATATTTTACGATATCGATAAGAAGAATTTATTTTAAACCGCTATCGAGAATTTAATTTGTTTATAATATTAGCCAAAACAAAGATAATCTAATCAAATACCACTTATCTGCACGTGTTATGTCACGGGCAAGCCTAGAGACACATTGAGTTTCTTAATTTTTGAATCATAAAGGTATAAATTTGACTGGACCCTGCGTTCGGATCCACGGGTGGCGGGTTTGATTCCCGCCGAGAGCCAACGTTTTCTTTAAATGAATTTGTTGGTTTTTGAGCCTGGGTGTATATTTGTATTTGAGTATGTATTTAAAAATTATATAAGTATATATTCACCAGTTGTCTGTCTACCATAACACAAGTATTAAGTTAATTGAAATTTTGAACATAACAGTAGTTATTGTGAGTTAACCATAAAAGATAGAGACATTTTGTCGCGGACTTTTTTTTAAGCATTTTAGTGGATCTACAATTCTCTAGTATATTACTTTAGTATCTCTGTTGGTTAACGTTGCGCACGCGTATAAAGCTCTCGGCAGAGTTTTTGAGCTACTGCGCGACTCCTTCAGCTGAATTTACATAAAACCGTACTACTAACCTAAACCTTCCGGAGGAATTGCACTACCTTTTAGTAAAAACCGTACAAAAATCCGTCCAGTAAAATTAAAAAAAAATCATCATATACAAACAGACAGCTTTAGAGGACTTTGTTTTATAATAAGTATAGTAGAAATGAATGTTTGTATGTCCTTTATCGACTCCGAAACGCCTAGACCGATTTTCAATGAAATTTTCAGGCTTAGTATGACTTTTTTTAACTGTTTCGAAGTATTCTAAACCAGACTAAGCCACAGCAACGCGTGGACGGACAGCTAGTTTTAAAGTATATCTGTGAATATTTTTTATGTATATAAATGTCGATAATTAAAATTTATAATTAGGAAAGATTACTTTAAAAATTTCGTTTTCTTCTAAGAAAGAGATATACGTGAATATATTTAAAATACGTGCACATAAACACTTTATAGCGAGCATGTAATAGTGATACGTGTGTGAATGTCTATAATTAAATACACGCATACGTTTTCAATATTAACAGAGTCAGCTGGACAAACATATAACAATAGACGTAAATTGTGTTCATTTGTTTGTTTTTCAATGGTTTTTATTAAAACCATATTTATGATATTTACCGTTGATATTATTTACCCCTTCTGCACTTTTAATAGATTTACAACCAAACACATTGTGAAAGTATTACGTATTCATCTGTTATGCGTAGAATTACCAAATCTAAACTCAACAATACAAGTTAAGTTAAAGAAGCTTTTTCAAAGAGTTCCCTTGTCTGAAGCTATTCCTGGCAGCAGCGTCAGGTCATGCTTATCATAAACATTCATTATTAAAGGGACTGGGCCGATATGTAAAATTTCAGCTCAAACGGACATTCATATACATAAAGGACAAAATAAATAAAAGCTTTTAAAATAATAATATTTTTAAAAATATCAGGAATATCAAATTTACTGGTGTTATATATAACATTTATATTTTAGGTACTAGCTGTGTCAGCAGAGTTCCCCGCGTGGAAAATTTTCCCGAATTTAAATTTCGAACATGAAAGTATTATAGTTATTCTGAGTTAACCATAAGAGATAGAGACATGCTGTCGCGGACTTTTTTGCGGTATTGTTGTAGATCTTCAAAATATAATACATTCTTTGGTTCACTACTTTAGTGTATTTCTGTTTGTTTTCGCAGCGCACGCCACTAAAGCTGCTAGCAGCTCAATTTTGATCAAATGCGCCACCACTTAAACATAATTAACATAAAATCGTAATACATTGTTAACTTAAACCTTTCCGAGTAAGCGTTACTCAATAATTTACGAATTTAAAGAATGTCTATAATACAATAGTCTCACTGTGGAAAAAAATATGACCACTCGTGTACACAGACATTCGATGTCTTTAAATTTTCTGTAATTAGATCACCCATCTAATTTACGCACCTTATAGCCAAATCGATTTCCAAAATTATAGAAATATGATATCCTGCTAATTAATAAGTTGTAAGTAAATAATAAGAAATCCAAAAAAAATATGATCACAAAAACAAACAGTCTCTTTATACACTGTTCTTTATGCATACAAATTAATTTAATATTACATTACTTAACAGAAACTCGTCGTGTTAAAAAAATCATAAAACAAAAGCAGCGAATTGTAAATACAATTGTAAGAATGAAAGTTGATAATCGAGATCTAAAGTTGCCTTCTACAGTAACAGCACAATGATTAAAAATATATATAGGTACATTTAGTGCTTCTTACTTCTCACGCGATAGCGGACTACCCAATAGTTTATTTATTAGACGCATTTAGTTAATTTAAAGCATTATTTTATATTAACAATTTTAACCTAATAGGTTATTGGTATTGTAAAATACGACTGAATTAAGTTTATGTCAGGCCGGTCGTAAAATACGCAGCCAAATCATGTGATAACTAGTTTATAACATACTGTGCCGTACCCCACTTAAAGTGGGATAAGGGTAGGAGGATATATGTATATATAGAATTTCATCACTATAACATATATAACCTTTTTAAGTTCAAAAAATTTGTGTGTGTATTTGCAAACGCCTCGCATTTATTCACTTCCTTATACTTTTCGAATGGCGATTCAGTCTTGAAAAATTTATTCAAGAGTTGGAGAGCTTCAAGTTTAGTTTATTATCGCCCAAATCTAACCAGTTTCTGCTATTTTCAAGGACTGGTATTCACTATTCAGTACTAACAACCTTGCTATAAGCTTTCTTAGCCTCTTTCAAAGCAAGAGTTGACTTTTGCTTTATCATCTTTATTGGAAAATAGTGACTAATGCTTGTATACAAAATTTCTGACATCGAAGTAAGCTTTCTGTTTGTTACGCCTTTGGCTCAGATGAAGCAATGCCATAATAACTTTAATTTTTATTTTCACTTTTTATTTTCCATTTTCTACGAAGTTCGAGTTGAAATTGTTATTTCTTAAAAAGAAAATGTAAAATTGATAATATTCAGGCGATTGCTTCCGGTATTAATTTAATACAACCATCATCCATATTGCCTCATCTGCGTCGGGTTAATACCAGAATGGAAATCGCACTAAACAATAAAACTATTTAAAAGGTATCCTAATGAAATTATATATGAACAACACCAATTGATTGAGAAACAGCTCACCGTTAAAAAAAAGTTCCACAGAAATAATATTTGCATTAGCAACTCCAATTCCTTCCAAACAAAATTGTTTTGTAACGAAAAACTTACGTAAACATTAAATAGGTCCATACTCTTCATTTTTTTAAACAATATATTACTAGAACTTACTTTTACTAATATGTAAATTTGTGTGTGAGTGAGTGCAATATATGCGTTATACTATGCTTCCGACATACGAGCGGCACAATCCTTCTGCAATAGATTGGTATACTTATATCAATATTGATCGGAAGACAAGGAGGCAAGACATTCGTGGCTAGCTGGCATAAGGATTGGAGTCAAAGAACACCACATTATGTACTTCGTAATAAATAACATCACTTTATAGAATTAGGTGTTACTTTGCGGAGGTCCATAATACAAAACTAATGAAAATATTATTTTGCAATAATGCTCGATAAAAGATAATAAATGTAATGCTAAATGTAGAGTGTACTTTTCGTTCTCATACCTGATACATGCAGAATTTGTAAAAAACTCATGCACCGATAATACAACAATACAAAAGCACTGCACACATCCACCACCACAATCTCAACAATTGTTTCACCCCGTAAGCGAAGCATCGTCAGGAGGTTGACTCCACGACAAAATCGCAAAGTCACAAAAAAATCTCATGCACTTACAAACATATTCATACAAGATGAAGTCAAAGATCGACTTACCGTCTTTGATTTAATAGAATTTGTAAGCTTTAAGAGACGATTAAAATGAAAATTCAATATATCATAATGATATTGTCACTACATAAGACTACTACCTACCTTACAAAAGGTTGTAGTAAAAAATAAAGAATGTGCAATTGTTATTAAAACTGAAGTTTCGGTCTTGCTTTCTAGTTTCACCTTGTATATATTCTATCGACCATTTCGGTACAAATTTGTTTATTTCATGACAATAAATTAAATTTTTTTATTTATCATTAAAAAATTACTTTAATTTATTACACGTATCTATTGTTACCACATGTAATGGATTTCTAAAAATGAATCATAAAACTTCCTTGTTTACTTATTAAATCTAAGAAGTCCGCTACACCATATATAAAAGAAATCCGTCATTACTTGGATGGGATATAATATAGTTTACTTAAAAAAAATAATGTGTTTACAATTTATAAAAAAAACTCTTTACACTACTGAATGATAAACACTAATAAAACTGAATGATAAATACTACTGAATAATAAATTACTAATATCAGAATAGTTTGGGCCGTATCACTTTATGGCTTTTAATATATGTGAAATAAATGTTTTTTAATCATGTAAAAAACATTTATTTCACAGCGTACATTGAAATTAGTTAATTTGTCGGTTTCTGTTCGCAATAAACTCAAAAATTACTGAACGGATTTTCATGCAGTTTGCACTAATAAACAGAGTCATTCACAAGAAAAGTTTAAAAACATTGAAATAGTGAAGTATATATGACGTATTGTTGAAAACGCCTGAAAGTCAAGCCGCCTGAAAGCTTTCATCGTAAACCCTGCTTAGTTCCTTGACATATCCTACTTACTGTCTTACTAATATTATGAATGCGAAAGTTTATGAGTATGGATGTATGTTTGTTACTCTTTCACGGCGAATCCGAATACGCGAAATATCGATGAAATTTAACATTGTATAATTTGAAATTTCATATTATTATTGTAACATAATAATTCATATGAAATATTTATCTGTTATAAATCTACATAAATTCTGACATCTATATTTAAAGGATAGTATACTTTTCCCATTCTAACTTCTAAGATATTGCCACGTAGGATGCTGTTATTGGAAATTCTTTGAGACTAAAGGACAGTCGTAATCCTTGTCAAACTAAATACGTTCTAAATACGTCTTAAGAATAATAAGCTTAATATTATTATCCTTTACATCATATGGTTTAATTTAATATCTTAGGTGATATCGCGAAGTAAGAACTGATGCGCGAGAAAAATCAATCGCAAATAAGATACTCTATAACCGTACGAAGTTGCGGCAGGTTGCTATTTAGTTTAAGTTTCGATCAAAAGTATTCTATAGAAAATTCGTTTCTACAATAAGATCGCATTATTATCGTTTTTTTATTCCTTAAATGACAGTGTTTAAAAAAACCTCTTTCTGAATATTTAATAACAATAATATTTAATTGGTCAATAACTCGGGGGCATTTACAAGTCAAAAAATTACATAAGAGAAAAATTTAGTCTTACACAGGGATCCTTTTTTGTATCATTATATTGTAAACTGTTTTTAGTGGCCACTGTTTCTTTTGCATCTCTATGTTATAAAATGTTAAATAGATTATATAGAAGTAGGTCAAACGGCAAGTAAGATGGATTTTCAATTTACTTTTCAATGTACAAATGTGACTCATTGTATGAAAATAACATCGTCCGGATATATTGAGAAATCAGAAAACTAAGGCAAAATTATCACATATTGGTTTTGTTTTTAGCTAAAAAGACGGCTAGAGGATAATAAATTGTTGGCATCTGATAAGCAGTTATGTCAATATCAGCAACCACATTAAAAGTGAAGGTAAGTTTTTACTTTCGCTAGCGATTGTGCTCCATCCTACTTCGGGAGATTTATCCGCGTTCACGGAGGAGATGTTCAAGAGTTACGACAGACAATTAAGAACCTTATATTAACGCTTATTACGTCACGCATAAATGAAGTAAATTGATCGAATATTGAATACAGATAGATTTCATCTCTCTCTTGTCTTCAAAAATGTATTTTTTTACTATACTCATGAAATAATTAACAACAGAAAGTGTCTAATGTATAAATAACATTGGGATTTTGAATAAGCATGTTATAAAATAACATAAAATTTGCGTAAATTTTATATTATAGTTATTTTATCTATAAAATTTATTACTAAAAGTATAAAGTATATATTAGTAGTAGGCGCTGCTTTCAAATATTAATCGAGAAACGAAATGAATAATAAATTAAACAGAAATTCTTAATCATTTCTTGTTTAATTTTACATATAATTTGCAATTCAGATATTAAAGTAGCGAAATAAATACCACAGAATTAACAATTCTAGAGTAATTAATATGCCTAGAACTATGAAAAAAACAATGCTCAAAGTAATTAATTTAATACATACATTGCGTATCTGTTTGATTTATGGCATGTGTTAACTATCGATATTGTAATATTTTGTGTTATCAAACACTATTAATGTTACATTAAATATTCATTGTATGTGTGCTTTTTAATTAACTTTTTTTTTAGCCAAGAAGTTAATTGAAAACATATAGGCTCTACCTTCTTATAAAAGTTCCGTCAGAAACGAACCTGCTACTATTCGAACAGTTAGCAGACATTTGTTGTTAAGTTTTTCTAACTTAAATACTTTGCGATTTAGAGAACGAAATTACCGTAAATCATAATTAAACTTTTCTGTAAGTAATGTATTGTAATCCACTAATAAGTTAAAATAAAATGTATTTATAGTATAAGTATAATTAGAACAAACACATTAACCAAACTTGAAAACCAAGTTGATAACAAATTGTCATAGATATAGCCTACTTATTGTATTGTACTATAATAAAAGTAGTCACAATATTTTTGCTATCTATAAAACTTTTGATATATAAAAATTATTTAACTAGCAAAACATAAAAGTTATCTCTCAAATAATCCAATTTGACCCGCGTAGGTCCAATGACAAAAAGATAATCACTCAAATCAATATAACTTGATCACATTTTTATAGACTTTTTATTTGTATCTTAAAACATATCTATAAGATAATTGTAGGTATTGAAGCAACTTTATCAGTAACTACAACGGAACATACAAATAGTATCGGTTTGTTCTTCATGTTCTTTTAATTTATAGACTTAATATAAGATACAATAATACACGAATCATAATTTGCGAATTTAATATTGTTTGTCAATCTATCCAAGTTATTTAACAAAGAATTCGCCTTTCACTTAGCATTCAGAACTGACACGTAGGTTAAATTTTTGTTAGACTCGGGATCAACTTACCTTGCAACGCCGTAATTGTGGTGCCCAGGAAGTGCACAGAGTAATTTTCACTGCGTTATCATGTTTCAAACAAGATTTGTACGTTGCGAAAGTGATAGTTTTCGCGTGTACATGCGCGGCGAAATGCGAATCGGTAAACGTGTCGATTGTGGACGATAGAGGCGCAACACAGGCATTCACGGCGGCCACTCGACTCGTATTGGAGTGAGGTGCGTCGAAAGTGCGATTGGAGCGTGCCTCAAATTAACTTGCGCGAGCCTCCTATTACGTCAGCACGAACCCTGAGGACTTATCATCCCTTATAGTCATAACGCCTCTGCTCGCAAGAAGTTGCTATCAAAAAATGACATACCCACGCATTTTCCTTCACAGAGCTATAATAATCCAAAGCAATGAATAAATTTAAAGACAATTTTACGGACAACTTTTGCCGTTTTTTTTGCTTTAACAGACTTAGGACAACTAACATTTAAAGATTTATTCAAGTAATTAATCTCCAATACCAATCCAAACTACACATAATTAATGTAATAAAATAAATATCATGATATCGTCGTAGTAAAATAACCTTGTATTAATAAATTAGAAGCAAAATTTAAATTACACTTTAAAATAAATCATGATTACTCGTTAGGCAAAACTTTATATATTAGTAGATAAAAGTACCATAGTATGTAATAATATTTTATTATATTTTCCGGTTATTTCTTAATGTCTAACTATCAGCTAATAGCGGTTAAGTATTAGTATCCCATCCCTTCCACATACACACAAAAAATTAGACTATGTTTTGAAGAAAAAGTAGATTAATATCTACTTTTATACACTTCATATTGTAAATATATAAGTATTTATCGTCACATAAACGAAACAATAAGTAATGACCACCTTAATATAAATAAATATTTTTTACTATAATACTATACATATGAAACAAAATCATAGTAACAAATCTAAATTAGAAACAAAATCCCCACGATGTCCTCTATTACATACAATAAAGAGCGGCATTTCCTCGTAAAAATATAAAAAAACAAATTAAGCAGCCAGTAATTTTATGTTCAATAAATAACTCTCCTTATTTTTCACGCCCTCATTTATAATATATCATCGGAACTTGTCTACCAACTTTATTTTACAACTTAACCCAGAGTCGCAATATTCTCGTATAGACCTGTTGCGTCAGTCTTCTATGAATAGCAACAAGTGTTCTCCCGAACGCTATCATAAATGAGTCCTTTAGAAAGCGGAATATTTTTCCATTTATCGAAGCATGAAATTTGTCAATCATAGAGACCAAGAATTACTTTTATTTTTCCTATAACTGTAGCCCTATATTATAAAGGCGAAATATCAGTATCGAACAGCTAGCTCCATCTAGTGTCAATATGAATAACTTTAAAGTTATATTTTTAGATCGCTTGTTACCACAGTAACGGCCCAGGCCGGTCATTCTCGGGGTTTGTATTGATACTCGGGTCTAATCATATGACCTTTACAAATTATTTTTCGCATATACAAGAACTACTCCGATCCAAATGGACCACCAAGCTTACACTGATTAAATTTAGACAACTGAATCTAAACTAAAAGCATTCATAAACTAAAAGCATTCATATTAACCTCAGAGTTGTAGATTTATGAAATATTTTCTACGAAGCGTATTGCTGTAATTTATTTGCGTTAATTTATTATAAGAATTATTCTTCATTTATCTTTAGCCGTGTGGTATCCGACTAAGTAAAATAGTACCATCCTCATATTTTCTTACCGAGGTTTCGTAAAATTCGACTAAGGTAAGTTGACGTCAGGTAGGCGGCCGGTCGTAAAAACGCAGCCAAATCATGTCACAGCATGTTTATAACATGTTGTGCCGACCCCACTTAGAGAGGGATAAGGGCAGGATGATATATATTCTTCATTCATCTTAACTCGATTTACCATAAATCAGAGCCTTATACAGAAAAAAGGTTTTTGTGTAATTGTAGACCGATTGTAAATTAAGCGTAACGAACTATAACTTATCTTAAAAAAAAATTAACGAGTCATCATTCTCCTGCACTTATCCCGTTACAAGTGCAGCCGGCACAACATGTTATAAACATGTTGTCACATGATTTGACTTCGGGTTTTACGACCGGCCGCCTGCCTGACGTCAACTTATCTTAGTCGTATTTTACGACACCTCAGCAAGAAAGAGGATTCTATTCTACTCAACCGCATACCATACGGTGGGTCAACTTACCTTAGTCGCCTTTTACGACACCTCGGTAAGGAATGAGGATGGTCTATTCTACTCAGCCGGATACCACAGGGCCAAATAAATAATAAGTAATGAAATTAATGAGTATCATCTCCTAATAAATTTTAATAGTTAAATGTAACTACTGCGCATAAGTTGAATGAACATAAGGTAATATATTTTTATTCTTTTACTATATATTAATGTATAATATTAAGGATTTAAAATAAAAAAATGAACATGCACGTATCTTAAAGATTTGATATAGAAATAATATAAGAAGCCTCCGAGTTTCTTTAAAAACATTATCGTGCCTCAAATTGCTTAATCTGAATCCTAGAGTTATTACACCAGAGTAGGATAACCAACCCAAAAATGTTCCCAATTGCGATAAAGATAAATAAAGAGACAGCAAAGGAGACTATCTATCTGTCTCCCTTTTTTATATGTGATTAGAAAAAGACAAGTATAAAAGGTTTCATCTACCCTCGCATTAATTATTGTGACCCTCTCATTTATAAGCCTACCTATGGCTCCTACGTACCTACCTACTCTAGTATAATTATTAACTCTACGGCCAGAGTCAAGATCAGTACCGACATAGAGACTCCAAAGGTCAAGGACAAAGGTCCAGTGTAAATCCCTATCATCATACCAAAACTAAGTTAGGTTTATTATTCTAACCACACGTGAAATAAAGTTCAAATACAATTGCATAATAATATTAACGATGCTATAATTATTTTGCCAAAAATAACGGTTACTTAGTAAGATAGTGTAATGATTAATTCTCTTGTGAATTATTATTAATTATAGGTCGCCGATTCATCCCTATTTGATTACAAAAACTATAAGTGTCAAACGTAAAAAAAAAAGGAAATACTCGTATTTGTTGCACGGAAAACTAATACGATTAAATAAAATTTTAAGTTAATTTATATAATACTTTTTGACTACGTAGTTGCCAACAGATGGAAATAACTCGCGACTCGATTGACTTAAACTTAGAAACTTTGTTTATATAATTGCTTGTTCCATAATTTTCGATGTTTCGACATGGACTAAAAAAAGATGGTTGCGTTGATGACGTGCCGGAAGACGAAATTACAGATGTTCATAAGGATTTATCCTAGAGCATTAATTTTTGGTGTCATCGGGGTCTTATAATATAATGGACATTTTTATGTTTAAGCGAAACAAAAAGTTTAGTATATGAAATGATGGAAATTCTATGGACAGAACATCGTAACCTGTAATTTTTTTTATAATATTTTGTTGCAGTAAACACACTGGGCAATATCTTTAATATTTAAATAATTTGTATATCTTGTATGTAAATATATTTTCTGAATCTCCGAATGGACTCCAACGATTTTCCTGAAATTCTTGTTGTTGTTGCATGTTGCTGAAATTCAGCGTGTGATTTTGGGGTAGGAAATCGATCTATCTAGGTATTTTCAAATAAAAAAAATCATTTTATCCCTATAATATGGTATAATGTTGAATTGAAATCAAATAATATTTTTAGCTTTGTAACGAAATGTTGCGATAGCCGATGGGTTACGAGCGGACCGAAAATTTTAATACCCGGGTTCGAATCCCACGTCATCGGCACCTTTTTTCCTTTTTTATTGTTTTTTCAATATTTTGTTTATATCTTTTAAAAAATTACCTAGTGAGGCTCACTCACCCAGGTACTGATTTTTAAGCGAACACAATGATGACAATAATTTGCAACTTACATTAGCGATATAAGAACTATTAATATATAGATTATAGCTCCTATATCTTTAACTATGTGATGTATAGAAGCAGCTACCCCAGAGGTATAATGAAAAAACAAGTTCTACCCGCAACTCTGATCGTGTCAAAATATATAAGGTACATGGTTCTTTACTTGGTATTTTTTTACTATTCCTGAAGTAAATTCGGAAGTTTTTAATCCTTTAAACCCTGTATTGGAAACATTTACTGCTATAAACTTTATCAATATTGCTCTAGAGTCTAGCGGATTAGCTTAAAACATAACACAAAGACAGGCGGTTATGTATAGACAATTTTATAATTATAATCATATAGTAATTATACAATACAATATTTTTGACTGCTTCTTGATCTTAAAATAGTATATTTAAGTTTTTTTAGTAAGATTTTGTGATAATAATATTATAGATAGTAAATAATTTGTGTCTGTTATTAGCCTAAAAAAAAAGTTCAAGTCGTGTTTGCCTTAATACGATTGGACATAGTCATAGTATTATAATCTTGTATCTTGGTATTACATATGTAACAATCACTGGTAAACCTTAATAAATAAAATAAAAATAAATAAAATAAAATATATAATGTTATTCAATTTGTGTAAAATAATAATAATAATGTGTTAATAAATATAATTAATCGCTAAGTACCAAATTAGCAGCGGTCTTGTATATAATTGAAAATAAATAAAAGTAATATATCTGGTGACAATATTTATTATAAAGTGAAATATTTAATAATCAATAATTTTATTAAATGAGACTTAAGTTTCATCATATTACAATTTCATATCTTATACACTGATAATAAATCGGTTAGTTATCAAATAAGCTTCTTAACATTTAAATAAAGATATTTTTTCTTAATCCATAATTAAAAAGACAAGCAAAATAATAATAATTGTAAATTATTTATAAATATTCTATACGCCACGGACAACATTAAAAACGTTATTATATCGGAGACATCATCATTATTGTGATATTTAAATTTTAAATTTAATGGAACGAAACATAGTTATAATACTAGAGTAGGCGAGCCAACCTTAAATGTGTCCATCGACAGTAATTAGAGTAAGAGAGAGAGTAAAAGTATACGAGTTTCATTTTCCCTCTCTTATTATTTGTTGCGGCATTCCCACTTACAGGCCTTGCTAATGACTATGGCTCGCCTAGTCTAGTACAATAACTATTCTAACTCCTCTAGGCGAATTGAAAGGGTTGCCAGAGAAATATATATCATGATTATTTTTATGAGTAAATATATGAGTAAGCCCGATTTGTCCTCAATTTTTTTTAATATTTCTAGAGTCTGATCGAACATTAAATTACGACTGTATTGCTGGACGTGGATTTCATTAGTGCATTGAACATTATAACTTGAGGCAGAGCCGGCACAAGACTCGTCCTTGGACTCTCGGGTGGTATTACTGTCTCGATTTCCTGATTAATCTTAATCTCAATACCCTGAAACAAAATAATAATAAAAATGAACCCTTACACTTTTTTCATTTGGGAAAGGATAATACGGCGTTTGTAAATTTATAGTCTTGATATACTGATACTTGATATTCAAAGGCATTTAGAGAAAGCCAGTCTATATATTTCAAATAAACAGATGAATAGTACTTGTAGTTTATACAATCATCATCCTCCTGCCTTTATCCACTCCACTCTAAGGGGTAGGCACATAACATGTTATAAACATGCTGTCACATGATTCGTCTGCGTTTTTAAGACCGGTCGTCTACCTGACGTCAACTTACCTAAGTCGTATTTTACGACAACTCGGTAAGAAAGAAATTAAAATAGTTTTTATAATAACGTATAATTTAATGAGAATGTTTGACATTCTCTATTGTGACTTGTGTTATGCCACTCCAAGACATATCCAATAATCCTGTCTTTTGTCACTAAAACGCCCAGCTTTCCCCTAACTGTTTTGAGTACGCTACGAGGTCTACCAACACTGAGTCATCGTGGCTTTTTAATGTAAACACTTCAATACTGATAATCGATGTTGCATCATTAAAGCGACCTTAACACAGTTTTTTACAGTCTCTGTAGTAGATATTTTGACAGTTTCGATTAAATTTAAGGGTTGTATATTGTCCACGAACTCTCAGGAAATAAGATGGTTATTGTAGAATTTTTTTGTTTGAAACTGTTACAGCGATCGAGCCTAGGAGCTTATTATATACACGTTCAAAAAAGGTTAAAAACCTAACTCAACAATTTGAAAATTCCAATAAACTATTTGTAATTTTTTAAAGAAGTTAAGGCTACGAGTACTTTGTATAGAGTAATAGTCACTTTACATAAGATATCCTCAGTTATTTACTGTTTTTACCTGTTCCTAGAGGAAAACTATGTTCTAAAAATAAATGGGAAAAATAGCAATTGTATAAAATTTCATGAATATTGATCTAGTGGATTAATCGTGGAAGCGTTACAGACCGACTATACACCAGTTTTTTAATTTCAATAAGTAGATACTTACGACATTCTCCCTTAAACTTCACTACATAGTATAAAACAAAGTCACATTCTTTGTTTGTCCCTATTTTCCTATGTATGCTTAAATCTTTAAAACTACGCAACAGATTGTGATGCGGTTTTTTAATAGATAGAGTGATTCAAGAGGAAGGTTTATATGTATAATAACATTCAATACCGGGTAGAGAAATAGTGTAATTTTTGAGGTTTCCAATGTCGTAAATAATTACATTATTTCCGCTTACATTGCAAACGCAGGCCTAAACCCTACGAGATTTATCAAAATGATGTTCTAAATACAGTAAGGTCTACAGAAAAGTCCGCGATGGTATATTTCTATCTCCTATGGATAACCCACAATAGCATTTTTTGTCATTTACTTTTTACGAAAAATAATGTCTTATGTTCAAAGCAATTTTTATACAATACAGCATTAATCCTTATCCAGTTAAGTACCTTAAATACATTTAATATTTGTATGATTAATATATGATTTAATATAGATCAATATGGCCATTTACAGCATGAAATTTAAGAAAACATTTTCGGAGATATTACAGATTTAAAATGCCGTGAGGAGGCCGCGCTTTGCCCTATAGTACTTCGAATTTAGTAGCTATACGTCGCTTTTTCAAGAGTTTGTTTAATGACAAGAAAGCTGCGAATATTGTATATAACGACATTCTGTAATTAATTGTAAAAATAAATAAGTAAATATATAGTATATGAATTTAGATATTCCAAAGATAGCAGGAAATCATCTTGGTATATGGAGGGGGGAATTATTTTTCTCCAAATTACCGTTTGCGGGCCACGGCTGTAATGAATAAATCAAAACTACTAGATCGATTGTAATCATTATTTTTTCACTGGGTGACTTGGGCTATATATTTTATACCCATGCGAAACAGGGGCAGGCCGCTAGTTACGTATATAAGTATCTACAAATAGTTTAAAATTAAATTGTTACCTTATCTTGAAAATGAATAGTAAATACGACCGATGTAACCATAAACAACAAATTTAGCACTAATATCGTACAAACAATAACAAAAAATATCTCGTTTAAAGTAACCATGATTTCAGAAATTAATTGTTATTAAACTATTGGCGGTATACTCAAGTAATATGAAATAGCGTGAGGAATATTCCCTTTATCGCACATAAATGCATTTTATCTACAGACTGAATACTGATAAATATACTCTAAAAGGTGTTATCATTATAGTAAGTATGTTACCTATTAGCGGATCTTATGCAGGATGTATAAAAGTTAGCTTTATCTAAGCATGATTGTTCTTATATTATTCTAATATTTGAATTGTTTGACGTATATGATTTTAATAGAATATAAAGTAAGGTTTTATACCTTCGCAATTGTAGAAGAGAAAACAACGAAAGTGAATAACCAAATTTACCGACAAACATAGAAACGAGAGTCGCCGGATCAACAACTTATGTCCAACAGAAGATGATCATCGGATGAAGAATAGATACAAAAGTGGTCACGATGATAGCGGTCTGTTATTTTAATGTAGAGCGTTAAATTAAATTTTTCAGAAGTTCAATTTGTGAAGTGCATTCGACGAGCTTAATCAACATTCCGTGATAGTAGAAGAAAACAAAGTCAATGGAGAAAATGTAAGTCCAGTCATTCCAAATCCATTTAATATCAATTAGCTTTCTATAAAAACTTTGTGCCTTATGCCATTTGTTTTCTGGAAACAAGTAAAAACATCGTTAGAAAACTGGTTATCTCTAGAACAATTGTAGGATATGTCTAACCTATCAATCTGCGCATTGAGACTGCGCAGTAGGTCTTCGCTCCTATCTTCCTTTTCAAAAGGAGAAAGAAGGTCTTTGCCCAGTGGAGGGACAATAACAGACCGCTATTAATCGGGAAGATATATTGGTTTAAGTCCTTTTACTAGTCTGCTCCGTCATACACACACTAAATCAGTAGGATTCTTATTACATGATGCCAGTATAGTTGGTAAAGCTTTGCAAGCGCAGTTATAATATACAAGTGTTCAGGAACTTAGCCACGTTACTGCGCAACTTTCGAATTATTCGGGTATTTTAATATGGCATTACCATCTAATAATCTCGGTTATTCTCTTGGATCAAATTAATGTCTAGAATGTTAGACTGTAGAGCTAGGGTGGTTTAATTAGCAAATTTAGGAGATATATTATCTTGGGAGGAGACTGGGCTTTGAGGCTCATTTCATCTACAGCTCGTACGGCGGCACAACCAATGTGTATTAAAATTACTTTATGAAACGGCAAAATAGATTAAATCATTTATGACTAATCATTTTTCATTTTCATGAGAAAATTTTATACTTTGTAAGATTAATTTATTAGAGGTTTTACTTCTTAGTAGTTATTGCTCTACCACACATCTAATTATCTTCAATAAAAACAATGGGTTATTTATGTTATCTTATCTGATGTTTACCTATTACTTGCCTAGCTTACCTATATTAACTTTGTCTATCGAATCCTTTTATAACGCATTAATAAATAATTTATTAATTAGTTATCTTAATATTTAAATGAATTAATCTTGTATATATATATATTTTCCGAATCTCGGAAACGGCTCCAACGATTTTCCTGAAATTCAGCATGTAGGAGGTTTTGGGGGAGAAAAATTGATCTAGCTAGGTTTTATGTAAAAAAAATATTGTTTTATCCCTATTTTTGGGCATTAAAAAACACTAACATTTATATTGAATTGAATTTTCGCCATTAACTGTCAAGTCGACGTAGCTTATTCGGTTAGCGGGCAGCCTCGAGAAATGTGAGTGCCAAGGATCGATCCCAACTAAATAATTGTTTTATCTTTTTTTTAAGTTTTTTTTGTAAAAAATTTACCGAGCGAAGCACGGTCACCCAGATATTTAATAATTAATTATAATTTAATAATAATCTAAACAAGCTTACTCATGCAACTTCGTTAAAATAGTTTTCTACACATCGATACGTGTTCCGTTTGAACGTGACGGGCATACAAATATACAAACACACTTACAAAAAGAGTGTAAGAAGTACAAACAAAAAAAATCTCTATTTGAACATTTAAAAAAATGAGAGAATTTTATGTTAACAGAAAAACACGAAGACATACATGAATAAATATTATAATTATAATTCTTCAGGATTCTAAACCGTTACATTTAAAAAAATATTAGATAACAGTTTCGATTAGATAAGAGTTAATAGAAAAAAACTATTGCTTTTATTTTGATTTGATTGAGCACATAGATGTTACGCATTAATTTTGATAAATTATACATATGTTTTATAACTGTTTAAATTTTATATATTATATAAAAATTCATTTATTTTCGAGTTTGCGAAGCTCCGACTATTGATCAACATGTAAAATTTTCGTCTAAATCCATAGACTTACTTGAAAACTTTTATGTCTATTTTCAAGTAAGTTCTTTTTTTATAATCTTTCTTTTAAGGGACTTTTGTCCGTTCAGATATGTCAGCCACATCGTACCCTAACCTAAATAGTAATTGCCTTAAGGTAAGCGAAAGTACTTTAAAAACATTCAATAGACAAAACCAATACTATTTATTTTATTCTGTAATTAAAGGGCTTTTACACTACATGTGTATATCAGCCCAATACTATTTAAATTATGATAACAAATTTATATTTGAAACTCTAATTTAAATAGGATTTATCGTATAGCATTGAGTCCAAAAAAGCAAGGTTTTTTAAGTCAATGTTGCAGAATAAGAGGGAGAATAACAACTCAGCAAGTAATGTGTCTGTCGACAGATAAAGAGTTTATCTATAATTAAATTTATAAGATAAAATTAAAGATAATGTACAGTGTCACAATGATACGGATAAGCAACTAAATATAGGTAACCTACCCGTATAAAGTAATATGTATTAGTAAAATCGGTAGTACTTATTTGACTACATAGTAAAGTGGGTTCCGTCGAATGTCTGCAAATCTTTATTGAGAACATTCCATATCTCATGAAATACGTAAGAAATTTCATTGCAACTAAGTTTTGGTAATAATTTTATTAATTACTTTATTTTACACTACTTATATAATGGTATAGACTATAGAACAATACCAACAAAACGTCTACATTCTGACATTATGTCTACATAATTCCTAGAATCTTCTAGAAGTAAAATTTTTGTGTCATATTGATAAAGTACAATAATAAGGCAAAGATTAATTTGCTGTTTTTGCAATTTAATTATGGAACCCTAAAATTATGAATTTCACGAGAATACGTCACAAAAATTATATCGTAGTCGTATTTTGTAGTATGTCAACGACCTCTGTGCTTGATAAATTGGTAGGTTCTCTAATTAAAATTAATTTCTCTTGTAATTTATGTGTTTATTTTATATTATTATAATACTATATTTATATAAATAAAGTCAATAACACCTGAATATTACGAAGAAGATAACGATTAAATTAAAATGCAAATTTTTTTGTTGTATCCAATTCCAAGTGAAAAAAAAACTTTTTTTTAACTTCTTACAAAAGTGAGTCACACCCAAATGATTTGGGTACTTTAAAAAAAAATATATACCTAAATAAATGTCTTGAAAATAAGCTTTTCGTTTTATCCTATTAAAATACAGAAATAAAGTTTATTAAAACTATTATTTAAGATTATCGATTTATTAAAATATACAAGTATGTTACTGATGAAAGGTAAACTTAAAAGCCTAAAAATTTATTGATGTAGTGATTATGATTAAATGGTTATAGGTTCTTACCTTTTTCTGATAACGGAAAGTAAATATCAATGATACACTTAAAAACAATATATTAAGTACTAATAAAGTACAAGCTGTTATAAAAAATATGTTATTTATGATATACATCATTGTTAATGTGATAATTCGATTGATAGTAAGCAGTATACTGAAGTGAATTTGAATACGCAAATATATATCTGCTGAAATGTTATCGAATTAAAGACTGATTAGTTGTCCAAAATTAGTAATTATTGATCATTATCTGGTCTGACTATGGACCTCATAAGAAAGCTCAGAGTTACTCAGAGGGCGATGGAGCGAGCTCTCTACGCGATCAAATCAGGAATGAGGAGATCCTTAGAAGAACCAAAGTAACCGACATAGCTCATTGTGCCGCGAAACTGTAGTGGTAATAAAGGGGGCTCTTAGTACGTAGAACCGATGGGCGTTGGCGAATGGCGAATGGCGACCTCGCACCGAAGCGCAGTGTTGGTTGACCCCCAACGAGGTGGACTGTCGTCCTCACAAAGGTCGCGACGAGCCGCTGATTCCAAGCGGCACATAATCGTGGTGTGTGGTGATCACTTAAGGATACCTATGTCCAGCAGTGGACGTCCATCGGTTGAGAAAGAAGAAGAAGGTCATTATCTATATTTTGAATTGAAAGTCTCTAGCAGTTTCAGATACTTGATGATTTACAATTAATATTATTAGTTCATTCATTACTAACAATTTGTAACCAACACATTGTTTTTAATAAAAGAAAAGCGGGTCGTGGGGGAATCGAACTCCCGCGGAACTGACGGCTGGGTCAGTACCAATTGCACAAACGGGCTGTCATTTAAATGTCCAAAAAATTATTAGGATAATTACAAAATCATCTAATAAAGTTCATAATTACTTTTGTTAACAAGTATAACAATAATAAATACAAATCAAGACGCGGGAAATACCATGTGAGCCGGATACCACTCGGCTGGAGAAATGACAGAAATGAGAGTGGTCTATCTACTCAGCCGGTTGCCACACGGCGGGTCGACCGACTTACCTTAGTCGCCTTTTATGACACCTCGGTTAGAAATCAGAGTGGTCTATTCTACTCAGCCGGACACCACACGGATAAATTCTTTTATAGCAAGTAAAAAAATTATAAATTTGGACATTCAGATAAAAGTATTATGTACTGTAAAAGTTGCAGAATATCTGACAATTATTTTTGTAATTTTTTTTGTTAGCAAAAACCTCAGTAATTTAGACAATTAAACTTCAGTTGAACACCAGTAAGGTAAAAATAATTTTTTGGTAGTTGATCATAACCTCATTTTATGATACAACTAGCGGCCTGCCCCTGCTTTGCTCGGGTATAAAATATATATCCCATGTCAGTCAGTGTAAAAAAAATGATTAAAATTGATCCAGTTGTTTTGATTTATTCACTACTGCCCGTGGCCGTAGCGTTAAATTTGGAGAAAAACAATTTCAATGTAAGCGGAAAAAAAGTAATTATTTACAGAAACCTCAAAAATTACAGTATTTCTCTATTCCGTATTGAATGTTATTATACGTACAAACCTTCCTCTGGAATCACTCTATCTATTAAAAAAAACCGCATCAAAATCTGTTGCGTAGTTTTAAAGTTATATGCATACATAGGGAAATATGGACTTTGTTTTATAATATGTAGTGATTGTTATTTTCCTCGCTAGAGAGCTCCGATCATAAATGCGTCCGATCGCTGCTAAATTCAAATGGTTAAAGGGCGAACCGCGTTTTTTTTTTCGATTTTGACTAATGCTGTTAGCCCTAATGGCTTTGACAGTGTACCAATAAGACGGGCGAGCGCGGAAGCATCGCCGAGAGGCGAACCGCGACCTCCAACGCGCTATTTATAGGCTCGCGGCGCGGCCCCTGCATTTTAAATCTGTAATATCTTCGAAACTGTTTATTTAAATTACATGCTGTAAAGGGTCATATTGATCAATATTAAATAAACAATATATTTAAGGTTCTTAATTGGATAAGGATTAATGCTGTATTGTATCAAAATTGCTTTGAACATAAGGCATCATTTTTCGTAAAAAGTAAATGACAAAAACTGCTATTGTGGGTTATCCATAAGAGATAGACATATACCATCGCGGACTTTTCTGTAGACCTTTTCATGGTGTACAAATACTTAGTACATCATTTTGATAAATCTCGTAGGGTTTAGCCTGCGTTTGCAATGTAAGCGGAAAAAAATGTAATTATTTACATCACATTAGAAACCTCAAAAATTACAGTATTTCTCTACTCCATATTGAATGTTATTAGACATGTAAACCTTCCTCTAAAATCACTCTATCTATTAAAAAAAACTGCATCAAAATCAGTTGCATAGTTTTAAAGATAGAAGCATACATAGGGATATACGGACATAGGGACAGACAGGGAATGCGACTTTGTTTTATACTATGTAGTGATATTATTTATTTTTACAATTGATTAGACAATGTCTTTACATACAACATTCATAGCTTTCTTATCATTAGACAATATAAACTTGAAAGAAGGACATTTAATTGCGCTTCCGGTCGCTGCTAAATTCGAAGTGCTTATAGGTCTGAGCGCGGCCTCCTCGCAAGATTTTAAATCTGTAATATCTCCGAAAATGTTCACTTAAATTACATGCTGTAAACGGCAATATTGATCTATATTAAATCAACAATTTATTTAAGGTACTCAATTGGATAAGGATTAATGCTGTATTGTATAAAAATTGCTTTGAACATAAGGCATCATTTTTCGTAAAAAGTAAATGAAAAAAACTGCTATTGTGGGTTATCCATAAGAGATAGATATATACCATCGCGGACTTTTCTGTAGACCTTTTCAAGGTGTACAAATACTTAGTACATCATTTTGATAAATCTCGTAGGGTTTAGCCTGCGTTTGCAATGTAAGCGGAAAAAAATGTAATTATTTACAGAAACCTCAAAAATTACATTATTTCTCTACTTCGTATTGAATGTTATTATACGTACAAACCTTCCTCTGGAATCACTCTATCTATTAAAAAAACCGCATCAAAATCGGTTGCGTAGTTTTAAAGTTTTATGCGTACATACGGAAACATGGACTTTGTTTTATAATATGTAGTGATGATGATGCTATACAGGTAAGTACTGCGCGAGAGACACCAAAAAAGGTTAGCAAAAAAGTTAAGTTATATTTAGTAGGTCACAAGGACATCCAAAATTTATAATTGTCTGATATAATACTTTATCTTCAACTTAGGTTTTTATTATATGATTTGAGCTAATAATATTTTACAAGTTAAAACTTTTGCAAGTTTACCAAGGCGTTAACTATACATCAAGTACGATAAAAAAAACTTGCATTCATACAGTTCATTGTTACCACTTACTTACCAGCAGTTCGCGTTTTGGAACGCGGAGAGAAGGCAGTGTGGATAAAACAACTTCTTTGTATTTTTTTTTAATTATACAATGATGCTATGCATAAAAGTATTTTTAATCGTGGCATCCGTAGCGTTAACTTTAAAAGTGTTATTTATGAGTTTTTCACTTTATGTCACGATAAGAGAGTGCTATGGAGAGAAACGGGTAAGACTCAGTATAATAAATATTTTATTGTAACGTTTATTTGTGATGAATCACTCACTATTAAAAACGGCGAATATTTACTATAGATTTTACATCTACGTCAGCATTATTCAGTCAGTGCAAATAGACTTTAATTAATTACAATTTTGGCGCGAATTATAAAATTTAAAGTGTTTAAGTCTTCTTTATAACTACGATATTTTAATACATTACATATGTAAATTTTTTTATCAACGTGTATTTCAATCAATCAATATAAGCTTATTACATTTATACCATTCTTATATACTTCGCTGCCGACATAATATTTAAGTGCAAATTATAAAGGAATAAACCTGATTTTAAAATTTTACGGGAATTGCGTATTAATTTTCATGTATAAAGCCAACTTAATTGAAAGTACTTTAACGAATAAATAAATAATATTTTGCGTATATATATCTATCAGTACATATTCCATTCTTTTTCAAATTATAATTTCTCCATACATTCAATCTTTAAACTTTTTCCTAAGTAAAACCGTTAAAAAAAAGTATAGTCGGTATGAAGTGCCACTAGATACATAAATAAACCTCTATTAAAACAATGAATTCAATCTAAAAATCGTTTTTTAACAGATTCCTTCTTTTTACTTTCGTAGTTATTGCAGTAACTTCTTACGTAACATTTTATCTGAACATAGAATTGTCACGTTTTGAATGCAATGGTTTCATCATGATTTTATAAATAATATACAATTACTGGTACTCGAAACTTTAACGACGTAATTGTAAATTTGTTTTACATATTGATATTTAACTATTAGTTAAAATTTGAGAAATTTTAACTGAAATAGGTGTATTATAGTTGTCTATGAAATGTAGCAGACAGACATCTCTCCTTTAAAGAGAACGATTTAACAAGCCAAGCTGCTTCAATGCCATTACAGCAGTTAACTGTTAAAGAGAGGCAGTTGATACAGAAAGCCTATTATACTCTTAAAGATTACTAAGAAGATAATAATATGTGGATATAGCTCTCTTTGAACTTGTACAAGACAGTAACGACTTAATGTAACTAGTATTAAGATTTTTAAAAGAGTAACCGCCGAGTTTCTTGCTGGCTCTTCTCGGTAGGAACAGCTTTCCGAACCAGCAGTAGAGTTCACGATTCAAAAGCACTTGTTTACAAGTTTATTTGAATAAAGAATATTTTTAATTTGAATTTCAAAATGGGAAGTTGCAGGTTACACATAGCATCCCACAAATTCCCAGAGCAATGTTTATTCACCGTAATGAGCATAGAGACTTTAAATATCAATAAACCATCTATATTTTATATGAAACTCATTGGTGACTACGTGCCTCGCTAACTGACATAAGTGTCATAGAATACAGATAGTGATAACGATACCTACATACAACGGAAGGAACAAAATCAGTCGATCACTGTCTATCACTTGATATCGTGACAGCACTAGGTATTTGTTTGCGTGTGTGTGTTGCTATGGGGTATATTAATGCAAATTTACAAGTTTTACTTTATATTTCATCTTCCTGTCCTTATCACACTCTAAGTGGGATGATTTGGCTGCGTTTTCACAACCGGCCGTCTGCCTGACGTCAACTTACCTCAGTCGTATTTTACGACACCTCGGTAAGAAAGAGGGTGGTCTATTCTACTAAACTGGATACCACACGGTGGGTCACTTACCTTAGTCGCCTTTTACGACACCTCGGTAAGAAATGAGGTTGGTCTATTCTACTCAGCCGGATACCACACGGCGGGTCGACTTACCTTAGTCGCCTTTTACGACACCTCGGTAAGAAATGAGGGCGGTACTATTCTATTCAGCCGGATACCACACGTCTATTACAAGTTTTACTTTATATTTATTTTTGAATATACAATTTACTTTTTTTGTTTCATGTTAAGGGTATTTATTGCACTTTGTGAAATTATATTGTAACCATAGTAATTCCTATATTTTTCAATATTTAATAATAGGGATAATATTATTTGTGATATCTTGCGCCTTTTATATAAAAACAAACTAGGCTAAATAGAAAAAACTAGCTGTCCGGCAACACGTTGCTGTAGTTCAGTCTGCTTTAGAATTTCTTTCGATACAGAATTCAACAGTTTAAAATAATGCTCCGACTTTATATGATCATCCGCTGTCATTCTAAAAGATGACCCGAAAAATTCATCAAAATTGGTCCAGCCCGTTCGGAATCTATTAAGGGCGTACAGAGAAATATTCATTTTTAAATATAAAAAATAAGTATGCATTTGTCATCTCAGACTTAAAACACATTATTAATGTTATTTGTTACAGAACAATCTACAAAACAAGCAAGAGAAAAACAACGTAATGTCGATGTGGAAACAGGTTTCACGACTTTTTATGCCAAAGTTATCTCATTGTCCAAATGCAAGCGTTGGAAATAGTATTAAATTATGATTTTATGTGTTTTATTTATTGAAACCATACCAACGGTTTATTAGAGTATCCTACCCTACTAATCTAAATTTGTGAGTCTGTTTGTTTGTATCACTTTAACGTTAACTTGTAACTACTTAATGGATACGGAATTTGTCGCTAAATAGAGCAAAGTATCTTTACTAAAATACTAAGGTTAAATTACAAAAACTAAATAGTTAACATGTTTCTATCAGTAAAATTTATACGGATTTTTATTTCAATTGATTATCGAAGGAATGAAAATTTTACCAATTAGGAAACCGTTATAAAAAAAATTTGACTACCCCTTTACACCCTTTTAACTGTTTATTTTAGATAGACCTCAATCAATCTTTCTTGTGAACTGAAAAGAATATTTTATACACTAGCACTTTGATGACTGCTAAAACGAGATAAAGCCAGTCACTCTCAATGCAGTGTCTCCTTTAAGCCGAAAATTATATGTATCCGTAGTTTGGTTGCGACGCAGGACAAACAAACACACATTCGTCTTTATACGTGGGGAAATGTGGATATAAAAAATATGTAATAATAGCAATGTCATCATCGACATATTATTACATACATATTCATATAATGTCATCATCGACATATTATTTTTTGATGACTCATTATAAAAAATCTACTTATTATTAATAATTTTTAATCGTTCAATTGGTTAACTGGATAGTATCACTTTCAAGACTGAACAAAATTAAAGTTGTATATTTCTTTGTTTTATTTTATTATACATCATAAAGTTAAGTCTTCCATCCTGCCCTTCCTTCCCCTAGTATTTTTTTTATCGTTCCAGTTTACTACTGTTCCTGAATTTTACTTTTTACACGCTTTATAATAGGTACAGTTACAGTTAGGGCACATGGTGTTCAGTTCACTTAGCACAAAGTGCGGAGAACCGATGGACCAACGTCCATCGGTTCTCCGCACTTTGTGCTAAGTGTGCTTAAGCTTTGTGACCCCAACGGGTCTCAAGGTGTGGAAATGACGACCTCGCACCGTAAATCGCAGTGTCGGTTGACCTTTTTTTGTTTTCTTTTTTAACGTTTAATAGGCGAGCGCGTGACTGCAATCATGCCTGATGGTAAGCGACGATACAGTCTAATGTGGAACGCGCATGCCAATAAGATGCCTGTTCAGCCTTGCTTTGAAAGTAACCATATCATAAATATTGGGAAAGATAGATGCCAGGAGAGAAGTCGATTCCCGTGCTGTGCGCAACAGAAATGACGAAACGAAGCGCCTCCTCCCACGAGATGGACTGACGTCCCTTAAAAGGTCGCGGAAAGCCGACACAAACAACACAAGATCGTGCGTTTCTGAAGATCCCATGAAGACACCTATGTCCGGCAGTGGACGTCCATCGGTTGTCAAAGTAGTTAATAGTTTCCCCTGTATGTTTGTAACCGACTGCTTTGAGCTTAACTTTGACCCACTTTGAACGGTCAGATTTAGTTCAAACTTTATATGCTTATCAACAACCGGTTATGTAATACAATATAATAAATAAAGGACAGTAAAAAAAATATTTTGCAATTTTTACTAATCAATAGTACAAAAAAATTCAAGGGTTAAAAGCGCGTTTTCGAACTAAAACGCAAAATTAACGGTAAAATTATCAGTATTATTGTGGAAAAAGTGTAGTGTTCTTTGTACAATCTTTTTCGTATATCGAGCAATCCAAGCTTTTTTTTCTTCTTCTTCACATTGATACCTACTATGACATTTTTTATAGTTATTTTATGCTTTTTAGTTGGAAAGCTGAAAAAATAATGACTATTATTATTAACAGCTCTCGCTATCGGGGTACTTTAAATAAAAACTCGAACACAACTATTTAAATTGCGACACAAAATATGTTTTGTAAATTGTGTTACAATAATTGTTTTATTGCATTCTTGTGTCACAATTTACATAAAAAACATATTAATTAATATTGTAGACTACATAAAAAGCGCCATTTTTTTTTTCTTTAACTTATTGATCTTGTAACAGTTTTTTTTTAATTTCAGTGTAGATAGAGGGTTCCCAATCTATACATACTTATGTCAAACATTACATATAATTGTATAGAACACTAAAAACAAAAATCTACAAATTTTGGAATCTAGTTACTCTGGGATTAAGAATATTACTAAAAAATGTCACCAGTGCCTTTAACTACGGACCATTATAGTTATAAAAAACTGACTGTCTGCAACATAATTATACCTAAGGTGATACATTGGTAAATAGTCATTGTCAGACATCTTTTCACTGTATTTTCCAGAAACCAGAAGCAGTATAGTAATAGCAAAGATTTATAATAAACTTGAAAATTAGTAACAAAATTACATAATATTAGAGTATTATAAAGGTAGGTCAGTGATTCTCAAACACTGTGCCGCGGCACTTTTATGTGCCGCCAAATTTTATAATGTTAATATTATATAATAATGTTAAAGAAAAATATTTCTATTACTAGCTTGTAATTAGTCCCTTAATAAACGTTTAGTTATTATTGTAGTATATATTAGTTTATTTCGTATATTTAAAATTTTTGTCATAAACTATTTATGCAGTGTGTTGTAGTAAGTAAATAATCTTTATCTTTTTCTTTGTGTGCCGCAAAATTTTGAAATCGTTAAATATGCCGCAACAAACAAAAAAAGGTTGAGAATCACTGAGGTAGGTAATACCTACTGTAAATTCAATGTGAGTTTTGGGTTAGGCACTATTTTGAAATAATAAAAAAATATATATAGCTATAGAAGAAAAAAAAAATGTATCTCGAAACAGGACTATCAAAAATAGTGGAATTTTCATAAATAATTATCGAGAAAATATTTTTTGGGCAGTTTACATTAATTAAGGGAAATTGTGAAAAATAATGAAACTTATAAAACATAACATTTCTGTATTGCATAAAAACTGGGGTAAATATTTAAAAAACCATAGAAGTTAAACAGATAAATATGTCAATTTATGAACAATATTTACATTTATTCATTATATTTAATAACTTGTAAAAAGTTGATATCTCTTGAATAAGTTGCCCAATTCACTGTCTTCTTTTGTATATTCATCTTTATATTCCAGTCTTTACAGCTAAGTGCTTGTTGTATCACCGTTCTGTTAAATGAATGCACATGTGGATGATTCATGTAGTCTTCTATGCCCATCCATTTGCAATCCTTCACTTCCCTATGCGACAAATGTATTTTTTCTGACAATGCTTTCATCATTAAAAGGAAATAAATATCTGAATTGCCATACATCATATTATGGCTATGTCTGAATGTGATTAGAGATAAAAAATCTGATTCAACTCCAGTTTCCTCTTTCACTTCTCTTGTAGCTGCTGTTACTATGTCTTCTCCTGATGGATCATATAATAATAATAAATAAATATATGGGTAGTAACTTAATATTTGTGTTATGGGTGACAGACATTTGGTGAATATATACTTATATATTTTTTAAATACATACTTAAATACAAATATACACCCAGTCTCGAAGACCAACAAATTCATTTATAAATAAAAAATGTTGGCCCTCTGCGGAAACCACAACCCACGGAGCTGAAGGCAGGGTCACTACACACTGCGCCGATGGGCCAGTCATATAATAATTTTATAAATTATAATAGAGGGATAAACATATATGTATATTTTTCATTGCAGCTACATCATACCACTATTTAATCAGATGTAAATTATAATTCAAAGTCTAACATAGAATAATAGATAATAGAATGCTAAGGCTTATAATTGTTAATATTTTATATAATTTCTAGTCATAACTACATAACATTAGCTACATCACAATATTAATTAAATCCAAAATAAAAGTAGTAATTATCTTTTACTTGTATGTTGAAAATAACATTGCATATTGTCTAAACATAAAATTGAGCATGCAAAAAACAATGTTAACACTTAACCAGTAATTTAATATAATTTTTAACTTTATAGACACCTAGTTACCTTTTTCTACATATCCACCAGGTAATTTCCAATGTGGATATTCATAATGCTTCTCTGATACAGCCAACATTTGGTTTTTGTCATTTATCACAAAAGCTCCAACTCCAACATTTGTATGAGAGGCTGGAGGCAGATTCGGCTCTAGTTCTATTGGCAGCCATTTATACATCATAACAAAGTCATCTCTGGCATGGTGAAAATTAAAACCGTTCTAAGAATACCAAATTTAAGAAAACAACTTATACATCAAATGAAAATAACCCAATAAAGCAACAACAGTTCAATGCTTCAGTAATTAAATTTAAATCATATATATTTTTATTCCTTATTTGTAAATCCTATAACAATTTAAGTAAAATTGATAGTACTAGACATAAAATATGAAGGACCTTACTTGTGCCAGTAAAGGAACATAAACAGAGTCTTCTATATGAACTTTGAACCATATACATTTTCTACCTTCTAGGGCCCATTTCTTCAAGGACTCTAAAAACGTTCAATTAAGCTATAAACTAAATACACCCATATCTTGAAGAAAATTTGTAACAAAAAATAATATAAATTTTGCATAAAAAAGTATAAAATTATATTTTATTGAAGAAACGAATGCTTACCTCTTAACGTCTCAATGAATATTTCTTTTGGGTATTTAAAGCAAGCAGTATCAACGGTAATTCCGTTAAATCTATCTTTTTCTCCTAAAAAAATTTGTAGTGACAATTTCCTAAAACTTCTTACCATTAGTATTTATTGAAAATGAACGTTAACAAGTTAAAGTATTTATATAATATTATTAAGCATTTTATTTTACACTTTTATTTCCAAGCTTACCTAGAATACCTAATATATCGTATTATTCGTATATTGAACACATACTGCATAATTGCAAACATTTTTCATTCCAATTTCTAACATAACCTAAAAACTATAATGGCGGCTGTACACTCTTTGCGAGACACCACGGTCCACGAGAGGCCCGAGACATACCGACCATAGATATGAATCTCAACCATCTATTTTGACTGGCTCGTTGGAACAGTGGGTAGTGACCCTGCCTTCGGCTCCACGGGTCGCGGGTTCGATTCCCGCCGAGGACCAACATTTTCTTTAAAATGAATTTGTCGGTCTTTGAGCCTGGGTGTATATTTGTATTTAAGTATGTATTTAAAAAATATATAAGTATACTAGCGGCCTGCCCCTGCTTCGCACGGGTATAAAATATATATCCCATGTCAGTCAGTGTAAAAAAAATGATTAAAATTGATCCAGTTGTTTTGATTTATTCATTACTGCCCGTGGCCGTAGCGTTAAATTTGGAGAAAAACAATTTCCTTTCCCTATACCAAGAAGATTTCCTGCTATCTTTGGAATATCTAAATTCATATAGTACATTATTACTTATTTACTTTTATATTTTCCCTATGTATTTTATTTTTACAATTAATTACAGAATGTCTTTAAACAAACTCTTGAAAGAGCGACATCGCTGCTAAAGTCAAAGTGTTATAGGGCGAAGCGAGGCCTCCTCACGGCATTTTAAATCTGTAATATCTCCGAAAATGTTCACTTAAATGACATACTGTAAACGGCCATATTGATCGATATTAAATCAACTATTTATTTAAGGTACTTAATTGGATAAGGATTAATACTATATTGTATAAGAATTGCTTCAAAAATAAGGCATTATTTTTCGTAAAAAGTAAACGACAAAACTGCTATTGTGGGTTATCCATAAGAGATAGACATATACTATCGCGGACTTTTCTGTAGAACTTTTCATGGTGTACAAATACTTAGTACATCATTTTTATAAATCTCGTAGGATTTAGCCTGCGTTTGCAATGTAAGCGGAAAAAAATGCAATTATTTACAGAAACCTCAAAAATTACATTATTTCTCTACTTCGTATTGAATGTTATTATACGTACAAACCTTTCTCTGGAATCACTCTATCTATTAAAAAAAACCGCATCAAAATCGGTTGCGTAGTTTTAAAGTTTTATGCGTACATACGGAAATATGGACTTTGTTTTATAATATGTAGTGATATTCACCAGTTGTCTGTCACCCATAACACAAGTATTAAGTTACTTACTTTGGGGACGGACGACCGTGTGTGTAAGTGTCCTGTATATTTATTTATATTTATTTTATAGTTAGTAATCTATGCTTTATTGGACACGACGATCATTTTAAGTGATTCGTCTGTAATGTAAATTATCTTGTAGTCATACAATACATAGACTAATAGTTAATACAATCTATAAGTTACTAAAAAATTCGATATAAATTGTACTACGAAGATAATAATTATTTTATTTAGTAATCTATGATAATAATGGCAACCAGGGGAGAAAGAGGAGTATCACGGGTTTTAAACAAATTAGAAGCTTCTATTACGGCTGGTCAATATTATGAAGCCCATCAAATGTATCGAACACTTTATTTCAGGTATTAACCAAAACCTCATGCAAGTGTTGTAAATATTCTTGAAGTAATTCATAGCTATTTAACTCCTTTCAGATATTTAATACAAAAGAAGTATCCAGATCTATTAAGTTTATTGTATAAAGGATCGTCACTTTTACTACAACACGACCAACAAGGCAGTGGTGCTGATTTAGCTATACTTTTAATAGATGTTTTAGTTAAATCCGAAACAAAGCCTTGTGAAGAATGGATAGAAAAAGTAGCAAAATTGTTTGGGATGATGAATCCCAGTATTCCTGAACGTGAAACGTTTCTAACCAATTCTATCAAATGGTCAATGGATAGTAATAAAAAGGGCCACCCACTACTCCACAAGGTAAACATTAACATTTACTTTTATAAGTAAAGATTAGGATAATCAAATTGTCTATAACTTACCATGAAAACATTTTGCATCAGTTTATCAAAGTTTTAAGTTATTTTTATTTTAGTTAAATAGCAAAAATATCACAAAGGAAATTCTAATAATTGTTACTACATATATATATTTTAGTGTTTAGGAAATGTTTATTTTTTGACGTGGAAATTACTAAATGAGATGTTTGTTGTTGTTGTATTTGATAATACTACTTCATTTCACCCTTAAACATAGTATAAGATATTATAACATTAAATTCTACAATCAAAATTAGCAGGTCTCTGTTCTACACATCTCAAATCTATTAAAAATGATATTGAACCTTATTCATTTGTATAATTGACTCACAACAAATTAAAATTTCTGATAATTATGCCTTCAAGAAAGAGTCTATAAGATGAATTAAATGGAAATATTTTGAGTAATGCTTCATAAAATGTAAAGTAACAAATAAGTCCTTCATAGGATACTATGTATAACAGAATTGTTTAAAATATATATGTAAACAGTATCATCATCACCATCATCATCCTCCTGCCCTTATCCCACCCCTAAGTGGGGACGGCACAACATGTTATTAACGTTGCTGTCTCATGATTTGACTGCATTTTTATGACTGGCCGCCTGTCTGACGTCAACTTACCTTAGTCCTATTTATCGACACCTCTGTAAGAAAGAGGGTGGTCTATTTAACTAAACTGGATACAACACGGCGACTAAGGTAAGTTGTACCTTAGTCACCTTTTACAACACCTCTGTAAGAAATGAGGCTGGTCAATTCTACTCAGTCGGATAACAAATGGCAGATATATGTAAACAGTATATGTTTTTTATTATTTGAATATTATATCACTGCACTGCATATACATATAATTTTAAGGTATGAAAAATATTTATTTTCAGAAAATAGCAGAAGTCTATTGGCAGGAAAAGAAATTTACATTAGCACATAGACACTTCCTACACTCAAATGACGGAGCAGCTTATGCTAAAATGTTAATTGAGTTACATACAACAAAAGGTCTTAAAACAGAGATAGATTTATTTATTACCCAGGCAGTTCTGAAATGTCTTTGCTTGCGTAATATACAGATGGCTTCAGAAGCATTTAATAAGTATACAGGATCACACCCTAGGATAAAACATGACAAAGGTCCACCTTACCCGTTTCCTTTACTGAATTTTCTATGGTTTCTTTTAAGAGCTGTTGAACAGTAAGTATTTTCAATAATTTGTTTTATATCAGGTTCATAATTATAGGTGTGTGGTATCCGGCTTAGTAGAATAGTACCACCCTCATTTCTTACAGACGTGTCGTAAAAGGTGACGAAGGTAAGACGACCCGCCGTGTGGTATCCGGCTGAGTAGAATAGACTACCCTCATTTCATACAGAGGTGTCGTAAAAGGCGACTAAGGTAAATTGACCCACCGTGTGGTATCAAGTTTAGTAGAATAGACCATCCTCCTTCTTACCTAGGTGTCGTAAAAGACCAAGGTAAGTTGGCGTCAGACAGGCGGCCGGTCGTATAAACGCAGCCAAATCATGTTACAGCATGTTTATAACATGTTGTTCTGACCCCACTTAGAGTGGGATAAGCGCAGGAGGATAGTAATCAGGTTCGAGGATAGAAATCAGGTTCATAATTAAATTATTATTTTTTTACCATAAGTAAATTATAACACATATTTAATGTTTTTAATATATGCAGAAAATGTTATATTTACTTTAAGTCTATAAAGCTTGTAATAAATTTATCTGCATCAATCACCCTGCACTCATATAAAGGAATTCTTTAAAAAAAGGTGCCTGTAAGAAGCTTTTGTAATTCACAGGTGCCTGAAGTCACTTTTGCACACCTTAAATATATCTAACAATTGTATGGTTTTTTTTAATTTTTTTGTTTTTGTAATATAAAGTTCTTAAGTAATAAAAACTAATGTTAAAATATTTTGTATTCATTCAAAATATACTTTAAGTTAAGATGAAATGAAATGATTTTTTTGTTTTCCAGGAAGCATGTGATCCAATTCAAAATACTAAGAAACTTTTATTCTATAAGTATAAACAGAGATCCAAATTACAAGGTGTATTTAGACACCATTGGCCGTACCTGTTTTGGAATAGAAATTCCAAAAAATAACAGGAATTCCAATTCTGTATTTGGTGGACTTCTTAAATCAATCATAGGAGATGTTGATGTTGATACTTCAGATGACGATGATACTTTGACGAATTGCGCACCTATTCCTGACTTGGATTAATAAGCTATTGTTTTATACCGATTACATATGTATAAAATTAGTAGTGTAGTTATATTTGACACAAATTCTCTGCAATATATATTATTTATGCAGTTTTGGGATTTGGGTATGCTAAAAATGTCAATTAAATCATTTTGAAATTAAAATTACAAAATTGCAATATATCTTACTATACTGTACCATTAGAATATAAAAAAACTAACTAAATCAAGCATCTAAATTTAGCACTGATTGTTATTTGTAATAACATAGGTGATTAAAGATATCTACAGATATTTAATTATGAACAATAATATGGAAGAATTTTTGGCATATGATTAAACAAAATATACTTGCTCTAGATGCAATGTCATTGATAAACACAAACTTTCACTGTATACCTTTAAATTTTTTTTTCAAGTTTATGCTAAAGCGAAGATAATAACTGAAAAATAACTATCTCAACTCTTGGCGGCCATTTTTTTCATTATTTATTACGAGGGTGGAGTTAGAACTCTTGTTCAACATTTTATATGCCATATGATCCATACGTCACTGACCACTAGCCGTGTTCACGCCGGTGAATCTAATATATTTTAAATACAACGAAAAAACGTACGTGAATATTGTCTTTTGTCAACACATTTTATTCATACAGGAGGTATTACAGAGGCTGTTACAGGAGTAGATTACATTGTTCGGTTTATTATGACTTCCTTTACATTTACAGTTCACTCAGGAAAGAAATATGGCAAATTAAGAGAAGATTAGATTCGTTTATTTAATAATTCAGAAAGAAATTATTCAAAATTATTCAGAAAGATATTAGCAAAACAAGCTTTACTTATTGGTTCAAGATATAAAACGATTATTTACCACTAATTGTTGTATTATAATTGCCTTTTATATAGTTAATATTGCACATTACTAATGAGTTATGGACAATATAAACTATACCATAGTATATTATGTACTCATATACCTGATATTTTGATCCATTCACATTGCAAGTTGTTGCAAATGTGTCTATCAATATTTGATTTATAAACTGGTTTGAATGATATGTATATATTTTTATGTAATCATCTTTTTAGTAAAGATGTATGTATACATATACTATTCTGAGGAAAAGGAATTAGATATAGTTTTATAAAATAAACGAATATAAGTCAATACTTTAATAATGTCAGTTGTTTATTACGTTGACTTATTGAGGGTGTACCTCAATATTTCAACCTTGCATCCTGAAATCTGTATCATCTTAATTTCACCTGCTATCATTGGATTTAAATCTGTTCACGAGTAATTTAATTTCACAATGTTTGAAGAGTGTTTTTAAAAGTTAATTATTGAAATGTTAATTTTTTGCGTTCTGAAGCCATTCCTATGAAAGGCTAATTCTATCCTTTTTTTTTAATATTGAGTAGAACAGCAAAAAAAAAATCTACAAATTATAAAATTAATTCATTTAGTTTTGTGTTTAATATTGTTTTTAGCCACTATTATCATTGATGTACAGTACTAAACACTAAAGACGTTAGTACACACTGTATGAGAATATTACAACTTTTTTTATGCTGCTCATTCTATTATGTCATTTAATAACATGTTAATAACTTTGTACTTTATGTATACGTTACTTTGTCTATATCATATTTACTAATAAAAAATTCAAAGAATACATAAAAATACATTCATGTATTCTTAATTATTTATTTAATATACATTAACTAATTTAATGTTTTTCAATGTTCAATTTTCTTTAATGAAAATTAACATATTAAGTACCTATGCTGTGATGGCGTAGCGGTGCGACCGTGTGAATCTCTAGAGACGATCATGGGTTCAAACCCGGGCAGACACCAATGAGTTTTTCTATTAAAACTTATGTGTCTAATTGATAATTGCAATTTATCACACGCTTTTCGGTGAAGGAAAACATCGTGAGGAAACCTGCATATCTCTAGAGAATCCTAGGGATATGTGTAACCTACCAATCCGCATTGGAGCAGCGTGGTAGGTCTTAGCTCCAACCCTTCTCTCCAAAAACGGAGAGAGGAGGCCTAAGCCCAGCAGTGGGATAGTAACAGGCTGTTACTTACTTACTTACAAGTACCTATATAAAAAGATACATTTTACAAGTAATCTTTCCTGCTCTTTGCAAGTATTGATATTATAAGTAATAATATTTGAGTAAAGTAGTTAAGGGAAGATATCAAAAATAAATTATTTTTTGTTATGCATCTTTTATTTTATTTAGTAGGGCCGTAGGTCATTATATCCAATTATTAATTATTGAGTAGATGTTCCATGGATTTTATATTTAAACATTATTTTTTTTAATTAGGGCAAGTCACTACATATTATAAAACAAAGTCACCAACGTAAAGGCAACGTGAACCAAAACTAGCGATAAAAATCAAGTTACATATGGTTTTTTTAATGTGAAAAATAAGGAAGGTTAAGGTGTATTTACAATTTCGTATTAATTTATTGAAATATGACGGTACTTTATTGTTCAAAATAAAAAATATTTTTTTACATGTTCATCGTAAATACTGCTAACCCTTGGATATAACAATACAATATAGATAGTGAGATTAATGCTCTTCTATAGGTCTTCAGAGAAGTCGGCGAAGACATGTACGAGTATCATCGCGCTTGTGTATTGTGGTGCCGTTGGTGGAGTTTTGTGCATGTTTTTTATAAATCTTGCATGTAACGGATTGTCCACTCTGCGTTTAGCATTACATATATTTTCTATTTTACTTCATCGCGGGTTAAAGCAAAATAATTTATTATTTTTGTTTTACATGTATCATCTCTTAAGGATAGGTTACGAGTACTATACCCATTCTTTCTTTTTTAAATCGCTACGCTACAAAAATCAAATGCGTTAGTAAATAAGGAAAGTCGCGGGAAGCGGGTTTGATAAGGAAGGCATATAGGATGAAGGCACTGTCGTAAGGCCTATTCCCAGGAGTGAATGTCCATCAGATGATGATAATGACACCATTATGCGATTATCCTACAGTTCGCTTGAAACCTACGTCATATGGGGCCACTATCTGTCGCCCATCTATTTGAGGAACATATCTCTAGTACCTAATATCTAGAAAACTAATGAATTATAAATTGAACTAGCCTAAAAATTAAACAATTTTAAATAACAAAATAAATATATTTGCAAACTTTTACAAGACATCATTGTCAATCTACAAGTCTTCTATAACACATGACGTAATATCTCTAGACCAATTCCCCACTTTAACATTACTTTTAAGAAGATTAAACTTTATTTTATATTTGTCTTTCAATTCTAAAGCCTGTTTTACAATGAAGCGATTGAATTCATGTGCATGTGGATGTTTGAGATACTCATTTATTTTCATCCACTTACATTCGCTTATTTCCATTTCTGATTTTGATATTTCTGTTGAGAGGGCCTTCAGCATAACCACTATGTAAATATCTGAGTTACCAAATGTTGCATTATGTGTGTGTCTTAAAGTAACCATTGATTGAAAAACAGCATCAACACCAGTTTCTTCTTTAACTTCCCGAATAGCAGCATCTTTGATATCTTCTCCTGAAACAATTACTTATTACTATTCTAGACATTACTAGAAAGTTGTGTTTGTCTGTTTGCAATAAACAAAAAATTACCATACAAATTTTCATATGGTTATCACCATAAGACAAAGTGATTAATGGGGAAGGTTGGATAAAACTTTTTTGAAAAATGTTATTAAAAAATAATGAAATAAATAACCTCTTTCAACATATCCACCAGGGAGCTTCCAGTGAGCATACTCAAAATGCTTTTCAGTTACAACCAGTATTTCATTGTCATCATTGAAGACCAATCCTCCTACTCCTAAATTAGTATGGCAAGCAGGTGGCAAGTTAGCTGTTCTATTCTTTGGAAGCCATTTATACATCATCACAAAATTGTCTCGTGAATGATGAAAATTAAATCCTTCCTAAAATGGTAAATTTCATTTAATCCAGAGGTGTTCTTTGGTAGATTTATAAAGGTTTATCAGGTGAACAGTGATAATAGATCCTAAATATTTACAAATCAAAACAATTAAACTATATTCTACAGCTTAAGTTGTAAATTATGCTGACAACCTTAACAGAGTATCTAACCTAATGGGGCCTTAAAGGAAGGAATATCAATCAAACCAAGGAACTCCATGCACAGGATGGTAATTAAGTCTAACTCACATGTTCCACTCCACTTAATCATAATTTGACTATATCAGTCTAGTTTAGAAAAAGAGGTCAGTCATCGCTATGGAACTTGGGTGTAGCACTAAGAACGTTAAGCTACATCTTATAGTTGTATATTCCTCAACTCCAGTCCTCATTATAAACCATGTATTTCACAAAAAGGTCAGTCAATAAAGATGCTATGACAGCAAGTTATGCTTGAAAATATCTTTACATGATCAAATCAATAATCTGGTCAAAGCAGCACAAGATTGTCTCATTATGCCTTAGGATGTCCATCAGTTACAAAATGACATTACTATATAAATTTTCATATTCTTTACTATATTTGTTATAGTAAAATATAATTACATTAGCTAGTATTGGTATCCATGTTGCATCTTTAATGTGGACTTTAAACCAAATGCACCTTTTATGTTCTTCATCCCATTTTCTTATCGAATCTAAAACAATAAGATATGTATTAGAGAATGTTATAAAAAAATTACCATAAAATTTTGATTATCAATCAGATTATCAAAATAAATTATTTATTAACTAATTGTACATTTAATTCTATTCCATATAATTTATTACTTTATATTAAAGTTTTAAAATAATAATATTAAAAATATAAGTGTCACAGTTGAAATATTGCTAAGGTTTTACAGCATTGGAACTTCAACAATAAAAACTTTTGTATTGTTTAGTTGTTTCAAAACTGATTGCATAAATAATTATAAATCAGTTCTATTGTGTGGTGATAATATTCTACAATATGTACAGAAAAACATTGAAGCTTGCACATGACTAAAAATTATAAGTGATATGTGTAATCTCTCATATTTATCCTTTTAAAGAAAAAAGGTGTCTTTTATCTTTATTGCATTGCAGCATCAAATTTTTTTTTTATTATAATTTATAATAAAAGCCTGTATTTTCTGTCTGTAGTGAGTTTCTTTTACTTAATATAAATACGAAATATAAAGTCTGCAAGGCAAGTCAGTATTGAAGTTACTAGAGTTATAATAGTTCAAATCAATTATTTAATTTAATTCTTTATTTAATAGGTAACTTTATAATGGCTGTAAACATGACCATCTAAATTACATTTATATTTTTTCATATCAAATAATTGGACTTATTATATATAAAAAAAATTGCCTGATAGGATCTTCAGAAATTGGTTTTGATCACATGGTTCGTCTTGTGAGTCCACAGTTATTCCATTGTATCTATCTAAAACTCCTTGAAACGTTTTAAGATCTGATGTCATTTCAATTTATCAATGCCGTATTTGTTCACAAAAAATTATTTCATTACATGCAAAATTAAGTGTCACGTGTAATAAGTATTTTATCTATAGAAATAGTGAACTCGAGTATCTTTATCTTTAATAAAATAATGACTGTCCACTTATTTTCAAGGTTCACGAACATTAGTTAGTTATTATGGTTCACGTATTAACCGAGATCAAAATCACATATTACGTTGTACATTGTGATCAGTTTATTTCAATTATGTACATATAAAATATAAATATACCGATGAAAATAAATATTTGTTATTTTATAAATCGAAATTAGGAATGTGAAAAAATATATCGATATTTATAATAATCGTTTATTTATTTAAATTAATCGATTTTCAATTATCTATTTTTTTCTACTTTAAACCGATTTTTTATAAAATCCTCTTTTTTATTTATTCTTTTTTTGTTGTTTTTTAAGATAAGAAATGTATTGTTAGATGAAACCAACGAAGCCAAACTACAAATTTTAATCAAATTTCACAAATAGTGCAAATGTTATTATTTATTGGTAGTTTTCCACTTTAATTAGCCTTTATTCTAATTAATTATTGATATTAAAAAAAGACAACTTTTTAAACATTCAGAATTCATCGATTTTTAAAAATCGATAAATTCTGAATTCTGATTTTAAAGGGGAAAATTCGATTATTTATTAATCGATTTTTTCTACTATGGACTCTGCTTACTACTGCGTTTTATACTAAACTAGCGGCTTGCCCCTGCTTCGGACGGGCTATATAAAATATATAGTTATCACTCAGTGAAAATATTATTAAAATCGATCCAGTAGTTTTGATTTATTCATTACTGCCCGTGGCCCGCACGCGTTAAATTTGGAGAAAAACAATTCCCTTCTCCCTATACCAAGAAGATTTCCTGCTATATCTAATATCTAAATTCTAATACTACATATTTATTTTTACATTTTTCCCTATGTATTTTATTTTTAAAATTAATTAAAGAATGTCTTTATATACAACATTCATAGCTTTCTTATCATTATTAGACAATACAAATATGTTTTCTTTAGAGGTTACTCTTGAAAGACCGACAGTTGCGCGTCCGATCGCTGCTAAATTAGAAGTGCTATAAACTATATGCTATAACTATAAATAAATATAAAAATATATAAATGTTCATTTAAATTACATGCTGTAAACGGCCACATTAATCTATATTAAATCAACAATGTATTTATGTATTTAATTGGATAAGGATTAATGCTGTAGTGTATAAAAATTGCTTATTTTTCGTAAAAAGTAAATGACAAAAAATGCAATGTAAGCGGAAAAAATGTAATTATTTACGATATCACATTAGAAACCTCAAAAATAACAGTATTTCTCTACTCCATATTGAATGGTATTATACATATAAACCTTCCTCTTGAATCACTCTATCTATTAAAAAAACCGCATCAAAATCTGTTGCGTAGCTTTAAAGATTTAAGATTACATAGGGATATATGGACGAACAAAGAATGTGACTTTGTTTTATACTATGTAGTGATGGATATTGATTGAAATAAATCTACCTAAATACCGAAGACGCAACTCTAACTTGAACACCTATAAACAAAAAAAATCCCAGAAAAAACAACGGAAATAAATGTGTAATGTGTAAATTTGAAGCGGCGGTAGCGTAATGGTCAAGGTAACGGACCTGCGATCGTGGGTTCGAATCCCGGCCATTATACTACCGACATGAACCCACTCCTAACACAAGCATTTAGCTTAGCTGGAAGGGTTAACAAGTAACCTTTTGTTTTTGTAATAAAAATTTATGAATGTAATGTGATGAACTGAGAAAATGAATTAAAAATGCAATCACATTTTATCATGACCTTAAAATTTTTAGTTCTATATTTGTGATTCTCTAAATTTAACCATTGCAATTACTATCAGTGACATACGACAATTTTGAAGTTAACTCAATCAAATCAAAGATAAAATGAACAAAATTTGAAGGCGATGAGTCAGAAACTGCTTAACTGTATCGGAACTTTTCAATTTTCCGTATGGCAAACCGCCAAGCAAAATGGATCTAAAGCAGCAACGACAAGTACCTATATTTTCTTCATGACTCTTGTACGTTATTGGTTCAATCTCATCTCATATCGGTGTGCGATTGAATTAATTTATGTATGAAATTTAACATAGTGGCCCTTTAATACATACTTACCGAGTTTTAACCGTGACTCCCATAGGTAAGGGTCACAAATCGTTCCAATCGGCTACCAGAGCTTGAACCAGGACGGCGAATATAAGTTAAATATTCTGTTATGTTCTAGTGCTCTATTTATTCTATGTTACTCCTAGTATTGCTACGAAGTTAAAAAAATAAGCAAAAAATTGTTTAAATTGCAAATTCATTTAGAATTTTAGAATAAGTACCTATCTAAATATCATGATTTTCATATCAGAGAAATGTGGGATGTATTAAAACCAATTAAATTTTAACAAAAAAACTCATTATTGCCTACCCGGAATTAGAACCCGTGTCCCTCTCTCGAGAGTCATTACGATTTTGTCGTGCAGCCTGTCCTCCTGATAATGCTTCGGTTACGGGGCGAAGCGATCGTGGAGATAGTCGTAGTGAGTGTATGTAGTGCTTGTGTGGCGTGTAGCGTGGAAGCGGCGTTTTGTGATACGTATGGTGACTGGTCCTGCATGTAAAAGGTATGTGAACGTTGCTTGCTTCCTACACTTAGCATTACATAGATTCTCTTAACAAACGCGGATTATAGCAAAATAGTTCTATCATAACTTCAGAGTCACACGGTTTCACCGTTGGGCTATCACAGCTTGCTAAGCTTAATACTGAGTAAGTATACGTATATTACAGTAGAAATCATTCTTGGTCAGATGTATCGGATCATAGGACAAATTATTTAGTCAATTTATAATAAGTATGGAAATCTAAGAAAGCGTATGTTATCTAAGTTCCGCCGTGTGGTATCGGGCTGAGTAGAATAGACCACCTTCATTTCTTACCGAGGTGTCGTAAAAGGCGACTAAGGTAAGTTGACGTCAGCCAGGTGGTCGGTCGTAAAATACGTAGCCGAATCATTTGTTTATTTTTATAACATGTTGTGCCGACTCCACTTTAGAGTGGGATAAGGGAGAATGATGATTTTATCTAAGAAAGTTGTTTCATATAGAGTGCTCATGCATTTATAGATGACTGCTCTTTCACAAAACAACGTTTGACCCGGCACCGTTTCCCGAGTAACGGCGTCAACGTTTTAAAATGTGTTTGTAAAAGCGAAACGATAAAATCCCTCGCGAAAATGTTTGTTACGTACGCTTCAAATAAAATTTGACTGGAGAATGGAAGTGTTTTAATCTAAAAAGCTTTAAAATGTATTTTGTTTCGGCTTGCAACACCTCGCACATGCTATTGCGCGAAATTGGATTGTAGGTTTGACTCAAATTTAATTGCTTTAAATGCATTTGAAGAAGCTAAGTTTTTAGAAAATAAATGAAAGTAATTTTTTTTATTTATCTTAATTTATATTTGTTATACGTATATATGTATGCCAGTTAACGAAAACGAATTTAAGGTATAGGTATGATCTTTTTAACTAAATTGCGCTGTGTGGTATCTGGCATGTAGAAAAGACCACCCTCATTTCTTACCGAGATCTCGTCAGAGGCGACTAAGGTAAGTCGACCCGCCGTGTGGTATCCTGCTGAGTAGAATAGAACACCCTCATTCCTTAACGAGGTGTCGTAAAAAACGACAAATGTAAGTTGACCCACCGTGTGGTATCCGGTTCAATAGTAGCCTATAGCATTCCAAAACTAGACCTGTCTACCTACCAAAAATGATGTATTGCTAATAATACGTTTAACGTGAAATAAGGACAAAAAACACAAGTGTTTACCATATTAGTAATGTTTACCTCACTTTAAGAGCGAAAATATTTTATTAGGTTAAGATTTTTTTTGAAAGGTTGGTACGCTTAGTAGGTGATTGATTTATCGTATCAATAATTTTACTAGTTATTACTCATTAACTCAGTAACCATGCTTACATCACTGTAAGTCGGATCGGCAAAGTCTCGTCCATTTTTGATAGAACTAATTATTTTTCTGTTAGGGTACCAAAAATTATTTTCCCTTGAGAGGACTCTTCTTAGATGAGCTTGTTTAAAAAAAACTATATTACAGTCGATTCTTAATAAGCTTGTTTAAAAAAAACTGTATTACAGTCGATTCTTATTGTTCGGGGCATATTAAAAATGTACTACGTATTGTAGAGCCATTTAAAGCATTGAAAACCATTCGCTTCATATTTCTAAACTATATTTCACATAGATATACCCTATTGGCGTGTATTCTTTCCCTTTTTGTAGCAATTTTCAAATAACAAACCAAGCGACCCGTTTAATGTCAACGCGTCCCTATTGCTTTAAGGGCCACTGACCACACGTTTATTTATATATCAAGCTTTTGTTTTGTTATGTTATTTATTGCCCTGTTTGTATAGTTTTATATTGTACATCTGTGAATTTATATGCGAATCCTAACTACATATTTATTAAATGCGATTCACATAATACAATGCGGTACTATTGTAATGGTATGATAAAGTAAACAATCGATGTTTAAGCCGACAAAAATGGATATAAATAACATTTGTATACATACATACACAAGTAATTTTTGTATATCATAAAATATATAGTAAAGTCCTCCGTTGCATCCGTTTTTTGTTTGTAAAAGCGGTAATATTTTTATTCTAAATGTTACTTTAATATATAAGCATAATTTTTTGTAATTGCGAAAGCATAACGGACAAACTGACTTTCCTCTTTATAATATAATAGCGAATATTATGAATATCATCCTCCTGGCCATATCCCACTCTAAGTGGGGTCGGCACAATATGTTATGCACATTATTATATACAAGATTTGGCTTTGTTATACACAAGATTTGGCGACGTATTTTACGACCGCCCAAATTACCTTAATCGTATTTTACGACACCTCGGTAAGAAAGCAGTTGGTCTACTCTACTAAACCCGATACCACACGGTGGATCAACTTACAACGTCAACAAAAAAAGTACTATTCTTAAATTTCATTACACGTTATAGCTCAGTTTCTGCCTAAAATAGCTATATTTTTCTAAGGTAAAGATGGAAAATTCCTGCTGAAAGTGTCGATTGCACTGAGGGACTAATTAGCGCGTTGAATAGTTGATCAGTAATGGCGAGAAAAGCGCTCCGTGCTGAATTCGTAAGCGCGACGGAGCTTAGTGTCAGAAAGGGTGTGAATGCGTTATAAGTTGAGATAACAATAACCTTGGATAACGAGCTTAAGGAAAGCATCTTTTTTTAGAAATGTGCGATAAATATCTTGTCATTGGCGCGGTTGGTAGTGACCCTGCCTTCAGCTCCAAGGGTCGTTGAGAGCCAACATTTTCTATTTGGTATTCGTTGGGTCTTTGGGTCTGGGTGTATATATATATATATAAGTATTTATTTAAAATTATATATGTTTACCTGTTGTCTCTCACCTATAACACAAATATTAAGTTACTTTGGGTAAAAACGAGCGTGTGTGTTATATATTTATTTCAAATTCAATTATATATTTTTAATGAAATCTGCTTTAAAAAACGTGTAATTTGCATACAATCGTTTTTTTAAGCCAGGCAATTGGCATCTTAATTGTCATAACATTGCCAGTACAGAAGACAACATTTTTAAAATTTATATTTATCGCCTTAATAACCCGTTTAAATCTGAGGTTTATCAATTAATTTATTCGATTTTTCCTTTTAACGCAACATTATTAAACAAAAGAAGTTAATTCGTTATCGTTTCCTTACGAAAAACCTGGATATTGTGTAAAAAACAATTTTAATCCAACATGTCTACAATTTTATTACTTAAGTAGATAAAAGGAGAACTTTATTTATCGGAAATGCTAAACGCATGGGCTGAAAGATTTGGCTCAAGTCCAAAGAGAGGCTCTATTACGACGGAGATCCGACTCTGTTGACTCGAGGCTATACTTCAGGTTACTACAGTTCAAGCGCAAATATTTATTTCATCCCAACAGCCTAATAGAATTACACAATATATCACGCTGAATCTTTGGTTTGTTTTTTTTTATAGGATTAAAATTGGTTTTTTACGAACATTTAATGATGTATAGTTCAAATTCAAATAATTCATTATTCATATTGGCTTGTACAAGCCCTTTTTGATTGTCAAATTACAATGAAACTACGACAATTTCGGAAAGGTGTTGTTAACCAGAAGAACCGGCAAGAAACTCGGCGGTCACTCTTTTAAAAAATATTTCATTGATATATAATTGTTAATAAATAAAAATACAAGAAGCGCGATAAACTTATATCACGTATGTTTGTGACAGGCAAGGTATGTACTTAACGGACTAAGTTAGTTATTTTACTTGGACTCTATTATCTCATAATTGAAACTATTTTTTTAAAATATTGTAAGTAAAATATAGAGAACTAAATAAAACTTTGACACAAGGAAGGCGTTCTAGAAGTTATTAAACATATATCATAACTGTTAAAACAAAAGAAATAAAAGCTTTTATCACTTAAAGTTCAAAATAACTCTATGAGTGTAAGAAAGCTAAAAGTTTAGGTTATAAAAATCAATTGAGTGAATCCTGAGATACTCGAGTATAACGACAGGTAACGTCTGAAATACGAGCGTCATTTTCCAAAATCTATAAAGCACTGCTGTCAAGGGATTCGACTTAGCTTACATATTCATATCTAGGTAAGAAATGTTCCTCTCAAGAAGAAAAATTTAAATCATTTTTTTCTAGAGCTTATAGAGATCATCATTGAAAAGTGTTTCACTATTCTTATTACATAATTATATTACAATTAAAATATATATCATATTTTTCTTCAATGTTTTGTTTATACATATAATGTTAACACGTTAGACCATTAAGGTGTGTAATGTAGGTTGAAACACAATGTTCATAAATATTCATAAATGTCATTCAATCGCAAATCATTGAAGTGATACATGATTTTTTTACTTTTACGTTGCGAGTCGTTGAACGGTCGGAAGGTTTGGCTCACTTCCAAAGGTCAGAGGGTGTTTTTTGAACTACAAGTCGCGGACTACTGAGGCATTTAAAAATAATATTTAAATATTTCGAATGTGTTCGCTAGTAATTTAAATACGGATTTTTAATTATAAATTGTATGAATTTATAAATCGTATTTTAAAAAATGGCAAAAAAAAAAAATCAGTAAATTTTTTTAAATAGTTGTAGAGGTGTTAAAGGTGACTAAGATAAGTTGACCTGTCGTGTGGTATCCAGCTGAGTGGAATAGACCACCCTCACTTCTTACTGAGGTGTCGTAAAAAGAGACTAAGGTAATTTCACTCGCTGTTTGGCATCCGGCTGAGTAGAATAGACCACCCTCATTTATTACCGAGGTGTAAAAGACAACTAAGTAAAAGAACAAAGACAAGTAAGTTGACCCGTCGTGTGGTATCCGGCTGAGTAGAATAGACCACCTTCTTTCTTGGCGCGGTGTAGCTAAACGCAACTAAGAAAAGTTGACGTTAGGTACGCGGACGGACGTAAAATACCCAGCAAAATAATTTGACAACATGTTTATAACATGTGGTGCCGAATAATAAAATAACCTAAATAAATAGAAAATAAAATAACGTGGTAAAATAATTACCCGTAGCTATTAACGTGGCTATTACCGTGTAGGTATGTGTATTTATTTTTGTATAATATATTGGCCGTAATTTAATAGCAACTAATCTATTGAAACTCTCAATATTTCGAAAATCCTATATTCTCTTATCAAAGTATTGTGTTGTAACATTATAAGACTGATTAACTATGGGTTTATCAAAAGAATTTGTCTAGTCGTTTAATTACTATAGATAATTTCAACAATACCTATATCCTAGTATAACAGAATTAAGTAATGCTCTAGCAAGTCAAACAAGAAAGGATCTGCCTAGTTAGCCGAAGTTATATTGGAAATCGCTCAGTTTCTCAGAGGCTCTAGTCGGAGCGCAACTTTGTTCCCTAAATTAGAAACTTATACAGAAGCTGAAATTAATACGTTTGAAATAGATAAAATTTATCTACGTAATATTCCGCGTATTGAATATTCTATGCAAAAAGATTAATATAAGATTAATATAGAAGATGCAAATTAAAATAAAAGATATATTCAGAGTAATTTTAAATTTGAACTTAATAAAGTATGTCATATATGTATGTCTATGTAAGTCCTATATATTAATGCACCAGGGTGACCGAGCCTTGCTCGGTAATTTTTTTGAGATAAAAAAATGATGATGAAAAGAGATAATAAAACAATAAATACGTTTGACAACCGAATATATTATTTCTTTTTCGTGTTTTGTCTTTTTAGTGCCCAAAAACATGGATAAAATGATATTTTTTTTAATTCAAACTAGCGAGTTCGATTTCTCTCCCCCAAAACCCCTGTATGCTGAATTTCAGGAAATCGTTGGAGCCGTTCCCGAGATTCAGAAAATACATTTATATATACATACAAGATTAACTCATTTAAATATTAAAGAAAAAAAGATTAAAGGTTATGACTATTATTATCCATACTTATATAAAATTGCAATACAATAAGTATTTATTCACGACTACTGCAACTAATGCGCTTGATAAATATCGATGACATTTGATACAGGTAATATTTTACTATAATCTGCGAAAAGTTTATGGGACGGCCATGATGGGGACGGAAGACCGTGTATATATAAAAAAAATTTAGACATCCGATTAGTTTTTGCTTTGTATTGCCAAATGAATATAAGATCGAATATTTATTTTGGGTTTTATTACAACTTCGGTTAGTTTCGCATGCCTCAATATACTCCTCGGTATGATCTCTTTTAGACTTTTTTTTAAATATATGGGACACACACGGTCGCCCATCCCCAAAGTACCTAAGTAATTTTAATACTTCTGTTATGGATGAGAGACAACTGGTGAATATATACATATGTAATTTTTAAATACATACTTAAATACAAATATACACCCAGGCTCGAAGAGCCAAAAAATTCTTTTCTAGAAAATATTGACCCTCGGTGGGAATCGAACCCGCGACCCACGGCGCTGAAGACAGGATCACTACCCACTGCGCCAACGGGCCAGTCAACTTTCGTGTGCTGTGTACTAAATATGATTTACAACGTTCAGCATTCTTTGTATCAATAGCATTTCAGTGATACGAAGAAGTTAGTATTAGGATAACTAACCCACCCTTTAAGTATGTTCATTGGTTTTAAGTATTGTGAAAATTCTTTAAAAATACTTAATTATGAATTATGAAGAAGTTTAACGAGGTAATTTCACTTGTTTAGACGAAGACAGCCTTATTTAATGCGGGTGCGAGTATACTACATCTGTGACTCAAATTTATACTGTTAATATTAACAGGTTTAAAATTTTGATAAACTATTAAACCGTAATATCGTATGCTACCAGAATATTGCCCGTATAAACTTTCACGGACGTCTAGTCAATATGCAGAAAACATTAGGCAGGTAGACGGAACCATGGAGCTGAAGATAAATCACGAAATCTAGCTTAACTTATCTTACATATTCTTTGCATACACTTGAAAGACGTCGGGATTTTGGTACGGGATAAAGTATAATATACTAAGACTACATTTCAATTCTATAAACTGATTTTTGAAATAAATTTTGTTAGATCGTTTTACAAATAATATCAAATATTATTTAGAACGCCGTGTGGTATCCGGCTGAATAGAATAGTACCACCCTCAGTTCTTACCGAGGTGTCGTAAAAGGCGACTAAGGTAAGTTGATCCACCGTGTGGTATCCGGTTTAATAAAATAGACCACCCTCTTTCTTACCGAGGTGTCGTAAAATACAACTTAGGTAAGTTGACGCCAGGCAGGAGGCCGATCGTAAAAACGCAGCCAAATCATGTGACAGCATGTTTATAACATGTTATGCCGACCCCACTGATGATGATGATCAAATATTATTTAGAATAATCAGTTAAATTTATTGTTTGATAAAGATACTTTATCAATAGTTTTCAAACGTTTCTTATCCACTACTTGTTGTAAACAGTCCTTATTTGTATTGACGCAAAGAATATTATATTATTAATAGATTTGAAAAAACGTTTTTAAACAAACCACTTAATGTATTTTAATATAAAATAAATGTTTTTTTCTGTACTATGTTTATTAACTATTGAAAAAGTTTAAGTAAAACATACAAGGGAAAGTTTGTTATGATCTTATCCGATTAATGCGCATCGGGAAGTACTTGGCAAATATCCAGAGGCTGGCTTTAATTTGATGTCAAAATATATGTCTTTGTCTTTGGAATATGAAATAAATATTGTTCGATATTTGATTTTATTATTGAAGAGTACATTTATGGTTATTTAATGAATAAAACAAAATTATATTATTTCTCGATGGCCTCTTGTTGTGGGAATAACTTTAAAAATTTCAATCAACATTGATATGCTAGAGTAAGTATCATCTAGAGAAGAATTTATAAAAAAAAATCTAAGAGTATTGATTTTATATTGCTACGGTTACGGGTCAAACGAACAACCCCTAGTAAATATCCTGACAATATCCTAGTAAATATGTCAATGTGTCTATGTTACAAATAAACTGGTTTAATGATGTTTTCTACATGTGTAATCTACTATCGACGATTATCGATGCTCGTGTGATCGCCTATAATCGCCACGATCATTATGTGCTATGGCGTGTATAATGTGGTGAACTTAAAACTAAATATTATTTTACTAAGCTATGTAGCACAATACCAAACTATTATATTTATGTTGACATTATAACGTACTTGACGTTAAGTGTTATTATTATGAAGTATCCAAAATCTGTCTTATATATCTTGAAACATATACCGCGGCAAGCTGTAAATGTGTTGGGACGAGAAATAAAATCTATTAATGATCTAGTTTATGATTTATATTCTAGAATAATACAAGAAGAAAAACGATATGGTAGTCATGTTCAAATTCAACATAAATATATCTTATACTAGTGGTAGTATAAAAGTTTCCTGCAATCAGTTTGAACCGACCGCATCGTGATATATTGGGTGCTACGATCTACGGTCGTAGCAAACTGCTACGCCGAAGTCGCTGGTTCTACTAATCTTGTAACACATAACTTATAAAACTTTCTCATTTAAGACCGTATACTGAAATTTGAGAACATAATTTAAAAAAATATTAAATAACTATCTGTGAATATCTGTTTATTCTTTGTGAGTTATATAAGAAATATATAAAGGGGAATTTTATGATGACTATTGGCAAGAAATCGCCGAACACTAATACAATCACTAAGCAAGTATTTGATGATTTAGAATCTTATTAAAGTTGTGTATTGGTTATAACAACGAAAGCTCGCGCTATAAAAAATAGTTTTAATATAAAGGAGAAGGATATCTTTTACCTGCGAAAATGGAAAAATAAAAACCCACCAGAATACTTCATTATGTTCTTTTAATGTGACTTATGTAACTTATGTTCTATTAATTGCTCCGTGTATGTTGCATTAAATATGAATGGATTGTTGTATTTAAAATTCATAATTCTAAATTTTTGTATTTAATTTAGCCCTACTTCTTTTGACGTTTTCTTTTCGATTTTTTCAGCTTGCATTTGTTCTTAAGAATTCCAGTAGAAGTTTAATTATGTTCCTTATCTTGCAATTTTTTAAAGTTTTACTTGAGTGTATGCTCTTACCCTCAGCACTTTTGCTCTAACAACTTACATACGTGATGGATCAAAAGTTTAGCCTTGCTGAAGTTGCTTTTCTCTTGAGCTTTACAGATAAGCTTGAGCTTTAAGAATAGTCTCGTTAGTTAACGGAAGTTAGAATACCTTGTTCCCGGTAGCAAAAATTGACATTAATATTTTGATTTTAATGCTCAAATTTTAAATTTGTTCACTAGAGGATTAGTCATGGTAAATACTATGATTAAATAAGGCATGGATAGTTTTGATTCGGTCAAATTCTGGAACGACCCTATTTTACGGATGGCTTAAATTAGGTGGTAAATAAAAATTTTCAAACGATAAAATTCCAATAGTTACCATAGTTATAGTAACCTATATTCTATCAACGTATCCTATTAATAATTAAAATAAATTCACTTCTTTAATTATAGCCGAATTAGCGTTAAAATAAAAAAAAATGGTCACGTCTTTGATATCCAAAAACCTAATTTGTTGTTACGCATCAAACATATATTTATGTTATTCACTACACATCTATAATTACTGGTACATAACATGCACTATTTTCGTTTCGATTGTGATGTTATTCTAATAAAATCGGTTAATATTCTAATTTGAATAACTTTACGTCAAACTTACATTTGTTAAAAAAATTTGTTCATTCATATATGTTTGACTTCATAAATTAAATTTGTTATGTTCATTAAATACTTATAGTCACGTGTTCGAACAAACCGTAGATTGCTTATTCTAAGTAGGCAGTGTCATTTTAAAAATTGTTCCAAGAACAGATTAACGCAGAGCGTTGGGGGTTGTTGACCGCTCATCGATCGTAAAACCACGGAAGCTAGAAATAAGTATTCAAGGCTACTTAATGCTATAGATACTTTGGGGATTTACAGCAAACTATATAATGTTAAGGCAAAGACGTAACTCTAAAATTTAAAAGGATTTAATTAAGAAAAATTTCATTAAATAAAGTTATAAAACTCGTATCTCGGCACATTAATCTAAAAGGTGTTTACTTCGTTTAACAGGCGTTCCGAGACTTCGTTAGGAAAAAGGAAATATCATTATAAACTGTTGCTCGGCAACGACAATTAGTTCAGTGAAAAAATTTACATAGTGAGCAAAATGCTGTATTACTTAATTTTTATTTAATATAAAGAAAATATAGCCTATTCACTATTTCTATGCCGAATAAAGTAGGCACAGAAAAACGATATGATCAAACTGTTGCTATATATAAGTTATGTTGTATGGTTATGTTAGTTGTAAGAATAACTCTTGGCTCTATTATCTCTCCCACACTATCTTTAAATAGTAGGTCATTTTAAGGTATGTTTCACTTCTCCTGAAAACTCCTGATATAAGAAAGTCATTACAAAAGTGTTTCTGATATGTTTATTTCTTGAGGTAGAAGTAAAGGTCGAAAGTTTGCATGCTAATTACATAATATTTGAAGCATAGAAATACAAAACTAAATAGGTATTTCAGCTTTAAAACAAATCATAAGATTGTTCCGATAGGATATCATTTCAGCTTCATACAAGACAGCGGTTTAATAATGTCAAATTAAAAAATGTTGTACTCCTCGATAAGAGCAACATTCCAATCCAGTTGTAGCTTCATTAATCATATTAATCATTGACAATTCAAAAGTACTTGAAAGAACTTATTTGAATAAATATTATTTTCATTTGATTTGATACCTTATCGTTGCACTTCACATGGTGAAAACTATATTCAAAAGAATTTTATTTTGATTGGTTGAACTTTCAAATCCGCATTACAAATTGTGTAGTACTAAATAAACGAATATTACAAGTAATATATTCAATTTTATGTATAACAGTATGTCAAGTATATAAAAGCTTTGGCTACAACCTACGTAATCTAATCGAAACCAGATTTCTGTTCGCTGAGGCCTTGCTACATTTATGTTCCTTGAGTGCAGAATGCGGTTTGGTAGGAATAATATGCGCATATTTTATTTCCGATAGAACTTACTCGCATTTGTTTGAAGAACATATTATAATAGTAGTGGTTATCAATTAAGTTTAAGTTTACTATTATTTATTTTTATATTGTACTATATTTTATGCTGTCCTATCATATCCTTTCCTACTAATATAATAAATGCAAAAGTTTGCGAGTATGGATGTATGTTTGTTAATCCTCTGAACCAATATCAATGAAATTTGGGACAATGTAAATGATAAAACAAATAAAATAGAAATAGTTGTAACTTTGCGAAATACTTTACTATAGAAATAATTATATCTTCTTTTTTTAAGAAAATCTACTTATGTTATGCTGCGTGTAGAAAGTACAATCTGTTCTCATACCTTATATATGTAAGATTATAATCCGCACGTGACCACTACAACCAGCATACTACACAAGTTCTGCACACATTCACTGATATAATGTCAACGTCGTAGCCGAAGCATCATCAGGATACAGATTTCGCGATAAAAAAGACAGACAAGTTGTGCTAATCCTATAGAGATGTACCGTTAGTGCATATTGTAAGATATAGGTTATTCAACGTATATATCGCCCTATTCGAAGAATAAAGTCACACGTCCCATGTATAAGCATAGGCAATGTTTTTTCTTCGCATGGGGCGATATGGAAAAAATTAAGGTAAGGTAGAGTAGAATATAAATTTTTCCCAGACACTGGTACTTTGGCGATAAATTAAATGTTACATTGTAAAATACGGTACATCTGTTAGTGTAGTAAGAAATAAATTAAATTTTTCTGTGGTTAATGTTCAAAGAACTTTTTTTCTTAATGTATTTTAGACAAAAGTACACATTGCAGTATTTTTAATAGATAAAATTGAGAGTATGATGTCAAATAATTCAAACAATTAGGCGTTATAAAATCGCAAAGCTTTGCGAAGTCACCTGAAGGTGTTTAATTTACAGGACGAAATAATTATAATAATAATAATCTTTATAATAATAATAAATTGATAGATTGTTGAGATAGTGGTAGTGTATGTGTGCAGTGCTAGTGTAGAGCGCTGTTGACGGTGCATGCGGTTTACGAATTCTGCATGCATAAGATATGAACACAGATAATACTCTTTTAGAATTACACTACATTACATAGATTGTAGATTATAGTACTTTTATTATGTTTATACGACGTAAAATATTATTATCAAAATTATTAACAAGTTCAATATAATATGATTACATAAAAACGGCCAAGTATAACCACATTTTTTATTTATAAATCATTCAAAGGCTGAAAGAGTTTGGCGCGTATCCAAAGAGGGTATAACTTCGTTGTCAAAATATTCGTATTTTCGCGAAGTCCTTAACAAAGTAAGTTTCAGTTATATAAGAGAACGGTAATAGGAAACAAATAGGATATCAAAATTGTTTAGAAATATCATTAGGCTCTTGTGATATACCGACGATTTGTTAATGTTACAGATATACATATATATCTTAATAAATATATAATGTCGGGATGATGGCAAGAGACCAGACGGCTTGACGCTGGTTCCTTGGGAACGGGGACGGGTCCTAATGTGGGACGCAACATGCGTTGATACGTTAGCCTCGTCCCATATCAGGGAAACAGCGTCAAGACCTGGAGCTGCGGCGGAAATGGCCGAATCCGGCAAACGGCGGAAGTATGCATCTCTCATCGAGAGTTATATATTTGTGCCGTTTGCAGTCGAGACCCTAGGGCCATGGAGTCAAAGTGCAAAAAAATTTTTATCCGTTTTAACACCTCGGTTGATTGCCTCTTCAGGTGACAAGAGGGCTGGCTCCTTTTTCGCACAAAGAATCAGCTTAGCGATTCAGCGCGGAAACGCTGCCAGCATTCTTGGGACCATTCCACCTGGGCATGATCTGTATAGTCCTAGCGTGTAAGTAATTTAAGATAGATATAACTTGTACATTTTTGCTGTAAATAAAATTTAAAAAATGTATACATTTTTAACCGAAATATTAATTGCATATAACAATACTTGCTGTCTATTTTCCGTAGGCCTTAACGTTTAGAACCTTAATTAACTGCTTGAAGACGTCTCAAGCAGTAAATTATGTTTATAATTAAAATGTTTGATATGATATATGTATAAATGTACTGTATATTACAAGGAATATAAATAGGAATAATTATAGAACAAGAAATAACCTTTACTTAACATTAATAGCAACGTCAGGCTTAAATTAAACTTTTAATATATGTTTTGCCGTTTTTGATAAATTAAAAAGCAGAAAGCTTTTTTGATATTTTTTGTTTCCTCACCATTGTAAAACGTCATTTTTGAGATTATTTAGTAATAATATTTTTTTATTCTTTTAAATATTAATTAATTAATTAGTAATTGCGACTGAAAACTAACTCTATTACTTTTCTTTTTTAATATATTTTCTGTTGACATTTCGGTATGAAATAAGGGTGGTCTATTCTACTCAGACGGATTCTACTCGGTCGGTCAACTTACCTTAGTTGCCTTTTATGACACCTCGGTTACAAATGAGGGTATTCTGTTCTATTCAGCCGGATACCACACGGCTTAAAGAACTTAAGGTACTAAATGTTAAATTAGACCAGATCTTCAGGGTTATGGTAAAAGTTAAAGTCTTATTTGAAAGCCTCTGTGATACAACTTTTAATATAATAGCTTCAACTGCCAAAGTTCCACTTTACCTTGTTTATATTATGAACGCTGAAATATTATGAAAGAGTTTGGGTCGACTCTAGGGATGGTGTGTAACAACAGTGACGAAAAACAAGAACTTTCTTCATATTTTTATCTCTCTTTAGTCAGTGGCTTGCTGAATTTCAGGAAAATCTTTGGAGCCGTTTTCGAGATTCAGAAAATATATTTATATATACATACAAGATTAACTCATTTAAATATTAAAGATATCGCCTAGCAAGGGATTGTCGTATTCTATAATTTCTATAATGCCATGCCATACGATTAAAAAAAAAATTCTATAATTCTGTTTAAATTATAGGAGTATGGCAATAAATAATTAAGTTAAATTGCCGTTACATGCCATAAATTAAGATTTCGTTCATTAATTCAACTTGTATCTCGCTATCCCTTGGATGTTTATTTTAACATCAACGTTTACAATATTATTACTATCGAGAAAAAAATATGCCAGTTGAAATAGAAAAGGAATTTCAAATTTAGTATATTACTTATTAGTTCTTTTTTCTGAAATGAACGTTTGTATTTTTATATAAGACATATTTATATCTTATTCTTAGGTATCATACGGGTTAAAGCAGTATTTGTTGCGAAAATGATGCTAAGTACATTTGAAAGTTTTTTGTTACGCCCTGCCTACATTGAGCTTTCAGTTAACAAAAACAGGTAAAATCATAGAATACGATGTCAGCGTATAATCTCATCAGCGGTAACAGCCAAGTTCTTATATTTTTTGCTGAATAGCAAAAAATGTGCAAAGGTTTGATTTATCATATTACAAAACGGTCCAAAAATGTTTATAAAATTTCATTTTTAACCTCAATTACCTGCTTAAAAGCCCAACCTAAAGACAATCACATTTCCTGATACAGTTCGCTTACAAATATCGTAAAGAAAACAATTTTTTTTCTTATTATATTTGTCACAAGCACATGTTAAGCCAAAATGCGCTATTTCTTATGTACTTTGACTTATTTGAAGACTTGTTTTCAGTGATTTTATGGATTTATTGATTGACCTCTTTCGCGAAAGTGGGACATCTAAATAAAGACAAAATATAACAAACATTTATATTTTTATGTTTATTTATTGTAATATAATATTTTTATGTGGACAATGAAAATAAGTTATTTTAATATTTAATTGTATGATAATATAAATATTAATATCTATTTTATATAAGTAATTTCTGAATCAGTAAATCTCGGAACTGCCTAAAAGTCACAATCTCATAATATAATTACGGAGCCAAGCACTTTGTGATTTGTTGGAAGGTGTACTTAAATTTATATAAACTACGAGTAAAATAGTTCAAAGAATATTAATTACATTTTAATACGTCCATATAAACTTTATAACTTTACACAATGTAATATTTGACTGGCCCGTTGGAGCAGTGGGTAGTGACCCTGCCTTCAGCTTTGCGGGTCGCGGGTTCGATTCCCGCCGAGGGCCAACATTTTCTATAAATGAATTTATTGGTCTTTGAGCCTGGGTGTATATTTGTATTGTATGTATATAACTATGTATTTAACAATTATATATGTAAATATTCACCAGTTTGGGGACGGACGACCGTGTGTGTAAGTAACCCATATATTTATTTATTTATTTATTTATTTAGAAAATCTTTCCACTTCCTGAATATTACGAGTTCTTGAAGTTGAATATTAAACATGTTGTCACATGATTTAGCTACGTATTATACGACCGGCCGCCCTCCTGACGTCAACTTACCTTTGTCGTATTTACGACACCTCTGAAAGAAAGAGTGTGGTCTATTTTACTCAACCAGATACCACACGGCGGAATATAGTGACCAATTTTTATGAAACTACATGTCGCATAATTATTAGCGAAAATAATTAATAAATAATATATTCTTCGTCATTATATTCAAATTCAAATTCAAATAGTTCTTTATTCAAATTGGCCTTTACAAGCACTTTCGAATCGTCAAATTACAATGAAGCTACCACTGGTTCGGAAAGGTGCTCTTACCGAGAAGAACCAGCAAGAAACTCGGCGGTCACTCTTTTCAAAATTGAGTTCTACAATAATGACTTAATTAAAAAAAATTAAAATTAAATTATAAAATTTAACGTTAAATTATAACTTGTTCAATCAACACTAAAGGGTATACTACTATAAGGTAATTTATAAAAATAGAAGTAACATTATAGGAAACAGAATTTTATAAGCACAGTACTACGCTGAACAGAAGAATCCAATTTCAAACTTGTTATAAAAACGTATCTAGTATAATTTAAGAAAAATGCATATGGTATAATATCTTCCTGTGGTAGTGACCGTAATTTTAATTAGAATATTAATGAAAGGCCAGAAATGGTACGTCCCGTGGCTTACAGGCGGCCGGTTATATAAATTATTTTTAAATAGAACTAAACCACACTAAAATTGCACTCGGATTGTTCGGTGCATATTCGCACCTTACACATAACATTATAACATAGCATAAATGCGGACGCGCGGCGCCGCCGCATTCAGTTTTGCATTCGTCTGCCAGCACCGCGAACAACGCGCGCCCCCCGGCATTTATATTTTTAAGAGCATTAGTTTATAGTAGCATAGTTTAAGTTATCAATTATCATTAGTTTTATTATATGTTTGGGTAGAAATAAATTCTTCCCCTTACATTTTGGTCCTTCGAGCAACTTAACCACACGTGCGGGTTGGTTAAAGTACGGGATAACAAACACGTGGCGCACTCGAATTAACGCGTGTGTGTGGTGTGGACAGTGACTTGGGACTATACGTGTCCACAAATCATTCAGCATCAGCATTCAGCAACAAGCATTCAGCATCAGCATTCAGCAACAAGCATTCAGCATCAGCATTCAGCATTCAGCAACAAGCATTCAGCATCAGCATTCAGCATCAAGCATTCAGCATCAGCATCAAGCATCAGTATCAGCATTAAGGTAGACGGCAAACTCCGCAGCAGCAGCAACCAAGTAAGATCTTTCCATTTCATTATCATATAATTAAGCAAGCATCATGGAAACCTTGTACCATAATCAAAAAGTACTAAACGAGGCTATCGCTAAGTTTATCGTCAATTTAAAAAAGGCCGGGGCGGAAAGAAAAACAAGAGAGCATATCATAAGGCGGTTGGAAACTTTAGAAAAGCATTGGGGTGATTATGAAAGAAATCACAAAAGCATATTGGGGTTCAAAGCAGAGGATCACCCATATTTTCGTTATGCAGATTACGACAGCACTCGTAAGCTGTATTTAGCAGCCAAAGCTCTTGTGGACAAGCAGCTACAAGAGATAGGCACAGCAGGGGGGAATGAAGGGGATAGCATAGGCCAGAGGCCAAACATCGAGCAAGAATCAGAAGTCCACCGCCCGAGCTCCCCAGGACTCAGCCAGCCTGGACCATCCAGGTGGCAGACATCTCCAGGTACACCAAGTAAGGGAGATCTGCTGCGTAAACAGAATATAAACTTCCTTGCATTCATGCGAACAGCAGAAAGAATAGATATAGATTCAGTTAGTGAGAAATGGGAGTTAGACGACTTCCTTAAACAATTACAGTCACGGTGGGCAGCAATAGACGAGCTTCACTGGGAGATATATTTAGAATTAAATGGAGTAAATAATGATTACCAAGAGAAATTTGATAGCTACGAGAACACGTTCCTCTCATTAAAAAAGGCCATTTCTAGCAAAATATGGTCTACAAAACACAGAGCAAATATCACTCCACAAATGGAGATTCCTGAATTTAATGGATCCTACAATGAATGGACATCATTTAAAGACTTGTTTACTGAGGCCATTCACAGTAATACAAGTTTATCAAACGCCCAAAAGATGCAGTTTTTGAAGGGCAAAGTACGCGGCGAGGCCGAAAGGTTAATCCAGCACCTATCCATTAGTTCAGAAAACTATATCACCTGTTGGGATATTCTAAACCATCGGTACAACAACAAAAAGCTCATTTTCACGTCGCATATAAACATTCTTTTAAATTTGCCTATCATGCAACAAATATCAATGAATCATATAAAACGTTTACACGACACTACATCGGAGTGTATAAACGCGGTGAAAAATCTTGGTGTAGATGTGAGTACGTGGGACCCACTGCTCATACATATTCTATCACAAAAACTGGACCAAGAAACACATTCACAGTATTTGGAGTCGCTAAAGGATCAGAGAGAACTCCCTAACATCAAAGAATTTCTATCATTCCTAGAGAGTAAATTTACAACTCTCGAATCATCGCGCAGAAAATCAGAACAAACACAGCAACATACAAAAAACAATAATTATCGTTTTCCAATACCTACACAAAATCCTAATTATAATAATGCATACAAATCAGCAAATCGAAATGGTAACGCATTTGTAAAATCATATCATATTTCGACAAGCAAATGTGAAATATGCCACGCAAAAGAACACGGAATATTTAATTGTGAAAAGTTTACAGCAATGCCCTTAGAAATAAAGTTCAAATCAGTAAAAAGACTTAATTTATGTGTAAATTGTTTGTATAATCATAATGGCAAACAATGCACGTCCCACAAACGTTGTCGGATTTGCGGAGCTAAACATAATTCTTTATTGCATGATTTTACAAATCATTGTTATAATAATTCCAACTTTTCGCAACCTACTACAAGTAGGTCGATGACCAACGTAACCCAAGCCAAGCACATGCCACAAAATGAAATATCAGAAATACTCCTAGCAACAGCTCTAGTTAAAGTTACATCTTCAGATGGAAGCCAGATAGTCATGAGAGCTCTAATAGATCAGGGTAGCCAAATATCCCTTATCAGTGAAAACGCAGCACAAAGATTAGCTTTGAAAAGAAAATATTGCCAGGGAACAATATTTGGGGTCGGGGAAAAAGAGCAAAATTGTAAGGGTACGATCACACTATCGTGCCAATCAATGGTTAACGATTTTACCTTTTCCGTTAATGCATTCATCATGAATAATCTTGTAAAAAATTTACCGAATAGATCATTCCAGAAGCCGACTTGGAATTATATACAAACTTTAACATTAGCGGATTCGAACTTTAATTTATCAAGTCCGATAGACATTTTATTAGGCGCTGATATCTATTCAGTTATTATTCTAAACGGGATAATAAAGGGAGTCGAGCAAACGCAACCTACAGCTCAATTAACTCAACTGGGATGGATATTAAGCGGAAATACCACATCATACCAATGCAACATAGTTCAGACTAATATTGACGACATCAAGCGGTTCTGGGAAATAGAGGATATTGAAGACGAGTCATCATTGTCCGCAGAAGAGGAACATTGTATTAGGTTCTATCAATCAACTACAGAACGTCGGGAAGATGGGCGATTCACTGTTAAATTGCCTCTGAAACCGGAGACGCGTGACATATTAGGATCTTCTAAGGAAATAGCAACCGCGCAGTTTCTAAATTTGGAAAAAAGATTTTATAAACAACCAAAACTGGCAGATCAATATAGACAATTTATTGCCGAATATCAAGCATTAAATCACATGGTTCCATCTAAAAATACTCTACAGCAAAACAATGACAATTCAGCATGTTTTTTACCACACCATGGAGTACAGCGTGTTGAATCAGCCACGACCAAACTAAGAGTGGTTTTTAACGCGTCAGCAAAAACCTCGAGCGGTCATAGCTTGAATGATTTAATGTTCAAGGGACCCAACTTACAAAAGGATATCCAATCCCTCATTTTAAAATGGCGAATTTATCCCTACGCCTTTACAGCAGACATCGAAAAAATGTACCGACAAATCAACGTCCATGATGATGATCAATCATTTCAGCAAATTGTTTGGCGAGAAAGTCTTCACCAACCTATTCAAACCTATCAGTTGACTACAGTCACTTATGGAACTAGGGCAGCACCGTTTTTAGCGATGATGACCTTGAAGCAACTGTCAGCGGATGAGAGTAGCAAGTTCCCTGAAGCAGCCAAGGTGGTGCAAGAAGTATTTTATATGGACAACCTTTTGCATGGAACCTTCGATATATCAAGTGGAAATAAGCAAGCCACACCTACAAAAAGGCACTGCACGCCTACACCCAGCAAAACAATTTCTTTACCAAGATTAGAAGTTTGTGGAAGTAATCTATTAGCAAAATTATTGGAGAAAGTTATAAACAGCCTAGAAAGCAAGATGGTTAAGGTGTATGGATGGACAGATTCGATGGTCGTGCTAGGCTGGTTGCAAGGAGATCCAGGACGCTGGAAAACATTCGTCGCGAAGAGAGTTCAGAGTATAACACAGGTTATAAAACCTGACAGATGGAAATACGTCAAATCAGCAGAAAATCCTGCTGATGCAGCAAGCAGAGGTATATTAGCATCACAATTAGCAAATTCCAAATTGTGGTGGCAGGGACCAGAGTGGTTAAAATCATTTGCAGAAGACAACAACGAGCACACTTGCTATAGAACAGAAATAGAACTTAAATCAAAACCAAAAGTTAATATTGTTCAGAAAAGTCAGGAGCGGAGCATAGTATTATTATTATTAGAAAAAACAAGTTCATTCATAAAAATAACAAGAATTTTAGCATGGATTCTACGAGCTACAAAAACAATTACATTTAAAAATACAGCAAATAAGCCGCCTTGCGGATATCTCACATTACCGGAGTTGAAAAATGCAAAATGGCTTATTATAAAACACGTTCAACGAACGGTGTTTAGTTTAGATATAGAGAGTTTAAGAAAAAACAATATACTAAGCAATAAAAGTAATTTAAGAAATTTGAATCCCTTTTTGGATCAAAACGGCATTTTACGTGTCGGCGGGAGAATAAAATATGCTAAGATTTGTGACGAAATGAAGCATCCAATTATCATACCATACAGTAGTCGTATTACAAGTCTGTTAATCGAGCAAACACACAAGTTAACCTTTCATGGGGGTCCACGACTAACTTTATCAAATTTGAGACAAAGGTACTGGGTTGTATCGGGATATAGAGCAGTTAAGAAGGAAATCAGGAAATGTGTGACATGTCGGAAGCATGACCCTATTAAGCAATATCAGCTGATGGGTAACTTACCTGAGGAAAGGGTTGATACAGCCCCGCCTTTCTTTCATACAGGCGTGGATTACACAGGATACATCGAAGTAAAAGCAAACAAAGGACGCGGAATCAAAACTTCTAAAGGTTATATAGCATTATTTATATGTATGGTTACAAAGGCCGTTCACCTAGAATTGGTGTCGGACCTCAGCAGTTCCGCTTTTCTAGCCGCTTTGAGACGGATGGCCGCTAGACGTGGAGCGCCAAGGCACATGTACAGTGACAATGGCACTAATTTCATAGGAGCAAGCAGGATATTAAAAGCAGAATATCATGACTTCAAAGCTAATCTTAACGACGATTTCTTCGCGGCAATTATGGAGCTTAATATCGAATGGCATTTTAACGCACCTTCGTGGCCTAGTGCTGGAGGGTTATGGGAAAGAGCAGTGAGAAGTGTAAAGCATCACTTGAAGAGAGTCGTAGGAGAACAGAAGTTAACTTTTGAGGAATACAGCACCATATTAGCACAGATGGAAGCATGCCTAAACTCACGCCCGCTATGTCCGTTATCTGAAAATCCAGATGATTTAGACGTTTTAACACCAGCTCATTTCTTAGCGGGAAGACCTGGAATGACGATAATTGAAACCGAGCATGACGCAAGGACAAGGTGGCAATTGACCTCAAAGCTAACTCAAGATATATGGAAAAGATTTAAATCTGAATATCTTACTCAACTTTCGGTTCGCAATAAATGGAGAAAAGAGCACAAAAACATGAATATTGGCGACATGGTTACCATCCACGATGACAACTTGCCACCTGGGAAATGGTTACTAGGTAGAGTTGTAGAACTTCATCCAGGTCAAGACGGCTTGGTAAGAGTTGTATCAGTAAAAACAAAGAATGGCATCCTTAAAAGACCTATCATCAAATTATCGGTCTTACCTTTAGCATCGGAGAACAAAGAATGAAAAAGACATAAAAGGAGAGAAGATATACAGCAATGAGTATCAACATAATTTAAGTATAAACATAATTTGAGTAACAAATGCACTCTCATTTCTTCAGAATCGTAATTTGACGTCGTCCTTTTACAACTTCGTCATAGTACGTTCACCTTAAAGTTCATCAATCGCACACATCTTGGTCAGCAAAACACAACACGCCGTCGTAACAAACGCGGGCTTATTAATGGAGTCGGATATCTCGCCAATGTATTGTTCGGAGTATTGAACGAACATTTCGCCGAACAATATCAACAAAATATATATATATATATCTCCCAGAATATTGAAGCAAATACTACAGAAATACATAGCTGCCCTCATCATAGACATACACAATATGATCAGCATTATGTCTATTTCCGACTACATATCAATAAATACACAAAAGAATATGTACAAACAGCAAGTTTCCGGTGGATGATGTATCCCTACATGTGGTCAATTATCAGTGGCCATAAATACATCAGCAAGGTTCCTGTAGCAACGGGGACGTCGTCGAGCACGCCGGGCCGGCTTGCGGTGGGCCGTGCCTACTGCCTAGCCGGAGTCGGCCACACCGAAAAACAGTGATAGTGCGCGATATCATAGATCGGCTGACCGTCAGCCTAGTGGTCACAATAGTGAAAATGTGTGTGAGTTAAGAACAAGGACATAGCAAGCTCTCCTATGCTGAGGAGATTTATACATTAGAAGACATTTTTTGAACTGGTTAATTTGTTATTTTGGTGCCCGGGAGCATGTTCGGTGCATATTCGCACCTTACACATAACATTATAACATAGCATAAATGCGGACGCGCGGCGCCGCCGCATTCAGTTTTGCATTCGTCTGCCAGCACCGCGAACAACGCGCGCCCCCCGGCATTTATATTTTTAAGAGCATTAGTTTATAGTAGCATAGTTTAAGTTATCAATTATCATTAGTTTTATTATATGTTTGGGTAGAAATCAATTCTTCCCCTTACATTTTGGATATGCTACGCTACACAGACCACTAGACATAATAGTTTATAGTAATTTCTAATGGAGTGTCCAGGAAGGTAAATAACTATATTGATGTTTGAGACTTATTTTTGTAACGACATAATGACGACATATTCATATAAATTTTTTGACATTTAATTCATTCATTTCAATGAGTTAATCTTGTGTATATATATATATATATATAATTTATTTTTTCGGAATCTCGGAAACGGCTCCAACGATTTTACTGAAATTCAGCATGTATGGTTTTGGGGGAGAAAAATCTAGATAAGTTTTATTACAAAAAAACTGTCGTTTTATTACTGATTTCGGGCTCTACAATTTTTTTTAAATTTACGTTGAGCACAATCACAGTTTTTCGCTGTCAAATGTAAAGTTATCGTAGTTCATTTGGGGAACGGGCTGTCTAGAGTTGATAAATAATGTTTACTCTACTGGCGTACCTAATAAATAAATAAATAAATTTTCCTATATAAAGTAATACATATAAGTTTGAATTTATAATAGAAATAAATGCTTTTACTTCAATTTGTAATTCAAAATTTTTATACTAAAAGAATGTAATTGAGTTGTAAATAATAAAAACCAAATGATTTTTATATTATTTTAATAGCTCTATATCCTGAACACGAAACGGTAAGGACGTTGACTAGGAACTTGCATAGCTTGTAATATGGTCGCGTGGCGCAGAGGAAGCGGGGCGCGCGGGTGCCGTGCACCTGGGCGGCGGCCCACGTGCCCGGGCGGCAGGCGCCCAGGCTCGAGCTCAGTCGTCGCGAGAAGCTGAACCGTTGTTGCCGGCTGTTCGCAGTCACGCCGCAACCGACGCGACAGGTGGCGACGCCCGCCGCCTGCGCGCTCAGCTCGCCACGACCCAGTCTGGTTTATACGCCCGACTATGAAACTTTAATGTCTTGTTTGGAAATCATCGTGCAGTGCCTCTATTTGTTTGTTCCATGAAGAAATGCAAATTAAGAGTTTAATGAGTGCTTAGATAAATTCTGAAAATGGTACCGACCGTTTAGGGGATTTGCAAGTATCTCTTTTAATACTGTAAGTATTATTGCTTTATTATTAAGTTTTAAGTAAAACAATGTACATTTATCATCATAATTTATTCAAAACTAAGAATTTAAGGGCTTGAGAAGTTTCACATTTAAAATAAAATACAAACAGTTTAGTTTTTAAATATGTACTTATATTGCTTGATTATTTTCGCGAATTTCGTTTACCATATTGAAATATAGATATTTTTAATTTTAGCAAAGATAATACGATAAATATATTTCGAGATTTAATTTAAAGTTGGATATTTAACAAAAAAATTTAAATGACAAAAAATTATATTTTCCTGATAAATTAGATTTAAAACATATTAAAAGATAGTAAATATAATATCCTGCTGTAAAAAATATAATCGCATAATGTTGTTTAGCCAAAATTTATCTTTTGTGGTGAAATGTTTGATCGTTTACTTACCTTATGGTAACAGATGACGAAGTTAAAAGTAGAAATTATTACCCTCTAAAAATTATATAATTAAACCTATATTTGGTTTAGACATGGTATCGTGCAGAATGAAATGCTCAATTACTTTGTGATACAGCTTTACCGAAATGGTAATTGAGCTCAGAGATTTATCTCAGGGATCAATATAATTTTAGATATACTGATAAATGATTAACTGGAAAATTGTACAATTTATATACTTCTTTCTATTCGATATGAAATTGAAGGCATTTAAGTGAAGAAGCTAAATCTATTTCTAATATGCATTACTATTGACACAGAATTTTTTTTTTTTTTTTTTTAATTTATTAGGTTTACCAACAGCTTTAACACTTAATTCTAACACATATTCTATTATACTATTACACTAAGTCTAAATGTAAAACTACTTAAAGGTAAACACCACATGCAAATATAATTCAAAACAATACAATAATAATTATGAATCTGAAATTTAGAATTAAAACTAAGCTAAATAAATACACTAAGATTTTTTTGGGTTTTTTTTCTAAAATGATGGAGGGATACATGGAAATCAAACTAGTTCTTCGTTAACTAGTTAATCGTGAAAAATGTTTTCATCCCGTAAGGCGCCATGTACCATAATATATACAAACGTTTCATGGAAATGTTGATAATTTCTGTTGATGTACGTCTTTATATTTACAGAATACAACTGCAGATTTTATACACTTTTGACGTCATTGATGTCATCGTGGACACGAATAAAGATTTTTTAATCTACCAAGTATTTCACGACGCTTGGACGATTAATTATTCTCATAAATGCGAACAGGATAACGTAAAACCTCTACCAGAGTCGTACAAAGTCAAATACATTATAAAGGCCATTCAAATCGAGCACTATCATTTCACCCATTATTTATCACTAGTCATACATTCCTCATTCTTTATATTCTATAACCCATTCTAAAGAGGGCGAAGCGATCGGATCTATTCTTGAAAACCTATTATTTGCTATATAAAGGGCAAAGGAAAATGAATTTTCATACGTATGTAAGTTGTAAATTTTGTTTCCAAATAATATGGATCTAGGTTGGAACGCGTTTATTAGTGTACAATGATATGCAAGTCAACTTTACTAATATTATACATATCAAAGTATTATTAACTGTTTGGGTGTTTATTACTCATTCTAGCAATTATAGGAAGAACTTACTAACATCCAAATATGGGTTGGTGTCTATACATATATACTATTCTTTCGGAACTTGTAGGTTTCCTAAAAATGTTATCCTTTACCAAAAATTGAAGTGTCGACGAGTTGAAAATTTTAAATGTGTTTAATAAGCTGTGTCCCAATTATTTGCAGTAAGCACTTACCATCAAAATTCAAATAAATATTTTTTATTCAAATAAACTTGTAAACAATTGCTTTTGAATCGTCATCTCTCTGCTAGTTCGAAAGGCCGTTCATACCGAGAAGAGCCAGCAAGAAACTCGGCGGTTGCTTTTTTAAAAATATAACTTTTATTGCTCGTTGCATTTAGTCGTTATTGTCTTATACAGAGTCTTCTACATTAGACTTAATCGCATTGTATCGTGTTAACATCGCTGGAAAGTAAAACTATTCTACAACCGAAATCTTTTTCAAAAGAAAATCGTCATTAATTTTGCTCCATTCATTCAAATTAGATTTGCTTCGAATATATATTGATAAAATTATAAACATATGGTAACGTTGAAATACATCTGATACTAGGTCACTAGGTTAAGAATAATCACTTAATATTGAAAATATGAACATAACATACGATTTTCTCAACAAGCACGTATCATTATGCATTAACAACAGAGTTGTATAGAGTGGAAGCCTTCACCGTATTCGAATTTATGACAGCGTGAAATATAACTAACAATGTTTCCATTTCATCTTATTCCCTGGCATCATTAGCCAGCGCGCCTAATGAATTAACGCTATTAATAATTCAGATGTAGACTCATTTATATGGGAAGAAATATTCAAACAATTTTTTCCCCTACAATTTTTCATCTATTAAATTGTGCGGCCTCGTTAAGTGACGCATCATCATCTACGTTCCAGAAAAATTAACGTTGTGCTCGTTTTTGCATAATATTATGAATTTCAACACTATTTACTATTAAAATATAAAATAAAATCTAGATACAATACGGCCTCTTTAGTAAATTTGTTGTTATATAGGTGTTTTATTGCAGTTAAATATATTAAAAAGGCTAAGAATATCATCATCATCATTAAATTACTAGACATTTAAGATATAAAAATAGTCAAATTTTAAATTTAAAACCGTTACGGAATGTTTTCCCTAATTTTTTACACAAGCGATGATACATATAATATAATTTAAGATTAGATAGAAGAAGATACATATAAGATAATAGATAAATATTATACTATCTCCCTTAACTTTTATCTATTAAATATAACTGCTTATAACCAAAGAATACGTATGAATTATAGGTAAATAGTTAAGGCAAAATATATTTTAAAAATTGAAACCTTTTTGTAAATAAATTACAAATTGTTATTTAATATACCATATGAATTAAGACTTGCAATCGAACGCATATTTAATTTATATAAATATAGAAAGCCATTGTTAAAATTATCGTAGAACAACTTACAACTCTAATATGTAATTATTGTAAAAAAATTGTTACTTTCTATAATCAAAGAATCATTTTTAAATTTTGCTTTTAAAATAATCTCAAGTTATCTGAGTGCCAATAATAATACCAATATCATAAAAATACTATAATAATTAAAATCAAAATTTTATCATGTTATCCCATTTATTTATCATCTGTGGCGTATATTTGTCAAAATCTAAATAGATACGTAAATTATACGTAAATAGATAAGTAATATACACAAGAAGCCTTAAACATAACAGCGTTAGAGCAAATCATCGCAAATCTAATATCTGTATTTATTAAGTATCATACAGATTAATCCATGTAGTCCAAGCCTTAATGCAATATTACGACTGATTTAATGTTAAATGACGATGCATCTAAGACCAACTGTAACCGCAAGCCATGTTATGAAATGGATTATTAATGTCCGTAGCAACGTATATATAAATTAACGTAAATTCATTATGTGATGGTTTTTGCATATAATATATACATATTGATGTTGTTTTTTATAAGTTCAACGCTGATGGCATATTTTAATTAATGCGGGCTGAGCTTGAAACAATACAACCTGTATTCGAAGCAAACAAATTAAGCCCATATATTGCGCCGTATTAAATATTCAGTTTTAATTATAAAGATTGACGAGATTGATTTCAGATAGGAATTATTATGGATATACTTCACACAGATATTATAAGCGATAATAATCTAGATCATTATTTTAAATTTTTAAAAATAATTTTGTTTGTTATGTTTAAAATGAAATGTATGTGAGTAGAGTACCTAGTTTAAAAATTGAGGATTCTTAAAGGTCTTGTAAAACTGGGGCTTCTTATATGAATTGGGTTATTTTCTTAGTTAAGACTAAACAAGGAATTAATGTTTGGAATTATATGGAAGTCGTCGTAAAATTGGGTCGGAACAAAAAAAAGTAACTTATTCTGTAAAAATATCTAATACTTTTCAAATTGTTGCATGAGATAAATTCGATCTTAATTGAAAAATTAATATTTAGTACACGCAACATACGTTTTTCTTTTTCAAGTTTTTTTTGATTATCTAAAATGTTGTAAAACAAAATCGTAATATATCCAACATCGGAACTATTTATTGCTTTATTTTATGGATAAATTTACTATTTAAAATCCTTTTACAATACTGAACTAGGTTAAATAAAAAAAGTATCAAGTAACGCATTTTTATCATTGGCTATCTGCCCATTTTTTGCCATACATGACCAAAACATTTGTGTTCGGAAAATTCCCATAACGATGTAAAACATCATGCAGCTTTGTGTAGATACAGTTTTGGCAAACGTTCCACATGCATCGATTAACACCTATAAAGTTATATCACAATGTTTTAAACCGATTTGTAGTGACAAACAAATATCAACAATATTTTTTTCAATAATATTTCTGATGTTCATTAATTTTATTTAATAAATTAACATATTAACATTAAGACAATTGCCAAAGCAAACTATCTCTCTTGGACATGTTTTTAATTGTAAATTTTATAACGTAATTATTTTTAGTTCCTCCGATGGATGAAATGAATTTTTTTAAGTTACAACGAAATTGAGATTTCCTGATTCATTCTATATTTTTCATTATTTTGTTAAATAGCTTTTTGAGTTATTATTTTTAGAAAGACATCTTTATTTCTATTTAAATCGCAATTTTATGTCGGTTAGTTATAATGGCTGTGGTGTCAAACTTAGTACAATGGTAACGAAAAAACTTTATTAACATTTTGGAATAACACTATCGTCTATGTAATGCTATAAATAAATTATCTGGCAGCGGCATAAATAAATTATCTGGCATTAGTTACTTTTCTGGCAGCGTAATAGCAAAACTGAAAAAATGCTAACAATGTACTATGCATACATTCCCACAATTTGTTAGAATGTATAATATAATTATATCATACACTACAGAATAATAATTAAGAAGTGGTAAAATACGATGTGGAGTCTAGTGAGAAGAATGGATTATATAAAATTTACATGCTCGATAAACGTAAAGTGCTACGTACAGACTGAGCTCATATAATTTAATTTAGAAGAGAATATAGTGCCACAGAGCGCTGAATAATTAGCGGCTTTACTCTCAGCAAATGAATATAAACGACTCTTCACAACTGACCTAGAGAAGTTACGAGAAGGATGATTATACTGCTTAATATAATTAAAAATCACATTAAAAATCTTGCACCTTAAACGATAAATCGACGGTGTAATGCGTGAGCAAAATTACTTAACATCAAAATATTTATAACAACAACGATATTGATTTTCCTTTATACTTATGCAATAATAAATAGCCGTGTGGCATCCGGCTGAGTAGAATAGACCACTCTCATTTCTTACCGAGGTGTCGTAAAAGGCGACTAAGGTAAGTCGACCCGCCGTGTGGTGTCCGGCTGAGTAGAATAGACCAACCTCATTTACTACCGAGGTGTCGTAAAAGGCGACTAAGGTAAGTAGACCCAGCGTGTGGTATCCGGTTTAGTAGAATAGACCACCCTCTTTCTTGCCGAGGCGTCGTAAAATACGACTAAGGTAAGTTGCCGTCAGGCAGGCGGCCGGTCGTAAAAACGCAGCCAAATCATGTGACAGCATGTTTATAACATGTTGTGCCGATCCTACTTAGAGTGGGATAAGGGCAGGAGGATGATGTCTTATGCAATAATAAAAAACAATTTTCCTAAAATCAACACATTTACTCTTTCTCAACAACTCAATGACAGCGACAATGTTTTTTTATATTATCGACCAACTATATGAAGGAGGTTGTATTTAAAACGTGTTGTAACATATTTATCCGAAAATATGATGTACCTATACTGGAAATTGCGATTATATACATATTAAAACTACTGATTCTATGATATTGTTTTATAGCAACGTGGTACAGGTTATTCTAGCGTGAGTGGAAAAGGAGTGCTTTTGCTTTTAATTAATCTTGTTATCAACTGATTGTATTTTCCCAAGCTATGTTATAAAAAGGATTAAAAATTGTAAAAGGTTATAAGATGTTTTAATAAATAAATAAACCCTTATCAACAATAGAGTAATAAATGATATTAACATGAAAGAAATAATCAATACTTACGTATGACGACTAAATTTTCCGATGTCATCCTCTTGCCCTTATCCCACTCTAAGTGGGGTCGGAATGACATGTTATAAACATATTGTCACATGATTTGGCTACGTAATTTTACGATCAGCATCCTGCCTGACGTCCAATTACCTTAGACGTATTTTACGACACCTGGTAAGAAAGAGTAGTCTATTTTACTCAACCGGATACCACACGGTAGGTTAACTTACCTTAGTCGCTCTTTATTAACCCTAGGTAAGAAATGAGGGTGGTACTATTCTATTCAGCCGGATGCCACACGGCGTACTAAATTCTACGATGCATTATGTGTATATATGCGCTATCTGCATTACTCTACGAAGCTTATTTAAAAAATCCTGAAAAGTAAAATAGATAAACCTGAATAGAAGAATGTTGTGCATTACTTTTGTCGATTGTGTTCCAACGAGCCGTATTGTTGACAAAAAGTACCAAACAATAGCTCACTAGTCCCGACATAATAATAAGCTCCAGGCTCGGGCGGACCAGCTCAAGTACTTCCACGGTTTTATTCATCATGTACATTGAGTTCACTCGTACGCTCGAGAGACTTTACAAACTTCTACATCTGTATGCTGCTACACAAACATTTCGTAAAAGTACTTGTGAAAATTTTTCTCTGTATTTACTTGATACTTGTAGAAGACCGAGAGCTGCAGCTAAGTTCACATAACATCGTGAATATCTTTCATAAGTCTACAACATAAGTCTTATATTGCAATATTTAGATCCCCGATTTATTATTACGACCGTGTAGAATAGACCACCCTCATTTCATACCGAGGTGTCGTAAAAGGCGACTAAGGTAAGTTGACCCGCCGTGTAGTATCCGACTGAGTAGAATAGACTACCTTCATTTCTTACCGAAGTTTCGTAAAAAGCGACTAAGGTAAATTGACACCAGGCAGGCGGCCGGTCGTAAAATAAATCGTATTGTGCCGACCCCACTTAGAGTGGGATAAGGGCAAGTGATGATGATGTATAAAGTTTGCTCAATGAACCCGTAATGCCGTGGTAGGTGTCATAGATTCAACAAAAAGTTTTTCATTTAATTACCACTAAGTAAAGTATTAAGCAACACTCAACCCATCGTGTTAAAACAATTTTGAAAATACATTTGTTCAATAGAAATTGGTAAAGATTAATTAGAACATTTCACGTACCTCTTCTTTAAGCTCGAGTACATATGTAGAACTCATATTCCTACTATTTTGCTTCTTTTGTTAAACTATGAATAGAAGAGGATAGCACTAAATAACAGCTCGAGATACAAAACAATTTAAATTTTAAAACATAATACGAGTATATACGTACAATAAACAGATTCCCGTGCGGCAGCCGGCAATTTGTTCTTGTGAAAACCTAATGAAAGGAAATTGAGAGTAGAACAATCATGGCAGTAGCGCATACATTATTCAAGCCACAATAAATATATAATAACTTACCATTTTTTATAAATCGTTCAACCTATTATGTGGTAAAATTTAAGAACGAAAGCCTTGCGCCATTATGACTCGGTTCCTGACAGCATAAAGTCTCATAAATTACTTACATGAAAATATAATTTCATTCGTAATTTCCTAACAAACATATAAAATATAAAGCATTTACCTTATTTGACCATGCTAAATTAAGCTCAAGGTAAAGGAAACAATTATGCATATTCTTTGCAAAATTGTCTAACATTCTAAGGCAACTATATCTTAGAGAAAAACATATTCTGGAGAGAGAGTATAAAATGCTAGGGTACTTCTACTAAGTACTACGATTTAAAGCCTTAGTAGCAGTATTTTGAAATCAAATTCAAAATATTATTTATTCAAAAATTTTTTACTGGTTGGGAAAATTGTGTAAAATTGAATTAAAAACCTTTTCCATACGGATGTTATTATTTTTTTTTTCGAAAAGACTATATGCTGTATTGGGCTAATAATGGGTTTTGAGCGTTGGGAACTTAAGTACTTTGTTCTCAAGCTTTTGATATCAGTAGCGATTTCATTACAGTTCGGACGTTTATTTGAATAGTGGTAACAAATATTGATTTTACTTAGCTAGTATTTGTTGTTACAGTATTTATATATGATATTCCAGCGTCAAGCCATTCATATACTGACTGTAGTGTAGTTATCCCTTGAGAGTAAATGTCGTCTATAAAATGAGAGTCAATGGTTATGAAGTAGCAAATACGTGCCGTCTGCTCGACGATGACTCCGGTCGTCGCTGTAAGTCTTACAGGCATTTTATTTCATCTCAGTTTTATACCTTTTTTTCTTTAAATATTTTTTCAATAGACATACACAGATAGTTATGTTTTTTGTAAAAGTAATTTCTTTTGTTATACCATGTGTGATTTATTTCTATCTTTCATAAAATAAAAATAAATAAATATCTATCATAGACTAAAAAGTCTCTTCGCGCGTGTCACAAACAGATTTTGATATGGTTTTTCTTATCATTCAGTAATTGATAGCCATATTTTTTACATGTATAATACATAACTTTTTTTCAGTATTACAAACAGTACTATGGATTTGTATATAAATACATCTTAATTTATTCTAAATGATCAGAATAATATATGGCATATATCTATATACTGATAATCCAGCATGATCATTTATAAGCGATTTATTTTCGAAAATATATTTTATTATTATTTATATTATAATCATTCATATTTAAATGAAGTAGATTCATTACGTTGAAATAAATGTAAATAAAATTTTGTTTTATTTACGGAAAGCCATTAATCTGTAACTTTTTGGGTGTTACTGTATATTAAAATTTACCAAAAATCATAATGTGCCGCCGCAGTACAGGGACAGCGTCAACGGCGTTAACATAATAAATTAAAAATTTATGACTGTTGTTTTCATTAGTAAAAAATTGTGGTCAACAATATATTTTAAAAATTTTATTTAAAAAAAAGAATTTATAGTTAGTTAATAATAGTAGTAAAAGTAATAAACTCGATGTCTTTCTAGTTTGGAACTTATTTCCATAGCTCAAGTATTTTTCAAGCACACTTAATGTGACCGATCACGACCCTCGCCCGGCCATTTCTATAAAGATGAATGTATAGGTTTTTGAATAGACTTGGCGTAGCATCAGAACTTATTTTGAACTACTAGAAAAATATTTTCAAAAAACTTCGAAAAAACTACTGAAGACATTTTTATGAAGAGAGTTCATCCGATCACACTGTTTAAAACAAAATGTATGGTAAAGCCTAAAATAAGTGATTTAACGATTTATATAATTTCGCTTATTAATGAGATTAATGACATTAAACCATCGATTCAATGTAGAGCATATTCATTTCATTTCTTATACCTAAATATGCCTATAAATGACTGTTAAAGTTACTAGTGAAACAGATTCGTTTTCAATAATAATTTTTATAATTCTATATAAGTAAAGTAATTACATAAGTAAATTATATATAAATAAAAAATATTGCGAATTTCATTTCACTTTCATATAAACCCTGCGTGGTTTTAGAAAGGTTTATTTATAATTAAATATAATTAAAAAATAAGTAAATAAAATAATATATATTGTTGATTAATAGAAGCAGGAATGCCAAAGTACAGAAAACGATATAGAATTATTTTGCTGTAATCCGCGTTTGATAAGAGAATTACAATTTTGTCGTGGAGCCTATCCCCCTAATGATGCTTCAGTTTCGGGGCTTCACGATCGTGTTGTGGTAGGGAACGTATGTAGTGCTTGTGTGGAGTGTTGGTGTTGGCGGGGTTTTGCGATACGTGTGGTGTCCTGCTTGTATGAGGTATTTGAATATTGCTTGTTCCATACACTAAGCATTACATAAATTCTCCTAAACGTGGATTACAGTAAATAATTCTATTGTTACTCCTGTAAGATATATTGTATAAAAAATTAACTCAGTTTCATTTCTTCTCTTTAAACAGGTGAGATCAGCATTAAAATATAACAGATAAGACAATTATATTTATGTAGCTTAAACCCCCATCATTTACATCCAAGTAATTTATTCATAACCTCTTTCATTACATAAGCCAGTTATTTATTTTAATGACTATTAGAATCTTTTCAGATATTCTTCACATATAAAAAAAATATCACGATCATTAATCATGCAACCATGGTCAAAAATTAAATAAAAATGTTATAACATTTCTGCGGGTCTCGATTCCTAAAGTATGAACTCTCATTAAAATCTCCTCGTGAATTGCGACGTCATCCCTTTCAGTGGGATTTAATTTAGTGATGAGATGGAGTCTTTTGCGAATGAATCCATAATGTAATGTACGTAAAGTTTGGAATAAGGCGCGAAAAACACTATTTTCAGTTATGTATTTCTATATTTAAAAATATTTATATAGAATATATATATCTGTAATATTTAAATGAGATAATTTAGATGATTGTATATATGTAATATATGTATATTTTCTGAATGAGATTTTTCGATACGATACGATTTAGAAAAATCGTTCTAGCTAGGTTGCATTTAAAAAAAATACATTTTGTACCTGTCTGTAGGCATTAAAAAAAATTCTAAAATGTAGAATTGAAGGCAAATGATATTTGATTTTATCAATACTGGTTCAGCGGATTCGTCGTGAAAGAGTAACAAACATACATCCATACTCACAAACTCATTTATAATATTAGTAGGATACAGTATCAGTAAAAAATCTATACAATATTTTAATTAGTATGTTGAGCGAACATATTGTTCCACGTGATAATAATCATCTAAAGCTTAAAAAGACAAAAAAGTACATAGAACACATTTAAATTGACTCGGCAACAATTTTACTTGTTCTCCAGTTGAATCAAGGATGAGATATAGAAGATAGTGTTGCTAGAGATAGCGCTAACAGAGAAATGCTAACTACTGTTAACATCCTCTTGAAGTTTTTAAATGCTTGTTTTTCTTATAAATATTTAAGGATGTAAAATTATTTTGTGTATAAACAATTGAAGTTAATTTATAATAAAAATATAAATTATACAGGAAGAATATCGTGGTCGTGAAGATTGAATTATAATTAGACACTAGTGCCCGCGTTTTCGTATATGCTAACTTAAGCGTGTAAGTACCTTTAATAATACAGTAAATGTTTTTGCCCTGTTCCGAAATAAAAACGGGAATTTTTATATACTATATGTAACTCTTGTTGTATTGTACGTATTGTTTTGATTTACGATATTAATATTAATAAAAACAGTTTGTGTTTAATTGATAATTAAAATTAGTCATGCGCTGTATGATCACATTCGTCTACATTTATTTCTTTTTTTTAATTGCTGAAAGAAGTAATTCCATTGATAATCGCCGAAATTACCATTGTTTGGATTTCCGCTATTCCCTTCATAATACCTTCGATGCTGTGAACTCACAGTGAGAACAATTCTTGTCAGATTGGTATTGTGTAATGGATAGTCAAAAGAGCTATTGTGACTGAAGAAAATGCTCCATTATCGAATCATTACTTATGAAGGAAATCCATTTTGAGCGCTTTATAAAAATAGCTTAGCAAATGTATAATAAATTAATATCCGGCTTTTAAAAATTTTCTACAATAAGAAAATTAGCATCAGCAGGAAGTAAATTTATATTACGTTAAAATCTGAATGTATAAAAATACTGGCTGTACTGTACAATCAGTATAAGTACATAATTGTTAAATGTCACAAACTATAGTTTATGATAAACGATTATGGAAATATGGTCTGGAGCCAGACATAAATTATCAAACAAATTTTGACTTCCCTGATGTCTTTCATGTATATTTGAAAACGACCTTATTATGTTTAATCTTTCTTAATCACACAAACGAAGTAAATGGATTATAGTAACACTAGCTTTTACCCACAACTTCGTTTGCGTTGATTGTTGTCGCGCGATAAGTTTGATTATAGATGACGATAGATCCGATTCCTACAGAATTAACTGAATTTCTATATGTTATTCCACTGTATAACGAATAATTGTGCCAAAATTCCTTGATAATGGTTACGCGGATTCGCCGCGAAAGAGTAACAAACATACATCCATACTCACAAACTTTCGCGTTTATAATATTAGTAGGATAGGATATAAGAAATTAAAAAGTAATAATGGAAAAAATAAATTGGCTGAAAAAACATCGTTAGCCACGTTATGGGTTTTGCTGGGAGCTGTTTCAAAAACTAAATAAATAAAAAAAAAAATTTTTTAAAAATTTGGTGTGGTCACCTATACTTTAGTGATTATTATAAAAAAAAAATATTCAACGGAAATGACTTGTTTACCATCATCAGGTACGTGTATTGAAAACTGCCCAAATTGCAATTTAAAAAATTGCGCTTCGTATTTTTCTAATAAAAACTGATCCATCGATTTGTCAGCGTACTAAGGGTCAATATCACGTTGAAAGTGCGTGTAGGCAAAGCACAAAACCGATTGTTTTAATGCCACTTATCGTGATCTCGATATTAAATCAGTTTTGCCCGGAGACCTATGTGATATGTGACGAGGGTCACATTTACCACAACATGTGTCAAGATTACTTTAACGAAATTTCACCCTTCCTGATTTGCAGCTAAAAGCTTTCAGGGCCTCTTAGGTACAAACTTCTCTAAAAGCATTTTCTATACCTATTTATGGAATAGTCGTTATATTCTATTTCGACGAGTAGGTGCATATGATAATCTACTGATATAAAAATAGTTTTTTTTTATATCAACTAAAACGTACAAGTTATGTTATGTGTATCTTAATGCCCACGTGAAATGGTCCCAAGAATGCTGGCAGCGTTTCCGCGTTGAATCGCCAAGCTGATTCTTTGTGCGAAAAGTGACCAGCCCTCTTTTCACCTGAAGAGGCAATTAAACCTACGGCTGAAAAAAAATGCACTTTGACTGTTGGCCCTAGAGCCATATGAGATCCTAGGGTCTCAACTGCAAACGGCAGTAATATATAACTCTTGATGAGACCTGCATACTAATCCTATAATTTCATACATTTGCACCTAGCCGTTGTTAATAAAATAACAGTATATTATCCTACACGATTGTATAACACGTAGGAGTTTATACGGTAAGTATAATTTACTTTGCCCACGGGAATGAGAAAATGTCACCCATAAATTCTAGTCAATGGTTATGAAGTAGAGTGCGTGACATTTAGTATAGAACACCCACTCTATTCATCATAATATCGCCATTTTATTGCATTTTTTACATTTTCTTCTCTTGTGTTGCAAAACAATAGCAAATTATACAAACTTTTTTTCACGTTAGACTCCATTATGGTAATGTCGATTAACGAGAGTTTTATGTTATTTGTCGCCTCGGCTGTAACGAGCACTCGTTGAATGCGAACAGTGAGAAGTCTGATTTATACCAACGGTATGGTATCAGTGCGAAATTTGCTGGTTTCGAGGAAAAAATGTTACCTTTTTTCCTACTCTAAAATTTGTTATTTTTACTTTATGTACAAACATTACATCAGAAGTTGTCTGATACCTTTTCATGAGTATTTAAGTTTAAAATAAAAATCTTATGATTGTCTTGATATATTTAACGAATATAATCGTAAAAAATCATATTAATCTGAATTTAAGTGGACTCAACACGATTACCGTAATGGTCAATGAAAATATATGACTGAAAATTTAATAAAGCATGATCAGACTTCGTCATAATAAACTGAGATTTCCGTGTAGTCTTAGTTAGTGATTACATAATCACTTACACTCAGGTTTCATAGTAGTATTAAAGCAATATGAATTTTATAGTTCCATTTTATAGCTTTATTATACGATACGGTGTCTGTATACAGAAAATATCTTTCAATACTAATGACTGTTTGCACGCAGGAGCCAAACTTGTAAACACTGCAGTTTTATATGAATAATTTTACGAGGTTTTCAATTTTTTGTTTCAGTATGAAACGTAAGATTCTTTTTTTTGTGTTTACTGTATCATTAACTTAGGTAGAAATCGTGGTGAGAAAAGCGCACGCAAGGACAGTCATAAATTCGTTTGATAGACAATGTGTTTACAGCCTAAAATAACTGTAATATATTAAAAACACACCAAATAAAATATAACGCCAATTCAATGATAATTCTATTCAACAAAGCAACGTAAGTGAAAACTGAAAAGATATTCTCTTTAACATTTAAAGAATGCTTTCGTAGCGGCATGAGCTTAAAAGTAACTCGAGCTTACGAGCGCAACATAATGCTATAAGATGAATATAACCAAAAAAGTACATGAGTGAGAACTCTTTTGAGGTTATTGTTATACCGAATCTCTTGACTTATTTTGTGTTGTTTCGGATGACAATATAGTCTTTTTTACAACAGTTAACGAAACAATCATAACGACACTCAACATTTCGTGGGTAAAATAACTACTGAGAACTACCGAATATATTGTTTACACTGGTTCAGCAGTAATATTAAAAATAACCGGCTACGGGTTCAAACCCCGGGCAGGAACCAACTTATGTAAATTATTATTAATAATAAAACTTATGTCTCTAATTATTATTTGTAATTCAATACACTCTCTTAAGTGAAGGAAAACATCGCGAGGAAACTTAGATATCTTTAGAGAATTCTAGGGATATGTGTAACCTACCAATCCGTATTGGAGCAGCGTGGTGAATCTTAACTTCATCCCTTCTCTTCCAATACGGAGACAGAAAGGTTATGTTCAATAGTGGGATAGTAACGGGCTGTTATTTTTTTTAGTAGTTCAAGCATAATTAAAGCCAGTAGTATACTGTATAGCCATTATAGTGGGCATTGTCTACCATAACATAGCAGCCAGGGCAGTTCATAATGAGCATAAGCATGGGATTGCGCAGATACAATTTGTTTATGAGTGTTGTGCAGTTGCTTCATTATTGGGGTTCTTTGAAATGTAGGTCGTAGTTGTGATAATATTTGTCTTGCGTAGGCAGAACTAGAGTCTTGTCGGATTTCGTCACTGCTCAATTATGCTTAAGCGGCGGTAGCGGAATGGATAGAGCAACGGACTTGCGATCGATAGGTCGTAGGTTCGAATCCCGGCTATTATACTACCGACGTGAACCCATTCCTAATACAAGCATTAAGCTTAACTGAAGGGGTTAACATGTTTACTAGTAATTTGTAACTCATATTGCTAGTAACCTTTAAAAAAAATTCTGATAGATGTCCCTAAATAACTTTGTTGTAGAGTAAGATGCTGCATTATCTACTAAACTTTGCTATAAATTTCTCGCTTCTCAATAAAAAATTTCATTAACTGAACCTTAACCAAATAAAGCCTTAAGGAAGACTTTATTTATTTCACGATAGCGTTAAATTATAAGCTTTCAACATAATTAACATTTTTTTAAAGGCAATTGTTATCTATAACATTAATTTTAACTATGTAAAATTTTGATATAATTTAAAAAGAAATTGACACTTCTGTTAACTGTTCTTGAAACGAACTGAACTCAAATATCAAGTTACCGAAATATTAAAGCGCAATTCCCCATTTCTCTATACTACCACCCGTCATGGTATCATGATGGTATAATAATACATCATCAATTATATTATACACTTATGTTTTAGATATGAAAGTGTCTGTCTTTTGTAGTGTGATGAGAGCTTAATAATCATTATACATTACTCACGTGTAAACTAGTATAAGATGTAGTATTTAGCCTATTATAAAAGAGTATTAAAGAAGACATCAAAGTATACGGTCGTATACTTTGATGTCTTCGATATATCGATCGAGATATGTCGATATCTGTCTGTATGTCTGTCTTGTATGTTTTCACTGCTGATTAAATATTGAAGTTAGAGCTTTTGAAGCTTGCATACAGGATTGCTTAAATAAAGAATAAATAAATCAATATTACCATAGAGATCAACCATACCATAGTGCTTTATCGACTACGAAAAAGCCTTTGATAGAGTACAACACAACCGCTTATTTGAACTTCTGAGCAAAATTGGGTTAGACCAAAAAGACATCCGCATACTACAGAACCTGTACTGGAACCAACGTGCAAACGTCAGGGTTGAAGAAGTGGAATCCAAGGAAGTCGAGATAAGTAGAGGAGTGCGACAGGATTGCATTTTATCGCCGACTCTTTTCAACATTTACTCAGAAGCGATCATGAGTGAAGCTCTAGAAGATCTTAACTGTGGTGTTAAGGTAAATGGACATCTTGTCAATAATTTAAGATATGCCGACGATACCGTTCTCATAGCATCCACAGAAGCCGAACTTCAAGAAATTGTTGATCGTGTTAACGAGTGTAGTGTCAAAGCTGGCCTCAGAATGAATGTGACGAAAACAAAATTTATGGTTATCTCGAACAACCCGAATTCCCAACATTGAATATTTGTGTCAGGCCAAAGACTGGAGCAGGTGAATAAATATAAGTATCTCGGAACTTGGCTTACAAAAAACTGGGATAGTGATCTAGAGATTAGAACTCGCATCGAAATGGCGCGGAGTACCTTTGGAAAAATGAGAAAGGTACTTAGTAACCGTAATATCAAGATTCCACTCCGTGTACGTCTTCTACAGTGCTACATCTGGCCTCTGCTTCTATACGGTTGCGAGTCCTGGACCGTAAAAGAGGATCTCAGGAAACGTATAGAAGCATTCGAAATGTGGGCATATAGACGTTTGATGTCAATATCATGGACCCAAAAAGTAACCAATGAGGACGTTCTACGACGAGTCGGACAAAAACGCAAACTTTTCCCAATCATCAAGCAACACAAAGTTGCATACCTGGGCCACGTACTCAGGCATAGCCGATACGGGCTACTGCAACTGATAATGATGGGAAAAGTTGCTGGGAAGAGGAGACCCGGTCGTAGAAGGAAATCATGGTTACGAAACATCCGGGAGTGGACGGGAATCAAGAGCGCTTCCGAACTCTTCCATCTGGCCACGCAAAGGAGGGTGTATGCAGAGCTGACTGCCAACCTCCACTAGTTGGAGAGGCACCAAAAGAAGAAGAAGAAGATAGAGATCAAGATAAAACACAGTACATACTTGAGGAAATTGGAACATTTAAGTTGACGCGAACGAAGTACAGTTACTGGTAGAGCTTGTAAGTTTATATAGAAGTTGTGTCAAATAACTATTTTCATAGACGGATATCGATTTCACTCCAGATTAATTAACAATAACATCGACAAATTAACTGCAACTCAGTAACGATACTGAAACATGAACCACCTGTTATACCCTCTTGTTTTCCAGCTGTTTTCATTAGTGCGTCCCCTCAACCTATTTCAAATGAAATAACCATCAATTCACCGTCAACGTAATGAATTATATGTAGTGATTTGTACTCGAATGCATTTTCAATTTAACTTTGTCAAGCAGAATGTTACTTATACGAGTACCTACGAATATGTATATTTTTCACAGCTTTTGAGAATGATAGTCGTCATTAATGTATTAAAAATAATAAAAACTAGTAGTTGATAAATATATAAAGCTCATTAAATGTCAAGAATAGTCTGATAAAAAATCCGGAATCATATAAACAAAATCGATTTTGTTACGTATAAATATGGAGGATCATTATAAACATACAACAACTAATCTCTTTGCAAAAAATAAACCGAAAATAAAGTTCCGTAATAAACAAGGGTCTATATCACGTACCGCCCGTCGTAGTTAATTAAAGAAAAATCTTTAGGGCCATCAGCGTGATGGATTTACTTTTTCGCAAGCGGTTACAGACGGCTCATCAGTTAATTAAAAATGTTTGAAGAAGATGACTGTGCATCTAATGAAGAGCTTTACTGAAGGAATGCCTAAATCTGGATGAAATTACATATAGCATTTTATTAAATTGGATAGTTTTGTATATTGTTATAATAACGCTTTGCACCCTTTCCAAATAATACTGGAGTATGTGTAACTTACCAATCCGGATTGGGCCTGCATGTTCGGTCTCCAACCACCGAGTGGTGGAATAATAGGGCATTGCTTTATTTTTTTTCTACGACCTTTATTTTTTTGTGTACTTTCTCTGCATTTTTAAGAAATAGAGCAACTTTTTGTCCCCTGCCGACGAACACAACATATAAACCTTTTTTATGTTCCCTTCAGTTGCTTCAACTATAGCGGTAACGCGGTTACCGGAAGGAAGGTTGTTCAAAACTTACAACAAACGCTGATACGACCCTTTTTGCACGTCTCGAAAACTTTTTAGAAATGCAATATTTAAGAACATTAAGTTCCACAACTTATAATCTTTTTTATCAATCATCACATAAAGTCGTGTACACTGTCATACACACAATATTCACAGCACATACACTACACATAGAATAACATAACAATATCATACAAAGTATGCCAACACATAACACTATCATTTAAAATTTGTTCATATATTTTTTCTTAATTTGTTAACTTTAAGTAATTTAAAAATTTAAAAATAATAAAAGTGTATCTTTCATACTTGTTTACCTAAATAAATCGTTTTTTTAGGTAAACAAGTAGTTTTTCTATTTAATTTTTTAAATCATATACATAGGTTGACTCAGTCTATAATGTTTAGTTTAAATAGTGTTATACTAAATGGCTTATATAAAAAAAGTGAATGAATAAATAACTCTGTATTGCACACCAGGTAAATAATAGACATAAACAAGAGAAGAGTAAGCATGTAAGAGTGCAAGGGTCTTATTACTAAAAGTGATCATAATAATAGCTGTGGATTTTAACAAATACATAAATAAATACATTTTTCTGTACATTTTAGTAAAGTTTTTAATTGCAGGTTGCGGTAGCAAGAAGTTGCCAGGTGTGAGGTCGACAGCGGCATGCGGCGGCGATGACGCGGCGTGCAGAGCGCGGCATGCTCTGCTGACATGGCACCCAGCCGCTCCGCCCTCCTTTCGCTGGCAGCTCTCACAGCACTTGCAGGTAAGTAAGTGTTCTACTTAGGAAGATTTTTTTATTTTTATTTACTTATTTATATATACATATATGCTTCATTTGTGAGGATGGCATTGCGATAGTATAAAACTGTGTGCATATGCCATCCTCACAGTCAAAATTATTAAAAGAACATAAGATATTAATATTAAAAAATTATATACTATATATTTAAAATTAGTAAAACAAGTATTATTAATCATCATCCTCCTACCCTTATCCCACTCCTAAGTGGGGTCGGCACAACATGTTATAAACATGCTGTCACATGATTTGGCTTCGTTTTTACGACCGGTCGCCTGCCTGACATCTTACCATAGTCCTATTTTACGACGCCTCGGTAAGAAAGAGGGTGGTCTATTCTACTAAACCGGATACCACACGGTGGATCAACTTACCTTAGTCGCCTTTTACGACACCTCGGTAAGAAATGAGGTTAGTCAATTCTACTTAGCCGGATACCACACGGCGGGTCAAGTTACCTTAGTCGCCTTGTACGACACCTCGGTAAGAAATGAAGGTGGTACTATTCTATTCAGCCGGATACCACACGGCGTTAAGAAGATTATTAATATCCTCTACAAAATTATGATGCAACGTGTAAGAATGTCTAATATTCGAACTGGATATTTGTTTTTCGAACTGACTATACGCTGTTAGCCCTAACGGCTTTTACAGCTTCTCGAGGTGGATGGGCGGCATCAGAAGCATCATTGACGTTACGAAATGCGGATAGTAAAGCGCAGAAGCTCTAATAGCGTCGGAGAATGTCGAGCTAAGACCATGGCTTAGGACAACGTGTAGTGGAGAGATAGTAGTACAGCTGTCATAGTCATTACGCCGTCAAAAATGTGGCGAGAAGCCACGACTAACCGGAGTCAGAAAACTCAAGGGACCTCGTATTCGCCGGCAAAGACGCTGTGTGCGGCAATCTTATAAAAATTAAACTATTCGAGTGCTCTATTTGAATTTCGGAAAATATATATAATAACTGCCATTTATATTTTGATTTCCTTCAACCCAAAATTTCCAATTAATGGCTTAACAACATTGGTACTTACCCTACTATGGTCTCAAAATCGGCCGCTAATTTCCTGATAAAATGTATTCATAACATTTTTTAAGAGGAAGAAACTTTTTGGGGTGTACGTGATCGTCGATAAATATACACATATACCTAAAATAAATAGGAAACAACTTGTATTAGAAATAAACAGAAATCAAAAATTGAGATTAACTTAATATAATTTGTATACAAGAAAACGATTAAGATAATTAGAGTAAAGAATATGCCGCGGATGTCTATGTAATCGCTATTAACTGTTTATGTAGTTATTACAGTCGAATAATATACAGAGAAGTACATGGTCTGTATATGAATAAGAAATGATAAATAAAAGTCTTTAGTGATTATTGATAAAATAATGTCAACACAGCACAGCCATGCAAGCAATTTTTGCTTATGCGTTGAACTAGATTGAAATAGCTGGCATCTGCATATGAAGTTTTGACATAACTACTCTCAAATATCGACTACAAACCAATATTGGCAGCCGGATTTGATTGCATTCCATTTACGTAAGCGACAAACGATCTACTGCGAAGACATTATAGCTTTGTATCGGTGATAGTCTGAAACATGGCTGGCAATATTAAACGAAAGATTGATTATTGAAATCTAGTATTTATTAACCAAAGAAATATCTTACATGTAAATAGCTGTCCTAATAAGGTTATATGGGCTAAAAATTATTACGTATACCTAGTTAAAGTAAAAAAATGCAATTTCATTTATTTCTGCGACCAAGGGTTTTTTGAAAACGTAAAATCTCAAAAAAATCCTTTGAAACTGTTTTATCAAAAGATACAAACATATAAACATACATCTATACCCACAAAATTTACCTTTATTATATTAGAATTTATCTAGTATTTAGGCGTTTTTGCATTTTAAAATATTATTTTGAAATGATTAATGGTGCCTACGTAATTGAATTTATAGGCGCAACATAAATCTGTATCTGTAAAATAATCGAAATATATAGGAACTAAAATGTCATAAAGTCGAAAAGCATTTCAAAGATTCATCACATTTCATTTTGCAACAAGTTATATGAAAAGTAATATTTAAATATTACCTTTTTATATACGTTTAAATACATTTATATAACTTATATATACTTATACAAAACTTGTCCAATTATGAAATCCCTAATTTCAAACAGTTATAATTTTAATTTAATGCGTAGATAAAACATACTGTTTATTATTCTTTGCGTTTACAGTAAAAATGTCTTTGAAGTAAAAGAAGTTCCTGCTACTATCCCACTGTTCGATAAGGCCTCCTAAATTCTTTTAGAGAGAATAGGTGGTAAGAACATATCAAAAACGAAATAAAGTATAAAGATTATCATAAATGATTGTTGTTTATGGCGTGCTAAAAAAATTGCGTTATTTTTTTAATCAATTCGATATTTGTTATAATGAAAACTGTGTTCTAAGTATTATACTTGTTTTAAATTTATTTTATTTTATTTATTTTACAACAATGCACATGAAAAAATTAAAAAAATTTCAAAAAATTAAATAGAGATAGAATATTTTTTTGAATACATAGAATAATGATTGATATGCATTATTCAATGCAGCATATTTTTTAAATGGTTCGGTTCGTAGAAATTCATTTTTTGATTTCAATGATTTACGACTGAGATAAAATCGTATTTTGCTGACATTTCCGATTGCATATGGTGATAAATACTGAATAGAACTGCAGTATTCAGTAATTATCTAGATTAAGTGTAGAATTAAACTGTCTCTAGCCGGTCTACCAATTAAATTACGAAACCAATAACTAATTGTGGTCTATGCGTTCAATTGTATTGTATTAATGTAGACTTATGTTGTATGAATATAGCACAGGCTCAAACGCGCACTAACAAGTAATATAATATGTCACTACACGTCCACTCTCACCAATGGTCCTCGTGTTACTGACGGGGTGCATTCTGAGACAGTGTCTTGTTAACAAATATATAAGGTAAGATATACACATCTCAAACTGCATTGTTATACACTATTAATTTTCATTAAAATCAAATCGAATTTAATTATGCAAATATAAAAAAAGTTAACTCGTAACTTGTTTCTATATTTCTTACTAGCAATCGCCAGAGGCCCCGCCCGCGTGGAAAGATTAGAACCATAATATAGTCTTTTGATAACCATAAAAATGGTTAAAGTGGGTTAACCTTAAAAGCTCTACATATGCTGTCGCGAACTTTTATTTAGAACTTTTAGAGGGGAAAAATTTTGTAATACATGATTTTTGAATAATTTTCACTGTTTACTTAACATGGAAGGAAAACTTTAAACTTTGCCGTTTCCGTAATATTTTTTATTGCTGCTCCTCTCTTATTAAACACAGCGTGATGTTATATAGCGTATAGCCTTTCTCAATAAATGGACTATCTTACACTTAAAGAATTTTTCAATTCGGTCCAGTAGTTCTTGAGATTAGCGCGTTCAAAAAATTAAGAAACCAACTCTTCAGCTTTATATACTAGTATAGATTGAAACACTGAACAAAACTGGTAATGATCAATCTTTCTATACTAAGGCGGCATTTAACATTTACCCTTTTGACATTGATATTACACTGCTGAAAATTATAGATATACTTTTAAATTCAAATTTTTAATGTAAATTAAAAATTAATTGAATACACACTATTTGGAGTGTACAGATTTCGTTCTCTGATTAAGATGAAGGCAAGCACCAACATAACATTATAATATACTAATTTAACAGTAATTTATATAACATCATAAATTAATAACGATAACGTTAACATTATAATATGTATCATCATTTACAACCTGTTTTAAGTTACATAAAAGTATGCATTAACCAATCGTTGAAAAAAAAATAATTTAAAAATTCTAACATACGTATCATCATATTATACACACCATAAAAATGAAGTGCAGTTAGTTCATAACTGAGTTAACAAAGTTCACACTACAGTTGTGTGTGTAATTAATCGAATAATCTCGCTTGTTCTTTGGCTTTGACGTTTGACGTCTTACTCTGATAAATAGTATGTACTGCGGAAGTATGTAATTAATAATATTTTGTGAAAGTGATATGTAATGAATGCTATTTATTTTTTGCGCTTTCTCTTTATTTGATTTATTTATTGTAATATACATAACTTTATGGGACGTATAAGTATGTAATAATTATTTGTATGGCGGACTGTGAACGTGTTAAATAACATTTCATTACATTCATGTAATAATTTTATACATTTTACAGAACAACTAAGAAATAATTTTAAAAAAAATATTTATTTAAAATAAAACCTTTAAATATAAAAAATATAAATCACATATGCATTCTAAATATAAATTTATCTGTTATTTTTAAAACTAGATTAAATGAGGATTATTGCAAATGCCCCTGCTTTTTCCATTTTTGACTACAGTACAACCTCACGGCTGTATAAAAATCTACGCAGCTTAAGTGAGATTGACGGCTGATATTAAAGATTAATGAGGAAAGTTTCTTTAAGCCGGCGAGTTTATTTAAATTCACTCGCTAAAATACAGTGTAATACAGACGACTCGGAATGAGGCGCAACGGTTTTAATATTGTAACATCAGCGATGAATAGGTTGCGTCGTTCATTGTTTTCAATACGGCGTAGAATCGATTCAATGCAGCCTGTCAGTCAGGGCTCATATTGAGAACGTACAAATGAGATTTCAATGGAGCCACAATGGTTGACGTGTTTATGTTTGATTAATTTTATAGTAATTGAATTAGTGTTGATTTTAATGAGAAAAATTTACATTGTTTTCCATTTCCGGTTTATTGTTTCATTTTATGATAAAGAGACGCTTTGTACATAAGGCATTTATTTAGCAATAAAATGTGACAACACTGCTAGCATTTTCACACCATTAAATATGAATATGAAAAACATTTTAACAGGTTCTAAGTAAATTAATATATATAGAAAAGAATAAGGTAGAAATTAAATAATATTTTAAAATTATGTATACACTAAATCATGTTCGTGAATGAATTTAATAACTACGCTTTCTTGATTCTATACTACGTTGTTTTTCCAGCAAAACAGAATATTAAACGGTGTGCCGGTCAGAGCAACTGTAATATGGTAAAAGTGTAAATTCAAATTACCGCTTCTGAGTACGGAACAAAGCGAAAATTTTCAAAGCAAATTCAGGTCGCTGCAGATTAAACAGTCTCATTTCTGTGAATTCTGCAAAATCATCGCACTTTACTGTAGTTATGATAATGTTTAATAGCTATGTATTATTGTAATGTTGTTTAGTGCAATCGAATAATTTACTCTTAAAGATCTGTCAAAATTAAAAAAAAAAATAAAATGACGTGGAAAGCTATTTTTATCATGATATCAGAATAGGGTAAGAATTGGAGCCAAATATATATTTAAATTAAAGCAATAGTAATGATATCTGATATATTTTCAGTTTTTGGTATGTCATAGAGCCTTTGTATGCTTTTATATGTGCATTGATAGTTCCTATGATAATTGATATGAACCGACATCTATTAAACCTTTTATCAATCTTTCTTGTCGAGGTTTAGTTTAAGTTTAGTAAATGGCAACTCAGGTAAGTTGGCCCACCATGTATCCGGCTGAATAGAATAGACAGACCTTATTTTTTATCAAGGTGTCGTAAAAGGTGACTAAAGTTAGTTGATGTCAGACAGGTGACTGGTCGTAAAACAAAAAGCCCAAACGTAACAACATGTTTAAAACACGTTGTGTCGACTCAACTCAGAGTGCGATAAGGGCAGAAGAATGATGACTTATAGACACAACCTTATAAAATACATAAGCAATATTCAATATATCTCGGTATTAATTTACTATATTAAGTTATATTAATTATTTTAGGACTTAACACACAAGACAAGAAGATAAAGTTAATTAGACTGAGAATGTCAGTCCTTATGCTTTGGCTTTGACGTTGACAATATTAAACTGTCTCTACAACACTGGAGAAATAAAATTTATTTTTATAATAAAATTTAATTTATTTAAAATTTATAAAAGGAATTGAAAAGAAAGAATATTTCGAACCGATGCGATGCGGCGACAGAAATAAGACAAATGTGTCCGCTTTGTCAACAAAGCTTTTCCGATTCTTCGTAGTGAAGTTTTTGCTGAAATTCTGCAATCGAAAATTTTATAATTTCTTTTCCTTTATTCAAGACGAGGCGAACAAAGCTCTCTTAATACAGAACAGTTTCCTGTTTATAGAAAGCATAGCGTAACAATTACATGAATATTTTCAATGCACTTATAAATCGAATACAATTAAATATTCAGACTTTGTGGTTCGTATTTTCATATAGGTACATTTATATAGAAATCCGTTATACTGACTCAGTAAGTATTGGGTTTGCCCCTCTAGTTTCGAAACCATGCAAGTTAATAGTTTTCATTTATCATATCGTTTAAATTACACTAAGAGAATACGTATTCTTCTAATAAATTCCATTACTTTAACTACACCACAATCTATTATTTCCAGGGCTGCCGTAAGATATTGCTTATAGTGATGAGCTTTCCTTAGTTATAAATTCAATTTCACTGTAAAAATATATGTTTCATTGTATATATTATATATGAAAATATTTATTTACGATGGATTTATACTTTATGATGGATTTGTGATATATCAATATTTCGATGTAAATTATAATTAATTAATTGATATAGTTATTATTTTAAATCGTACCACTGTAACTGCCACTGCTTGTCAGAAATAAAGGCGTGTAACAAAAATATGTGCAACTAAAAAGACTGTCATAAGGTGAAAGTTTAACTCCTTACGAGGTTCGGAACAAAGCGAGGATTTTCAAAAGGGATTCGGGTTGCCGCGGTTTGAATATTTTTCTTTGTACTAAACATTTACTTATCCTAACTACCTATTTATTCTAACCCTCTATAGACATACAAAGCTTAGTTGATAAATTATTTAACCAACATTTTCATTACCAACTAGTATTTCGCTGGAGTATTATGTGATCATTTGCATGTGACTCTATCCAATTAATGGAAGTCCAAGATTAGTCGCCACATCACAAAAGAATCTACATAATCTCTCTCTTATATCTCTCTATTATCATGCTTCTCGTGTCTCGTCACCTTATTCCACTGCTCGATCAACAGAAAATAGTTTAAAAAATGATGAATAATAAAATAAAGTTGTAATGATTCTTGATGGACAATTTGGGTATGGGCCTCGAGGCCTGCCTCTTTACCCGTGTTGGGCCTCGGTTGTGAGATTATCATTCTGGTGGTCCTAGTAGTGATTCTAGTCCGATAGGTCCAACCCCTGGTTTGCATAGATTTCATCAATCCTACTTGCGCCAGGGCTTATGGGCGCGGCTGCCTGCCTTTTCGGCAGCCTGGCGTGAGGAGGCGCTATACCGTGGAGGTGCACGCACGCACTAGCGAATATATCGTGCTCGTGATTGGCAGGCGTATTCCTCCACGGTCGGCGTCCTTGTGTCTTGTATATGACGTCATTTCTGACGTATCTCGAGCACCCATGATAATTCGTGAGCAAAAGTTCTAAGCAAGCGTTTAATTGTTTGTTGTTTGACCGCAGGGTGTTGTGTGTGCGCGCCGCAAGGAAGCGTGCAGGGCGGCGCGCAGGTGCCCGCTGTGTCGCACTCGACCGCGCCGCCCGCCGGCGTTGGCGGCGTCCGAAGGTACGCACATCACTATTAAAATTTATGTCTACATGTCATATAATATTTCTTACTTAAACTTTATTAAGAACTTGTTTCCTATATTATATTTTAAAAAATGATTGTGTAAAATGGGTATTGTTTCATTAAATTAAAAAATATGTTAGAATTGTCTCTAATAATTCTAACCATCACATATTGAACATTGGTTAATATGAATTATATACGTGTATTATACATTCAATAGGCGCTTGACATCGATTTTGATAGCAAACTGAAATTTTGGCATAATGAATTTATTTTTATTTGTTCTAAATTATTTTTATCCTGTTTTAATATTATAATTTTTACATATTTTATATACATGGCTCTTTGTAAATCCTTTCCCACGTCAATGTTTTATATGTTCTTTAATAAATTTAAGAATATATGATAATTACTACATATTAATGCTATATGTTATTTGGATCTTTTAATGAACTTGGCTGAGAACTGTGTCTTACAAAACCCATTACTACTCGTAGTTATTGTTTGGACAGAATAATATCAGTAAAGGTTTAATGTTCTCTTGTAATACAGTAATTAATGTACATTAATAAAAACATCAATGTAATTTTTATACCTCTTCTTAATAAACTAAGATGGATCTTAGGCTTCGAGAAATATTCTTTGAAAAATATCATTTTTTAATACATCTCTATTTACAAATCATTAAAACTATTTAGTTTAAAATAGTTTTTGCTCGAACGTTCCAATGTTCAGCAAGAGTAATAAGCCGTACAAATTGCTTTGCGCTTCATTCCTAACTGCAAAAGACAAAGCAAATTCCTTGTACTTTATGGCATTATATAATGACTAGCTTACATCTGACACTCACCCGAGAATAATAAATACTCCGAGAAACTCCGGAACAAGTTAATAAAACGAAATTAACATCAACAAAAGATTTTTAATTAGTAGCGGCCGGTCGTTACTTAAAATAAAATTCTGCCGTTTAATTATTTCATGTTTCGGTTCAAAATAAAATTTTTTATAGAGTTACTACCACAAATAATTTCTATACCTCTTAATTCTTGCATTCTATAATTTTTTTGTAATCTCTTTATCGCATTAATTAATATAAAATAAATAAAAAACATATCAATTATTTTTTTTCTAAAAGTTCGTTCATCTTTGTCTCTCAATTCTTACAATAACAGTAGTATACATGGTATGTTATCTTAGAACTAAAGGTCCTGATTCGGTTTTCAGCGACATCAAGAGTTCAGTTTTTGAAACTATGCAACAGTGTTTACATATTTTTAATTAAAGAGTGTAGTGTTAACATATTAAAAAAATAAAAATTTATAAATTTTATATTTGTAATTATTTTTTTAATGTTATGTTGTTTTAATTAAATAATTTAACAAGAATAAGTAATATCTTATATAATTTAAATAGAATAATTTTTCTACATAAAAAAACTATAGCTAAACTTGTCTTTGACCATAGATAATACACTATAATGAGTGCTTGACAGATATCTGTTAAATTTGAAAAATTACGATGAATATATGTAATATATGGACTTTAATTTGAATATTATTAGTTTTTGTATGTTACGTAGAAAAAAATGTCGCAAAATGGTTTTTGTCCAACAGTCTTTGGTAAAGGTGAGTGCTTATTATTAAATTAATCAAACTCCTGCCGCGTCTATGGCAATGACGTTTATACTTAGATTATTGAATAGTATTAATTTATATCTGCTTAAAATAATTGTTGCAGATCCTCTAAGAATATGGATTTATTCCAAACTTGGGTACGGAGGATTGGAGGTCCGCTAAATATAATAATTTGGAAGCAGATTACGTGTTCAGAAACCGACGTGTTTTGGCGCAACCATGTTTACATATATCCGTTTTTATTTCCTTAAAAATTTTCCATTTCATTTTAATTTGTTCGATTTGTTAATGTTGTTTTGGTGAGTTATTTAATACACAAGGCAAGTAGTAAAGCCAAGACTTTTCTATATGCATCATTGCTTCTAGGTGTAATAAACGATATAATATCAGATAATTTACGTATGACGTTCTTTTGTAAATGTTTAAAGTACATACTTTATTATTAACTGGACTGGCCCGTTGGCTCCGTGGGTCGCAGGTTCTATTTCCGCCGAGGGCAAACATTTTCTATAAATGAAGTTGTTGGTATTTGAGCCTGGGTGTATATTTGTATTTAAAATTATATAAGCATATATATTCACCAGTTGTCTGTCACCCATAACACAAGTATTAAAATTAAGTTTACTTACATTGGGGACGGACGACCGTGTGTGTAAGTGTCCCATATATTTATTTATATTTATAATGGCTTGATTTGTATTTATAACTTAAATTTATAATTTGTAGATATTACTTGTTTATTTTGTACATAAATAATATAATGAGCTTTATATTATAAAGTTAGCTTTTCGCATATATATTTATAAGCCTGCAATACTAAAGTAATTGTAATTTTCGTTATATTCAAATCAAATGTAATTTATTGTTAAAACGACTGTATTATATATACAAAATAGATAACTTTCAATAATTTTGTTTTTTCATTTCTTTTGTATTTATACCCCACCCTACTGCAAAAATATTATATATATATAGTATATATAGATATATATGACCCTTTTGACCTTTTTAGTACAGAAACTGATCTCTAGATGGCGCTATTACGGATCACAAAAAACGACTGCGAGTTACCCATCTATTTCATTATGTACACTGTAATCTTTGGTAGTATATTTGAACTTGATTGAATGACAGTTCATTAATAGGCAAATTCAAATATACTATTGTAATGTAAAAAAACGTGTAAAAAAGATAAAATACTTTTGAATCGTGCGTGCCCTACCGTAGAACCTACGAACCCTTGAACGACTTTTGTGTTTATTTGAAATAAAAACAATTTTTCTTAAAAAAACACTTTATTCTCATTCACAAGTAATATATAAAAACTAGTTGCATAAAGTTATAGGAAACACGTTCTTTAGCAATCATTTCGTGATAAATCCTATTATAATGCGTTTTGTTTGTCTAGTTAAGTGTGTGTTCATTAATAAACTAAACCATTTTAATAATACTACAATCAATAATAATAACAACCCATTGAAATTTAATTCATTGATTTCTGAAAATTTATAGTTTACAGAATAACTGTGGCACAAACTTTTCATTGCACATCACTTCACTTTGTGCCGAGTTGGGATATTTATGGCTAACGCACATTTCGCCGGGCCGCTAGGACTAAGAACTACTAGCTACATTATTAGTGAGCTAATTCTTTTTGGCAATAGAAATACTAATTAAAATAAATGAAGAGTTACAAGACAAGCACAAAGTCATATTTGATAAGAAAAAATTTCTCAGTACTGAATATGTAAATGACAATATTGTGATTTTGTTATATCAGCAATATTATACAAGATACAGCGGCCCGCCTAAATGTGTGCGAGGTTCAAGTTGATTGTGGGTGTAAATATGTAAGTTTTATTTTATATGTTATCTTCCGCAACGAAATGGCTCCGACGAGATAATGTAAGTAATCTACTATTTGGAATGATAAGTTTCAATATCTATGTATTATGAAAGCCAGAATGCTGAAAATTCTAGAAGAATTTTTGTAAACCATCGATTATTACCGATGGTTCATGTAAGCATAGATCCACTGCATGGTAACAACATATAGCACTTTGATTGTAGTTTCGGTATTCGCAAGTATGATTTGAGTCAAAAACAGTGCATACTCTTGACGGATAATAATTATTTGAATATATTTACTTGTATATCAAACTAAGATGTCCGACGTTTTTACTAGTATTTAGACTTAAAAACGAATATTCATTGTAAGGCCAAAGATTAATTAAGAAAGTAAAAGTTTAAGATTTGCGAAATTGAATTGTTCGAGACATTTTAACTACTGAAATTGACACAGTTTGTATATACTCGTAAAAATATTTTAAGATGTTGAATTGCGTTTTATTTTCTCCGTACATGAAGCTTTTCTACTCTAACTCCACTTAATTCGCGCTTCGATCGTAAAACTCAGAGTTAGCTTTAGATACGCAAGACTCACGGTAGTTTATTCCATTCGCATGAAACACATTTTATACGCATAATATGTATAGCATCCTGCACGAGCGCAACTAAAAAGTCCTCAATACAGAAAAACCTAACAATTCAATTTCGCTTTGTCGCTTCTATCGGTATGAAAACTCCAATTCGTATGGTCTACTAGCTTTCAGCATATAGTGTTTTGGCTTCGGTCCAGCTGCAAGGCCTTTGGCAGTTTTAGCGAATTATTAAAATTGATGATTGCGAATATTCTAAAATATGTGCCATACAGATTATAGTTTCTTACCGCTGTATTATTGAGGCGATGCGTTTGGTATGTATTATATTAGGTATGGTTGCTTTAATATTAATGTATTTGTACGCAGATTCAGTCAGTATTCCAGGGGACGAGGATATCGCGATTGGCGAACGCGGGGCGATCCCACGCTTATCAATTCACTGTGGCGCAGCCGACAGCCATTAGGCATTCGGAAGCAGCTCGGTAAATTGATTTTTGGTAAAACTACTACTCCCAATGTTTCCCAACTTACTTTAAATTGCACTTGCAGTATAAAAGTTCTGAAAAATATGTGCTTAAAATTTACTAGCTGCGTCCTGCCGATTTCGCCCACGACCAAAAGATATTATATTCAATAAAAATCCAATTTCATACATATCTTTAGGCAGTAATCGATTTTTCTTTTTTGATATTTGTGTGTCCTTGTTCTCTCTCGAGGATTAACAATACTAAGAGAAATAATTTTGACCGAACAGGAAACGCGGAGGTGTACATAGTATTAGCGTTGCTAATAGGAGTGGTGACAGTAGTGGTAGGGTGCTGGCTGTCAGACAACTGTTGGTCGCCCGAGCCCGAGGACGCGTTGGCGGGCGGGTGACCCGTTGCGGCGGGCGCTTGCACGCACGTGTAGCGCCCGCCTTCAGCGGCGGACCGGGAGAGCCCGTCGGGCGCAGGCTCCTTGTCCCCGGTACTGCCGCCGCCGGCGCCGCCGAGAGCGCGTGCGCCCGCATTCCTGCACGCCGCGCGACACTTGTGCCGCGGCGCCTGCATGCACCTGCCCTGTGACACGAGACGGCAGCCGCCCTTCTGACCGCAGCCCTCGCGAACCTCCTGCCGACACGAAAAGATTAATGGCTACCATATTTCGACTATAGCCAACGGCGGAGTGTGCGATAGCTAAAAAGTGCAAAGAACTCTGGAAAACGTTTATTGAAACTTTTCTAAATGCAGCATGACAAGGTGTGAGTTTTCAATGAACCATATGAGCTTCGTATAATATTTTCATGTATTCATATTGTGAATGTAGGTCATAATCCAAATGTGTTAAAATGTATCAATACGAAAGGAGTATGAATATTGAGGATTGGTCAAATAATTGTGCCATTGTGGATCTCATAAAGGATCTCTCTCGTCGTAGATCACGCTTCTAGCGGTCGCTCTGATTTTAACCACTAAACTTTACCACTTCACTGTTATTTCTAAATGGATGTGCCTTGAAATGCTTTCCTCGATTTGAATTCTAGAATAGAGTGTTTTTGAACCCTTTAGAAGGAATTTCTTCTCTCTGTTTTGTATGGAAGTTCCCGTATGATAAGTGCAATACACATCATTACCGTGCCTTTACCGTTCTATAGACTTTTTAAGGGACGTAATTAACAATAGGTTTTTAAAAAAATGTGTTATTCCGAATGGAATGCCATACCATCCCCATTATAATTTTCGTAATTTTAAAATTTTGTTTTTAAGTTATATAAAAAAATAAGATTTTGTTATTTACAAAGAGGAAAGTGAGTTAGGACCAATGTCTTTCTCAAACGCGCGTCAATTGGATGAATTAAAATTGCATTGTAATAGGATAGTATTAGATTTTTTGAAACAACGATATGGTTACAATTAATGTAGAATTTTGATAAATTTTTGGCTGTTTGTAAATACCTATACATAAAATTGAGAATTGCATCACATGTGAAGTACTTTGATATTTTTATCTATAATGTCACTTCCAACCCTAGCGAGATGTGTATTTCTTTGTGACGTTTTGTAGCCAGTAAGGTAAAAATCATTAAATTAAACCATTTAGACTACTCTCATCAGTTAACGATATGATATAGACAAATTTTGAAATAGTAAAAGTTTTAAATTGATATCAATACATAATTGTCAGGAAAAATGTTTCAACTTTAAAACACGAGAATTATTGTTTTTTTGGTAAATATTATTATTTATGCATAAATATCAAATGAAAATACCAAAAAATATAACTTCAAGTGATTTAAATATAATATAAAAGTTTTGTATTGAATGTGTGCTTTCAAAATATAACAGTAACTAACTGAAAGTGATTCTATTCGTAAAGAAGTTTTTAAAAAATTGTTGAAAGCTTAAAAAAATGTTTTAAGTTGCATTTATCAACTGTACATTTTACTAAATAAATATGTGGGCATATTTTCAGATTTTAAATACCAATAAAAATTTCAACTATGACCAAAAACTACAAGTAGATTTAAGTTCTAAAAAAGCAATATGCGCGACCTTTCACCTTAGGATCTCAACGCTCTTTGGTCCTTATTATATGCCCCGCCCAACGTCACGATGAACTATATCAGTAATTATAATTCTTCTACGGTTTTCTTCTTTGCTGATTTTATCACGCAGATATACACCAGTCATACCTCACTCGCTTATATTTGCATACACACCATATACTACACGGCTTTACTTTACGAAGTTCTATATTACAAGATTATTTCTTTATGTTTAGAACTCTTCAGGTTAAGAACACGTTTGATTATTTCTAAAAGCAGCTTTTCCAATAATATATCATTCTTTTACTATATAATGGATATAGAAATTACGGTACGATACATGAAAGTAAGGCAGATGATAAGTAAATCTTTCAACATAGTTTTGACAGCTTACATATACACGAAATGTTACTTAAAATAATGCGCACAAGAATTATGAACATTGCTCAAAATAATCAGATTGCTTATTACAATAAAAATATAATTTTTCTATATATTTGCAATACTCCATAGAATACCAATAAGGTTAACTTTAAATTTTGAAATGCTCACTGTAATTGCTTGTATAATATAAAATTCTAAATCATATGCTCGCTTTTACTTCAATTATCTTTTAAAGTCATTCTTTGATGGTAATAATACTTTTCATACACCATATCAATAAAAAGAAACAGACTCGAGTAGGTACTTGTGTGAAAACGATACATGAAGATTTAAACCTAGGTTAATCAAAAATTTGTATTGCAACTTTTATAGTTCAACATAATGTCGACGATGAAAATTCTAAAAAATTAACATGAAAAATCAATGTTATAATCGCCCAGTGTATTAATTTGTCCAAAACAAATAGAACGATATCTCTAAATATATATAATAGTTGCGTCATATAATATTAGTGAAATCGTATTCGTATATCGAAACGTAACATATTTAAGTCTCAAATGTATGGTATAAAGAAACCCCGACTACCGTTAAAAATATTTTTTTATTCGATATTGACTATATTTGACAATATCGTGAATAACCCCCTTTGATTAATATATAACATTTAAATTTCCCTGTGATTTTATTGCAGCTCAATATTCGAAGATACAAATTCAAATAATTTCCATTTTCAATACACATAACAGTTACAGAAAAAATTATAATTGTTACGTACTCTTAACTTATTTATGACATTATCCATTACTACAGTGTAAAAATAGTAAAGGGTTCTATATAATAATATTTTAATAAAATATTGTTTTGTAGTTAATAGTTGGAAAACCCATGCAAAAAATAAGCAGTACTTTGGGTGGCAGTTTAAAAACTATAATTGTCACGTTGGCAAGGCAAATCAAAGATGTAGATAGATTATCGAACGTGTTCTATTTTTAAAGCTCATTGCCATAAACAACTGCCAATTTTTTTTTAAATAAATTAACATCTATAGCAAGTTTTGATACCTTACAGCTTTCCAAATTTAAACAAGGCAACGTATACTGCCATATGTCTGAATTCATACCCTGACGGGATGTTAATACCGATTGTGTCGTGATTGAATTCGCCGAGCGTTACATGATTTCACCTATATCATACTTATCTATGGTCATCAAAATTAAATTGAAACAGCTTAAAACCATAGAGTTATTATATTTAACACTGCTTTATAATGATTTCACTAAACATAAATAAACTACAGAACAGCATAAGAGAGAGATATAAAAAAATCTACTTCACGATTCTAATACCTATTACATTATTGTACTTATAAATGTATCCTAGGTGTCCATATTCGTCAGTATGTAACGTTGTGTGTCGAATATATGTATAGTATATAAGGAAACGACTGAATAGTCAACATTTTTTATGAATTGTATAAATAAGATAGATAGTAGACAGGTATATGATTAGGAGCGTAATTTATTAATCTAAATAAAATATTTACATTACGTGTCTGCATCTAGTTACCTATATTACTTTTATTTATTAGAAATATACTTAATAGATACTTGTTAATTTTGAATGCCTGAACTTATTTCAAATTTGCGTAGAATAATTCTATTGTAAGAAAGCATATAATTATAAATTTTAAAGAACTGATGACATTTTTATAGGTAGAACACTCGTCTTATTATTTTACGGACTCATTTCTTCTTTGATAGTGAGATGTCTATGTAACTATAAACTATGATTATATGTAATCACATCTACTATTGTAAAACTATGTATTGTACATGTGGTGCATAAATACGATTAATTGTAATATTGTAAATATTTTACAAATCACCCCCAGTGTGTTTGCCTAGCGATTGCTAGCTTGGCCGATTTAGGAATTGAGAGAACCCGTAAGCTCAAAATAATACTTAGCGTATATTAATTAATATAATTAATGTGTCATTTGTCACGAATATTTCGAATAAATGGAATACAGTAAACAGTGTTTACTTTTCATTTGCTAACAAATGGGCTCCTCTGAAAAGGTGAATGGGACTTGAGAAAGTAAACTGTTGCTATAGAAGAAAATAGGACGTGGTGCTCTCTGTTGTGGAGGGGTGACACAAAAACATTTTCTATTTTACTCCGTTATTACCGTAAAGAATAGATGTTATTATATACTCCACATTATATATTTTTTATTTTGGTATTTACTTTCAAATATTATATGAATAATTACTTAATCCTATATTCCAGTACCTATATAGTTTTATATAATCATTATGTATATAATTTTATATTTGAATTATCGTAATAAATTTGAACTTTACAAAAATTCTCTTTAAAATAATAATTCATAATGTAAAAATAAGGCTAGTCAATAAATGGAAGTTTTTTTAATTTTCTTCAGAAGTACAGTTTTTCAAACGAAAAATTATGATATTTTGAATACCATATAAGTGAACAGTGTCTTTTATAGGTAAAAATAAATCATCAATAGGTAAAAATGAGATAAAAATTACAATTATTTGAAGATAATTCACATACATGCTAACCGAATTCAATTCTATTACATACATGCTCACAATATACGTGTTTGCAATATATTATAAATAAGTCTGGTCATAATACCTTAGACTTAGAGTAGGAAATCCAGCCTAAAATGTGCCATATTACAATAGAGACAAATAAAGAGAAAGCAAATGAAGGTTCTCTGAAATCTGTCTCTCTTTTTGGTGTTATTAGACAAAGACGAAGTAAAAGTTTATGTATAGAAACTAGCTATACTCACGTGTTATTTTATCGGATGAGATCGACTAGTTTCAAGCCCATACCGTGCTCTTATTCATGAGCTCTTTACGCGGCGTTATCGCGGCGGGAACTGCGTGTAGCAGCGTCACATTCACAAATTTCTTCCGGGCATCCGACAACGAAGACCAGAGCAGCGACGGGGAGTGCATAGAAGACGCGCGACCAGCGCCGCTACCGTCCATCCTCTCGCTCCAACCATTCACGAGTCGCGCCCTGCGAGCTGCTACACTCAGTTCCCGTTGCGATAACGCAGCGTAAAGAGCTCATGAATAAGAGCCCCGTATGGGCTTGAAACTAGTCGGGCTCATCCGAAAAATACCACTCACAATAGTTTAAATTCAGAAATAAAAGTTACAACTTACCTCTCGTTATGTATTGTGGCACTTACTGACCTGTCAATGGCTAGCCTATTCTAAGTTTAATAACTCTATAGGTCATACACTAATGTAAATATATTAAGTGTTGCCAAAGGTGACCAAAGAGATAAACCTCGTTTATAAACGCCTGTTGTTTTAAAACTCATTAATTCTGTTGCCAAAAACCTCAATGGTGCTCAGGTAAACGAAAGACTCCGGAAAAGGCGAAATTCCTTAGTGTGAAAAATTCGCCCCTTTTCACGTACTACGAGTGTATCTCTGTTTTGCATTTATAATTTAAACCTCGTTTGTGAAGTGCAAAATCTGTAAATGTCTATGAAAGTTATCATCCAATTTATTAAAGGCTGCCATAGACCTTAAAGAATTGTCATAAGAATTAACTTTGAATATATAATATATATACAAATATAAAAATGTTTGTGAATACGGCGTTTGCTTTTTCTTAGATAACATATATCGTATTCTTCCTATTAGGCTTCCTATTTAGATATCTACTTCTGAACTGATACTTCGGTTACGGGGCGTGTAGGATTTTTAAACCCATTAGCTCGAAAATCGATTTAATGTTTTTAAGAATCCTACATGTATGGGTTCTAAAAAAGGCCTCCTCGAAAGAGTCGCAAGGTACTACCGCTGGGCTATCACAGCTTCTATACTAAATATTACATAAACTATATACTAATCCGGAATGTATTAAAAAAAAGCTAAGAATATACCCTACACTCTGCATTATATAAATTTTGTATAGCTATAAATTATACCAAAATAATTTAATAATTACTTTTTTCTATGAGTCGTCGAATAGCAAAAAAATAAAAATATTTTAATATCACTCTATGGAACCTACTTTTATTTACACACTAAAAAGCGAAGCAAGATAAAAAAAATCTCATTAGTGCGACACTTTAGAGAGAAAGCTCTGCTGAAATGCCAAACAGACCTTTAAAAAAGTTAAAAATATTACATTTAATACTTTTTACACAAAGTTAATGATTTGTCTGTATTCACTTTCATGTTTGTCGCAAAATTTTATACTTTGAATTTTATTTAATATCTCATTATTTTTCGAGGCTTACATCCTTTAGTTATTACTGGCGGCCTGCCCCTGCTTCGGACGGGTATAAAATATATATCCCATGTCAGTCAGTGTAAAAAAAATGATTAAAATCGATCGAGTAGTTTTGATTCATTCATTACTGCCCGTGGCCCGAACGCGTTAAATTTGTAGAAAAACAATTTCCTTTCCCTATACCAAGAAGATTTCCTGCTATCTTTGGAATATCTAAATTCATATAGTACATTTTTACTTATTTACTTTTACATTTTCCCTATGTATTTTATTTTTACAATTAATTACAGAATGTCTTTAAACAAACTCTTGAAAGAGGGACGTAGCTGCTAAAGTCGAAGTGTTATAGGGCGAAGCGCGGCGTCCTCGCGGCATTTTAAATCTGTAATATCTCCGAAAATGTTCACTTAAATTACATGCTGTAAACGGCCATATTGATTACAGTATTTCTCTTCTCCGTATTGAATGTTATTATACGTACAAACCTTCCTCTGGAATCACTCTATCTATTAAAAAAAACCGCATCAAAATCTGTTGCGTAGTTTTAAAGTTTTATGCGTACATAGGGACTTTGTTTTATAATATGTAGTGATTAACATAGTGTAGCTATTAAGAAAATTTTATAACCAAACTTTTTACCTATATGTAATATAAAAAAAAATTACGCACACCCATTTTTGAATATTTAACATAATTCTTTACAACCAATCGAACTAAAATCGACCGTCCTGTCAAAAACCACAATTTAAAAAAAAATCACACAATTTACATTTTTTTTTTTTTACACACGATCGTCTGTCTCCAAAGTAACTTAATACTTGTGTTGTGGGTGACAGCCAATCGTGAATATATACTTATATAATTTTAAAATACATACTTAAATACAAATAAACACCCAGACTCGATGACCAGCAAATTCATTTATAGAAAATGTTGGCCCTCGGCGGGAATCGAACCCGCGATCCGCGGAGCTGAAGGCAGGGTCACTACCCACTGCGCCAACAGGTCAGTCGTTACATTAATCAAACACTTTCTAAATCTTATACCGTTTGAAATAATTATATTTGCCTTTTACAAAAATCTACAATACAGGTCTTATAAATATAAACTTTCCTTACATAAAGTAGAGTTTCCTAATATATTTTTTTAATGTTTTGTCAATTTACTCTAATATTTTCATGTATGTGATTTAAGGATAAAGAAAAAGTTTCTTATCATTTTTGATTACGACTTCGTCACATTTCTAAAGCTACCCAAACTTTATGCAAGATCAATGATGTGTACAAACCAAACACCGCAGGCTAACGCTTTGACCTTCATTGCTTTGACCGTTTTGATTCTGTTAGAAATATTGATACCTTATAGTTCAAGTCCATTACACCCATTTCTGAATATTTTGTAATTGAATTCACTATTTTTGTATAGTATCACTTTTTCCACCAGTAGTATCAACATACCCACCGTTATACATAATTCTTTTCTAGAAGCACGCACGGTACAGGTGATATCTCCTCTAAAGATGAATCAAAGTCATGAAGTTAGTTCGAGAACGACTGCTGAAAGATGGAAAATTAATTCATCTCCTAAAACTTTAAAAACTGGCTGTAGCTAAACATTTTATTATAGTCAGTGGTATGGTTTAGGTAATCATTATCTCTAGCAAGGATAATATGCAGTTATATGTAATATGATGATAATATAAAATGAGAAACAAATGTCCAGTTCATTTATAAATTGACGGCCAAAGGAAAATGTTATTCATCTATTTTAGAATGACGTGCGATAAGGGGGATCTAAACTCGTAGAGCTATAAATAAAAAACAGACGAAGGGTACCCTTTAACAGCGATAAATGAATGTCGAGATAGTCATTTTCTTTTGACACGTGTTATCATATAACGATAGTGTATAAAATAGGTCTTTCACATAAAACTTCCAAGGAAAATATCTTAACTTAGTGTGGTATTCAATGAGAAGCATCGTTATCTTTTCACAAAACGGGGTTCTCGGATATGATTATATGAATATACTTTTAGTCCTACTTTTCATGTAATATGAGAAAGCTTTGATAAAGAAGTTGAAAACAATGTACAAAATTATATCTACTATTATATTTTAGCAACATCTGTAGCGCAGTGGTGTCTGAGCCACGTTATTACTGAAAGATTTGGTTTTGTTCTGCTATGAGATGCATTTATATAGGTATTAGAAGTTGTCGTCAGTAGTCTCGCCTTGTTAGATACTGCAGCTAGTTATCAGCCAATGTCATACCACTCAACGATTAGGTGTTTATGATAAGACATTGCGTTGATTCTTTCACGGTAAAGTGTAGTGAAATAATTACTCACTTTTTAATCAAGGATTTTATTCAATATGTACGTCTGGTATATGAGATTTAATTTAACCAACTTTCCGATGAAACAAAAGTAATAATAAAATTATTTTGCTATAATCCGCGATGAAGTAAAATAGAAAATATATATAATGCTTAATGCAGAGTGGACAATCGGTTATCATACCTGATACATGCAGGAGTCGTAAAAAAAACACATGCACACACCTCCACCACCGCCACCGTGATACACAAGCACTATATACGTTCACTATCACAAACTCAACAATTGTTGAGTTTGTGATAGTGAACGTATATAGTGCTTGTGTATCACGGTGGCGGTGGTGGAGGTGTGTGCATGTGTTTTTTTTACGACTCCTGCATGTATCAGGTATGATAACCGATTGTCCACTCTGCATTAAGCATTATATATATTTTCTATTTTACTTCATCGCGGATTATAGCAAAATAATTTTATTATTACTTTTGTATTATGGATCTCCGCAAAGTAACGCCTAATTCTATAAATTATTTCCGATGAAAGTTTCAACAGTGTATTCGCTGTGAAATTGTCAAAGATTGACAGTTAGAGAGGCAGCGAAACTTTTGAATTCTAAATATTAGTATGGATAACTGCATAAAAGCTATAACTAATAAATGATTGAAACGTCAAGGGGCTCACACTCAATTGTTGGGATTCTGAAAGCAGTAAGTAGTACCCATTATTTGAGATAGCGTGTAAAGTAAGGAGGCTCATCACCCAGACAATTAATTATAAAGTCCTCAAGGCAATATCACGAAATAGTTGGGTAAGAAGTAGGATATAGAAGCTGAAGAAGAAGTTATTGCAGAAGAGTACGTATAGGCACGTATAGGAAGTATGCTAATAACTCTGAATCTCTAAAAAAGAGAGAGAGAACCTAAGATACTTTTGTCTTAGATCAGTTTTCGACTTTAGATGGGCAGCATTAAAAAAACAAACAGCGTCAAGACATGGATCTGAGGCGGAAAGGAGCGAATATGGTAAGCGGCAAAAGTATGCATGTTTAATTGAGAGTAATATATCCTTGCCATTTGCACTTGAGACCCTAGGGTTTATTTATAATATTTATATATATTTAACATTATATTTAAACTTATTGTTTAAATTGCTTGTTAAAGTGACAAGACGGCTGGCTCCTTTTTCGCACAAAGAATAAAGTTATTGATCAACGTGGAGACGCTTCCAGCATGCTTGTGAGCATCTCATGTGGGCTTGATTTTAATAGTACTGGCGGGTAAGTAATTCAAGATAGATATAACTTGTAAAATTTCCTTAAAATAAATAGTTACAAAAACTTATATATTCAAAGTGTGGTATCCGGCTGAGTAAAATAGACAACCTTCATTTCTCACCGAGGTGTCATATAAGGCGACTAAGGTAAGTTGACTCGCCGTGTGGTATCCGGCTGAGTAGATTAGACCGCCCTCTTTCTTACCGAAGTGTCGCAAAGGGCAACTAAGGTTAGTTGACGTGAGGCAGATGGCCAGTTGTAAAATACCTAGCCAAATCATGTGACAACATGTTTATGACATGTTGTGCCTATACTACTTAGAGCGATAAGAGCATTCGAATGACGAATTATATATTAAAAAGTAAACTACATTTGTTTTGAGATAACGTTATTGTCCTAAAATAAAATGTAAATAAATAAATATATTAGACTAAGCTATATAAGAAATTAAGCTGCTCTGGAAGCTAAGCTATAATCATTAAATTCATCTACGCTTGTAATAGCCGCTATATGAAAACTCCGCGCCCAACCCTCATGGCGCCCGTTTGACTGCGACTCACTTTTATCACCCCTCCACACTATAAATGTTTTCATATTTCTAAACAGTAAGCTTAACATCCTTATAGGGGTATGACCTACTAATATTATTAAGGCGAAATTTTGTATATGTGTTTCATGTTGTTTCAAATTTCCGCTCCTACTTCCGAATTTACATTGGTACGGATAACTAAATCTCGAATAGCACGATGGCTCCAAAAAATAAAAACAGATTTTCATTTTTGACTGTGATTAGATGGGATAATGTCTTATGTAATTTTTTTCTATTATGTAACTATTAACTAATATATTTATCAAAAACCATAATTCACTTTGCATTGTCAGTGAAACCGTGAGCCAGAAATAGTTTATAATACAACAAACGATCTTTTGCACTGTACGTACGTCCAAATATAAAAAAGAATAATTAAAACATCGCAAATGAAAGCCCTGGGCAACAGATCACCTTTTTAGTTTTTCTTTTCATTTGAATTTTTGAAGCAAGTCAATAAACGCATTTAGGCAGTATTCTGAATATAAATAATGCACTATTCTTAATAAGATGTAAAACTAACAACATAATAATCGTTCTTTAACCAAGTATGTCATAGGTATTCATTATTTAACACAACCACTTTACACATTACAGCCATTTTAATAAATTACTCATATACTCGTACATCACATTTCGAATGCAATACATATATTATCGAATTATACTGATTTAATTCCATGTTGAAAATATAAAACGAAATTCCTCACTATTTTAAAATCTTTCAAAAACGTTTGAACAATTAAACACTTAACGAACGATTTACATACGAATTATTCCCTGCAAATTTAACGGTAATTGCAGAGCTTTTTAGCTACCAAAATACCAAAATACTTGGCACTTAGTAGGCGGGCTGTTAGTTGGATGTAATAAATGACGCGATTCTCCAACTCGGCAATTGAAAAAGTTTTAAAATGCACCCTTGCAATCCTTTAACGCTTGCTACCCCCGTATTAATGAGTACATGTAAACCGTAATGCACTAGAAAAAGGAAATGTTATAATTGCTACGTATAATTTGGGTTTGCACTACCATATATTTCAGTTCAAAACTTTTAATGAGGTGTAGTAGTAATGTAGTAAAACGTAGATATCGCTAGAACCAAACATTACATTAAATACTGGATAAGATAATTTTATATGACATGATATGACAACCATGGTTTTTTGATTAGATCATCACGAATATGAGCTGTCAGAAATACTCCTAACTGTAATGAAATTATCAGTATATCGCATGCAGTTAAATAAATTAAGTACCAATAAAAATGTAATATATGAAAAAAGTAGAAAAAAATGAAGAAGAATTTTAAAAAAATGAGAAAGATAGAAACTGTTGAGAATTACTTAATAATAACTTCAAAAATAACAAGCTAATATTTAATAACTAGCACGCGTTAACGTACGCTCCAAAAAGAAAAAAGATTAGAAGACTCTTCCGTTAAAGTTCATTGGTCATACAAAATAGCCAGAAACCGAAAGACACCTAATGTAAATAAATATAGTATAGATATCTCCTATACTATATCGAGGTTACACTAGATCGACTTGTAAAGGTGCTTATTTGGTTAAAGATAGTTTGAGCATCAATTTTGATAACAAAAACATTGTTGAGAACGGGTAAAGTGACAAAGGGAATAAATGTTATCATAATACATAAGCATCGCGACTCAAGTCGTCGAGCAAGAATTTCTGTTACATTATAATTTATGAAATTTCTTGCGAGACAAATTCTGTAACTTGAACAAGGCAATGATAACGTAATGTAGAGTCATTATATTTTTGTGAATTATTTATATGACCTACCTTTTTCGTTGCTTTGTCTAAAACTTCAAGTCGTCGGCGAGTGAATAATTCTTTACTTTGCTGGTGCGGGATAGTGACACTGTGTAAAATAAACTTAGACATATATCTACACCATTTAGCTTGCATAAAAGGCTTGGCCTTTTGCCGTTGCGTAGATAGGTAATAAAAGGCCCTCAAGCAAAAGAAACTAGGCCCCCATCTAATCAGGCATATTAGAGGGGCTTCGCGGAGCTTGGGGGCTCCGGGTACTGCCCCGTCTAGCTCTCAGATAACTACACCACTAATATTATAAATGCGCTAGTGCTATTAAGCCTACTAATATTATAAATGCGAAAGTTTGTGAGTATGGATGTATATTTGTTACTCTTTCAGGGCGAATCCGCTGAACTAATGCGATAAAATTTGGCACATTATTCCTTATACACCGGAATAACATATGGATAGGCTACAGAAATCCTGTTTATTCTACAGGAATAGGATGACATTAAAAAGCGCCAGCTATTATCGACCTATCACACAACAACAGTCCACGAAATCGCGGGTAAACGCTAGTAGATATTATATAGCATCAATACAACAAGTTGGCTTTTCAACGGTAATATATTTATTTTTCTTTTTCTACATTTTACTTTGTGCAATAAATAATTTATATTACTATAAGGGTTCAAATTAAAAATAATAAGTTGCATAGAGCATTAGGAATATATTGTTTAATAAAAGTGCAATAGTACTTGGTAGTTACATTAGCAAAGAACACAAACTTTCATCTTTTACATATTTTCGTTACTGCTGGCACCATTCCAGCCAGACATTATTCACGCCGTACTCAGTCAATAAGCATCAGCACACGTCTTTAGTTACAATTTGGTTAAAATGATATTTGAGTGTTTTTCTCTTGCTATGTAGTCAGAAGTTAATATTTCTAATATTTAGACTGATTGTTATTATATGTTATTCTACTTTGACCTAGAATGTTCCGGATATATAACCAACGTCTCCTCATTACTTTCAGCCATATGTGAGCCGCTGGAAGATTTAATTTTAAGCAACTGTCGTCTTATCACATTATAATAAAGGTGAACCAAATATACGATAATAGAAACTGTAAATCATTATAATTATTGTGGAATTCATTTACTTGTCAACACAGTTACATGTACATATGTGACATGGTGATCACGATGATCACAAAAAAGTTGCATCGCATATACCCCAAAATTGAACAGTTTATAATTATACTATGTAAACATCAGACATCTATCCAATTAACGAATAACTTCAGTTAGAAAATTATGCATTCTCATCTGTTTGTAAGTATGCCAAACCATCATGATTATTATTCTATAGAAAGTTGTTGAAGAAATGTTGAAATTGTTTAAAAGATGGCCCCCGAGTTTCTTTCTGGTTCTTCTCGGTAAGAGCAACATTCCAAACCAGTTGTAGCTTATATTGATGTTGATCCTTGACGATTCAAAAGTGCTTGAAAGAGCTTATTTGAATAAAGATTATTTTAATTTGATTCGAAGTTGGTTACTACTATTACTTAAATGGCTTACGAACATGAACATAAAAAATATTGTGTTATATAATTATAATATCATCAATTATTATTATTATGTAACACATTATTTATCTTATTTCATCCATTTCCGGGTCAGTTCACCGTAGCTTAATGAATTCAATGATGCCATAAGAACTAGGTCATGCTTACATTTATATTGGGGTTATTTTTTATGTTATTTTAGTTTGTTATGATATTTATACATAATATTGATGAAGTTATCTATCAATACGAAAAATGGATTGTGTTTTGTTTAATTTCTCGATTTCCTAGCTACGTTTTATGTAAAAAAAAACTTTTTATCCCTGTTTTTGGGCATTAAAAAATACTAAAATTTATATTGATTTGAATTTTGCCACTACCTGTCAAGTCAGCGTAGCTTATTCAGGGAATGGGCAGTCTCGAGATATGTAAATAAATCGATCCTAGATCGATCCCTAACTACATAATTACTTTTTTATTTTTTATTTTGTAAAAAATTACCGAACAAGGCTTGGTAAATCAGGTACTGAATCATTGTAAAATAAGAAAATTACTTTGTCATATATAGCAAAAACTTTTAATAAAATAGTAAATAAAAATTGAAAAAATAAAACATAAACATAAAAAATAAAGCATAAAACTTACTAATAGTAATTAATAATTAATAATTATTCTTATCTCAGACAGATGCATGTGGTTCTACCATCAGCAGTAGGTAATCACAATCAGCAATTAGAATTTCGCGGGATTGTTGACATAGTGTGTCATGAATAGATACATTAAATTTTAGGAAAATGAACTAGCAAAATGTTTACACTTTCGGCTAATCAGAACGTTTGCATTTTAGTTTTAATAATAATGTCAATTTTACAGTGCTAGCTTTTAACCGCAACTTTGTGATGATGGTCTTTCTCGCTTACTCGCCGGGTGGGGTAAACGGGGTGCGGGCCTCGAGGTATTCCTCACTACCCGGGCATCTCCTCGCGGGCACTTAAGCCCTGTACGTGTTTCGGCCGTAGGCCGAGGTCACCTAGGTGACCTAAAGGTGTCGGTATTTGGGCCGTAAGCCCAGGTCACCTAGGTGACCTAATGGATGTCTTGTTCGGTGGGGAGGTCTGGGAATGGTAGCTCCCAGACCTCAAAGTCGTCTTCGAGTATGTCTTGGTCTGGTGGTGTCTTGGTCAGTGGTTTTGTCATATCCGGTGTTTCCGCCCTATCGCCCATCGCGTCGTCCTCGTCGTCGCCGTCGTCATCCGCATCGGGACGCGGAGACGGTGATCGCAGGAGCTCGCGAAGCAGGGAACGTCCACCGGGTGGTCGCGCATGGAGTGGCGCGATGCCATGGAGGTGTACGTACGCGCTGTTGTCCGCGCGCGCGAACAGTCGGCGCGCAACGCGACGAACGAACTCCTCCACGGTCACGCGTTTGGGTATCCCGATGCACGACGTTGTTCCGCACATACTTCGGGGCTCCTACGATCAGTCGCAGGCAGCGGTTTTGCTGGACTTGCAGTCTTCGCCTCTGGTACGCAACTTTATTCGCGTGAACGGTTATAGCATGTAAGTTGATAATAGATGGCGCTTTTGAGTGCCACCCTATTCCTGTACAATAAAGAGGATTTCTATAGCCTATATGTCATTCCGGTGTCTGTGCCAAATTTCATCGATATAAGTTCAGCGGATTCACCATGAAAGAGTAAGAATCATAAATACATACAAACTTTCGCATAGCGTATAGCCTCTAAAGTAGTCCGTCATGCCCTATGTTTCCTTTTGCAAACGATAGGATGTGGTATCCGGCTGAATAGAATACACCACCCTCTTTCTTACGAGGTGTCGTAAATCACGACTAAGGTAAAGAGACATCAGGTAGGCAGCCGGTCGTGAAATTCCTTGCCAAATCATGTGACAACATGTTTATAACATATTGTGCCGACGGCCGACCCTACTTAGAGTGGGATAAAACCGGAGAATGATGAATGATTATGATCAAAACAGTTGGTTAAAGAATTGAAGGGCTGTACACATAATATAAGTCAAATGAAAAATATATAATTGAAACAATAATTCAGTTAAATTTATATAAACTTTATCTTTTTCTCTATATTACCCGTATTTTTTTTCTTCTTCAATTCTTCTCCTTTTCCTTCTGTTACTTAAAGGTTGACTGGAAGAGATCCGTTTTGGGATAAGTCCGCCTGTATACATGTGCTTTTTGTGCTTTTTCTTTATCTTTTCTAACTATATGTATAAAAAGAAATAAAATACAAAACAATCGTCGCAGTAGTATATCCTTCATTACAAAATTGTTTAGAAGTTCATTCCTGGCTAAGTCATCATAGATTAAAATATGCTATGTACGGCCAACACGCCAAATTTAGAAATGCGAGACACAATCTTTACCGCTCTCGATTTCAAATTTACGCCACTTTATTATTCAACAGTACGGCAATCAAAATTTATCGCTAGAGCAACGTCGTGCCAAGCTATGAACATACCACAAGTAATTCATAGTTTATTACTAAACTAACCAACTATATTATTAGGCTATAAAAATACATCAATTATTATCAGAAGTTGTTTTATTACATAAATACACTTAAATTCAAAACCTAGTTCTTTTCAATCGTCAACTTTAATAACTAGTGCGGGTAAATAAGCTTTACTTAAAACTTCTCTCGGAAATGCTCATGTAGTCTCAAGTAACTGTGCTCCAACTATATGTAGTAGGTATCTCTCTTTTTCAATTGATTTTTTTTTAATTCCGTGAATTTCCTCATAACAGCATCCCGTAAGACATAGTGTTATAGTGGATATAAGCAAAATAAATAAGTTTTCGTGTTTCATCTATAAAGTTAAAATGTCTTTCTCTATCACAGGCTCCTTAAGTTTTTCCTTGCGGGAATTGTTGTGAACAATATATTTAATATTGTGATTTTGAATCCAACAAAAAATGTATTCTGTGGTTCTTAATACTATTTATAGAACAGTAATTTTTCATTAATGTACTGCAAATAGTACTGTAATTAACCAATTGCTGTATAGTTTGTGGTAAAGCTAATTTGTATCTCATGTATATACTTTGATCTAGGTTTTGGAACTTATACCCACCATACTGCTCCGACGCGAATTATTAAATAACACCTATATTGCTAACCCAAATGCTGAACTGTGAAACTTTAATTAGAATCAAGAGCCAATCAATCATAGGCTTTTGGGATAACATTTTAAATATTAAAATTTATTACAATTTACAAATTGGAAATATTTCAATTAATTCGGTCTGTTTTCAATTTAAAACAGCTCAATTTTAATCCCTAAAATACAGTGTATTTCTGTACTGTTTCTCGCTATCTAAGAATTAAGCAGTTTTAATATTTATAGCTTTCTGAGTTCGAGGCTCCAACGAACAGTCCGGTAAAAAGTAAAAATGGAAATAGAAGATCTATCTTGGTAATTATGAAAGGAAGTTTTATTTGTAGATACAGAAAATGCATTTTTTATAAATTATGTTGCATTAACGTGGTATTTACTAATTTTGAAACGTTACGAAATTTCTGCATAATCAAAATATTTGTAAAGGAAATACTATTTAGTTCATAATTAATTTAAAAAAGCAATTTTTATAACAATCTGTTGCTGAAAAACTTCCTGCGATGAAGTTTTGTCATCTAAAGGAAAAAATTAAAAAAAGTATGTAGTCTAATAAAAAGACCTTACGCTATTTTTGAAATATTGGCTTCGTCCCAACAAATCAGAAATCAAATCCTTCTTTATCAACATATTTCAGAAGGCTTAGGAAGTGAAACAGTGCATAGGAGTTTGAAATGTATTATATTTTAATTAATTTGATGAGATATTCAATGTATTAATTACACCAAATAATTCAAAAACATTTGTTACGACGTATGATCCAAATCATTTATAAATAATTGAAATATAATTTTTATGATATAAGTTTCCTAAAAAAATAAACTACTGGAAAAATTGTTTATTTGTGGTGTTGAAGAAGGGATTTACAAGAATAAAAAAGCGAAGAAGGTCAGTGCGACGTCTACAAAGATAGGTAAAACTGTAAAACTGTTGCAGCTTTTCTTTATTACTATTAACTTCTAAATCACTATTACTGAAATATTTTACTTAAATTAAATTATTTAAATTCTGTACGGAACTTGGATTCGGGACGGCCCAGTAGATGTAATAAATTCAAGAAGGTATAGAATCTTGGTAACCTTAGTATAGGTATTACATGAATAATTAAACGAAATTTAGTAGCGATAATGCAAAAAATTAGCCATTCTTATCAAAATTCGAAAGTTAGAAATTTTCATCGTCGTCAGTAACAAAAATCCCTTAAATATGAGACCAAACTATATTTATATTCTTTATTAATGTTCGAATAACAACAGATTACAGTATTTTACGATTTGTAATGTCAAAGTTGCGAGAATCAGCTAGTAAACTGGATGAACATAATGCTCGTTGGCATTTTACGACAATGCCTATGAATATTCATTTCTATAGAGCTTAAATCATTTTGAATTTCAGATTATTTCACAGAGCAATGTATGGTTCATTGGACAGATATTCTCGATTCATGTAACTTAATCAATTAATTTATATTTACAAACTGCATTACACATATAATATAGATAATTATGTAGATTTAATAGAGTAAATCTCACTACTTAGCTAACCATATTAACAAGAAACAAATTTTCATGACTGCTATTTAAAACACCATTTATCTGTATATGTTATTGAATCATGAAAACTAAGACAAAATGCTACGAATTTCTAAAAAGAAAAAATGCTAACAGATTATAAAAAAATTTTAATTCATGCGAACTAAGACAAAATGCTACAAATTTCTAAAGAGAAAAATTACTAACAGATTACAAAAGCATACCAAAATAAGGATGTAAAATTTCAGAAGTCGATGATCTATGAGGGCGAGTGTAACTTACCGACTATGTAATTGCAAAGTACATATAATTTAAGATTATCTAATACCTTATCAGTTAGCGCAAAATCAAAAATATTAGAAGGTGAAGTCGAAAGCAGACTCAGCCACATCAACCCGTGACCGGGTCTGCCATATATATAAATCTGTTTGCTTGGTAATGTAGACCACATTCAGCTTATATAGATATTAAAGTTTTAATTTATTACATTGCGTTATAGTACCAGAATTATGATCTATAATATTTAATATATATTTAATATTATAGATCATAATTCTGCTTATATTATATTTAATACAAGCGGTTCATTCAAAAGACGCCAATCGCCTTTCCGACGAAATTATAAAGTCGTTGAACAAGTAAAATGATCTAATATAGCCACAGAGATTTCATATTTGTAGTAGGAGAGCCATAAGCAGTCCTGAAAGTGAGAGTGTCACAAGAAATAAGAGGGACGATGAAAGATTTATACTTCATCTTTGTCTAATCACACATAAAAAAAGAGAGACCGAATGTGCTTTCTCTATATTGTAATATGGTACATTTCCCTACTCTAAGTATAATAACTCAATGAATAGGTATAACACGGCGGGAGTAGCTGTTTATGTCATGAGCCAAATGACATATCGAGGACAAATAAACAAAAGATTGAAATCTAATATATAAACCATTACTCATCTCTATGTCTAGCTTCATGCAAATCCGATCCAGACGTGTTTGACGCTGTAACAAACATACAATTTTCACATGGATAAAAACTAGATGGATATTATTTATAGGATAAAGGGCTCAATGCTCAATGCTATTTATATTGACCTTTATAATGTTACTATAAAAGGTAATATTGATCACCCATGGATGAGCCATAAAAAATTTGATTGTTAAATTTAATAACCAATATATTGGACTTTTTGGGTTGAATTTTTATTATTATGTTACCGTTCACTTACAAGTAAAATAATTGCATCACAACTTGCTAGACACTGTTCAACGCAAAACCTAATACTCTGTTGGCTATTCGGATTGTGTTTTGATTGCTTCCAAAATAATTTAATGAATAAAAGAATATAATATTTAAACATCTTATTTAGCCACCCCAACCAATTTATTCGCTAAATAGTCAAAATCAAAAGTATAATCATACGAAACAAAGTACATATAATAAATCTAGGTTCCCCTTTATATCTGTGACTTTTCCAAACTTACTTCCTACTTACGTAGGGTTTTCTTTCATAACACTAGTCATAAAATAGCGAGGTAAAGGGTTTTTGAAAAGGCAAGAAAGCAAAGAAGAATTTTAAATATTCACCATAAAAAAACGGAATAAGAAAACGATAAAAAACAGATCTTAACTAATACCCAACAAAATTTATTAGGTCATTAGCCATGCATATTTATGAATGTCGACCCCAAAATATTATTTTAGACCATAATATAGTTTTATTTTTCTTCATTTACATAACGATCGTAAACGGCATTTACTCGAATGAATTGAGATATGTTGAGCTACTGTTCCCAACATTAAGCAAAGTGATCTTAGAAAGAGTTCTAAATTAGTAGCTAATTATTAGATTAATATAACCTACTAATTATGCCATATATGAAATCAATATGAATTATGAATATACATCTCTATTTGTATCAGTATATGTATATTTTATGTCATATGTTTATTCTGTTAAATATTAAAGTTTTAGAAGTAATGTATAAAATGCGACGAAATAAGAAAATAAAGGAAGAGCTTAAATGTTAAAAGTATTTGACATTGCGAGATTTATGTTTATCCGACGTCAGCAATCTCATAAGCAAATAATGGAATGAGAAAAATCTGTAATGAATTGTTGTCTTATTTCAACAATGTTTTACTTAATATTAAAACATAACTTGCGCTAATTTATTCAAAACCAGTAATTTGGCTGTAATATCGTAGAAGTTTTAGTGTTTAGTAAAAAAATGGCCTATTACTATGCCACTGCATCCTCATTCCGTTTTTGGAAAGAAGAGTTAGAGGTCCTAGCTCTAACTCTTCTTTCGTTTCTTCTCTTACTCTTCTTCGTTTTTGGAAAGAAGGATTGGAGCTAAGACCTACAACGCTGTTCCAATGCGAATGGATAGGTTAAACATATCCCCAGAATTCTCTAGAGATATGCAGATTTCTTTACGATATTTTCCTTCACTGAGAAGCTGGTGATAATTTCCAAATATCAATCAGACGCATAAATTTTAAAAGAAAAACTCATTGGTGCCTACCCGAAGTTATAACTCGTTAAAAAGAATTGCCTGGTTCCACCGCTGGGCTATCACAGCTTCGTAATTCAGGGTATTTTAGTTACTGTGTATGAAACATTAACGTCGTGACTGGTTAGAGGTTTAATAATCATACGCTGAACTGTAATATCATTAATTTCCTTTCGTAAATCTCAGATGCCATTCTTGACGTCTCTTGCCCATTACCTAATCCGCTGTAAAAGCCAGAAATAACAAAGCTGCTGACGAAAAGTTTTGATGATAAAATCTGATCTGGGCTTTTTTCTTGTTAAAATAGAAAAAATAACCGTTTTATCCAGCCACTAAAAATAAAATTAATAATTTAACAGTAGCTTAATTTATTGGTTCAGTATAATAATCTTCAATTGTACCAAATTGTATCATCAATATGGTCCAGCAATTAACCGTGAACCAATAATTGACGGACAGTCACTACATATTATATCGTACTTAGTACGGTTATCAAGTACTACGTACAAGTATTAATAAGAATCAAGAAAATTATTTTGCCACTGAAATTTTTGTCTATTACAAAAACTACTTATACTAACTACCTTATAGTAATTTTTGTAACACATTTAAGTTAAAAAGAATGCATTTTCTAGAACACTTTAATTGCCAGAAATAAAAATGACATCTAAAAATACTAATTTTCAGTCATTTAGAATATATTAAATGTATGTTCAAGTAAATAAAAGCCTTAAAAACACCTGCTCATTTTATTAAAATTTTGATAGTATCTATAGATATGTAGGTTTTACTCCAAAGTATACTTTAAAAATCCTTAATGTTATATTATAATTGTAGAGATGATATTTAAATTTTGCACTCAAGTACCTGAAAGATAAAACACTTAATATGAAAGCGACCCTTTCTAAATTTAGGCACAGGATACGAGTGTATACATATTTAAGTAGATGAAAGATTACAAACCGTCACATGTCAGATGAAAGTGCGGACTGCGGACTAGATTCATTGCGTAAATGTGTTTTCACGCATGTATAATTTTGCATATATATAAATATTTAAGTATATTCTGCAAAAATAAATAATGAATCAAACCCAACGCTAAAAATTAAAGGTGACTTAGTATCAATTCTATACCTAATTGTCTATACCTAGTCAAGATTTGCACGTGCTAACGTTGCGAAATGTGTTGTGAGTCATCGGATACTTGTTTATTATTTTAGTACAGTAGTGTACGATTTCTACCAAACGATGTATTTTATTCGCAATTCTATTGAATAATAAATATAATCAAACGGCCCTTCTCGGGTAAGGTGCTGTTGTAGCATTCACATTATCCTTGTTCAGGTTTGAAGTGAGAACAGTGAGAAGTGATTACAGATATTAATTAATAGAATTAGGCGTTACTTTGCGGAGATCCAAAGTAATGATAAAATAATTTTGCTATTATTCGCGATAAAGGAAAAAGAAAATAAAATAGAAAGAATTATCCTTTTTCATAGCCGATAAATGTAGGATTTGTAAAAACACATGCTCAAAAATCGTTACGCCCCGAAACCGAAGTATCATCAGGAGATCGTGGAGAAAAGGAGTCGTGGAGTTTACTTTATCGCCGATAAAAAGCTGTGATAGTCCAGCGGTGACACCGTGCGACTTTTTCGAGGGGTCATGGGTTCCAACCCCCGGCTGGCACCAATGAGTTTCTTTTTAAACTTATGCGTTTAATTGTTAATTGCAATTTATCACACGCTTTTCGGTGAAGGAAACATCGTGAGGAAAACTGTATTTCTCTAGAGAATTTGAAGGGCATGTGTGTCTCAGCTCCAATCCTTCTTTCCAAAAACGAAAAAAGGAAGCCTATGCCCAGCAGTGGGATAGTAACAAGCCGTTACGTAAATAGCAAAATAATTTTATTATTACTTTGATATTACAGATATTGTATAATTGTCATTAATGAAAGATGGCTCATGGGCCGTCTTTATCAATCCAAAAGGCCACCGCATTTGTTGTTTTTTCAAATTACCTATATGCTCTAAAAATAAATATTCTATAAATTCGTTAATTATTTTGACAAATAATTTAGTTGAAAAGTAAGTAAGTATGCATTTCTCTATAATATATAATACTATTTTATTCTAAAATACATACAAGCACACATTTACGCCGTGTGGTATCCGGCTGAATAGAATAGTACCACCCTCATTTCTTGCCTAGGTGTCGTAAAATGCAACTAAGCTAAGACGACCCGCCGTATGGTATCCGGCTGAGTAGAATAGACCAACCTCATTTCTTACCGAGGTGTCGTAAAAGGCGACTAAGGTAAGTTGACCCACCGTGTGGTATCCGGTTTAGTAGAATAGACCACACTCTTTCTTACCGAGGTGTCGTAGTACGACTAAGGTAAGTTGACATCAGGCAGGCGGCCGGTCGTAAAAACGCAGCCAAATCATGTAACAACATGTTGTGCCGACCCCACTTAGAGTGGGATAATGGCAGGAGGATGATGATGATGACATACAAGTACATATTTACTGTGTGATATATTACGAATAAAATTAGTTACCACCAGGCTTTTTACTCCGTCTAGTCTTTAAGCATCAAACCTAAGTTCTCAAGTAGGTACTCTCTCAAGTGGATATAGCTCGGGTCTCTTTTCTCACGAAAACGATTCGTTCCATATATTTATACAGTGGAAAACCTGTATGCGAGGTTTTTGAAGGCAATCAAGAATATTTATAACTAGTAATATCCCGCGGTTTCACCCGCTTACATAGCGATCTCATGGCAGTGGAAAGTCTACCAAGTGGAAATATTTATTAATGTTTTACACCTTATTACATTTTTATCACTCGGATCCCTATTTTGTTAAATATAATATAGCCTATGTTGCTTAGTAAAGCTGCAGCTTTCCAATGATGAAAGAATTTTTGATATCGATCCAGTAGTTTTTGTGTGAAAACATTACAAACATACATACAAATTTTTCCTCTTTATAATAATAGTATAGATAATAGACTACCCTCATTCCTTACCGAGCAATCCAAAAAGCGACAAAAGTAAGTTGACCCGCCGAGTGATATTAGGCTGCGTATATTAGAACACCCTCATTTCTTACCGAGCAGTCCTAAAATGCGACTAAAGAATAGACCACCCTAATTTCTTACCTTTAGCTGTCGTAAAAGACGACTAAGGTAAGATTACGTCGGGCAGGTGGCCGTTCGTAAGAAACCAAGCCAAATCATGTGACAACATGTTGTGCTAACTCAACTTAGAGTGGGATAAGGATAGGATAATTATGTTGTTGTAAATACCGAAGATTAATAACATTGTTATGTTTCTACTGAAACATTAAGAAACAAATTCAACAACTTTGCAGAAATATCAAATATTGTTACAACTTTTGGAACTTTTGCACTGGCCACAGATGAAATATATATTCTTTTCGTACTACTAACATAATACAATACTTGATCACAGGAATGCAGACTGCAGATACAACTTATAACAAGCTATGAGAAGCGAGAATCATATACCTAATACTCGTAACTACCCATGTTTTGTTATATACGATCGATACGCGGAGAGAAATATTTCCAAAGTTAACAATAAAAAACAATCAGGAGTGCCAGAACATTTTTTTCATTCGTAAAATATATTTCTATTATTATTTCATAGTGCTAAAGTAGTAATTATAAATATTAAATATGTATTTAAACTTCACAACGGAATGGAACCCGCGACTCCAAGTATAATATTACTTAATTAATTATTTGATATTATAAATGTTATTTATCCCTTAGAGCGATGTTCTCAGACGCTTAAATCAGCATTTGTGAGATTGTTTATACACCTAATGAATTAGACCGCCGCTTCCTTCATTACACGGATGCCATTGTAACCATAGAATTATTATACTAGAGTAGGGGAGTATAGGCAGGCCTGTAAGCAATAGTGTCGCAACTAATAATGAGAGGAAAAATGAAAGTCATATACTTATTTTATCTGTTCATACGTAAAAAAAACAAACATTTAAATTTAATTTAATTATACTTAATATTTACTTCTTTTTTTAATTATAGACTGGTTAGCTGGAATTGGGATTCTGGAATAAGCCCGCCATTGCAGATTAAGTTGTTTTTTTACCATTTTTATATTAATTAATGCAATAAAGAGATTACAAACAAACAATAAAAAAGAGAGAGCATTAATAATAGTGTCATTTCACATTTGGTTCCTCTTTATTGTCGATAAGCACATTTTAGACTGCCTCCCCAACTCTAGTATAATAAGTCTATGATTTTAACACATTTAACCTAAACAACTAATCCTGCCCTTATCCCACTCTAAGTGGGGTTGGCACAAAATGTTATAAACATGCTGTCACATGATTTGGCTGCGTTTTTACAACCGGCCGCCTGCCTGACGTCAACTTACCTGTCGTATTTTACGACACCTCGATAAGAAAGATGGTGATCTATACTACTAAACTGGATACAACACGGTGGGTCAACTTACATTAGTCGCCTTTTAAGACACCTCGGTAAGAAATGAGGTTGGTCTATTCTATTTATATACCACACGGCGCAGTGCATAGACTATTTATCAAATTAATATTTTTTCTTACTCTTTTATTATCTATACATATAATTAATCAATATATTTCATTTGATTATCTGTAATGTATCGATGGAACAAAAATGAGGTCGACATATTCGTTGAATGAAAGCAATGCGATAAGTAATTGCAAATCGACCAAACGGATCTATGTGGTGTTTGCGTATTGACATATTTAAAGAGTTGAAGAGTAGCATAGATTACTTTTTACAGCGGGCGAAAGCTAGTATATAATGCAAATCTTTTCTAAAAATAAACACAGAATATTATAGTACTAATTAAGCTAAAAAAATTATGCTGTTACCTCTATATTGAAGTTGTGTCGATGTCGACGTCCATAAAGTTTACGACTGAACATAAACGTACATTTTATATTTCACTTATGTGTTGGGCTCTAGCCTGTCGCATCTCTATGGTGCGACGTAGAAGTGATAAAAAGAAGCTACATTTTTTCCTGTTTTTCTTTTAGGAATAGTCAAAACACAATATAGGATATAATTGACCCTTCTTTTTTTTTAATACAGGAAAAAACCCCTCACGCCGTGTGGTATCCGGCTGAATAGAATAGTACCACCCTCATTTCTTACCGAGGTGTCGTAAAAGGCGACTAAGGTAAGTCGACCCGCCGTGTGGTATCCGGCTGAGTAGAATAGACCACCCTCATTTCTTACCGAGGTGTCGTAAAAGGCGACTAAGGTAAGTTGACCCACCGTGTGGTATCCGGTTGAGTAAAATAGACCACCCTCTTTCTTACCGAGGAGTCGTAAAATACGACTAAGGTATGTTGACGTCAGGCAGGCGGCCGGTCGTAAAATACGTAGCCAAATCATATGACAACATGTTTGTAACATGTTGTGCCGACCCCACTTAGAGTGGGATAAGGGCAGGAGGATGATGACAGGAAAAAACCCCTCATGGGTACCGCCGCCCGACAGGGACAGGCGGCGGTTATGTCGGACTCGCACCGACTTAAATGACCTGTGTCTGTGTGTGTGTGTGTGTGTGTGTGTGCATGCGTGCGTGCGTGCGTGCATGCGTGCGTGCGTGCGTGCGTGCGTGCGAGCGTGCGTGCGTGCGTGTGTGTGTGTGTGTGCTCCATCACGATGGCAAGGACAGGGTATCATTGCACATATTGCCCCCATCCCCGCCGACAGCTCTGATCCCAGAGAACAAATACCTTCTCCGGGTAGAGGACCCTCGAAAGAGAAGCCCCCTAACGCTAACGGTGCATCTGGTACTCCTGACCGCCTCGAGGACCTGGAAGCCAGACGTCCGATATATATAGAATTGACCCTAAACTGACAGGTAATAACCTTTTTAAAACTTTGGAACCCGACTGTCTATCCATCTATAGATCTTCATAGTATGCACTCAAGTATGAGGTAAGCAAGATACGGAAAGAGGAGAGCTGCTTCCCCCTTCTAGAAGAGCGGTCGGTCACTGGTAAACTGACAAATCCTTAGCAAAGTGACACTTTATAACGCCTGCATAAGACCTATAATTTACCTCACCTCCACTAGTAATGTTAATCTATAATATGTTAAGAAAAATATCCCTCCCTACTTTATATAGAATCCTAGCTACGCTCTTGTACTATGGTCATAACACCTTCACGTTCGTGTCTCTTGAGGTTATACAAGTGACTATATAGTTTCTTCGGATTTCCTCGTTTCTGATTCAAACAAAAAACTTTCCAAACATAGCACATTCCTTTGAAACACAATAAATAAATAAGCAGGCAACACGAGATAACTCAATCAAAGCTATAATGTGAGACCCATAGTAAAAGACTAGATTACGAATCTCAATGTCATCACTAAATTCTCTATAGAATATATTGCCTTCCTAAATAAAACTTTAAAGAACCTAAAATATATTCACAATGCAATAGGTCGTAAAGTAAGTAGCATATAAGCGTACATTGAAAATTTCTGCCTGATTCTGTGCAATTAACCATAGTTTTAAACTTCATCTCAGTATTCCAATATCGTGGTACCGAATGAAATGTTCAGTTAGCTGCTATCTCTACAAAGTTTAACACTTTCGTTGTAAAGGTAAAACTTTAAAGCTAAAAATTATGTTATGTTTATAACTTTCATCACGGTTATAATACTTAATTATTAACCAAATTTATTAAAACCAAATACCAAGAAACCTTTGCTTTGCTTATCGCTTGTGGAGTTAATTTGCTACGAGGAGCTAATTTATCTCTCCGAAGCTGCTAACGGCTGCATTACAAGGACGTCTTTAAGTCTTTAGAATGGAATTGATATGCCATCAAAAGCGAATCCCTTACCTTAGATTCAACTAATTTACTGTTAGTGTTAACTTAGATCGACTTTTTTGAGGTCATCTGAATTCCTAAGCATTTTATCTAGTAACGCTATGTGTATTAAGATGTTTGACCTTGCTAAAAATATCCAAAGACAGGCTAATCTTTTATTCTGAATCAAAATGGCGGCGCTACTTCCCTTACCGGCAAATATTTTGTTCTGGTAGAACTAGCGCGGAACTAAGTAAATTTAGACTATCTATTGCGAACACTACGAAGTACCGGCTATTAACATAACAAACTCATGAAAAAGTTAAGTATAAAAAAAATGTTGGTTTTATATCATATTTTGTCCATTTATTTAAATAAATAAATATATGGGACACTTACACACGGTCGTCCGCCCTCAAAGTAAGTAACTTAATACTTGTGTTATAGTAGACAGACAACTGGTGAATTATACTTATATATTTTTAAATACATATTTAAATACAAATACACACCCAGGCTAAAAGACCAACAAATTCATTTATAGAAAATGTTGGCACTCGGCGGGAATTGAACCCGTGACCTCCGGAGCTGAAGGCAGGGTCACTACCCACTGCGCCAATGGGCCAGTCAACTAAGCGTTATTTTTAATGTACATACATATATAGCACTCTATTGCACTGGCTTTACAGTCCAGCTTTCCCAGGTTTGTATCTTGGTTATAGTTGGATTTACATTTTCCCTTCGCACGACATTTGCGAAAAATCCCAAAACAAATATAAACAAAAGGAAACAATCCTAGAATGCAAACATGAAGTCAGTAACATTTTACCCTTAAGCAATGTGCAACATTAGTACTGGCCCGGCAATATTAATATTGTATACACTGCGGGCTTAACATGTGTACGAAGTAGATACATGTATCGTACTGCTGGCAAGAGTGTTGCATGCATAATAGCTGAGGTACATGTACGTGCGTCTCAATGAGGGTCTAGTAAATCACTCACAGTACTTGCCATCTATTGTTTTATAAAGCGGCGTAAACCCGTTTCGCATTGTAGTTCTGCACATGAAATTGAAATACAGCGCCGGCAAAAGCCTTTATGTACCTATATTTGTAATTGTAACGAAGGGAATTTATTCTCTCTATTAATCTTATCTATTCGTTAAATGTTAGTTCGCTGGAGTTACCTAATCCGATTATTTTCTTAAATTCGAATTTGAGAAAATACTAATGAAAAAAGAGAGATAGTTTTAGACTTGTTAGGTATATTACAATATATGTATATATGTATATATATATATGTATATATATATATATGTATATATATATATATATATATGTATATATATATATATATATATATGTATATTTGTATATATGTATATATGTATGTGTGTGTGTGTCATGTTAAAATTAATTTCTATTTTCTTTACTTTCCAAAAATTTCCATTTAATAATTGAAGCGATGCACAATTGTTTCGCGTGAAAATCACTTGAAAAGAATTATAATTTACAAAGGTCATTTATTGGTTGAAGACCGACGTCAAGTCAAAAACTGATTTAGGATTACGCGCGAAAAAATGATGTTTTTCTAGACAGAAAATATCAAACTCCTTACTGCTTGAACTTAGATCACATGTAAAACAAAGAACAGTTAATGCATTATGTGGTTGATCTCCTATTATACTTACTGTTGTACTGAAATCTAGTTGGATACCTAACTACTAAATACGACTTGTCTATTTCAATAAAACCTCTTATTTAAATGCTTAAAACTACGTATCAAATTTAGATAACAGAGATATTTCTTAATCTATATGGCCTCATCAGTTTTTTGTGAGCACGATATATTCCGCCAATATCGCGTAAAATGGACAAAAAACGATGGAGATTTATGTAAAACTTACAGTCAAAAACGATATTAAAATTACTTAGTATATAAGAAAACATTTTCTATCGTTTATAAAAACTATATTTTTTAAAGAATACAAAAATACCTTACAACGTAAGCAGTTCGAAGAAGATAAGTAAAATTTCCAACATTCCAAAAATATCAATCTAATCTCATTAAGGGTAATATGGAATGCCTTTAAGTCAGCGAAATATAAACGGAAACTTAGTGAATATATTTCTATGTACATGTATGTATGCGCAAACATAAAAGTTCATGCGATAAAACTCATCTTTGGACTGAAATTCGTAGGTCTTGTGATGCCTATTGACTACGGTCGGCGTAAGTAACGTCTTGTTGGCGAAATGCCAAGATTCACAAAAAGGACGCTAAAACGCTGACGCTCCACATTTTGCGGCTAGCCCTCCAAATTCGTCTGATACCAGGAATGTTTTTTCATTACTTATTTCAATATTTATTTTATTGTATTCGGGACACGCGTCGATTTTCATTTTTTTGCGAAATCTGTAAAGCTAGTTTGTTTATATCCTTTTATCGGTCAAAAAATTCGCATATAATCGTGGGTATGGAAATATTGAGACTATTTCCAAACCCACATTCCAGTCGAAATTTAACATACTTTCTTTCTTAACAAGTTTTCAATGTAATATTGTTAATATAAGTTCAAACGCCATGTGATATCCGGCTGACTAGAATAGACCACCTTCATTTCTTTTCGAGGTGTCGTATAGGCGACTAATATAAATTGAACCGCCGTGTGGTATCCGTCTGAGTAGAAAAGATCACCCTCATTTCTTATCGATTTGTCGTAGAAGGCGACTAAGGTAAGTTGACACGCCGTGTGGTAACCGGCAGAGTTGAAAAGATCACCCTCATTCTTACCGAGGTATCGCAAAAGGCGACTAAGGTAAGTTGACGTTAGTCAGGCAGCCGATCGTAAAATAAAAGCCAAATCACTTCACAGCATGGTTAAAACAAGGAGAATGATGATTGTTAATAAACGTTTAAATAATAAACCTTGGTGGAAGAAGTTATAAATTAAAAGCACTTGGGTGACCGAGTTTCAGGCAGTAATTTTCAAAGAGATATAAAAAAATGTAAATAAAAATAATAAAAAAAGAAATGAAGCGCCGGTGACTTGTGGGGCTCGAAATCGGATTCTAGAATTTTTTTTGGTCCGCCCGTTACCATCGGCTATCGTATCATTACGTTTAACTGCCAAAAATATTTGGTTTCTATTCAATTTTTTTAGCATTTTTCGCGCCTAGACCTGGGATCTCCCCCAAAACACCTTATATGCTGAATTTCAAGAATATCGTTGGAGCCGTTTCCGAGAATCAGAATATATATATACACAAGATTAACTCGTTTAAATATTAAAATATCTGGGTGACCGAGCTTCGCTCGGTAATTTTTTACAAAAAAAAAAGAAAAAACAATTATTTAGTTGGGGATCGATCCTTGGCATTCACATTTCTCGAGTCTGCCCATCACCCTTATAAGCTAAGTCGACTTGACAACTAATGGCGAAAATTCAATTCAATATAAATGTTAGTATTTTAAATGCCAAAAAACAGGGATAAAACAATATTTTTTTTACATTTAACCTAGCTAGACCAATTTTTCTCCCCCAAAACCTACTTACTACATGCTGAATTTCAGGAAAATCGTTGGAGTCGTTTCCGAGATTCAGAAAATATATATATACACAAGATTAACTCATTTAAATATAAAGATATACTTAGCTTTTATGAGCCTGTTCAATGAAAATTATTTACGATGAACATATCAATAACTTATGCTTAACTTAAATCCTACAAGAAGTCTTCTATTTCTATCTGAATTAGCTACATGAAGAAAATGCAAAAATGTTAAGTCTGGTAAAGATATCTTCAGTCACGTAGTTGGTAACTAATACGTCCTTTACGCCTGAACTTAACTTCTAACTAGAAAATACGCGGACACGTAGCCAATTCATTGCTTTCTATTTATAAGTCCAATACATTTATTTTTATATTGGCGATTGGCGATTTTTATTTTAGCTTGATTACTTAAAAGAAATAGATATTTTAATCAACTATTAGAACTATATTAATCAACTATTATAGCAACTAGGAATTAGGAGGAATTAGAGCAACCCCAAATATACAAACTCAATTGTAACTCAAAGTTTAGTTGAATAAAGAATATTTGAAATTGCAAAGTGACTAAAAAAAACTCTGGACAAATTAAATTAAAATAGATTATGGTCAAGACAAATAACACTTTTTTATGTTTTATGGATTTTAAATGTAAATAATCCTTATTGTTTATAATCATTAGGCTATATCCCTAGCCTATTATATCCGTAAATATCGTCATCAAAACTTTTTTTTGCAGCAGAGCAATGTTAACCCTTTTTGCAAAACTGATAAAATCGTCCTATAGTATATACTTCCCTTTTGCTGACTATCCGTATGTGCTCGTACAAAATCATTAAAGTTGGAATATAACACGTTCTTTAACACATATTATAAAGCTTACCCATGCTGTGAGGTATAATTTATGATAATACCGTTCTAACCGAAAAAGATTGTTAAATCTTAAAAATACACACAAGTAATAATAAAATTATATAATGCTAAATGTAGAGTGGAGTATCCAGAAATTTTTATTCCTGATACACACAGGATTCGTAAAAGCACAACTTCCGCCACCACGACCACAATACACAAGCACTAGCCATGTTCATCCAGAAAATCAACAATTATTCCGCTCCGCAACCGAAGTATCATCAGGAGATAGACTACTACAAAATCGCAAAGCTAAATACTTTTATATTATGGATCTCCGCAAAATAAAGCTTAACTTTAATAAATTCTTTAAAATACAAAATACTGAAATAAGTTAAAAATAAATTTTACACAAATTTCACCCAAATATATCTCACTTCTACCGTTGACATTTTTACAGTAGAAGTAACATTACTGTTCAATAAAAAAAAACCCAAAATAAAGTAGTACCCAGGAGAGACGATTACCTTACCATTAATAATTAATTTGGTCTTGGCTTATAAAGCAACACAAAGGTCCGCCTAATCTCTTAAATAAAACATTACCAGTTCCAGCCCAGAGCCAGAGGTTATTCTTCCATTTAAAATTTACTACTGTTAATAATATTCTCCGTCACTCTTAGATACAAAAAACTGTTAACTACTATTTGAGTTCATACTCATAATTCTTTAATATTATAAATGAAATAAATTTTGTAAGGTTTGATATAAAAGTGAAGGAAAAATATATGTCAAACGTTGACATGGGTTTCTGAATCGGAGAATAATAAAAAAATCTGAGACTATCTCCCTTTTTCGCAATTAGAATTTGAAACGAAGGATGGGATTGAGAGTTTAGGAAAAAAGAATTGCACGGGTAGATCAAGCAGGAAAAGCATAAGCTTCGTACAGATATTTAAATCCAAAGAGAATATTAAATTACATTAGAATCCACATAACATTGGCTAACAGCCAATCTGAAACTTTATGAATAAAATTATTATCATTATTGATGTGTAACTAGATAAAAGCGTTGAAGTCAAGTTTTTAATCTCCTTTAATTAGAAGCCTTCAGTTTTACTCTTGGATTATTTTTCATAAATAATTCAATATGTAGTCGTTAACGCGTTATGACTCTACCGCAGAGCACTTATTATAAATTTTCTTGATACTGAACCAAATGTTGCTCAAGTTATTTATACATTTTATACGTTTTAATTCAGCTTTTAAAGCCTGGCACTATACCAAACCTCAAACATGTATTTTAAATCAGATAATAACTTAGCACGAAATGTAAAATTTCATGCCAAGTAGTCATCAGTCATAAGATATCGTCATATCGTTATGAAAGATATTTATGTAAGGTCTACTGCGTAAATTAATCCACATTATTAATCATCTTTTTTTAATATGCTACAAATAATTTTGATATTACTGATGATTATAATACTGATGTGTTCAGTGGATTTTTTTTTTATAAAGTTATTATATACTCGAGTAGGGTAGTCACAGGTATGCCTGTAAGTGAGAGCGTCAAAACAAATAATAACAGGGAAGATTAAACTCATATACCTTTTTTCTAATCACGCATAAAAAGACAAATAATGTCTTCAATTCTTTTTCGTAATAATTGTCGACACATTTTAGGTTGGCACCCCTAACCATAATTCTATTTATTTTTTATGATATACGAGGTGTGTTCAAAAAGTATCGCGAATTTTGTGTATTTTCAAAAATTATTTATTTATTCGTAAATATCTATTTTGTCCCCTTCAAAGTAATCCCTCTGGGATATTATACACTTGTGCCAACGTTTTTACAAATCTTCGAAGCACTTCAAAAAATCATTTTTTTGTATCTTGTTCAGCTCCTCCTTCGATGCCATCTTTATCTCGTCAATCGTGGTGTAGTGTCGTCCTTTCATGGGCCTCTTCAGTTTCGCGAACAAGAAAAAGTCACAGGGGGCCAGATCTGGGGAATACGGTGGCTGCGGTATCATTGGTCTGTTGTTTTTGGCCAAAAAGTCGCGTACAAGCAGCGATGTGTGAACAGGGGCGTTATCGAGGTGCAAAAGCCAATTTTTGTTTTTCCACAAATTATCGGAATGGCACTAGCCAATCAATTTGTCTAGGTCCTCGGCAATTTCTCTATCGATGATTCGAAGATTGGCCAATACCATTTTCTTCAATTCATAAATTTTTTCGTCTGTTGTTGAAGTGCTCGGGCGTCCGACATTCACATCTTCTCGGCCTTTTAAAAACATTTTGTACCACCGATAAACGTTACTTTTGTCCAAAGTAGCTTCTCCATATGCCACAGTCCACATTCGGAATGCATCCGCGCACTTAATTTCGTTTTTCACCCAAAAATCGATACAGGTTCCTTGTTCCATTTTTTGAATTGGTAAAAATCGAAGACGAACCAAAACACGTGCAAGCAAAGCAGCTGTCAACAATTAACCGAATATTCAAAATGGCCTAACTTGTCAGCATAAGTGAGAGACATATGTACCAACATAACGCCACGAAAAAATCTAAATTGGAATATATGTAACTCGCGAAAATTTAAAATTCGCGATACTTTTTGAACACACCTCGTATATTTCTATTTCTAAGCAGTGTTGACTTGACGCAAAAATACAACCAGCCCTCCATTATATGTTTCACAACACTTACTTGGTTCTCCGCGTTTAGCCATCCCTTCCGGTGATGCTGTAAAAGCCTTTAGGGCTAACAATTAATAACTACTAATAGGCATATATTATTATTATAATTTTTTATATATTTTTTTATTTCATTAATTCGTATCATGAAGTATTTTACAGTACTATATTATTTTAAATTTATTTTTTTCAGAATTATAATGTTATCATGTTTGTAACATAAGCTGTGATGGCCTAGCGGTGCGACCGTGTGAATCTCTAGAGACGATCATGGGTTCAAACCCGGGCAGACACCAATGAGTTTTTCTATTAAAACTTATGTGTCTAATTGATAATTGCAATTTATCACACGCTTTTCGGTGAAAGAAAACATCGTGAGGAAACCTGCATATCTCTAGAGAATCCTAGGGATATGTGTAACCTACCAACCCGCATTGGAGCAGCGTGGTAAGTCTTAGCTCCAACCCTTCTCCCCAAAAATGGAGAGTGGAGGCCTATGCCCAGCAGTGGGATAGTAACTGGCTGTTACTTACTTACTTTTTTTACTTACATGTTTGTAACATGATGGGATATTATAATTTTAAGGTAACCGTAAACTTGTAATAACCATTCTTGTTAAATTGATTTAAACTCTTGCTAAGTTTATAAAGTGGGATGGGAACACTAACAAAACAAACTAACTACAATTAAAGATAGTTTGGCTTAAATTAATAGCTCCAAGAAACTTTGCATTCCCGAATTACATTAAGAATATAAATGCACGTTTAATTATTTAAAAAAGTAATGGTACAACGACTAGAGCGCGTGACTTACCTAAAGTTCGCGAATACACACCCTGTGTCTTATATAAAATCTCTAGTGCTCTAATCTATATCTATACTAATATATAAAGCTGAAGAGTTTGTTTGTTTGTTTGAACGCGTTAATCTCAGGAACTACTGGACCGATTTGTAAAATTCTTTCAGTGTAAAATTTGATTTATTGAGGAAGGCTATAGGCTATATAATATCACGCAAAGATGAATAAGAGAGGAGCAGCGATAAAACATATTGCGAAAACGGCGTAAATATATACGACAATAGTTATTAAAAAATCATGTAATACAAAATTGTGCCCCTCTAAAAGTTCTAGCGTAAGCCGCGTAAACCAACCGAAATACACTAAAGTGATGTACTAGAAAGTTGTAGATCTACAAAAAAATCCTAAAAACTCCGCGACAGCATGTCTATCTGTTATGGTTAACTCACAATACAACAAAACTACTTTTATGTTCAAAAATTGCAATTTCTCGACAACGAATAATCATAGAACTCTACGCAAAGATAATATTAGCTAAGGCTGGAGGATAGATAATCTGTCAAAATGAGAAATAATATAAATTTAGATCAATTCTACGGTCCAATTACAATCCTGTCTAAAATCACTTAGAAGTACAATGTACTTTGCAGGGAATCCATCTTACTTCAAATTGACCTTTAAGAACACTTTTGAATCGTGAAATTATAATGAAGCTATGGGAGTATACCAACAAAGATTAGCAAGAAACTCAGCAGTCAAATCTTTTCAAAAATGATAATTTCAAAAAAAATAAAACTTTATATAAAGCAAATATGCTAGTCTAGTACGCATGCATACCATAATGTACAATAAGATTTCGTTCATCATGTCAGTATGTTTTTTTGAATATATATATATATTCAAAAAATATATTCGGAATCAGAAAAGACTCCAACGATATTCTGAAATTCAGCATGTATGGGGTTTTGGGGGAGAAGAATCGATCAAGCTATGTTTTATTTTTTTTTAAATCACTTTATCCCTGTATTTGGCCATTAAAAAGTACTAAAATTCAAGTCAGGGTAGCTAATTCGGGAAACGGGTGGTCGCGAGATATGAAAATACCTACGATCGAGCCCCACCCACCTATTTATTATATCTTCCTTTTTTTTAAGTTTTTTTTTTCTTTTATAAAAAATACCGAGAAAGGCTCGTTCACCCAGATATTAGTTTATTATAAAAGTATAAACCGAGGCCCACTAGCGATCTTCGATCTTTTTAGAGCCTCGTTATTATTAATCTATAAGCAGTACCTAACAGCGACTTTGTGCGCTTCAATTTAAATGTAAATATACTTGTATTTACGTACCTTGTTTTTACCTTATTTCCAAAGGAAAAATGGGATCTTTTATCCTGTATGTTACCGCGGGTTAACCATGAAAACGTATTAGATATAAAAAAAAATACAATACAGATAGAAAGATAGACACATTTTGGTATGACTGGCCCGTTGGAGCAGTGGGTAGTGACCCTGCCTTCAGCTCCGCGGGTCGCGGGTTCGATTCCCGCCGAGGGCCAACATTTTCTATAAATGAATTTGTTGGTCTTTGAGCCTGGGTGTATATTTGTATTTAAGTATGTATTTGAAATTATATATGTATATATTCACCAGTTGTCTGTCACCCATAACACAAGTATTATGTTACTTACTTTGGGGACGGACGATCGTGTATGTAAGTGTCCCATATATTTATTTATTTATTTATGATGTTCGTATGAATTTTGTTTCCCAGTTTGCCTCTAAATAGTTTTACAGTCTCGATGATAAATAGTCAATATAGAAAGTATAAAAACGTTTATTTATGCACACATTCATAAACAAACTTTCTATAATAAACAAAAGAACGATAGACCTTTACGCTAGAAAAGTAAAATCAATACGCGCTGCAATGTTTTGTTTGCAGCTTAAATTTGATCTTAAAACTCTGAAGCGCTCGTAGTTAATATGAGAGCAAGCAAAACAGTCCTCTAGCGGTTTGAAATAGGGTTGGCAAAAAACCACGATGGGGCCGCAAAGGCCCACTTGCCTATGCACCTCAATCCTAGACTGTCCTCGCACACTATAAAAATTCCATTCAATTTGCGATATTTTAAAGTTCATCTAAGCTTTTCGAGTATTCTAAGTTTTTTTTTTAATCTCAACAAGAATATATTAAATGTGCTCATAGGTAACTGATAAATTTTAAACTATTTATTACTTTGTCTTCAAATTTTGTTTACAATCGAATAACCTTTTACAAGCATTTTTGAACATAAAGGTTTTAACCAGAGTTGGGGAGCCATAGGCACTCAGGGTAGGCCTGTAAGTCTCGTCACACATAAAAAGAGAGACAGATTGATACACTCTCCTTTACTTTCTATTTCTTTTGATTGTAATAGGGCACATTTTAGTCTGGCTTCACTACTCTAGTTTAATAACTCTATGCTTTTGAATGGTCAAGCAAATTTACAATGTGCATGACTAGTTACTGGCATTTGTATATAGCAACCTTACATTAAATATTACGAATTGTAATTATGAGACTAAATAAAAAAAAAAATACTACAATCAACGTGAACTTTATTTTGAAGAAAAAAAGTCCTTCATTTTTGGATTATTTAGTGACGCTACCGAAATTTTACGACTATGAAAAATAATTTTTATTTGATTTATAAAACATAACATTTTTATGATATGATATTATAAATAACTGTACGTTTAATAAAAAAAAAAGCTGTTTTTATCCATTTAAAAATAATTATGTATTTGATCATAGTTAGACATCTTAGTTTCTTACAGTCCCGTAACACAGTTGACTACAGCCAACCACATTTTAAGACTGAAACGACTAGATTCCGGGCTAAAAACAGATTTACTAAACAATATATAGCTATTAGCTAACCTGTAACTAGGGTTGTGACTTGCAGTAGAAGTAATCGATTAGTAAATAATCCAATTTTTCCCTTTAAAAATAATCGATTATTTCGTATAAAATAATTCAATTAATAATAATCGTTTTTTTTCTGAAAAGAATAAATTTGAAAAATTACCTTTTTGAATAATATTTTAAATATTAAAGGCTTATTAAAGTGTACATCTACCAATTAATAATAATAGATTCACTGTTTGTGAAATTCTATTTAAATGTGTAGTTTGGCTACATTGGTTTCATCCAACAATGCATATGTAATCTTTAAAAAAACAAGAAAAAAAGAATGAAAAACTAAGAGGATGATTTAAATAATCGATTTTAAACAATCGGTTTAAAATGAAAAAATCGATTATTAAAACTCGATTAATTTAAAAAATAAACGATTATTACAAAAATCGATTATTTTTCATATACCTACTTGTAAAGTTGTAACCAGGGCGGTTTTACTACAGGCGCCAACACATGTTATCTCGCATCCCTCTTGCACATGTACGTATTTATGAATCGTATGAAAATAGTCTCAGCTGCATCTCGCTCCACTCCTACATACATATTTTTACGCACTCATTCTCATTTTGACTGTCTATCATATAACAAGACAACAAGTTGATTTTATCAATGAATGGGCGGTGCATTAAATTTTAAAATTTCCCGTTGTAAAGTTCTAGTACTTTAATTTTTACTAAAATGTATAATTTTGTTTTAATTTAGTTAGCAAAATTCTTGAAACAAATATCACTAGAAGCAAATTAAATGTATAATGTCTTATTTCACCAGTAGCTGTTGAGATATTTCTTAAAATGAGAAATATAACAACGGAGAAACGTGCAGTCATAAAACAATAAGAAGAGGATTTACTTAATCATTATATAAATGTAAGTGTTAAGTTTTAATGAATTTTGTGCATCTCAATAATAGTAAGAGCTTTCTTAAAATTTACATTCTCACATCACTACATATTATAAAACATAGTCCCTATATCCCTATGTACGCATAAAACTTTAAAACCAAAGATTACAGTGTACATAATGAAATTTAAAACTACGCAACAGATTTTGATGCGTTTATAGAATTAGGCGTTACTTTGCGGAGATCCATAATACAAAAGTAATAATAAAATTATTTAGCTATAATCCTTGATGAAGTAAAATAGAAAATATATATAATGCTAAATGTAGAGTGGACAATCGGTTATCATACCTGATACATGCAGGAGTCGTAAAAAACACATGCACAAACCTCCACCACCGCCACCGTGATACACAAGCACTATATACGTTCACTATCACAAACTCAACAATCGTTTCGCCCCGCAACCGAAGCATCGTCAGGAGATAGACTCCACGACCAAAATCGCAAAGCATACATTTAGCATTATATATATTTTCTATTTTACTTCATCGCGGATTATAGCAAAATAATTTTATTATTACTTTAGATTTTGATGCGGTTTTTTTTAATAGAGTGATTCCAGAAGAAGGTTTGTACGTATAATAACATTCAATACTGAGTAGAGAAATACTGTAATTTTTGAGGTTTCTGTAAATAATTACATTTTTTTCCGCTTACATTGCAAACGCAGGCTAAACCCTACGAGATCAAATATCAAAATAATGTAGTAAGTATTTGTACATCTTGAAAAGGTCTACAGAAAAGTCCGCGATGGTATATGTCTATCTCTTATGGATATCCCACTATAGCATTTTTTGTCATTTACTTTTTAAGAAAAATTATGCCATATTTTTGAAGCAAGTTTTATACAATACAGCATTAATCCTTATCCAATTAAGTACCTTAGATAAATAGTTGATTTAATATAGATCAATATGGCCGTTTACAGCATGTAATTTAAGTGAACATTTTCGGAGATATTACAGATTTAGAATGCCGTGAGGACGCCGCGCTTCGCCCTATAACACTTCAACTTTAGCAGCTATGTCGCTCTTTCAAGAGTTTGTTTAAATACATTCTGTAATTAATTGTAAAAATAAAATACATAGGGAAAATGTAAAAGTAAATAAGTAAAAATGTACTATATGAATTTAGATATTCCAAAGATAGCAGGAAATCTTCTTGGTATAGGGAAAGGAAATTGTTTTTCTCCAAATTTAACGCGTGCGGGCCATGGGCAGTAATGAATAAATCAAAACTACTGGATCAATTTTAATCATTTTTTTTACACTGACTGACATGAAATATATATTTTATACCCGTGCGAAGCAGGGGCAGGCAAAGCACCGCTAGTTGCTTTATATAACACTATTGTTGATTTTTAATTAAAAAGCAAAATTTAAATTTACGATTGATTAAACAATTGATTGATTAATTGCAGATTCAAGAATCCACAGATCCAAGATTAAGAGTAATTTTTTATTTTAATATGATTGTCACATGATGTTATTTATAGTTATGATTTGAGATATCTTTACATTTACAGTGCTAATAAAAGATATAATAGTATGTGTAATGAATGAAACAATAACAGCAATATAAAAAGACTGTTCTATAAAACTGAAAGTAAATATTTATGTAATTTATAAATCACTTCTGTCATAATAAACATAATTTATAAATCACTGCTGTCGCTCCGCCGTCGCCTCGAGCGCTCGAACAGCGCCAGGCCGAACCGTAGCGTCAACCACCAGGAACAGGACCGAAGACGTCGCACGCATCTTTCGACCTCTGTAATTTGAGAAAATGCATTTGAGGTAACCAATACTCATGTGAAGTCTGAATTTATGAAGCTAAGTTAGATTCCCGTAATTTCAGCCACAGATGTAAGCGTGCACTCAAACATCAGTAGCCAAAAGCGACTGGGAAAAGAATTAAGGTTTTACATGTATTGCAGGTGCCAAATACCGGCTCTTTGCCAACCGCAACACATAACCATTACAAAAAAAATGTAAAAGTTAATGACGTACGAATTACCAGAACTGCGCAATTTCAGAAATCAGTACGACACCTTTATAATGGCTAGCCCGTTAATGAAACGTCTTACAAAGTAGCGCGCTTTTGAAGCTAATGTTCGACGATACAGAAAACGAACATTACCAACAAAACGCCTACACAGTATGGGAAGAAAGAACACTGCAGTGTCCACCTCAGCCATACTGTTAAATGAGAAGAAAAAGCCCTGCAGCTTTTACAGGAGGGCAGTCAGACGCCACTAGTCATTAAATATTAAAGATTACAGTGTTTATATTTACCTAAGCTATGATTAAAACAGTAATTATGCAAAAGTAATAATAAAATTATTTTTCTATAATCGGCGATGAAGTAAGACAGAAAATATATACAATGCTTAATGTAGAGTGAACAATCGGTTATCATACCTGATACATGCAGGATTCGTAAAAAACACATGCACAAACCTCCACCATACACAAGCACTATATATATTCACTATCACAAACTCAACAACTCAAATGTTTGAATTTCAATAAACATTCTCGGATAAAATGTGAGTAGTTACCCAAAACTTAATAACAAATAAACTATACTTTTGCACTATTTAATACGAAGAAAATTGAAACGTACTGACTCACCAGAAACGTTCGTTATACGTAATATATAACTGTAATCACTTTTTACTTACGCAAAAGTATACAAACCAACAAATGATTTTTAATTAAAATTAGACAATTCCATAAACTTCTTGTTAACGCACACTATATACAATAACACGATATAATAGGAATACCACAATTCCCGTTTCGAGATGCACTTCTCTTGAATGACGAACAAGGACTGAATGTCACTGAAACGTTTTATAAATAGTAACACTCCACCGGAAACAATAACGGCACAGTGTTGCCCCTATTTAATAAAAAAGGGCGCGATTAGGGTTGCCACCTTTTTTTGAAGAAAAATAGTATTTTTCTTTTTAAATCAAAAAAATATAGTAATTTTAGGAAATTCAGGAAAAAAAAAAAGTACACATCTATTTTCAATCATTATTTATTTTTCCATGATTATTTTTTATTACTTTTCGCTGGATAATGACACGGAGTTAGAGTTACTAACTAACTAAGCCCCGTAAATACATGAATGAGTTTCGTTCAAACATTCCCTATGCAGTGCTGCGGGTGCGTTCCATTCACAGTTAATTAAAAAAAGCACGACAAACAAAACTTTTCCTTCTATAGTAATATTTATTGCGTATACTTTATTGAAGTGTTGTATATCATATGTCATACCCAATATCAGTTATATTCTATGTTTTAAGTGGTTATTTCTGTATAGTTTTTATTCTTTCTGCGACAGACAATATGGATTATAGACATAATTTAATTATTTAACAGAAACTTATTTGTTCAAGATACTTTAACATACTATCCCATTTAGTTATGCACATTTCAACTGGATTTTTTGTCTGAGTAACTGTGTCTGGTCAAGGCACTGCTACTGTTGTTGCAATGAATTCATTAATATCTGATACAATGGCTGATATTCTTCAAGTGAGTTAAAATGTTTCAAATATAAATCATTTTTGTTTGTAAACACAAAAATTGGCATGTGTATGCTTAAAGTAACGGCCTGTTATCCACCCCAGCAGTGGGAACAATAAGCTTCCTCTATCCGTTTTTTGGAGAGAAGTATTGTAGCAAAGACCTACCACCGCGTTGCTCCAATGCGGATTGGTAGGTTACGCATATCCCTAGAATTCGCTAGAAGTATGCGGATTTCCTTACCATATTTTCCTTCACCGAAAAGCGTGTCATAAATTGCAATTGTCAATTAGACATGTGCCTGCGCGGGGTATAAACCCATTATCGTCTTTACAGAGTCGCACGGCCTCACTGCTGAGCTATCACAGCTTGTTCCATATTTATTAAAATGTTTTTGCAATAATTTTCAGATGAACCTGGTCATTGCCAAAGAGAGTACTCATTGGGATGACGTCTAAGGGCTATATGCTGTTGATACTTTATGGGATGAAGCACATGATTAGGTCAATTGATTTGACTAGATGAAGGCAAGTAAATATTTGATGTAAAGTATGTCAGTCTGTCCATTTCACTTTCAATAAAAACTGAAGCTTATATGTCTAATGGGCTAACTGCCTAATCCATTTGAGATATAACAAAAAATGTTTGGTACAATTTCTCCTCTATTATAGTGATGCAAAAAAGTGTGTGATATAAGAATAGCTTAAAAGACATATTAGTGATGATCATTGGAACTTTGTCACATATGCTTCTTAATTGTCACATACAATTCAGTATTTGGAAAGCATAATATTTTTAGCCTGGTACTGCTAACAGTACAAAATCAAAGATATTTAACATAACACAAAGATTGTCACAGATATCCCTTATATTTTATTATTTAAAAAAATATTATTTATAAGTATAGTCTCTATTCTATACTTAAAATGTAACTGTAGACAAAGTTATAGACACGTAAAAAATATTTTCCAGACACTATTTAAGACCAGTAGAAGCTAAAAATATATTTTTAAAATTTAAAACCTCTGTTATTTGTCAATGCATCATTCTCCTACCCTTATCCCACTCTAAATGGAGTAGGCACAACATGTTTTAAACATGTTATTACATGATTTGGTATCTTACGACCGGCCGCCTGCCCGACGTCAACTTAACTTAATCGGTTTTCGCGACACCTAGGTAAGAAATGAGTGTGGTCTATATTCTACTCAGGGGATATCAATGCCAAGATTGTCTGTAAGCCTACCTTTGCAAACTAATGTTCTATCTATACATTATTTAAGAATCACTACTTATTACTTATTTATTACAGGTTAAATATGCTGCGAACTCTTCCGCCGGGAAGTGTCCACGAGCCCGATGATGCAGATGAACATATATGAAGAGCTTCAGTCGAATCATAATTATTTAGCCTCATTTATTGACATTAGTAATAACATTTTCACAGCGCGAATGCTTTTATTCACTAACAATTTATTTTGCCGCCTGAACCATTCGGAATTTTGGAATAAGGCTGTAAAAGTCCGCTTCCATGCTAGAGACTCGAGAGAAGGTTGTGTCTTCAAAATAGTATTCATATTACTATAATTGACAAACATTATGAAGTTTGAAACTTCTTAACTAGGACCCAATGGATTTTTTCTCAAAGCCGCGGATAAGGGGGCTCTAGCACACTAGAACGGATCATAATTTGGTTTCATTGTTTAAAACATTATTGGTTAATATTATTGTTTGATAGTTATAGTACCTTGTATTCCATCAGAAATATTTTCCAGACCCAAGCCATATCATATTACCGGTTCAGTATATTGGTATATCGGTCATGTGCAGCAATAGCGGTACAACTCAAAAACTCATATTTTGAGATGAATGGGTTTAAAATTTTCATTACTAAGGAAAATGAATAACAATTGCTCAGTTGCTAGTTTAATTGCTAGTTTGCTTAAACGACGGGCTTATTATGAATTATGAGTTCTGCCTGTATTGCTGCTAAAAATTGTGTATTTTAACATTAACACCATTTATTCCTATTCAAAACACGTGTTTTTACTTGTGTAGCAAAACTAAAAACCTGAGCAATCCTGGGAGTAATATATTTTCAAAACAGGATTATTTAAATTGTGAAATTTTTATAATTACGCTATTGTCTAATAAAACTAAAAGATTTGATCTAGTTAAAATTATATTATCCATCTCAAAAACTTATATCTTTGGAATGGCATTATATGGCATGTTAAGTGTTAATTAGTCAAAAATGTATATAACTTAAAAAACTATAATACTTGGTTAACTTGCATTAATCATAAATATGATTTCTTACAAGTTTTTTTTGCATATTCGTTATCATAATGCGAGTTAGACAATGGTGTATTAATCTTAAGGAGAATTCACAGTACTACAGTTACTTGAAAAACGATAATGGAAATGGAAAATTTTATCGCAAGTAAAGGCAAAAGTAACTAACTAATATTACTATTATTAACATTTAAAAAGTGCTACAGTTTTCATATTTAACAATATTAGTATTTTACTATACATACTCCATAAGTATAAAAACGTAACAAGATGTAAACAAACAAAACCATGTGATTCAGGAGTGACAAATATGTCATTACAATAATATTATTAACAAATGAAGAAATTGGAATTCAACTGCAGTGGTCGAAAGAATATCTCCAATATTTATAAAAGTAATTTTCTTAAATTGATTGTTATTTTCTAAAATTAAATATTTATATATTTAGTATAGAAAACTTCTTCTTGCATCGTTATCTCATTGATGAGAATCGTAGGTAGGAGTATCTCTTTGACGATAGGACATTTTCAATGGTGTTGCGCCAACCAGCCCTATTCTCCGCGGCATGAAGAGCACAATAAAGGGGGGAGTTGAGAGCTTCCTTGACCTGGTCCGTCCAACGTCTTGGTCTACGTCCACGTGGTCTCCTTCCATCGACACTTCCTGTGATCACAAGCTTTTCGATACAGTCAGAGTTTTTTCGAGCTATGTGACCGAAGTACTGAAGAATCCGCCGTAGACAGATGGTGGTTAGCCGAATTTTGATACGTAGCCTGTTCAAAATTGAGATGTTGGTTTTAAAGTCGTACCAGGAAATACAAAGCATTCGGCGGCAGCACCACATCTCAAAAGCATCGATTCGCTTCCGATCTGCGGCTTTTATGGTCCACTTCTCGGCTCCATAAAGAAATATGGAAAAGACGAGTGTGCGTACGAGGTGAATTTTGGTACGATTCGAGATATTACGATCTTTCCACACTTTAGAAAGCCGAGACATAGCACTCTTTGCCATCGCAATCCGGCGCCGAATTTCAGCTTCACAACCCCCTTTATTACTGATACTGGAGCCCAGATAGATGAAGTCGTTGACCAATTCCAATCCAGTAGTGCCTTTGAGCTCCATTGTACATGGGTCCACAACCATTAATTTTGTTTTGAAGCGGTTGATCTTTAGCCCCAACGCAGAACTAACCGTCTCCAACTTTTGCAAGAGGAATGTCATCTCCGCTTCGCTCGATGCTATAAGGGTCGTGTCGTCGGCATAGCGCAGGTTTGTGAGCTTGACTCCTCCGATGCAAATACCACCATCCCAATCCGTAAGCACTTGCCTCAAAACGTACTCACCGTAGGCATTAAATAGTAATGGTGACAAAATACATCCCTGACGTACACCTCTCCGAAAACCAAATGGCTTTGATGTTATGCCATTGACTCTTATAATTCCCATGCTGTTGTGATACAGAGAATGCAGCAATGCTGTGAGATGTTTCGGCACGCCAAGTTCTCCAAGCACTCTCCATAAGTGATCCCAATCTACAAAGTCAAAAGCCTTACTATAGTCAACAAAGCACAACAAGGCAGGAGTATTGAACTCGTAGCACTTTTCTATGAGCTGGCGAATATTCAAAATTTGCTCTCTGGTACCTCTACCTTTAACAAAACCGGCTTGCTCCTGTGATATCTGCCACTGAAGATAATTACGAAGTCGCTGATTAATCCCCGTTATATTATTTTGCGTGAGATATCAGCGACAGAGTGCGGTAATTATTACATTTTTTGGTGGAGCCTTTTTTGTGTAAAAGTAGAATGATGGATGTTGTCCAGTCAGTAGGCCATTGACATGTCAGCCAAATCCGGCTGCACAGACTATGGAACATCTCCGTTCCAGAGTCCCCAAGCGCTTTTAGAATTTCTGCCATGATGTTATCAGTGCCAGGTGCTTTTTATTCTTTAGGCTTTTTAAGCCAAAATTAATAGCAAAACAGCAATATATAATTTAATGAATTTCAGCAGATACAAATTAGCCAAGTGAACTACCTAAAATAGTAATTGCATTAGATTAGCCGACGTAACATAATATCAATATTCTACGAGTTTCACTCTGTGATACTTAAATGTGTAGTATTTTAGTGTCTTTAATATTGTCCATCGTTTTCTTTAAAAATTTTATAATACCTTTATGTTTGGGTTCTTAAAAGTGGATATTACATAATATTCTTATTTATTTGTTTCAAAGTTTGTAAAATTATTGATAGCAATCATACCATATTTAACCTTATTAAGTGGTGCGAATACTATCAATAATTTTAAATTCTTTGAAAGAAATATAAATAACATTTAATGTTAGTATAATGTGTTGTAATAACAAAGGTACTTTATAGTAGGCAGATAATGCCTACTATAAAGTACCTGTTTTGACATGTTTACATTTAGTTAAATATTTAACCCATGGAGTATAGTTCCTCATGATATTTTCTTTCATCGAAAAGCTTGATATCAATTGGCACATTAAATATGGCAAAATTTCACAATTTAATTCTTACTTTATATGTATAAATCCGAAGTGTTAACTGATATGATGGAAAATATTATACTTAGAGATAAAAACCACTAATATTCTATAAAACTACTACTAATATATCTAAAAAAGACTTAAATATAAAAGAAATATTTATAATTTACCATCAAGTACACTCCTTTTAAGTATAATGTTTTTTCCTAAATACTTAAACGGTAAAAACGAAAGCATCTATTGTTTCAAATACTAATCTTGTACATTTGTTTTCGAGTGAATATTGTAAATTAATTTTGTTTAATAATAATATATAATAATTTAAATTACAATTCGTACATTTTCAAGATAGTTTGAGGACTGTGAAAGCTCTGTTTGGATAATTTTTAGTCAGCTTGCTGTTCCTGTTTCCTATTTAAAAATAGTAATAATTTTTGAAGTTGTACTTTTAGCGTGTTTAAGAAAAACTTTTTTTTAAGAAGCATGCACTTAGAAATGCAAAACGGTTGTTGTATATATATTTTCTTATTGCAGTAAAAGTCTTAATAAAGAAGTTCCTTAAATATTTTGTTTTATTAATATTAAAAAATCATTATTAATATGCAATAGGAAAAGCGGTTATCCAAAAATCGGTAAGAGCGGTGTGCGAATAATCATCTTATGACATCACTAATTTTACTACGATTTTACGTCATGCGTTATATATATTACTACTCCATATGTGAGAAAGAGTCAGAGCTGAGACTAAATCCGTTTTTATGAATGAAGACGGGTGAGAGGCAGATAGTTTTTTATGAATGAGAATGTAAGTAGCTATAGTGCTACTTTGCACCCCCCCCATGCCACCGAAAATAGGCTCGCGCCAATGTATGAATCTCAACCATCTATTTTATAGTTAGTAATCTATGCAGTGTTGCCATCTTAGTGGATTTTCCACTAGAACTGGTGGTTTTAACTACCCACTTAGTGGCCAAATATTGCTTTTAGTGGCTAGTGGTTTTTTTGGTGGTCTTGGTAAAATATATTGGCAGTTAAAAAGTTAGATTTACTTCCATTTTACGATGATTTTTAAATATCTGTTCGTTTTCCTTTTTGAATATGCATATATACATTGGTGTACAAGCTTAAATCCGCTGTTTGCTTATGGTCGGTGTTAAATGTTAATGAACATATGAATCGGATATGACCATGGCATATTTTTGTTTTTAAGAGTACGACCTCGGTCAACAATATTGAGTCAACATTATTTGTCATTTCATACAAAATCCTAATTCATGACAATCCTAAACAAAAAAACCGTGGATTCATCCCGGCCGACCTTCAACATCCACTCCAAGACGGAATCACTTCGGGCGGAGGACGATGCTGCGCGTATGGTGTCATCAGCGGGGCATAATTATCTATTATAAAGTGCTGAAATCTGTTGAAACTATCGAAGTGCACCGTTACCACCGATAGATAATACAATTGTGAGATGCTATGAAGGAAAAAAGGCCAGAATATAAGCTAATTTTCCTCCATGATATTGCTCCGTCACACTCATCAAAAAAGGTTCAAAATTACTTAGAGACGCTCAACTGTTAGATGCTACTCCATACCGCTTATTCACCAGAACTGGCCCCATGCGACTATCATCGTTTTCGTCGCTGTGCCATTTGCTCGCTGAGCAGCAACCTCCAAAATTGGCTTGAAAAGTGGTTTGCCTCGAAAAACGAACAATTTTTTTGGTATGTTATCCATGTATTACCTGAGAGATGACAAAAATGTGTATTTTGAATGAAGTTATCTTTTTTCCTTCTTATGAAAAAATGGTTTGTTTTAGAAAAAAAAAGCTGATTATAGCTTGTATACCTGGTAGATATTACTTTACTTTACTTGCGTAGGCTTAACTGATCGGCAAGAATTAGTCGTCTACGTTTCTCTACATGCGAGGATTTTCCACCTAATATTTTCCTAAGCTTATATTTTATACTCGGGGATTTCTCACTTCATATTTTATTCTGAATACTTATACTTAGAAGTTAGAAGGGTTCATCGTTCAGTAACGTTCATGGGCTCATAATTATTCATTTTGGTTTGGCTCATAATTATTAACTGAGCGAATTTATTAACGCGTAACAATGCAAAAATCACAATATACGCAACGGGATTCTTGGCTCGTAGGTATCTGAAATACTACGGGTCGAGTAGCGAAATGTAAATTTTGTTATATTAATTTGTTAATTTTTTAATAAGTAATAATAAAGGAAACTAATTATTTGTATATTTATTTTCTTTCATAAAACAAAAATTGTTTTAGTGGAAAATTTAGCGGTTAGCGGTCATTTAGAGTGTAAAATTTCAGTTTGTTAGTGGTTTTCTGGTGGTTTTGAAAGTTGAATCTAGTGGGAAGCTTATTGAACTGTTGGCAACACTGAATCTATGGTTGTAACCACATTTTATTTTTAAAATATTGTTATTGTTCCAACATAACCTATAAATATAAATTGATTCCAAACGGATTTGCTTATTTCTGTACAATTTGAAAAATGGTATCTGTTAAAACTCAACAAAAACCTGAAAAGCAAAAGATAAAAAAAGGAAAAATTCAAAAATCAAAGCAAACGCCATTTAGTGTAGAAGAACTACAGAAAACACCACCTATACCGAACAACAATAAAGACAAAGGAAATTCTGTCGCTCTAGCTAAAAACAAGAATAAACCTCAGTATACAATGCCCTCTGAATCTATAACAGAGAATCTTGTTACTTCTTGTCTGATTGCTTTAGAAAAATTACAAACAAACTATAACAAAAAAAATGCTATATTTGGTGAGGAAACTCAAATATTTTTGGAAATCAGGTGCATAAAGATACCTAACTCTAAAGGCAACATTAAATTGTAAGTAATAAGTTCTAAAATGTTGCATTATGTAAAAGTTTTAATACTTATATATATCTGACTGTACAGTTAATAAATAAATTTAACTTTCATTTAATTATATGAATTAAAGTTTAGTTTCTGTATAGTTGTAGCTCTAATGTTGGGTGATCTGTTAAGGATCAGACTAAGGTTACTTATATCTCACAGGGAAATTGGGTTGCGAACAGGAGTGTTGTTCACATTATCTAGTATAAACAAACTGTAGTTATAGCCTTTAATTTTTTGGTATTCAGAAAAAGTGACAATATTTTTTCATTCATATTAATTACATGGTTATAGTTTTACATTATCTTACAGCAAATAATCCTGACTAATTAGTCATTCAACATAAGAAAAAATTACAATAGTTGAAACTGAGTTATAACACACTGTTTAGAATAAATTATGATACACAGATGACTTTTAGTGATAAGACTGCCCTTGTAGTCTTAAATGTCTCTTGTTTATGTCTATTATTTACCTGGTGTGCAATAAAGAGTTATTCATTCATTATTCATGATACATTGTAGTGTATTATTAACATTTAAAATTTTATCATTAGCTGTGCTATTTTGTACAAACTTCTTATATCTGGGTGACTGAGCCTTGCTCAGTAATTTTTTACAAAAAAAAAGAATCTTAAAAAAAAAGATAAAATAATAGAGTAGGTGGGGCTTGATCCTAGGTATTTTCATTTCTCGCGACTACTTGTTCCCCAAATAAGCTACGCTGACTTGACAGTTATAGGCAAAAATTCAATTCAATATAAACTTTTGTATTTTTTAATGCCCAAAAACAGGGATAAAATGATATTTTTTTAAAATAAAACCTAGCTTGAATGATTTTTCTCCCCCAAAACCCCCTACATACTGAATTTGAGGAAAACCATTGGAGCTGTTTCCGAAATTCCGAAAATATTTTATAAAATAGTTTCTTTCAAAACTTTTTAATTTTAGTATTTTACCTCATACAACTGTATCATCAAGTGGTGAAGTATGTTTAATTACACCTGACCTAAAGAAAGGAAAGAAAATTGACCATGAACCTACAGTTGAGTACTGGGAAGAATGTTTAAAAGGGGCTGGAGTAACATCAGTAAGTTCTTCTGACATTATCATTATATATTCTCCTGCCCTTATCCCACTCTAAGTGAGGTGTGCACAACATGTTATAACAATGTTAAACATGCTGTAACATGATTTGGCTGCGTTTTTACGATTGGCCGCCTGCCTGACGTCAACTTACCTAAGTCGTTTTTACGACACCTTGGTAAGAAGGAGGGTTGTCTATTCTACTCAGCCGGATTCCACACAGCGGGTCGACTTACCTTAGTCGTCTTTTACGACACCTGGGTAAGAAATGAGGGTGGTACTGTTCTACTTAGCCGGGCACCACATGGCTATTCCTTTGACATTATCATTAAAAGCTTAATTATCTTTATTTATATAAGCATAGGAAATGTAACTTTATTCTTTGAATAGGGCAATATTATCAGAAAGATCTACAGATCTGAAATATAAAAAATTACAAACACAAATTATATTTTCCAAAAAATGCAAGATTTAAAAGCTTGTTCAGTAAATAGTAAAATAAAAATTACATAGTGAATATTGACCATTTATTCCTGCAGTATGCTAAAACATAAATATAAGGATTGTATTGTATGACAAAAGAATAAAAATGATCAATTACTGAACGATTTCCATACTCTTTATTTAAATATATCACTATAATTATAACTGCAGTATTACGTGATCGAAGATTTGCTATTGTTGATGTGTGATATTATTGTTGGTAACAATTATTTCATGATGTTGTAATAAGTTGAGTACCAACTACCGTTTGTTTGGTTTATCTAAATATAAACTAATAATTGTATGCATAAAATAAATTAATCTGAATCTATCTATACAAGCTATAAAGTCACTATATGATAAGTTTATATTAAAAAAAATTAAGGGGTATTCCAAGATGAAAAAGGATATAGAAAGCTTGGTTATCTATCAGTGTAGTAAATAATATAATAAATGTAATATTAATTTATTAATGTAATTCAACAATAATTAAAATAATTTCAGGTCAAAACTGTGCTACCTATGAGGCAATTGAGAGTTGAATATGACCAATATGAACTGAAGCGCAGACTCCTGACGCAGCATGACTTTATCATGGTGGACAACAGAGTATTAAATCATGTATCACATATTTTAGGAAAGAAATTCTTTAAAAAACATAATATGTTAATACCTGTTAAAATAAATGAAAAAAAGAATTTAAAAAGAAATATTGATGTAGGCTTACAAACAGTTATGTTACGTATAAATGAAGGACAGACATCAACAATGCTTGTAGGTCACACAGGAATGTCACAAACTCATCTTAAAGACAATATTTTGGCACTAGTTCATAAACTAAAAGAAAAATTTCCTGGTGGAGAAGCAAATATAAGATCTCTATCTATCAAACTACCACTGTCATTATCTTTGCCATTGTATATTACTTTACGTAAGTTAAAAATTTCTTATTATAATTTTTCCATTTAATTATTTATATTTTAAATTGCAATAATTTGTTTATCAACAGGACCATCAAGCTCAATCTCTACACCTAAGATTAAGAAGAACAAACCAAAGAGCTCTATTACTTATGAAGATGAACTAACAACTAGACCTGGAAGTCTTGTGCAAGTAGCTCCAGATGGAACAGTCCATCTAAAGAAACTCAATAGTGGAAAGCAGCAGAAAGAAAACAGGTAAAATGTATTACATAATTTTTTTTAAAGTTATTTTGTTACATATGTAAACAATAAAACTGCTTTTTATTTTCTAGTGACATAAAGGAAGATGAGAAAGAAAGTTCAGATGAAGACATGTCTAATGATGAAGATTAAAACAACTCATTAAATTATGTTCATATATTCAAATTAAATATATTATAAGTGTCTTTTGATTGTATATCATAATTGTATTAAATGCTGAATTGAAAAAAAAAAATTGTATGGTCATTTTAACTGGTAACTGTGCATTCTTCTGAAATGCTTGGTTTAATGTTTGAAATAATGAAAGATGCAGCTGGAACCACAGTTATTTGCATATTAACAGGCCAAACTTTTTTGAACTTTTTGAAATTCTTTAATCCTCCATGTGCTGGCAGTACCTGTAATGGTTCTCTTTTAACAACTAAATCTTTTTTTACTACAACTGTTGTAGAGCCCAAATCAATGTGGCTGAACTTATTATCTAAGTCAGATAAATCTTCTTTTTTTATATTATTGTGACATGGAATACTCAAATTAATCTTCTTCAATTCCTCCAATTTTGATCCCCGTAAGCTATTAATATCAACTTCTTTATCACATAATATAGGATTTTTCATTTTATTTGTTGGGCATACATTCTCACTATTATCAATAGGTTCTGAAATACTACTGCTAGCATTAGTAATAGTAGGTTTTTTATTGGCTTTATCAACAAAATTAAACAAATCCTCTTCATCCATATCTGTACTATACTTTCTCTTCAATGGCTTGGACAAATTTAACTTCTTGTTTTTATTGGCTTCATCAGATACTTTGACAGTTGGTTTCAAAAAGTTAAACATATCATCATCTTCATTAGTCTCAAGAGCCATTTTTTTAGAAGATTTATCCTGCAAAATATTTAAATCTTCACCAGGTCTTTTATTGAAGCTGTTCTGAACAGCATTAGTAGTATCTACTGCAATTTTTTTTGGTACAGCAAATATATTATTACTATCATCTCCACTTAGTTTTCTTTTAGAACCAACATTTATATTGTCATTACTAATATCAGAAGAAATATATTTTGGAGTTAAACTTTCATCAATTAATACATTCTCTTTTTTTTGTAAAGCTTGTGAAGGTCCCTGAGACTCTATAGCTAGCACATTTTTTGCAATATTTTCATTAGGCACTTGTTTTATGACTTCAGAAGGAAAAGTAAAATCAGGGTTACAATATTTACTTGTTGAACAGTATAAAACAGCCAAGCCAATTTCAGCATCTGCCACAATTCTTTTACCTTTGCTTTTCAGATAATTTGTAATTTCAACAATTTGATCTCTTTGGGATTGGGTTTCTTGACCCACAGAGGGAATATTATACTGAATAACAATAACATTTTCTTCACAAAGAGCAGATTTTGTCAGCTTTGATTCACTCAACAGTAAAGCTGTGGCAGAGCTTTTAATCAATACCATTTTGTACATATCAAGCTGTCTTCTTGAAAAGAATATAATTTTTTTCCCAGCAAATATAGAACAACGCTCTTTAAGTGGAAGAAAAGACACATTTTCTTTGTTAAGTGTGGATTCTAATATTTCAGGCATGAAATCACCTGGATTTGGCAATGCAATGTTATTACTAACTGCTTCTAAACATTTGCTCCAATATTTAACAGTGACAATATGAGAGTTTTGAACTAATGCTAAAACAACTTTTATTGTCAGTGTTATAGCAGGCATAGTTAAATATCCACAATTATCATCCCATTCGGTTTTTAAGATTCCCCCTAACTTGTTCAGAAGATTTTTAAGGTTTTGCAAATTTTCTCCTTTCAAAGTGGATGTACAAGTGACATAAAGCATTTGTTTAACATTCCAAACACAATTCATTTTGCCGAACTTGACTATGTCATTACATTTCAGTTTTATTAGAACATTTTGTTCAAGTTTTTCCATATTAACAAAAGTTCCATACTTGGAACCTAGATCCTTAACATATAAAACATCTTCTGATACAAGTAATGTAGAATGTTTTCTACTAATTGACGGATCCTCTGGAACGGCAAAATTACAATTCAGTGCGTCAACACTTCTCCCAATTATGATGTTCTTTTCCGGCAACACATATATGACTCTTTTATCAACATCCGATGTTAAATACCACATCTTCACTACACGCTACTTTGTTTCAACTTTATGCTTAAGAAACAATAATACCGCGATACAAACTACTACTAACATTAAGATACAAACAAAAAAATTAAAATAAAGCAAAATACATTCAATTCAAGCACAGATAGAACTAGGGACGTGAAAAAATAATCGATTTCTATAATCGGTTATTTTAGTATAATAATTAATATTGTAAACATTAAAAATCGATAAAATTGATTTTTTTTAGCCTTGTTTTTTGTAAATGTGTTGTTGGATGAAACCAATGGTGAAAACCAACCCAACCTATATGGTGAAGTTAAGTTATTTCGACGCTTCTATATAAATTTTTACGGTCAGAAAGCATTGGACGGTGAAGTCCAAATGAATGTGACCTGTAGCATTTGCTACTCTTGCTACGTTGACAATTCCTTAGCTAACACTACTTATTAGGTACAATATATATTTATCAGTATCTTCCTGCCTCTTATCCTTATTCCACTCTAAGTGGGGTCGGCACAAGATGCTATAAACATGTTATCACATGATTTGGCTATATATTTTGCAACCAGGCGTCTGCCTGACATCAACTTACCTTAGTAGTATTTTACAACACCTCGGTAAGAAATGAGGGCGGTCTATTCTACTCAGCTAGATATCACACGGTGGCTCGACTTACATTAGTCTCCTTTTACGAAACTTTAGTAAGAAATGAGGGTGGAATTTTGTACTCAGCCGGAGGTACAATATACATTTCATTTTATGCATATAACGAGTGTGTGTGTGTTTGTGTCTTTATGTGTATGAAAACAAAAATAATTGTTTGACAACTGAACTTATCTGTATACTACACACAGTACTCTGTTTTCTTCAGTGTACTGTATACATGATAGACTTCTAACTAAAATAGTATATATCGTATTATTCATAGGTATTATAGTGTTAGTCTAGTCTTGCCTGTACAGCATTGTACAGACCATAGATACTAGGGATGCACTTGTATTAAAAAAAATGATTAACTCTTATCAAAATAATTGATTAATCATAATCGACCATTTTATCGAATTCGATTATTAAAAATCGATTATTTTACTAAATAAACGATTAATAATCGATAAATAATAACGATAAATAAATTAAAATCAATTATTTATTCTCATTTCTGACTAAAAGCTAACTAAGTAGTCTATACTTAGTTAGCTTTTTCTAACTTATTTTATACATTTATTTCCTTTAATATATATATTTTCACATTTATAAACGTACTATTCTAAAACAAATGTTATTGCTTCTTTATGTGTTAGAACCCGTAGAAACAGTATATTAAAAGCAATATGAATGTTGTTTAATAATCTGTGATGTTTCCATGGCAACGCTTTCACCACAAACATGATAAACATAACCAGGGAAACCGGTTTTATTATGTACACTGTAATCTTTGGAAACCGGATAAGTTGGTTTGCTTATATCGCAGATTAGTATTGAAGTTTTAAGCAAACTTTTAAGCAATTGAACGGACTTTGTAATGAATTAATAAAAATTAAAAGAACTTTCCATTACATTCCATACAAAATGACGCTTTACACGGACACAAAATTGAATTTCGTCGATATTAACGTAGTCACAACATTAAGTTCCTGGCACCCTATGTTACCATTATTAGCCGTTGGTTCTTACGCCCAAGACAAAGGAGGATTTGTTACAATTTTTGACGACACAGTATGTTATTTTTATTGTATTATGTTTATAAAGCCTTTCTAGCTACTTAGGTATGTACGTAGAAAACGTTCTCGTTATTTGAGTTCATTTTACTGAATTTTAATTAAGTTTGCTATTTATTAATATAAATGTTGTATATTGTTGTAAACAGGGGCATGCCTTAGAAGGTTGTGATTGGCCAGTGCTGTTATCAAACCAAGTGACTGCTGTATCCTGGCACCCAACTAGAAAATTATTAGTTGTTGGTTGGGATGGAGGGGAACTATACATTTGGCTGGAATACTCATGGGCTAGATTGGAAGCACCCCACAATTCTGCCCTGACAACAGTTACTTTTAGTCCAGGAGGCGGCAGATTGCTTGCTTCAGATGCTGCGGGGTCACTATCAGGATGGCAATCAAATTCTGGAGCTCCATTAACAGCATTCCACCATCAGTTGGGTGATGTTATTACACATGTAAAATTTTGCGCCCCTCATCCAACATCAGAATCGTCTATTAGAGGTTTGGCACGGGCAGCGGTAGCAGGAGATGAAAATGCTCTAGATGCTTTAGCAGCTTGGCGGCCTCGTACTACAGCAAAGTTGAGAGAAGGATCTCAACCTGATAATCATGCTTGTTTTGCAGCTCAGGATAATAGAATAATATTATATATAGACCATGCTGGTGCATGTTCAGAGGTGCTAAATGCACCAGGTATAATAGTATTTATGGATATACTTAATACTATTTACCTTCTTGTTGCTTGGGAGACAGGTGGTGCTCTTAGTCTGTCTAGGTTCTTAATATCAAATGATGGGTCACTTACCTCAGACACTCATGTTCGAATGACTGCTAGGAATGGTCAATGCATAGTGCTAGCAGGAAACTTTTGTGTAGCTGTTATAACAGGTGATAATCTAATTAGAATTTGGGACAGTGAAACAGGTGACAATGATGTTTTACCCAATGAAGATGATGAAACTGTACCAGGAGATGTATTCACAAGTATAAGTTATTGTAATTTAAGTGATACCTTATGTTGTGGAACAGCACAAGGCAATTTACATCTGTGGAGACGTGACCATAGAAGTAAATGGAAGCAAATAAGTAGTACATCTGTCAAAGGTACAGTAAAGGAAGTAACCTGGGGTTCTGAAGGTTTAATGAATCCATTACTCCATGTTAATTGCATAACAAATGCATTTATCCTAAGAGAGCAACATGTTTGTTGGGGCTATTCTAATAATATTTGGATGGTACAAAAGTCTGCTCAAGAAATTTCTATTACAGGAAATAGGAATGTAATGTCAAATATAAATGCTTCAATTACAATAAAAGCATTTGCTTTTAGAGATAATTATGTAGTATTAGGCGATGGCAAAGATGTACAAGTGAGCAAAATATAATCTTTTAATGTATTTAATAATGTTTTAGTATCGAAATAATGCATTTTAATAACATTTCAGGTATGGATGCTCAGTAAAGATAATGAAATAAGATTTACGCTGATTCGCACTTTTGCATGGAAAACTGACATACTTATATTACACAATGAAATAATAATAGGTCTTGTAGGCCCTCACATTGAATGTTTTAACATAGCTGGTAACAAAGTAGGTATACTTCCTAGTACTGAAGGAGAAGGTGAACCAATTGCTATAACAAATACGAATAAATTTATTGTTGTTGCAACAATTGATGGCACCATAAAATTAGCAGAAATTACAAAAAAGGGCTTAAGAATGCCCTTTCCCGCCAAAAACTGTTATCACGTGATTGAAGATTTTGGGGAAATTATGAGATCATCTGTAAACTCTTCTGGTCAGTATATTTGTTTAAGCATTGCAAATGCAGGCTTAGCGCCAGATCCTAGAATCTATTTATGGGATGTAGCAAATGATGTAATTAACAATACACTACTTTCCGATTCTAATATGTCGCCATATCAAAGTGTGCCTATAGCAATATTATGGGACAATAATGACTCTAGGCTTCTAGCTGTTCATGTGCGATCAGCAGAATTTGATCAAATTCATCTTTTTTTCTGCCATGAAAGTAAACTTTATGAGTACAAAAATTGGTGTCCTTCATCAGAGGACTACTTTTTGTCGGATTTTATGTTATGTACTCTATCTGCTCCTTACGCCATTATTTTAACACAGCAAAATATAAAAAGAATATTAATGAATGAGTTTGAAGATTGCAATGACTCTGACCCGACTAATCTGAAACAAATGCTTAATTTTCTTTATTACATGACAACGGGATATTTAGAAAAAGCTGTTGTAACAGGTACCAATATCTCAGGTAGCAAAAACTCGATTGTATGGAATAGTTTAGCTAAGGTTTGTGTATCACTGAAACGAGCCGATGTCGGTGCTATTTGTTTAGGTAAAATGGGAAACATAAAAGGAGCATTAATGATGCGTAAAGTATTAAATGATGACAGTATGGACGGTTCTTCTAAAGTGGGAGTTCTAGCTGTTAATTTAGGCATGATTGAAGAAGCAGAAAAATTTTTTCGGGAAGCACAGAGGCCAGACCTAATTACTCGTCTTGTATCAGCAAAGGAAGGTGGATTAAATGAAATCATAAATGGTGAAAAAGAAAATGAGAATATGCTTTTGATAAAAAGTGCACAACACAAACTAGCTAAAGTCCTGTGGGCGAATGGCGAGACTAGCGCATCATTAAAGTTATTTGAGAGCGCAGGAACTCTAGTTCCTCATGTACCCAGAATGCTTATCGCCCAGGGTCAAGCGCCTTTGCTAGCACAATATGTGGCTACAAGGCATGACAACAATTTAACTACATGGTGGGGACACTATCTTGAAAGTATTGGCGATCTTGATGGAGCGTTAGAAGCTTATAATCGGGCAAACGATTTTGGAGAGCAAACTAGATTATTGTGTCACATGGATAGGATAGATGAAGCAGAAAAATTATGCCAAAAAAATTCGTCATCCTTATACCAAATGGCTCGTTATTTAGAGATGAATGCAAATGACACGGAAAATGCTGTGAAGGTAAAGTCTAATTAAGCTTGTAAAATAAAATAACACACTTCTTATTCTACTAAAAATATTCAAGTATTTTCCGCGGTAACATGAAAATAAATATGATATTACCATGGTATAAAAAAATTAAAGATTTATTTTACTATTTCGAGGTTTTGGTTTTGTTTAGGTTTATGTTCTGATAATAGATTAATCGCAAAGCCTACATTTATTAATGAATTTGTATAATTATAAGAAATGGACCGAATGTTTGACAATAGTTCTTTCAATAATTTATAGAATTAGGCGTTACTTTGCGGAGATCCATAATACAAAAGTAATAATAAAATTATTTTGCTATAATCCGCGATGAAGTTAAATAGAAAATATATATAATGCTAAATGTAGAGTGGACAATCGGTTATCATACCTGATACATGCAGGAGTCGTAAAAAACACATGCACAAACCTCCACCACCGCCACCATGATACACAAGCACTATATACGTTCACTATCACAAACTCAACAATCGTTTCGCCCCGCAACCGAAGCATCGTCAGGAGATAGACTCCACGACCAAAATCGCAAAGCCAAAATATTTCTTTCACTTTTGGTATTAAGTACAACTACAAAATAAAAAGATGAAAGCTGTCATAATATTGTAATATTTTGGTATGAAGAGTTTAACTGTTGACTATACATATAAATATAATTAGAAATGAAAACAATTACTATATGTAATGAATTAAAAAGATAACATTTCAGATGTACATGAAATGTGGTGCCATATCGTCAGCTATAAGAGTAGCCGCAGAAACTAGCGCTTGGAATCTAGTCTGGCGTGCGGGTAATACATCCTCAAAGCACGCCCTCTATGCTGCCTCTATTCTCGAAAACGCAGGTCAAAATGAACAAGCCATAGCCCTATACCAAAAAGCAGGTACGATACTATCAAATGCCTACAACAAACAAATGTTTTTAATTTTAAATAGATTTTAAAAAAAGTATTTAGGCTATCGTCAGTGGTATTCATAGTTTATGTACCGGATATACTCACGTCCTTATCCACCAAGAAAATGAACCATAAAGTTATTTTGCTATAATCTATGTAAGATAAAAATAATATTAAATGTAGCGTGCACTGTTTACCTCACCTATCTACTTATCTAGTAAATCTTTTAATACAACATCTAGTATAACCACAATTGTACTCAATACATTTAATAAGACAATCTCGAATTTATTTTCCCCCTTCAGGGAAAAAAACACTGTTCACAAAAACTCATTTAAAACGAGGCTCAGATTAAGTTTCTTTTCAGCCAAGACTTTATACAAATGCTGTCAACAATATTAAAATAAATAACCGAAAGAAAATGAAGTTTTAAATAGTGCATGAGCTGTATAATAGGTTTAATTTCCTACAAACCATATGTTTGTGCTTTGCATCAAAAGAAAGTGAGCAAGCGCGTACTCACCCATACAATAACAAAATCGCAGTTATTATTCCTTTTTTTTTTAATATGTTAGTATCAATATGTGTTATAAATTATTAGTATACTTATTATCTTATTCCCTTCAGCTAAGATAAATGCTGTTAGGAGTGGGTTCACGTCGGTAGTATAATAGACGGAATTCGAACCTCTCGGTCGCACGTCCGTTAACCGTTGTTTCTCATATTGTTATGAAAATGTGAATAATATTTTTTTAAGGCAATGCTCATATGGCGTTAAAGTTAGCTCTCAGCAGCGGCGATACTAATGCAATGGTAGCCGCCGTGGAGTCGCTCGGGGAGCGAGTAGACCCTGAACTGGCGCAGACCCTCGCGTCGCACCTGAGAAAGGCGGATCATCATTCACATGCAGCTGCTTTACTCGCCACAGCGGGAAATGTAAGATGTCCTTTTAAAAAGAATTTATATATATCTAGCAACCCGCAGTACTACTCCTGGCGTATAGCTAATTAATAGGCACAACGTGGGGCCCACGACCCACAGGGGGAAATTTTACGGTTAAGGGTTGGCTATATTTTGGTGGCAAATTTAAAAAAAAAGAATTTTTTTCAAAACCTATTATTTATGTTCTTTAAGTGGACAATTCAATTTTTATTTATTAAAATTTATGTATGTTAATTAGGGGAGCAAAATAATCTTTCGGGAAACACTGCTCGAAACTAACAAAAAAAAAATCATGTCTTCAACCTTGTCCTGACAATTGAAATAAGATAATTAATGAAAATCTTGAAATATGATTAAAATTGTTGAAATAAGTCTTTCTGTTATGGTGAGAATCGTTATGTAACTTGATAAATTTAGAACTAAAATATCGGACTAATACCTCCACGAACGGAAAAAACATAAAGGGATTTTCAAAAATTCAATTTTTCCCCATGTGAACCATAAACTCATAATACCATTTTTTCTAAACATATATTTAATGAGGTCATAGGCACGTTGATGGCACGATCAAAAATATTGACTTTGCAATTATTTGGAAATTAATAAAAAGTATCAACACAAAATTCTTTTTTATACCAAAAGGTACATTTGCAATATTTCAACATCCGTAGATTTAAGTGTTGTAATCCATGAATTTCGTGATTGGTGACGTGCCCATAATATTGTGTCGCCATTGTGCCATTCATCAACCCATGCAAGTGCCATTCATCTACCGTGGATCAACGATATAATGACTATCTAAAGTAGTGTTGTCCAACGTGTGGCCTACGCCCCACAGGGTGGCATTTAGGATGTTTTTCGGGTCAATTCGAACATAGGCTCGACACGAGTATAACCCTTTCGCTCCGGGTCATTTAAATCCAATACTAGTTTTCAGTGACAAATTTAATAAAAAAAAAGCCAATTCTTAGTAGATATAATTTTATTTAATCTTATCATTTAAATTTCTTAAGTGAACACTAAAAAAAATTATGTACGAGGTGTGTTCAAAAAGTATCGCGAATTTTGTGTTTTCAAAAATTATTTATTTATTCGTAAATATCTATTTTGTCCCCTTCAAAGTAATCCCTCTGGGATATTATACACTTGTGCCAACGTTTTTACAAATCTTCGAAGCACTTCAAAAAATCATTTTTTTGTATCTTGTTCAGCTCCTCCTTTGATGCCGTCTTTATCTCGTCAATCGTGGCGTAGTGTCGTCCTTTCATGGGCCTCTTCAGTTTCGGGAACAAGAAAAAGTCACAGGGGGCCTGATCTGGGGAATAGGGTAGCTGCGGTATCATTGGTCTGTTGTTTTTGGCCAAGAAGTCGCGTACAAGCAGCGATGTGTGAACAGGGGCGTTATCGAGGTGCAAAAGCCAATTTTTGTTTTTCCACAAAATATCGATTAAAATCGAATGGCACGAGCCAATCAATATGCCTAGGTTCTCGGCAATTTCTCTATCGATGATTCGAAGATTGGCCAATACCATTTTCTTCAATTCATCAATTTTTTCGTCTGTTGTTGAAGTGCTCGGGCGTCCGGCACGCTCTTCATCATTCACATCTTCTCGGCCTTTTAAAAACATTTTGTACCACCGATAAACGTTGCTTTTGTCCAAAGTAGCTTCTCCATATGCCACAGTCCACACTTGGAATGCATCCGCGCACTTAATTTCGTTTTTCACACAAAAATCGATGCAGGTGGTTCCTTGTTCCATTTTTTGAATAGGTAAAAATCGAAGACGAACCAAAACACGTGCAAGCAAAGCAGCTGTCAACAATTAACCGAACATTCAAAATGGCCCAACTTGTCAGCATAAGTGAGAGACATATGTACCAACATAACGCCACAAAAAAATCGAAATTGGAATATATGTAACTCGCGAAAATTCAAAATTCGCGATACTTTTTGAACACACCTCGTATGTTACATGGGAATTTTAGTTATGTATGGCAAAGGAATTTTAGGGGGGCTCTACTTTACCTTTATAGATATTTAGGAACTGATCTGCAATATTTAGGAACCAAGTATTAAACAAAATTTTGTTTATTCAGTACGAAGAAGCATTGGATATAGTGGAGCAATCGTCAGCCCCTCTGTCAGAAGAGCTCAGCGAGCGTTTGGCTGCTCCCGCGGGAACCACGGGGAGAGATGCACTGTTGCGAAGACTGGCGGATGTGCTGGGAACACGAGGCCTGTACCACCAGGCGGCTAAACGTCTAGCTCACATTGGAGATAAGGTGATAGCCTATCGGCCGAAATTAATAATCTATCTAATCCACAATCTTAAGATTCTAGATCGGTAATAATCTCTAGGTTACCAATGAAGTGTGCCAATAAACAATCTGCAATTCGCAATTTCAATCTGTCAAACCGATAAATCTTAGGGAGTACAAATCTCAGATTGAGGATTGACCTCTGTTCGAAAATGACGATTTAAAAGTGCCAATAACATATACGTTGCGTTTAATCTTATTTTTAGATTGTACAAATATCGGCATGTATCGAAGATCGAATAAATATTGGATTACGACTGGATACACACATCTTTAACTTTTTCAGCTTCTTAAATACCTTACGTCTTGGCATCTTACATTAACATCTTCCTTTTTAGTCTCTCTTCTTCAACTTTCTACGACATCCTTTTTGAAGCTATTAACTTATTTGTGTTAATAGTTAAATAAGCTATTTATAGGCTGGAGCGTTACGTTGGTTGATGCGGTCGGGTGATGCGGACCGCATCGCAACATTCGCTGCGGCCAGCCGCGACCGCAGCACTCAGCTCATGGCCGCTGACTACTTGCGTAGGCGCGCCCCTTGGCGCAACCGGCCCGACTTGACCCGCCACATCCTACATTTTTACACCAGAGCGAAGGCCTATGGGAAGCTGGCTGCGTTCTATGCAGAATGTGCCAAGATGGAGATCGACGATTATGATGTAAGCTTACAGAATAATACTTGGAATTATTCTGGAATAATACTTGAAATTATTCCAAGGCATGCTCGGTAATTTTAAAAATATTATTATAAAATAAAAAAAGCAAAAAAGGGTTGCTAATAACAGTGCCTAGATTTTCACTTCTTTAGTCCGTCCGTTTAACATTGAGCTATCAAAACTTTACAAATGACATTTTTTACGACTTTTTTTTTAATTTGACATTTCTTTCTATTCAACATTTTAGCATTTTTCAGGGATAAATTTTTTTTAAATTTTATCACAATAACTTTTTATCTCATAGTATCAAAGATTATTAATACATTAATAAAAAATGTATGTTTTTAGAACTATGAAAAAGCGTTAGAAGCTTTGAAGGAAGCCACCAAATGTGTTGCGAAGTCATCAGACGCTGAAACGAGTATAAATTTATTTTCTATAATTCATTATTGTTCTTAATATAAAGTTTTACATAAAAGTTATTTGTTAAAGGTGCTCAAACTTTTGCACTTCAAGAACAAAATTCGTTTATCAAACGTTTCCTTGATGTCAAGAAAGTATTGCAGAATGGAGATATTAATGCAGGTTAAATGATTTTAATACTATTTTAATGAGGTTTGTGCATGTGTTTTTACGAATCCTGTATGTATCAGGTATGAAAACGGATTACCCACTCTACATTTAGCATTATAAATATTTTCTATTTTACTTCATCGCGGATTGTAGTTAAATAATATTACTTTTGTATTATGAATCTCCGCAAAGTAACGCCTAATTCTATAAATTATTCTTATCTGTTCTAAATTCAACGTTAACTGGCCCGTTGGTGCAGTGGGTAGTGACCCTGCCTTCGATTCCCGCCGAGAGCCAACATTTTCTATGAATTAATTTGTTGGTCTTCGAGCCTGGATATAACCTATAACACAAATATTAAGTTACTTACTTTTACGACCGTGTGTATAAGTGTCCCATATATTTATTTATTTTATGTCCCATATATTTACTTAATGTTTTATTTCAGGTATAGTCAGTGGTCAGCAGCTTATTCACGCATTGAGCGGGAGGCCAGGATTGATTACAGAGGAGAAAGTGCTTAAAATACTTTTACAATACTCGTCCGAACATCCTGAAACAGAGAGTAAGAAATATTTTAATTTGAAACAGACAAGAGACATATCTTTACTAAATTTCAATTGTATAGAGCAGGGCTTCTTAAACTATGGGTCGCGACCCCAAGTGGGGTCGCGTAGCAAAATTCTGCGGTCGCGAGAGATTTTAATGTCAAATATTTATATATACCATTTTATAACACCACTAGAGTTGGCGGAATATATGGGATATTGGGATTGTTATAGGTTTCAAAACGAATTCTAAAACTATTTATTTTCATATGTATATTGTTACCTAATAGATACATCATCAAATAATAATTTATTTTTGTTTTATATTTGTCGTCAAGAAACTTGCAATCATAAATGGGGTCGTGAATGACAAAAGTTTAAGAAGCCCTGGTATAGAGTTACTGTTAATAGGGTATGCGGGGTAGGTAGACCTGTGAGTGCGAGTGTTTAAAAATATGAAAGGGAAGATGACAAACCCATACATATTTGTCTTTTTTTTTCGAAGAACACATTTTAAGCTCTACTCTAGTATAATAACTCTATAAACTAACTATTTTCGAGACTACTCGAATTCATATTTAATTATAAAGCTTTGCAACCTAATAACTTATTATTTTGTTAAAGCCACTATTCCTGTTTTACATATTTTTGTTGGAATAAACGTATCCAATGTATGAATTTACTCAATTTATAATCCAATTTTTATATATGTTTACATAATGTGTGCCGGTTTAAATTTTTGCTTTTATTCACAACTGGTAACACCGACGACTTTGCTCGCGCCAACTGAAGCGTTTATGTACCTACTTTCAATATATGTTTTTCGCTGTTCATATAAAAAAGCCAGTTTTTTAAATTCTCTATGATACATACCCCCGCGTGGATAAAAGTTTTAACTGTGCCAAATGTCAATAATATTTAGTCCAAGGTTTTAGTCGTTAAAAGCTTTGGCATGATCTTAAAGGGCTCAATTTCATGCCGTTAAACTAATAAAAAAGCGTGACTGACAAATAGACGTATATAAACTATTCTTCAATTGTTCAACTTATAAAATACTATGTGTATTTTTATTACAGAATTAGAAACGCAATTAAAGGCTTTATTGCATCCATCAAATGAAACTAACCAGTCCTCGGAATCACCCGATCAAAGTATAGAGGAAGTTATTTAAAGAAAACTGTTATTTTCAATATAGTATTTATCATACATTTTATTTTATTTTAATCACAAAATGTGTCAATAGTAAATCTAAATTGGTGCCTGCACGGAGTTTGAACACGTATCCCCTCTCAAGAGTCACAGTCTTACCGTTGGGCTATCACAGCTTATAAAATAAAAAAGTGTTTATATTAAAGTATCTCATTTATGGATATATTATATCATGATGAATACGTAACGTGGTAATAAATACGATAAAATAATGAAGTATACAAGTTGTTAATATTGTTTATACCTAATAATGCATGTCTTTTTCCACATAAAAATATCTTTTTTTTTTTAATAACGAAAAACTACTACAAAATTTCTCTGCAAACAAGCTAGATAAATAGATGATTTAATGTATTTTTTTTGTATCAGCTGAACTGAAAGACAAACTGCGTAAAAAAGAATTGTCTTGTTTAATTATTATATTTTACATATTTTTTATATTGATAAAAAATATTTAAAATATTAATCAATAATTATTACATTATTGTTATAATAAGCCAGTAATGGATTAAGGCAGATCTAGTTTACTCTGATGCCCTAATTAGTAGTACATACACTTAATTGATAATTGCAATTTATCACACGCTTTTCGGTGAAGGAAATCATCGTGAGGAAACCTGCATATCTCTAGAGAATCCTAGGGATATGTGTAACCTACCAATCCGCATTGGAGTAGCGTGGTAGGTCTAAGCTCCAACCCTTCTCTCCAAAAATGGAGAGAGGAGGCCTATGCCCAGCAGTGGGATAGTAACAGGCCGTTACTTTCTTACACTTAATGCTTTGATTTATACACTACACTGCACTCAATAAGTGCTCAGGGAACCTGATTCAGAGTAGCGTAATACGCCTATTAACCCTTCAAGCATAAAGAAGTTTAAAAGACTAGATTACAAGCTGTGCATTATATTAAAAAAAGATGTTAAAAAATATTGTCTACAGTGTTGCCATCTTAGTGGATTTTCCACTAAAACTGGTGGTTTTAACTACCCACTTGGCCAAATATTGCGTTTAGTGGCTAGTGGTTTTTTTTGGTGGTCTTGGTAAAATATATTAGCAGTTAAAAAGTTAGATTTTCTTCCATTTTACGATGATTTTTATATATCTGTTCGTTTTCCTTTTTGAATATGCATATATACATTGGTGTACAAGCTTAAATCCGCTGTTTGTTCATATTTGTAAATGTTAAAATCATATGTTCATCATATGAATTGGATATGACCATGCCATATTTTTATATTTAAGAGTACGACCTCGGTCAACAATATTTGTCATTTCATACAAAATTCTAATTCATGAGAATCCTAAACAAAAAAAACCGTGGTTCCATCCCGGCCGACCTTCAACATCCACTCCAAGACGGAATCATTTCAGGCGGAGGACGATGCTGTGCGTATGGTGCCATCAGCGGGGCATAATTATCTATTATGAAGTGCTGAAATCTGTTGAAACTATCGAAGTGCACCGTTACCACCGATAGATAATAAAATTGTGAGGTGCTATGAAGGAAAAAAGGTCAGAATATAAGCTAATTTTCCTCCATGACAATGCTCCGTCACACGCATCAAAAAAGGTTCAAAATTACTTAGAGACGCTCAACTGTTAGATGCTACTCCATACTGCTTATTCACCAGAACTGGTCCCATCCGACTATCATCTGTTTTCGTCGGTGTGCCATTTGCTCGCTGAGCAGCAGTTCGATTCTTACGCGAGACGTCCAAACTTGGCTCGAAAAGTGGTTTGCCTCGAAAAACGATCAATTTTTTTTTGGTATGTTATCCATATATTACCTGAGATATGACAAAAATGAATGAATTTTGAATGAAGTTATCTTTTTTCCTTCCTATGAAAAAATGGTTTTTTTTAGAAAAAAAAGTGGATTTTAGCTTGTATACCTGGTAGATATTTACTTTGCTTGAGTAGGCATAACTCATCGGCAAGAATTAGTGTTCTACGTGTCTCTACCTGCGAGTATTTTCCACCTAATATTTTTCTAAACTTATATTTTATACGCGGGGATTTCTCACTTCATTTTTTTTTCTGAATACTTATACTTAGAAGTTAGAAATGTTCATCGTTCAGTAACGCTCATGGGTTCGTCATTATTAATTTTGGTTTGTATTAACTGAGCGAATTTATTAACGCGTAACTATGCAAAAATCACAATATACGCAACGGGATTCTTGGCTCGTAGGTATCTGAAATACGACGGGTCGAGTAGCGAAATGTAAATTTTGTGATATTAATTTGTTAATTTTTTAATAAGTAATAATAAAGGAAACTAATTATTTGTATATTTATTTTCTTTCATAAAACGAAAATTGTTTTAGTGGAAAAATTTAGCGGTTAGCGGTCATTTAGAGTGTAAAATTTCAGTTTGTTAGTGGTTTTCTGGTGGTTTTGAAAGTTGAATCTAGTGGGAAGCTTATTGAACTGTTGGCAACACTGATTGTCTATGATTATTATCAATTGTCATAGACTGTCAAACTTAATATTTTGACTTTTGAGGTTAAAAATAAATTCAAGTTTTTTCACATGGTTGAAAATTTATATTGTGTTTGAAAATGGTACGACACAATAATCAGCTACCAAACAACCTGACGCAACTGCAAAATCTTATTAAAAGAGATCGAGATTCATATAAAGATGAGTTTCGTCAGCAACTTGCGCATTTTGAAACCACCTTGGAAATATTTAATTTAAACCCCACTGAGTATAACAAGAAATTAGACGAGCAGGCGATGTTTTTAGCGCAAGTAACGCAATGCTACCAAAACGAAATGAAGAATTTTCCTCAAAAAATTGTCGATATTCTAAAAACTCATAACACAATATTGCATAGCGAAATGAGGTTATCTCTGTGTAAGTGTTTGATATTGCTTCGAAATAAAAGTTTTATCACAGCTTTTGATTTGCTTGAGCTATTCTTTTCATTGATAAAATGCCAAGACAAAAATTTGCGTGAATATCTTAAAACACACATTATAAGTGATATAAAATATATGAATATGAAACATAAGGATATGAAACTAAATTCTACTCTTCAAAACTTTATATATTCAATGCTACGAGACACTAATACGAAAACTGCGAAACTTGCTATTGATATTTTAATTGAACTTTACCATAAAAATATATGGAATGACCACAAAACAGTTAATATTATTGCTGATGTTGGTTGTTTCTCCAAAGTAACCAAAGTGATGGTTGCTTCTTTAAAGTTCTTTTTAAGTAGGGATGAAGAAGAAAAAGCAGACTCTGATAGTGATGATGAAATTGACCCAAAAGATACAATGATTGCTAATAAGTTTAACAAGAAAACAAGAAAAAGAGATAAAATGGTTGATAAGGTTAAGAAGATAGCCAAGAAAATGAAGAAGAAAAAACAGAAAGCTCCTGTATTTAATTTCTCAGCTTTACATCTTATTAATAATCCGCAGGGTTTTGCAGAAAAATTATTTAAACAAATGGAATCATCTAATGAAAGATTTGAGGTAAAGTTGATGACTCTGGATGTGGTCTCAAGATTAATTGGCCTACATAATCTGTTTTTGTTTAATTACTACCCATTTATTGCTCGTTTGATAATGCCACATCAAAGGGAAGTTACAAGGATTTTACAATTTGCAGCTCAATCAGCTCATGAGTTAATACCTCCAGAGGTTATCGAACCAGTTATGAAAGCAATTGCCAATAACTTTATTACAGAAAGAAATTCTACAGATGTTATGGCAGTTGGATTAAATGCTGTAAGAGAAATTTGTGCCCGTTGCCCCTTAGCCATTGATGAAGATTTATTGAGAGATTTAGTACTATACAAATCATATAAAGAAAAATCTGTAATGATGGCTGCTAGATCTCTTATTCAGTTGTACAGACAATCTATGCCTAGTTTTCTACATAAAAAAGATAGAGGAAGGCCTTCGGAAGCAACAATACAATTAAAAACAAAAAAATATGGTGAAGTAGAGACAAAAGATTATGTACCCGGCTCAGAGGCATTATTAGAAAAAATGGAAATTAGGGACAAAAACAAGAAAGTTAATAACTCTAGTAAAAATAAAAAAGATGATTCTGAAGATGAATGGATTGATGTAGGATCATCTGATTCAGAATTAAGTATTACAACTGACAGTGAAAATGATGAAGATGATGAAAAAAATCAGGATAGTGAAGAAGAAAAAAAAATGGATGAAAATAAACAAAGTAACGAATTATTAGAAAATGAAAAAGACTCTGAAGAAGCTGAAAATAAAAGAAATGTAGATCCAAAAGTTACTTCTTGCACAACTGGTGATGTTAAACAAACAAAGGCAAACTGTACTAAACAAAATATGGAAGTGAAAATTAACATTGCTCGCGAAATAGCTATGGATAAAATATTCACTGATGAAGATTTTAAACGCATAGAAGCAGCTAATATAAAAAAATCTATTACAGGTGTAAAGCGTAACAGAACTGTTCTAGAAGAAGAAAATGAATCTACAGAATTAGTGCAACTTTCTGCAATTGAAAATATACATAAGAAGAGAAAACATGACAAAAATGCACGGCTGGAAACTGTACTTAAAGGAAGAGAGGAAAGAGACAAATTTGGTTACAAAGACCGAAGGAAGAATGCAAATTGTTCAAAAACTAATCGAGAAAAAAGGAAGACAAAATCACATCAAATGGTGAAACACAAAGCAAGAGGAAAAGTCAAAAGATCCTTTAAGGAAAAACAAATAGCTTTCAGGAACTATTTGATCAAACAAAAGAAAATGCGTTAAAAATAATATTTAATTTTTAACAGTCATGATCTTCACACAATCTTTAATTTTTTAATTGTATAATACATAAATTAAAAGTAAAAAACCTTTTTAAAATCAGTCTTTAATTTGCATATTCTTCTAGGAAAAATATAAACTGTTAATGAAATAATTACATTTACTGTATCATACTGGGCTGCAGCAGTGAAACTTTCAAAAGCACTTTTTATGTGCTGCGAGTATCATTTCACTGTCGGCAGAAGAATAAAATTAGTTTTATATAATTGTTCACTAGATGTCACAATTACATTAAATACTCTATCATCTGTATTTCAATCTATAAGTCATAGATAATATAGGATATAGGATACTATATCCTATATAGGATACTATAAGTTTTCAAAATTTTCTGCCAAAAACGTTCATATCGCTTTATATTTAAACGCATATTATATATTATGTCGTTTAAAAATATTTTGAGTGCTATTTGAGATGTGAAAATGTTGGTAAGTTACTACTATAATCTTTTTTAAACAATTTAATGCCTTTTCCTAACAGTCGAAGATTTACTGCAAAAAAAAACTATTTTTTATTTAGTTCCAGGCAAAAATGAGTTGCGAGAATGATGCTGAATTTTTTATTAATTAATTTAAAGCAGGAACATTTAATAATACTGTTCAATGTAGATGTTGGGGAACATGAAATAAGGCTTGTTAATAAACTAACAGAGGCCCATATATTCGAAAAGAAAATACCCAAATGAAAATTAAATAAGTATGCTGTTCAAATATTTAGCCAAAGAGTTTTATATGCTATGAGATTTTTGTTATGTAAGTGTATTTATTAAGCAAATAAATGTGAAGTCAATACTAAGAACTCTTATTTTTTAGGACGCCAAATATTACCCGAGGTCCGAGGAATACGGGCATACAGCAGACTAGAGGTGTTATGAATATATTCGTAATAGGTATATGGAATATAATACAGCCCGCCTAATACCGTATTATAATACGCTATATAAAAGTAACCTGTTACCAGGTAATAGTCAAATGTTTTCTGTATACGTTTTATTTGTTTGTGCAATAAAGTATTTTATTATTATTATTATTAATAGGTGTCCAAGATAATAGGGTCGATATCGGTCGCCGTGTGCTTGGCGATCGCCGGAGCGCTGCCTATTCCGCATAAGAGGGACTATTCCGTAACAGGCTAAAACGGTAATACCCGTATTGAGAACTTCAGTAGTAGCGAGTCGCCAACTGTGAGCGAGAAATAGGGATTTGATTTGCTAAATACATGTTAGGCTTTGTTTGAATGCGCCTTGGGATGGTTACTAAGTAAGTAAGCAATGTACGCGTGTACACTACGATAATCTATTGTACTAAACTAATATTGAATATTGTAATGTAATAATATATAATATTGTAATAAAAAAACATATTTTGTTACACACGCACGTCGGGTTTCATGTTAACGCGCATTTGTTCTAATAAAATTTATAGTATATAATAATAAATATAAAATATAATCACTGGTGAAACAGTAGTGGACAAGCAGTAGATTTTTGCTTCTGCACTAGCACCGTCCTATTTGGTTACAATTGGACTTTTTAGTTACAATTTTGTTGCATTAAATATTTAATATGGTTAACTATAGCTATCGGAAATCAAACCCGCTAATAAATAAAGTGCACTTCGTGCGCGCCGCTGCGCCAGCTAGGTCGCTAAAAATCATCTCGGAGAGTCGGGAACAGTTGGAGGTGGCTCTTTACTTTTACCAAAAAAAGGATATGTATATTTAACGCTACAAGTCGGGTTATGTATAAATGCTGCATAGGTTGGTCAAAAAGAAAACTAGCAATGAAAACAAAAAATAGACTAAATCCTTAAAAACGTTAAAATTTGTTTTTTTTAATCGGCATGTCTACAAGTTGCCTTTGTTATTGTTTCCTTTTGTAAAGAATAGTTTGAAAAAATTAAACCAGTTTAACATTTGGTTGCGTACTGCATAATGCAAATCCTTGCATCGGGTAAACAATAGTTTTAATATTATTAGAAATATAAAGGATTTTAATTGTAAATAAATAAAATTTGGTATAAAGATATCTCGCAGGTAGAAACAATTGATGCTTTTAAATGTAGATATGTAATATAAGACAAGTTTTATATGATATTTTTAAATGATAAATCATTCATATAACCACAAAAATAAAAACATTTAAATGAACAGAAAAATATAAAAACTATGATTACTTATCAATTATTGTACATAAGATGTACAATAATTGATAACTAATTATTAGTAACTTTTTAAATACGCCAACATAACCTTTAACAGTCCTAAGCCAGTTAACCCTTAATAGGGCAGAGGTAAAATTTACTGAAATTTTTATTTTTATATCTTTATTTATACTTCTAATAGGCGTCGTTTTAACATTTATCATAAAAAAAATAAAAATATATAATCAGAAGTACGCGAAAATTCGGTGGTAACCATTTTACCATTGCCCGTTTATGTTATGGTCTTGGTGGTAATTATTTGACCTTAGCCCGTTATGCTAATGACTAAAGCTGCTACCGTATAAAGTCTCTCCTTCTTCTGGAGCAAAGTAAAAGCTTTTGAAGCACGGAGTAGGACATAAAACTACGGTGCAGACATTGCAAATAATCCTAGATCGTTTTTGACTATCTTTCGTACTGCAAAATCGACCTCCACATGTTCACAGTATATATTAGGGATAGTCATCTCTCTCCAAGAATCGTCTTTCTGTGTTCGTTGATTTTTTTTCGAATTGACTATGCTGTTAGTCGTTTTGGTGGCTTTTACAGCGTCACCGGCCGGGACGGGCGAGCGCAGAAGCATCGTCGAAGTTGTGAAATGCGTAGAGTAGAGCGCAGAAGCTCTACTGGCGTCGGGGAACGTTGTCCTAAAGGTGCCTCCTGTGAGGCCGGAACGTGGCTTAGGGCGACGTGTAGTGGAAGGCTAATAGTATGACGATTAGTCATTATGGCATCGGGAGTATGGCGACTAGCCACAACCGACCGATGTCAGAAAACTAGGACCTCATCTTTGGCGGCGAAGACGCTGTTTGCGTGTATTATGTCTGTGCTTGCGATTGTTCAGGGTTATGCAGGACGCATTTTGGAAGTCCATATTTTCGGTGAGTCGGCCTAACAGGGATGTAAGTGGAAGCCACTGTTATAAGTGGGTTCTCGTGAACCTCGACTTTCTCAAAGTAAGACTTCGAAAAGCGCTTAAAGAGATGAGCAATGGCGGGGTGGTCGAGGTATCTATGGAGGTCAACATTCCGTATGAACCTTGGACAACCAGTAGCTGTTCGCAGAATCGATCTGCAGTCTTTGGAGCGTGTGTTCGTTTGACCATATATACAGATTTTGGGTTTAGAGCTGTTGTTAAAACTTTTACAAGTTGAGTGAAGAAACAATGGCTTTAGTTTTATACATGAACTTTTTGCAAATCGCTTTGCTAGATTTTTTGGCAGGAGTACGCTATAGTCCAAAAGTAGTTCGCCTGAGACTCTTTCGTCGCTAGTTTCAATAGCGGAAAGCTCATCTTCAAGAATACAGGCTATATAACTTTCAGATAGAGTATTTTTTTCTTCGACATGCTCCTAAAGTATCAAGTACATGAACGAGTAGAGGTAACTATATTACCACCAAATGCTACTATCTTGTTGTAGCTGAGCAATGGTAACAGTTTTACCACCAAGTTTGTGAAAATTTTTCAATTAGTACGAGTTTCATTTCAAAAATTATTTTACGAGTCATGCACGATCATATTAATCAATTATCCTACCAAATATCACAAAAGCATTTACCGGAATCTTAGTAGAACAAAATTTCATTTTTTTCGCGACGAACACTCCCGATTACGAAAAAAGGTCGTTATTTTTTTTTGAATGTCAGTAGTTAGTAAACCTTTACAAATACCGTAATTGCCAGTACTAAAAAAAGTTTAAGGGGTCTTCATACATTAGAAATATTTAATGTTTTTAATAGTACATAGAACGGCTTATGATCTATGGTAAAAAAACTTAGGTGGTAAACAATTGTCCCTTGCCCTATTAAGGGTTAAAAGAATGAAGAAAAATTTAATCGCCGTCTCACTAAAATAATATGTCAGGTCACGGAATATGCTATTACTATAATAGTCAGTGAAAAATAATACATCATATTTTATCACTTCTATTACTATATTAAAGTTAGTTGTTTTCAAAATATAAATTCATAAACCGATAGAAAATGTCAAATTTATTATTTGTATATGTATGTTTGTTTATTTATTTTTTTAATTATTTGTAAAGTGGTCCCCGAATAAACATACATAAAAACATGTATAAAATAAAAGTAAATGAGTATTGGCTTTAATCTTTTAATATTTTTTTTGAAGAGTAGTTTCAGTAGCCATAAATAATAGTTTGGTGTTAACAATTATTAATGCTATTAATTACTTATAAGTAATTAAGACTTAAGAATGTTCGATTTGTATAGAAACGATTTTTCTCTCATAAATAAATCGATTATCACGATAATAAAAAAAATATATTTAATAATAATGATAATGGGTTTTCTGAATAAACAACTAGCACGAATAAGAAACAAAAAAATAATTCCTGGTTTGGCAACATTGGTTTCAACCAAGAACGCATATCTTATCCTAAAAAACAAGAAAAAAGAGTAAATAAAAGAGTATAAAACTAAGCTTTTTTTAAATCGATTTAAAATGCTAAAACCGATTATAATAATAAAGTAATCCATTAATATAAAGATCGATTATTTAGTTGGTAATCTATAATTTTTATTGTTAGTAATCTATGTCTATAATGATTTATGAAATAGTCTGTGGTGGTAAACCACGGCGGTTTTACTACAGGCGCCAACACATGCTATCTCGCATCTCTCTTGCACATGTACGTATTAATGAATGAATCATATGAAAATAGTCTCAGCTGCATCTCGCTCCACTCCTACATACATATTTTTACGCACCCATACTCATTTTGATTGTCTAGTGTCTATCATATAACAAGTTGATTTTAATCAATGAATGGGCGGTGTATTAAATTTTTAAATTTCCCGTTGTAAAGTTCTAGTACTTTAATTTTTACTAAAATGTATAATTTTGTTTTAATTTAGTTAGCAAAATTCTTGAAACAAATATCACTAGAAGCAAATTAAATGTATAAAGTATTATTTCACCAGTAGCTGTTGAGATATTTCTTAAAATGAGAAATATAACAACAAAGAAACGTGCAGTCATAAAACAATAAGATGATTTACTTAATCATTATATAAATGTAAGTGTTGAGTTTTAATGAATTTTATGCATCTCAATAATAGTAAGAGCTTTCTTAAAATTTACATTCTCACATCACTACATCATCATCACTACATATTATAAAACAAAGTCCCTATATCCCTATGTACGCATAAAACTTTAAAACTATTCAAAAGATTTTGATGCGGTTTTTTTAATAGATAGAGTGATTCCAGAGGAAGGTTTGTACGTATAATAACATTCAATACGGAGTAGAGAAATACTGTAATTTTTGAGGTTTCTGTAAATAATTACATTATTTTCCGCTTACATTGCAAACGCAGGCTAAACCCTACGAGATTTATCAAAATAATGTACTAAGTATTTGTACATCTTGAAAAGGTCTACAGAAAAGTCTGCGATGGTGTATGTCTATCTCTTATGGATAACCCACTATAGCATTTTTTGTCATTTACTTTTTAAGAAAAATTATGCCATATTTTTGAAGCAATTTTTATACAATACAGCATTAATCCTTATCCAATTAAGTACCTTAAATAAATAGTTGATTTAATATAGATCAATATGGCCGTTTACAGCATGTAATTTAAGTGAACATTTTCGGAGATATTACAGATTTAGAATGCCGTGAGGACGCCGCGCTTCGCCCTATAACACTTCGACTTTAGCAGCTATGTCGCTCTTTCAAGAGTTTGTTTAAATACATCCTGTAATTAATTGTAAAAATAAAATACATAGGGAAAATGTAAAAGTAAATAAGTAAAAATGTACTATACGAATTTAGATATTCCAAAGATAGCAGGAAATCTTCTTGGTTTAGGGAAAGGAAATTGTTTTTCTCCAAATTTAATGCTTGCGGGCCGCGGGCCGTAGTAATAAATAAATCAAAACTACTCGATCGATTTTAATCATTTTTTTTACACTGACTGACATGGGTTATTTTATACCTGTGCGAAGCAGGGGCAGGCCGCTAGTTCTAAATATAATAACCTAACCTTGCATGGATAACCTAAAACCTTTAACATGCAGTATAATTTTTATTTCCTATTTGACTTAGTTATCGTTATATAAAAATTATGATATGTACATTAATTTCGATTGATGAATTAGCTATATATATGTCTTGCGATTTTATATAGCTTCTAGTGTCTTGTAGTGGAATAAATGATTAATAATGGAACATTAAAGTTAAAGTTTTTTAGAAGTTGTTCTAATTGATCATAAGTGTGTATCTATCTTAGTAATGAATAATTTGGACATAACTTAAATGGTCTACTTAATATTTCTTTTTAGAAATATTTTCAATTGAAGTTGTATACTTCATTGTATTATATTAGAACTTTAAAAATGACTGTCAAGTTTTTTATAATGAGATTTGGATGAAAAGGGAGTAAATAGCGAAAGAGAGCAAGTTTATTCTGTATAAAGCAATATAGGGTATATATAGGCTTTATATAACACTATTGTTGATTTTTAATAAAAAAGCAAAAGCAAAATTTAAATTTACGATTGATTAAACGATTGATTGATTAATTGCAGATTCAAGAATCCTCAGATCCAAGATTAAGAGTAGTTTTTTATTTTAATATGATTGTCACATGATGTTATTTATAGTTATGATTCGAGATATCTTTACATTTACAGTGCTAATAAAAGATATAATAGTATGTGTAATGAATGAAAGAATAACAGCAATATTAAAAGACTGTTCTATAAAACTGAAAGTAAATATTTATGTAATTTATAAATCACTTAAAATGTGCAACTGTTTATTATATCTAACAGAAATTAAATAACAAACAATATTTCTCCTTCATACTTATGCAATAATAAAAGGCAATTTTTCTAAAAGTGAACCCATTTACTCTTTCTTAACAAATCAATGCATAATGACACAGACAACATTTTTTTTATAGTATACAATAACTATTCATATAGATTCAAATACAACCTCTTTCATAAGGGGTTGTATTTTCATTCGCATTTGGCTACGTTCCGCGGTAGCCGTATGGCGGGACGTCCTCAACCGCTTCATCACCTAGTGGTGACATGTCTCTCCGAGCTACACAGTACAGACCCTGCATCACAGTTTTCGACCTCTGTAATTTGAGAAAATGCATTTGAGGTAACTAATACTCAAGTGAAGTCTGAATTTATGAAGCTAAGTTGGATTCCCGTAATTTCAGCCACAGATGTAAGCGTGCACTCAAACATCAGTAGCCAAAAGCGACTGGGAAAAGAATTAAGGTTTTACATGTATTGCAGGTGCCAAATACCGGCTCTTTGCCATCCGCAACACATAACCATTACAAAAAAAATGTAAAAGTTAATGACGTACGAATTAGCGAAACTGCGCAATTTCAGAAATCAGTACGACACCTTTATAATGGCTAGCCCGTTAATAAAACGTCTAACAAAGTAGCGCGCTTTTGAAGCTAATGTTCGACGATACAGAAAACGAACATTACCAACAAAACGCCTACACAGTATGAGAAGAAAGAACACTGCAGTGTCCACCTCAACCATTCTGTTAAATGAGAAAAAAAAGCCCTGCAGCTTTTACAGGAGGGCAGTCAGACGCTGCTAGTGCGACGCGGGAGTCCGACAGCTGGCCTCGTGACTCCACGAGCTATGTTGGTCTGGCCTCGCTGCCTCCAATGGAGACGTGCCGCCGCCCCTCACCCCAGGCCGGCCCGTCCGGCTATGCCGCAGCTGCTGTCGCTCCGCCGTCGCCTCGAGCGCTCGAACAGCGCCAGGCCAAACAGTAGCGTCAACCACCAGGAACAGGACCGAAGACGTCGTACGCATCTTTCGACCTCTGTAATTTGAGAAAATGCATTTGAGGTAACTAATACTCAAGTGAAGTCTGAATTTATGAAGCTAATAAGTTAGATTCCCGTAATTTTAGCCACAGATGTAAGCGTGCACTCAAAGATCAGTAGCCAAAAGCGACTGGGAAAAGAATTAAGGTTTTACATGTATTGCAGGTGCCAAATACCGGCTCTTTGCCAACCGCAACACATAACCATTACAAAAAAAATGTAAAAGTTAATGACGTACGAATTAGCGAAACTGCGCAATTTCAGAAATCAGTACGACACCTTTATAATGGCTAGCCCGTTAATAAAACGTCTAACAAAGTAGCGCGCTTTTGAAGCTAATGTTCGACGATACAGAAAACGAACATTACCAACAAAACGCCTTCACAGTATGAGAAGAAAGAACACTGCAGTGTCCACCTCAACCATTCTGTTAAATGAGAAAAAAAAGCCCTGCAGCTTTTACAGGAGGGCAGTCAGACGCTGCTAGTGCGACGCGGGAGTCCGACAGCTGGCCTCGTGACTCCACGAGCTACGTTGGTCTGGCCTCGCTGCCGCCAATGGAGACGTGCCGCCGCCCCTCACCCCAGGCCGGCCCGTCCGGCTATGCCGCTGCTGCTGTCGCTCCACCGTCGCCTCGAGCGCTCGAACAGCGCCAGGCCGAACAGTAGCGTCAACCACCAGGAACAGGACCGAAGACGTCGTACGCATCTTTCGACCTCTGTAATTTGAGAAAATGCATTTGAGGTAACTAATACTCAAGTGAAGTCTGAATTTATGAAGCTAAGTTAGATTCCCGTAATTTCAGCCACAGATGTAAGTGTGCACTCAAACATCAGTAGCCAAAAGCGACTGGGAAAAGAATTAAGGTTTTACATGTATTGCAGGTGCCAAATACCGGCTCTTTGCCAACCGCAACACATCACCATTACAAAAAAATGTAAAAGTTAATGACGTACGAATTACCAAAACTGCGCAATTTCAGAAATCAGTACGACACCTTTATAATGGCTAGCACGTTAATAAAACGTCTAACAAAGTAGCGCGCTTTTGAAGCTAATGTTCGACGATACAGAAAACGAACATTACCAACAAAACGCCTACACAGTATGGAAAGAAAGAACACTGCAGTGTCCACCTCAACCATACTGTTAAATGAGAAGAAAAAGCCCTGCAGCTTTTACAGGAGGGCATTCAGACGCTGCTAGTCGTTAAATATTAAAGATTACAATGTTTATATTTAATTAAGCTATGATTAAAACAGAGTAATTATGCAAAAGTAATAATAAAATTATTTTGCTATAATCGGCAATGAAGTAAAATAGAAAATATATATAATGCTTAATGTAGAGTGGACAATCGGTTATCATACCTGATACATGCAGGATTAGTAAAAAGCACATGCACAAACCTCTACCACCGCCACCACCACAAGCACTATATACATTCACTATCACAAGCTCAACAACTCAAATGTTTGAATTTCAACAAACATTCTCGGGTAAAATGTGAGTAGTTATCCAAAACTTAATAACAAATAAACTATACTTTTGCACTATTTAATACGAAGAAAATTTTAACGTACTGACTCACCAGAAACGTTCGTTACACGTAATATATAACTGTAATCACTTTTTACTTACGCAAAAATATACAAACCAACAAATGATTTTTAATTAAAATTAGACAAGAGTAAGTTTAAAAACCCAAAATTGCCGTAAATCAGGATGCATGGACAACGGGCAATTTGCGAGTTAACTTTTACACTTCTGATGTCAACGCACACTATATACAAGAACACGATATAATAGGAATACCATAATTCCCGTTCCGAGATGCACTTCTCTTGAATGACGAACAAGGACTGAATGTCACTGAAACGTTTTATCAATAGCAAGACTCAACCGGAAACAATAACAGCACAGTGCTGCCCCTATTTAATCAAAAAGGGCGCAATAAGGGTTGCCACCTTTTTTTGTGAAGAAAAATAGTATTTTTCTTTTTAAATCAAAAAAATATAGTACTTTTAGGAAATTCAGGAAAAAAAAATAGTACACATCTATTTTCGATCATTATTTATTTTTCCATGATTATTTTTTATTACTTTTCGGTGGATAATGACACGGAGTTAGAGTTACTAACTAAGCCCCGTAAATACATGAATGAGTTTCGTTCAAACATTCCCTATGCAGTGCTCTGGGTGCGTTCCATTCACAGTTAATTAAAAAAAAAGCACGACAATTGCAATTAGCGATAAAATTATAGTATTTTTCGTGCTATACTCTTTTTCTATAATATATAGTACAGTTTAAGCTAGTGTTTTTCAACTTATATATATATATTTATTTGTATATCTCAACCTATTGTCTATTTAATATGTTTACAAGGTATAAAGCAGGGACCTCGAAGCATATAGCATTATAGTATATCCTTAGTGTTTTTATTGAACTGTAATAATTTGGGAAGTTTTATTTTTTAATTTTAAAATAAAACTAAAATAATAAAAAAAAAATTTCCTTCTATAAAACGGTTGTTGTATATATTTTTTTTTATTGCAGTAAAAGTCTTAATAAAGAAGTTCCTTAAATATTTTGTTTTATTAATATTTAAAAATCATTATTAATATGTAACAGGAAAAGCGGTTATCCAAAAATCGGTAAGAGCGGTGTGCGAATCGATAATCATCTTTTGCATCACTAATTACGGTTTTAGCGCACCAAGTACATCACTAATGTTACTACGACTTTACGTCATACGTTATATATATTCTACTCCATATGTGAGAAAGAGTCAGAGCTGAGACTAAATCCGTTTTTATGAATGAAACGGGTGCGAGGCAGATAGTTTTTATGAATGAGAATGTAAGTAGCTATAGTGCTACTTTGCACCCCTCCATTCCACCGAAAATAGGCTCGCGCAAATGTATGAATCTCAACCATCTATTTTATAGTTAGTAATCTATGGTGGTAAACAAAGTTCAGATTTCAGAACTCATAACATTTATTTAAACATTATTATATAGGAAAAAAATATTTGCAGGCTGCAAAATGTTAAAACCGAAAGCTTTAACACAGGTCTTAAGCCAAGCTAACACTGGAGGCGTGGAAAATACATTGTAATTATTGCTATATATATGTGACATCACTTCTTTCTTTATAAGAATTTTTTTTCTTACTTTTAGATTATTGAATCATCAGGGAGCGCTCTTAGCATATTCTGGATACAACGATAAAGACGCAAGAGTCACTGCTGCTATAGCAAGTAATGTGTGGTCTGCTTATGAAAAACATGGTAGAAATGTTTTCAAAGAAGATAAATTACATTTAATTTTAGTAGATTGTTTGAATGGTAAAATTGCTGTTACTCAAGTAGCTAACTTACTTTTATGTTTATATGCAAAAGAAAGTGTAGGTTTTGGTATATTGAAGGAAAAAATAAATGCAATTGCACAATACTTAGAAGGTCCATTGAAACAAGTTGCAAGTTCATAATATTAGTGTTATTCATATAAAATTGTTTTTACATTTCATATAATCTTATTAGTAAATATTGTTAATAAATAATACTTCATACAAAATTTTTTTTTTTAAAATTGAAATATTCTTCTTTAAGTGCTCTCTTTTGAAGATGATAGTGTCAAGATCGATTTTAATCTTGTGGTCTAAATAACATTTAAGGCTTTTCTAATACTTTTTTATTTACTACTACTATTAATGTAAATTTTTTACCTGGGTATCTGAGATACTGTATGTTTGTTGTTCTGCTTTGAATTACGAATTGAAAGAGTTAATTTTTTTCTGATTACACTGTTTAAATTTGAATTCCTACCTCCCTCTATCTGACCTCAGCTATAATTGTAATGTAAGCTTAGATTTTACAACTTTGTTAGATCTACCTCAGGACTTAATGGTTAAGTTGTAAAATTTGATACTACAGATCAAAGACTGCTATTATATTTAACTTTATTGTACTAAGAAATTTAATTTGGAAGCTAATAACAACTATGGTTACTTTACATTCTATTTTGAGTACCTATATTATAATTTAACATTAGTTGAAACTACAGGACAGCAATTATTGCTAACAATCTATTTTTCTCATGAAAAAAATGAAATGTTGAGTTTATGCATGCTCTTTGGACCAAGTTCAGTGTGGTTTCAGGCCACCATACCAATGGAATACTTTTATTATAAGTTATGACCACCTACTTACTGGTATAAACCTACTGGGATAGTTTGAATTTAAAGTCCCACATTTTTTGAAATAAAAAATATGCATTGTGCCATTGATATGCAGGCCCTTGAACTAATTGTTCAATAGAAGAAAAGGAGAGTTATGTGCTGGTATGGTAAATGCCATTTATGTATTACTAGGGGTAAAGAGTATAACATCAGATCAGTATCCTATTGTTATTGGGCGAATTATGCATATATGGTAAAGATACTGCATATTAGGTAGTCCTATACAAGATTCCAGAACAAAGGTAAAAAAAATAACATCCCAATCTACTATCACATTGTTATTCAAGTTCCATATTCAGGTTTTGGTAGAGCTCTGATTATTTTCATAGTTAACTTATTGCTGCCAATGAAAACCTCTTAAGGTATATAAATTACTAAATCCTCCGATTTTAAAATTATTGCTATACATAAATATATTATCAGACATGAAAATTGTTTTTTTTTATAGTATTTATTACACAGCAATTATTTTGTTTTTTTTTAAATAATTAAGTTTTATTTATTTCATTGTAAATATAGAGATAGGGGTAACTTATAAAATAAAGACATTTAAACAAATATAGGATTATATTCAGAGAAACATCAAATCCAACATTACAAACATTGGAACAAGTTCCAATAGTTTGTTACAAGCTGTGAACGGACTCGCCTTTACATGGGTTCTAGATGGATCATAGGTTATCTGCTAAGTCTATAATCCCATTTGCCCTCTTAATAGGTTCGGCAAGTTTTTTAAGCCACTATGTTACTATTTTGTCTCAAAATACCTCAAACCTTGTTAATGAAATAGCGCAACCAACACACATTGTTAAAATAAATTAAAAATAAGCATCTTTTAACATGATGCAGAAAAGCTTGTCTTCGACAAGTCTTAAACAATGTGAATAAGTTACTGTCTGCGTCATAAAAGAAAAAGGTTATAAATTATTTATTATCTCAATTCACTAAAAATGCCTTAAAACTTCTTAAATCAGGCATTTTTTTAAAAAACTTACTGTATTTTTCTTAATTTATTACATCATATATATACATAATTTCGGCATACTCATTTATTGATAATGTTATTTTTCTCTGGATGTCTAATAAAGAAAATATACAAGTTCGATTAATTGAGGCTTCAGTAATAAGATTACACATTTGGCTGCTCATGTCACATTATGATACCTGTACATTCAGCGTTGCGAGCGCTTAATCGGACAATATATTATAAAGGCCACAGTGCTGTTAATGATATACATAATTTGGTAATTCGACAAATGAACCATATTTAGGTATTACTAATACATTAAGCTTCATATAAAAAGAGATAAATTTACACCATGGATTTACATGTTTCTTCCAATCCTGCTTCTATGTACAAGATATTTTTTTATAGTTCAGCTACATCAGCGGGCAAATAATATCGTGGTTATGCAATGAATCTCTGTGTTGGATCTTGTAGACTGGTCATAATAAGCAAGCAGACAAAATGTTTGTGCTTGTCTCAAAATGTTTACAGTGAGCTGATGGAGCTAAGCAGCACAAGAGAAAAACCTTTGAAGAGACTTATAACTAGCTGTGGACGAATGTAGAAGAAATAAATAAATAATAACTGTTTTACGTTGACATTGTACCAAGACGGTAATACAAATAAAATAGTATTAGGTTAGTGTGGGTAAGCATTTAGACACGGAATACTGTTAATGATCGCGTACCTACTTTAGTTTTCACCTGTGTCCGTAGTGCGAGTTTTTTAATCTACTCGATCGCTTTAGCGTAACGCAATTTGTATGGCACAATTTGTAATATGTATAGTAACCACTAGATGTCGCTGTTGCAGCGTCATACAAATTGGCGTTACGCTAACGCGATCGAGTAGGTTAAAAAAACTCGCACTACGCACACTGAATTCACTGTGATGTCACGAAACGTAGCGACAATGAAAACGTTCGCCAAAACCCGATAATGTACATCACATTTTTCTCAAATACAAAAATAATCCAAAGCTACATTTTGGATATGAACCATTATAATATGTGACGACGCATGCGTATTACGATAATAATTTATGACTAATTGACCATAGTCAATTTTAATTTTTAATCAAAATATACAGTTGCCTAAAAATTTGTACTCTCTATTTAAAATTATAATGGTTAAATCCTTAATATAATTCCACATCAGGAGTCACGAGCAACATCATTAATCTTAAACACATTTATCTTGCCTTCTTTATAGTATCCATTATATCAACCTATCAAAGTATAAAATACCTATACCACATTGATGATATCTATATAAATCACAGGGGCATTCATAATTAATTAGACACATTAAGGTGGATGTCAATATAGACTCCATCTAAGAGCACTATTGTACTAGTTAAAATTCATAAATAATCTTAAATCTATCTTATTAAGAATTCTAGTACATAGTCCTTGAGTCGACTGATGTCTCCGACCGGAATTACAAAATATATTAAATGGTAAATTGAAAAATTACCAAGTCCCATTTTTTACGCTAAATCACATATAGCAAGCGTAATACACAGGCATTACTAAGATTACTTTATAAAAATGATATTTCTATAATTTGTTTATATTTTTAAAAGCATATACTAGTATTGATGAAATGCTTATTGTTACGTGTAAAAAATAAAATAATACATTTTTTTGCCGAATTACCAAAAGTTTGTTCAGTTTAAGTAAAGCATGTGCTGTAAATGCATTTGGCACAGCTTAGTAGACGATTACTATATGCAAAAAGAAAATTGCTAAAGAAAATAAAGATTTTAAATAGTGTGACATTTTAAATGTGGAAAAATTTAATAATTTCTACACCAGATACGCTCAGAAATAAAAATAAATAATGAGTATAGTAACGCTGAAATTTTTCTGTCTAAATACTTCAGATATCTATTGAACATGATAAATATTTAAATTAATTATTAATTTAATAAAAATTGCACTATTTTATAGCATCTGAATGAAATTAAATATTAAAAGATTACTAATAGAAAGTTATATTAATCACTTGCTGGACTATTGCATGGTTTTATCACTGAACAAATCTGTACCAGGCGTGAATAACTTAACAAGTCGATAGTGCACGCTTTTCCTGCCGGCCATAAACAGGTTTATGTTTAGTATACCTTTCAGAGAGTTATTTAAATACTCACAAGACTGTGTGTGCGATATGAAAGACTTATCGACCTCATTTAAATATTCATCATATAAATTAGGCAATCCTAATGCCTATTATGATTAAACATATAAAAGCACGTAAGTCGACTTATCAACATTATCACGTTTGGTACAGAAATAAAGTAAAGGAAGTCAATTATTGGTGTTAAGTTGTACTTTATGGATTAATTGGTGTTATTTTTAGACATTTATAATATATACAATAGCAAAATACATTTCCTCTTTGTTTTGTCTGCGTTATAAATTTTGTCTTTTTTTCGTCTTGTAACAATACAGATATAAAGATGCCGACAGAATAAAACAATTTTTTTTGTTAAGATTACAAAAATCTTATAATTTTAATACATTTATATTGTATTGATGAATATTAACTAAATAAAAACTAAACAAAAAATCAACACAACATGGAGGTTAAGAGGAAACAAATGGATTTAATATTCAATATGTAATCAATTGTATGATGAAATCTTATAATCTTTTCGATGATAAATGTAGAATAATTGGGTAAATTAGACATTATTTGGACAGTCTGGCAATCGCTCAATGACAAAACGTAAATAAACATCAAGTTATTACACTAGAGCAAGGGAGCCAGTCTAAAATGTGACCTATTACAATAAAGAGAAAGCCATTGGCCAATGAGCCTATATCAGTCTCTCTTTTATGTGTCAATTAGATAAAGATTATACGATTTTCTCCTTCCTTTCGTTATCTTTTGTGACATTCTCACTGACAGATGCGCCTATGGCTCCTTTACTCTAGTATAATAACTCTATGTAAATAAATGTATTTTCCAATTATGTCAATCGGGAGGTGTGTGTCAGGAGGAGGCTGTATCTCAGTTGTATATCTTGATGGCTTTCTCGAGGTAGTTCACGCGTGAGCGCTTGGGTGTTTTATTGATATGCTCGAGGCCGAGCCACGGCCGCCCTGTCGCGTCTGGAAGGGACAGATCTTCATTACATTTTAGCGCATGTTCCAACGTGACTGCGGCCAATGCGATAGTACAATATTTAAAAGATTCCTATTTTTTTATATTGTAAAAGTAAACTTTGTTACCATTATTTCTGAAATGCTTTTTTAAGCAGCAAAACTTATTATTAAAATTTCGTACAGTATATGTATAAGAGGAATAATATTAAATATTTTATTTATTAATATTTTTAATATTCTGTGAGATTATTTTATAAATAATTATATTTAATATTTTTTGAATTTAGTAGTTGTTTAGCTTTTCAAAAGAGTTTATTTCTTTTAAAAATTAATATGTTATCTTAAATGGCTATATTACAATATATACATTCATTATTTAATTATTATTACAACATAACATTAATCTTAATATATATAAAAGAATGTTTGTCTGTATGTCCTTCATAAACGCCGAAACGGCTGAACCGATCTTTAATGAAAGCTTCACACAATCTTTAGAATAACCCAGCGGATTATCATGTGAAGTTTGGTGGAGATCGGTGCATTTTTTAACTGTTGGGTTCTCTGTTGAGGGGCATTCGAAAACAGACTAAGCAATAGCAACGCATGGCCAGAAAGAGATATTCAACATTAAAATTTGAATTACATATTTCAATTTGATATAGTGTTGTGAATAAATACTCACTTGTATTACTGTTTGGCCTGAAGTCGAATATGTTAATCGTCGCTCCTTCGCTTATATAATTAGGTCTGCCGTTCGTCACTATAGCGAAATTGTACTGAAACCAGAAAAGATATGTTGATTTCGGTGGCGGTAAAAATCATAATTAAATTAAAATAGTCAATCCGAGATGATAGTGAATTTAGTACATATACCATCAATCTATCTGCAATACAATTTACCATATTAATGTTTGTTAATTATTCATATTTGTTTTGTTACGAATTATATGATTTTTGACACTGGCAGTCGAGAGATATCGAAGTGTACAAAAATACTAAAAATGTAATTTAAAAGGGTAAGTTGATTTGAAAATAAAATGGACACGAGAAAAACTCTTTCGCTCCGGGATATTTAAACACAATCCAAAATTTCGATATCAAATTTAATGAAAAACAAAACTGAAATGAAGAACAATCCAATTTTTTATATAAAATAATAAGGGAGGGCTAAGGTAAATGCCAAAAAAAGGTTGGAAGGCACTGCACTAGGCTTTCCCTAATTTACAAAATCTATAATTTACAAAATTCTCAAAAATAAATTAAATTTAAGATTTTATTATTTAAAACTTACTTTTTCCCATTCCTTGTCTGGTATGTCGAGCTTTTGTTGCAAACGGTCTTTGAACGCTTGGAAAGGTTCGTGGTGCTTGACGCGCGCGTAAAATGGAATACCGAATGTAGCGTACACCTGCTTGTGAAAGTGAGCACATGGGACTAGGAACTCGTCCTCCTGAAAATATAGAAGATTTATATGGATTATATATAATAATATTATTTATATTAAATTTTATAAAGTAAATATTTATTCAAAGCAATAATTTTGACAAATGCAGATTTATTTTAAAAAATTTGTGTTAGTATTATTGAAATAAAATGTTTGCTTTTCGTTATTTGATGTTCGTTTTATCTTTCATATCTTATTATTTGTTGCGCACTAGCAGTCAAATGCGTATGGCTCCCAATGTTCTATATATAATAAACTCTATGATTTAAATAAATTAAATATGATTTTATATAAAAACGAAATTTTTTGAGTGTTTGTTAGTCTTTCACGCAAATCCGCTGAACCAATATCCATGAAATTTGGTACAATTATTCCTTTTACACCAGAGTAACATATAGTCTTAAAAATTTCTGTTTATTCCACTGGAATAGTTTGGGATTGAAAAGCGCCATCTATCATCTATCTATATGACGTTACGGGTAACACCTAGTTAGTTATATTTTTCAATCACATCTTTATGTCTCAGACAGGGATTTTAGATTATTTTTAAAACGAAAAGGCTACAATGATACTTTTAGCTATTTTCATTACAATATTGTAATATTTGTTCGTACCTGTAGATTGACCTCATCCCGCGGTATTTCCTCTATTCTGAACAGTCTTGGCGGCGATATCGTCACTTGGTCTAACGTCAGGTCCGGTTCTGGGCCCGGTAATACTTTATGACACGAAACTTCTACGATTCGTAATCTGCCAACATGGAACATTCATAATTTATTTTAATCATATAAGTTTAACTGAAATCTCAGTTATGCTTATTATTAATAACTAGTATCTCCAAATAAATAAACGCATATACATATAACCAATCACATCTTCACTACATAGTATAAAACAAAGTCACATTCTATGTTTGTCCATATATCCCTATGTATGCTTAAATCTTTTAAACTACGCAACAGATTTTGATGCGGTTTTTTTTAAATCGATAGAGTGATTCAAGAGGAAGGTTTGTATGTATAATAACATTCAATACCAAGTAAAAAAATACTGTAATTTTGGAGGCTTCTAATGTGATGTCGTAAATATTTACATTTTTTTCCGCTTACATTGCAAACGCAGGCTAAACCCTACTAGATTTATCAAAATGATGTACTAAGTATTTGTACACCTTGAAAAGGTCTACAGAAAAGTCCGCGATGGTATATGTATATCTCTTATGGATAACCCACAATAGCATTTTTTGTCACTATAACACTTCGACTTTAGCAGCTATGTCGCTCGTTCAAGAGTTTGTTTAAAGACATTCTGTAATTAATTGTAAAAATATAATACATAGGGAAAATGTAAAAGTAAATAAGTAAAAATGTACTATCTGAATTGAGATATTCCAAAGATAGCAGGAAATCTTCTTGGTACAGGGAAAGGAAATTGTTTTTCTCCAAATTTAACGCTTGCGGGCCACGGGCAGTAATGAATAAATCAAACTACTGGATCGATTTTAATCATTTTTTTACACTGACATGGGATATATATTTTATACCCGTGCGAAGCAGGGGCAGGCCGCTAGTACTATATATAACATCACGCTAAGATGAATAGGAGAGGAGAATCAATAAAAAATATTACGAAAACTGCAAAATATAAAGCTTTCCTTGCGTGCGCTAAAAACGGTGAAGGTTTTAAAAAAATCTTTTATAATTTACTCGCGATAACTACTTTTATGTTCAAATTTTCAATTAAAGAAAAAAATTTGACACATTGATTTCCATGCGGGCGAAGCTGGTGGCACAGCTAGTTATAAATAAAGGCTGATGTGTGAAGGTTTAATGAATAAAAACAAATGCAATGATTGCCAAAGTAAATTTGGATATACCTTAACAAAAAAAATTCAACATTTAAATACACAATATATTATCTATTGACTATTAGTCATATAATTGGTATATTGAATTTTTAAATGTAAAAATGTTGTAAAATACAGATTAGTTGGTTAATTTAAATAATCTTAAACATTTTAATTGTATTTATGAATATCACAAGTTAAATTTAAGTTAAAAGTATAAAAGATAATGCTCAAATTATTTATTGCCTAAAATAATAATAAAATTATTTTGCTACAATCCGCGATGAAATAAATATACATAAACATAAATACACAAGCACTACATGTAGTGCTTGTGTATTTATGTTTATGTGTTGTGTTTTTACGAATCCTGCATGTATCTGAAATGAAAAATCATGAAAACGGATTGTCCACTCTACATTTAGCATTATATATATTTTATTTCACTTATATTTTATGTGACTTTGTGGTGTATTATAGGGAAATAATTTTATTATTACTTTTGTATTATGGATCTCCACAAAGTAACACCTAATTCTATTAAATTAGTTATAGTCTACTAAAATCAGAGCTTTTTTTGCCAATTTTTTGAACATAATATTGTTTAATGTGTTCAATGTGTATTGTAAATGAAATTGAAATAAAAAATACCTTCCAGAACCTTCTGGGGACATTTCCACAACCTTAGCTGCCTCTTCTAATATATCTGCCACTTTTCCACCTTTGTTAGGATATAAAATTAATTCTTTATCTTCTTTATAATTTGGACCAACCTATTAACAAATTAAAATTTATAAAAATAATATTTTATTTTTAGTAATCTAAAACATTTCACAATAATACGAATTTCAGAAACTTCTATGCACATACTGTAATAGTACCTGGGTACCCAGCCTTAAAAAATCGCCGATTTTTTTAAATATATAAAAAAATGCAATAAAAAAAAATAAAAAGATAATATTGTCTGGAATGGATTAAATTAATTAATTAAATTTAAATTTTAAATTCCATTAATTAATCAATTTAATTTTAATTAATTAATTAAAATTAAATTGATTAATTAATAAATTAATTAATCATTTTTTTTTAAATAAAACCTAGCTAGTGTGCGGAGTGCGAGTTTTTTTGACCTACTCGATCGTGTTAGCGTAACGCAATTTGTAATATGTATAGCAATCACTAGATGTCGCTATTGCAGCGTCATACAAATTGGGGTTACGCTAACGCAATCGAGTAGGTTGAAAAAACTCGCACTAGGCACACAGATCAATTTTTTCCCTACAAAAATATTTAGAAAAATATATATACAAGTTATAAAATCATTAAAATATGAAAGATATATATATTTTTTGAGTAAAGCATTCCAATTCCAATAATTTGGAATTAAAATATAATTATTTATAGGCTGTATGTCATTGTAACTTTAGGATTTAGCTATTTTTGATTCTGATCCCCTCATATATTAAATAAACAACTTACCCATAAACATTTAAATTGCTTTTTGTTGTCTAACTCATTAACTTTAATAGATAATATCTGATAAAACAATTTCTTAGGGCACTTTGGTTTACAGTACACTAACAAATCCTTAAGTATACCATCATATGAATATCTGAGTGGAAGGCCTGGTGTGTCCTTGTAACTGAAATAAAAATATACATAAGTAAAATGTTAGCTCTTCCAAGTTTTAAAGTATTTTGGATATTAACTTAAATCTATTAGCCAAAATGAGGATATATTGAAAGGCTTGTTTTATAATTCTAGAGATTAAAAAAAAATATATTTTAAATCTCTATAAATTACATCAATAATCCTTCAACACATTTATCATCTTCTTGCCTTAAGTGGGGTCGGCACAACATGTTATAAACATGTTGTCACATGATTTGGCTACGTATTTTACAACCGGCCGCCTGCCTGACGTCAACTTATCTCAGTCATATTTTACGACAACTCAGTAAGAAAGAGGGTGGTCTATTCTACTTAACCGGACACCACACGGTGAGTCACTCACCTTAGTCGCCTTTTACGACATCTCGGTAAGAAAAGAGGGTGGTACTATTCTATTCTGCCGGATACCACACGGCGGAATCCTTCAACACATGATACTTCCTATATCTTTCTATATTACAGATACCCCCAACATATACATTAATACTACAAACAATAATAATACTTGAACTCAAAACTGAGTACTAAAATCTCTTCCTCTGTCTTTAACTAAGTGAGTGTACAATATGGATCCTTTTGCACACCATACTATCTTTAAGTCCCATAGCCATTTTTTAAATTCTACTTATTTACATGGTTTGCCACTGGTTTACATGTTGCCCATCATTATAATCATCATTCTCCTGCCCTTTTTTCGCTCTAAATGGGGTCGGCAGGCACAACATGTTGTCACATGATTTGGCTACCTACCTTACGACCGGCCTGAAGTCAACCTTAGTTTTATTTTACAACACCTCGATAAGAAAGAGGGTGGTCTATTCTAGTCACGCGGTGGTTCAATTTACCTTAGTCGCCTTTTACGATACCTAGGTAAAAAATGAGGATGGTCTATTCTAGTCAGCCGAATACCACACATTATAATATGTATATAAATAGTGCGAATATTTTACTTACTTTTGACATTTGAAGAACTGTATTAAGAAAGGATCAACATTCAGTCTTTGCCCTACTGCCCGCGCCATCTGGTCATAGCGCATTTGCATAGATAACTCCATAGTAAATCTAAAAACATAAATAAAAAATATTAAAAATGTCCAAGCTGTAGTTAATCACCACTGTGTATCCTAATCCTTACTAATATTATAAATGGGAAAGTATGTCTGTCTGTCGGTTCCGTTTTCACGGCCAATCCGCTGAACCAATATCGATGAAATTTGGCATAAATATTCCTTATATACCGGGGTAACATATCGGCTATATAAATCCTGTTAATTCAACAGGAATTAAATTCAGGAGGAATTAAATACGATGACATTCAAAACGCCATCTATAATAAACCTATGGAACTAACTTTTATTTACGATGTGTCAAAATCAAGTCAAATCTGTATTTACGAAGTATTTAGATTCCAAGTTTTTCGACTTACGTCAAAAGAGTTATCTTTAAAGAGTATTTATATTTTATTTTTTTTTATTCGTTTACTGCTCAAATTTCACTGAGAAAATTTAACATTGTAATAACAATGGATTATTGATATAAGTAATAAGGGTTATTTAGTAAAAATAAATAAACTAATAATATTATAAATGCGAAAGTCTGTTTGTAACGTTTTCATGGTCAATTCGCTGAACCAATATAGATGAAATTTGGCAAAATTAATGTTTATACGGGGTAACATATAAAAATCTTTAAAAAAGTTATTATTATTATTATTTTATTAAATATTTCGGTTTTTGTTTATTTCATAAACCGGAGAAAAATATTTAATAAAAAAGAAACCAGAATGAAGTATGTAACATCTTTTGGCAGTAATAATTTTAGTGTTGTTAAATAGAAAAATATTTGTTATCTTAGTATCAATTATTATTTTATCTAATATTTATTTATTATAGTTTGAGGTTATGTACATGTACAATTACTAGATAAATACCATAACAACACATTAAAAAGATAGGATTTGTGGTGAAAATATAACAATAAGCTATAATCATTTAAGTTCAAGTAAAATTTAATCATATATAATTTTTGTTGTCAAAAAAATAGACGTTTCAAGAAAACGCATTCTTAAGCGGTCTTTAGTTAATAGTCTATGGCAACAAGTACGAAATAAATGACCATTAATTGACATGTATTGGAAAGTTTTATTTAATTTAATCCCATAGAAATTAAGCCATACTGCTAATGAAAAAATATTTTATATAAATATTTTATTTCTAAACACTATTTTTAATATTTGAAAAGTCATTACAGTTAACAAAATCAAGTTTAATATATTTTTCGATACCTATTTTAAAATATTATGTTAACAAAAACATAATTCAAATTTAATTTTTCGTATTTATACTAAAAACGTTGGAATCCAGCGCCGTACGTATAGGTAATTAAAAAAAAAACTATTTGACAGTTGATTCGTTACGTATAAATGTTATTATTAAATATGTTTTCTAACACGTTTCCAAAGCTTATAATATTTGTAGAGATATTTAATTCCAGAAAACATTATGAATTTTTCATGTATATAAAGTTTTTGTACTCCTTTTACTATATTTCATGTAAGTACGGGTTATTTACTAAAATTATCATATTAAGCTCTTGATCTAACGATAAATCCCTCTGATTCATCCCAGATCGATCTAATTTTTGTGATGGAGATATTTGAAGGTTTGGATGGTGACAGAAGCCACTCCTAATATCAAGACTACAGTCCACGCGAACGAAGTTGCGCGGGTAAAAGCTAGTAATATTATAAATGCGAAAGTTTGTAAGTATCGATGTATGTTTGTTACTCTTTAACGGCGAATCCGCTGAACTAATATCGATGAAATTTGGCACAATTATTCCTCAAACACCGGAGTAACATATAGGCTATAGAAATCTTGTTAATTCTACAGGAATAGGATGACATTGGAAACCGCCATCTATTATCGACCCATCTATTATACCTATATACACGACAAAAGTCTACGCGAACGTAGTCGTCCGACCGCCTGCCTGACGTCAACTTACCTTAGTCGTATTTTACGACACCTCGGTACGAAAGAGGGTGGTCTATTCTACTCACACGGATACCACACGGTGGGTCAACTGACCTTAGTCTCCTTCTACGATACCTCGGTAAGAAATGAGGTTGTTCTATTCTATTCAGCCGGATATTCTCTATTCTCTATTCACACGACTTACCTTAGTCGCCTTTTACGACACCTGGGTAAGAAATGAGGGTGGTATTCTACTCAGCCGGATACCACACGCCTATTTGGGGATTTATGACCATGTGTGTAAACAAAAAATTATAAATATAAAAATAGGTATATTTTTAAAAAACTTACCCGGGGTCGGTCGGAACGGTCTTATCGACGAACTGCACTTCGACCTTGTAGAATATGTACTTGAAGTAGTCTTGGCAGGTCGGCAGCTCGAGGTCCTCGTGGCGGTTGTCGGCACGCTCGAACACAATGATGTCGCCGTCCATCAGCTCGTCCAATACCTGGCCGCGTGCACACGACTCAACCCGAGGGGCGGCAGCGATATTCAACCAGAGTTATTATAGAGTAGGGAAGCTATAGACACGCCTGTGAGTACTAGTGTCCGACAAATAATAAGGGAAGGAAGATAAACCCCTATCTATCTTTGTCTAATCACAAATCATCCTTCTGCTTATCCCACTTTAAGTGGGGTCCACATGTTACAAATATTTTGTCACATGATTTGGTTACGTATTTAACGATCCGCCGCCTGCCTGACGTCAACTAACCTTAGTCGTATTTATGACACCTCGGTAAGAAAGATGGGGGTTTATTCTACTCAACTGGATACAACACGTTGGGTCAACTTACTTAAGTCGCCTTTTACGAGTCCTCGGTAAGAACTGAGGGTGGCCTATTCTACTCAATCGGATACCGCACGGCAGCTTTGTTTAATCACAAATGCACAGAAAAGTTTTCGTTTCCTGTCCCAAACAAAAATTCTAATTTGAGCCGCAATTTTAATAGACTTTTAGTCAAATATAGTTTATAATATGTTGTCAGAGGAAAATCCAAATAATTATTAAAATTTAAAAAAAAATCGGATCTAAGTATTACTAGCCTGACGTAACACAGATATGGCTCAGGATTTATTTATTTACTAGAGCTTTACTGAGCTATAATTATTTCAGCGGACAGGGAATGTGTTAAATAGTTTGAACATTTTTAGCACATCTCCAAAATGTTAAGGCGTTTCTTTTTATGCAAAAGTGAAAATAAGTTTGAAATTTTCTTACGTGCAATAACTAACTATATGTAATCTTCAGATACTGTGTTAGAAAAGATAGATAGGTAGATGAAGAAATTTTCTCTTTTTTTAGTGGATATATGGCTGGCTCCCCTATTCTAGTAAAATAACTCTGTGTATTCTACCGCCTCTCGTTATACCGTCCCTTTTACACACTCGCAACTCTTATTCATATAATGGACTTATAATAGGTTTGATAGAGTCAAATAGATAGCATGTGTAAGTAAAAATATAAAGATAACTCGATAGAAATAAACTTGATGACAATCTTATTCTGACATGAAAATATTGGCATTAGACGAAATATATAGCCTAACATTTTCCGTACATGACATCTCTTAAAGTAGCCAGCATATCAAATAAAGAAAATAATTATAATACATATATTATATATATAACACCATACCTGAGACATCAATAATTGTTTGCTAAAAACAGTGTGTTTCAAGACAAATAAACATATACAGATAGAAAAATGTAGCCAATTAAAATAAAATCATAATAACTATATAACCATCAAAATTTACATGACACTATTACTTTGATATAGATTTCATATTCATTATGAATAAATTTAAATATGTATAAAAATAAACTAAAATCATATTTAATTATTAATTTTTTAATATAGTATGCTTTGAAATACATTTAATTATATATAAGAATATAAATTATATGTTCACGAATAAAGTTATAATATATACTTACAACTAGTAGTATGTCTGATAAAGTAAAACTGATAAATAATACCTTTTCGAGGGGATCATTGTAGTTATTTATCTTCTCCACAAAATCAGGTTTGATTTCTTCATATAATACTAAAGCCGTGTCTGGCGGGAACCCTAATGAAGACAACATCGATTTAATGAATATGTTATTTATAGCTATTGTTACTTTATTAATATTAATCTAAGTAATAACAAATCAATCTTTTCTATACTATAATATAATTTAATATACTCCATGTATTTTACAGATAAAAAGCAGTGAAAAATTCAAAATAGTTACATTTCTTTAATTTCTGTCACGTGCAACTTTAATAAGTGTCCCATGTATTATACGTATCATACGTACATTACGTACGTACCATATAGGGATATCAAAATGCATCTAAAATCGAGTTGTACCGATTAATTATCATTTCCGAATGTTGGAATACTTTTTTCATACACGCAATTTTATTATTATATATAGATTTAAACATACATTCAGAAAACACACACGCACGCATGCGTATATGCATTTTTATTCATATTTTAGTATGTAATTTTTAATATTATTTCTCTCATAATACCATTGATAGTCTTTTAAAATAGGGCTAGCCTTTTCAATATAGCGTCTTAAAGTTTGAATTGCTGAATGAACTTGACATAAATAATGGAGGATAATCGATGTCTCATCGGATTTCTTACGAATGACGTTGCAATCGTAGAATGAAACGTAAAAGATTAATCATGACCAAAAATGAGTGATAATATAGCTTTAAATTAAAAAATTTAATTTATTTCAATGCTTACCAGCACGTTTGTTGAGTATAGGTATGAGATCAGCGGGCTTGCTGGCTATAGGAAGGTAATGGTGGCCGCAGTAGTGTATGCGCTTCTGTTTGGGATCGTAGAACTTGAAGAATAAGACAACATCATTTTCCTTGTCAAAAGGCGGTAGAGCACTGAAGCCAGAATCCGGAGGTAGCATTTCTAGGAATATATTCCAAGGGTTCATAGTTTCTGATATATCTGCTACTGTCCTACTTTGGTCGTTGACAATATCGAGGCATGTTGGGCGACATGTCTGTAAAAGCAATTTACATTTGTAGATTTATATTACTGAATATTATACTTAGTAGTTATATGTTATTTACAAACCAATGCTAATTTGCTATTAGCTATTGGTGGTTTTATTTGTTTTTCTTTTTATATATACACTATATTTATTATTATACTGTTTAAATGTGTTTTTTGTTGTATAATTTGTGTAGAAAGTACTAGTAGAGCTAAATAACTATAGACCATCTTTATTATCGTTTGACATAATTATGGCTTACTCAAATTTAGTACAGTCCCAGTAACAGCCTTTATATGCAGTCCCCAATTATATACTTTTATTAAACAGTGTTGATACATATATGTACGTTCTTATTATTATACCTACTCTAAAGACAGTAATTAATGATTTTTTGAACAACTGGCCGCAATACTTTACTTTACAATTCTTCTTTCGCTTCTTTTAAAATATGAGTAAAGAATAGTTGTAACAAGTAAACATTACTTCCTAGGAGAGCAGATTAAGCATTCTACAAATGGCATCACATAGATTTCTTTGAATCACTGATTATAGCAAAAAAATTAGAAAATATTTTTGAAGTGTAAATTTAGCGTTTAATAGATTGGTAAACCGTCATGAAATAGACTTGTTTACGTCTAAACCCAATGAAATAAAACAATATATATGGAACGAGGTTTGACTCGAATTCCATACTTCGTTAATTTTTTTTCGTAATTATTGTGTTTTTGTTCTTTTTTTTCTGTTTCTTTCTTTGCTCAAAAATTGTATCCGAATGATCTATTAATTAAATAGTTTATATGTGGAAATGTATAAATAGCTCCAGCTGTACATTTTCCAAATAAATAAAAATAAAATAAAATAAAATCGCCGAAGTAATAACAATTTTGTATTCTTTTTTTTGAGTCTATAGTATATTGTAAAATTATTAGACAGTACCTGATTAGAGCGCGCGCTGAAGGGCCACGGGCGCAACTGCTTCTGTGGATACCGGAAGTTTTCAGCTAACATCTCCATGAGTTCAGTTACTGTGGCCTGCTTGCGAACCCGAAACACGCGGTACTGTGCCCGCTCTGGATCGTACAGATCGTTCCCTTGGTGACCGTCGAACGCTTCCTCCAGGACCACATTCACGTTTATGTAGAGATGAGCTTCGTTTCTCTCTTTGCGTCGTATCTGATGGTGTTAAAGAGGGAGGAATTTGATCAATATATATATGTAGGACACTTAACATATGTTTTTTAGTATGTATTTAAAAATAATATAACTATATATTCACCAGTTGTCTGTCTACCATAACACAAGTATTAAGTTACTTACTTTGGGGACGGACGACTGTGTGTGTAAGTGTCCCATATATTTATTTAATTAATCTGATCAAAAACCCCATGACAGCTCTATACAATTGCAAAAAACTCTCTTTTTTAATAAATTATTTAAAGAATCTCAAATATATTTTGTGAATAATTACCTTTCGAGCCTAAAAATAAATCAGTAACATATCTATTATAATCTTCCTAAACATATAAATATACATACAGTTTCTATTCTCTTCTCTTCAGCAAGTCGCTCGCTGAGTTCTGTTGGTATGTCTGCTTGAGTTACTTCTTGTAGTACTGTCTTCAATTGAGAGTCCCTGTAATATAAAAAGATTAGACTTAAATCCAATATAAAAGGATTATAAAATAAAATCTTACTGGACAGTGAGGATAGCGGAAATATGTTCTGCTCACTATATTTAATTCCACTCGTCCGCATTTCAATTCCAGTTCTAGTCGACCCAAAATTTTTTGTCATACAATATCATTAAAAATGAAATTTAAAGAAATTTTACGTGATAACATAGTAAGGCCACAATAAACACAATTACAAAATTATCAATTCAAATTTATTTAAGACTAGCAATCGCCAGCGGCACCGCCCGCGTGGAAAGATTAAAACCGTAATATAGTCTTTTGATAACCATAAAAATGGTTAAAGTGGGTTTACCGCTAACCGTTTAAAACTAGGCAGATGCTGTTGCAGACTTTTATGTAGAACTTTTAGAAGTAGAAATTTTGTAATACATGACTTTTTAATAACTATCACCGATTACTTAGCGCACGCAAGGAAAGCTATAAATTTTGCCATTTTCGTACTATTTTTTATTGCTGCTCCTCTCCTATTCATCGTAGCCTGATGTTATATAGTCTATAGCCTTTCTCGATAATGGACTATCTTACCCTGAAATAATTCAGTAGTCCTTAAGATTAGCGCGTTCTAACAATCAAACTCTTCAGCGTTATATATTAGTATAGAGTATAGATTATTTATGAGACAGTTTATCCAGCATTTAACAGTTACTGCTAATAAGACCTGATAATATCCTATAATAGCTGGAACGACGTTCGTTTTAAGTTTCGAATGCTTGGAGTGTGGGAAAAAGCAGTAAGAACCAATCTTTAAATCACAGTTGAGTGTGATATATACAAAGTAAGATAACGTAAGGATGTCATCAAATCAAAGGATCAGATGAACCCCTTTTAAGGAAGTCACCTAATATTGATTATTGTATTATAGGACATTGTAGGACTACGGGAAGGGCAAAGACTTATTAATTAGTTCATTAATTCATACTCCATTCAATGGGATTTGGGTTGAATGAGTATTTTTGTGGGTGTACTATTAATTTGACTAGGGACAATGTAATAAGATTTAAAAATGAATAATGATAATAATTGACATACTAACCGGATATAAACAAGCATATAAGCGTTAGTGCAGTGGCGAACAGTCAAAGCCATGTCCTCATCGTGTCCGCCGTAGTTATACTCGATCGCTTCCTGCTTCGTACACCGGGACACCACGTCGTCGTCGAACTTACACCACTGTTAGAAAAATATCCAATATTTGATATATTGTATTATAAGTACTTTTTTCATCATCTTCCTGCCCTTATCCCACTCTAAGTGGGGTCGGCACAACATGTTATAAACATGCTGTCACATGTGACAGATTTGGCTTCGTTTTTACGACCGGCCGCCTGCCTGACGTCAATGTACCTCTGTCGTATTTTACGACACATCGGTAAGAAAGAGTGTGGTCTATTCTACTAAACCGGATACCACACGGTGGGTCATCTTACCTTAGTCGCCTTTTACGACCCCTCGGTAAGAAAGAGGGTGATCGATTCTACTAAACCGGATACCACACGGTGGGTCAACTTACCTTAGTCGCCTTTTACGATACCTAGGTAAAAAATGAGGATGGTCTATTCTACTCAGCCGGATACAAACGGCGGGTCGACTTACCTTAGTCGCCTTTACGACACCTCGGTAAGAAATGAGGGTGGTACTATTCTATTCAGCCGGATACCACACGGCGTACCAAGTACTTTTTTTATAAGACAAAATATAGCTAGCTTATTGTCATATATAATTTTTGACTATAGAAAAACTCTTTTCTCTTATTTTAATGACTCTTATTTTATTAAGATGTTAAAAATCATTCGATACCTAATATTAATTAACTGATGGTCTCAATGATTTTGGCAATGTCCCAAACTTATTAGATTAGATACCGATTTTTATTTTTTTAAATAGTGGTAAAAGTAATAAACAGTACTTTACCAAAAAAAAAAACTAGTATTTATAGTCCATGAAGGTGCTATATGAAAATAATCAACAAAGGGAAAAATATTTATAGGAATCCAGTATTTTTTAGAATTGTAATGCATGTATAATAAAACACTTTTTTCTAGCAAAACCGGTATTAATTATAGGAGAATTTTAATAAAATTATAAGTGTATACCTTGCCGTCGCCCTTGGGGTTGATAAAGACAACGTAGTGACCTCCGTGGTTGTCCCCCGAATGTACTAGAACTGCGTGCAGCGTGTAGTCGGCCGGCGTCTCTGGCTTCTCTTGTAAATACTCGTCTAGGTTTATGTGTTCGTAGAACTCGAACCTATAAGTATGAAACTAGTTAGATGAAATCCTTAGTACAGGGGTCGCCAATCTTTTAAGAGTAATTTCCAGATTGCAAAGAGTCGCTTATAATTTTTTTAGTGATGTAATATGGAATATAACATAGGCTTTTTATTATTGAACTTAATTTTAAAATAATATTTAATCTTACAACAATATAGACATATGTTCATACTAAAACATATTTTAGCATTAGCTATACATATTTTCGAAAGGACTAATGTAATTCACACTAATACTATAAATGCGAAATTCGGCCTGTCTGTATGCTACGGTGTCGCAGCTAATCCGCAATTTGATGAAATTTGGTAAAATTGAATCTGATATACTGGGGTAACATATAGGATAAAAAATCCCCTTTTATCTTTCAGGAACAGGGTAAAACACGCAAAAGTGTAGTACAAAATTGAGGGTATTTTAACACTAAATTCAACGCAAACCAAATCGCGGGTTCTTGTTAAATATGTATATTTTTTTAGCTTATAAACTGGCAGGCCGCAACTTTACATCGAAAGTGCGGCGTGTGACTCGAGCCACAGGTTCTCGATCCCTGCCCCTATAGTGTACAGATGAGAGAGTTGTAACATAAAAGTAAATGTTTAATTCTACAAAAGAGATTAGAATCTCTCGGCCTTTTTATTTTCTGATTTCGATTACTAATTAAATTCTAGAAATAAATTCTTTTCAAGATAAACACCGTTAATATTCAGATATGTTTTAAATAAATTGGGATTATTTTTTTTAACTAATTCGTCATCAATCTATTTAAAACTGTTTCATTTTAAAATAGCTCTGTTGCTAATATCTATTACGGTGACTTCTATTTTCATAAACTTGGTGGCATGCCAACTGCCTAAATATTATTATGAAGTTTAGTATAAATTGCCTCATACGTCGTGTGGTATCCGGCTGAATAGAATAGTACCACCCTCATTTCTTACTGAGGTGTCGTAAAAGGCGACTAAGGTAGATCGACCCGCCGTGTGGTATCCGGCTGAGTAGAATAGACCAACCTCATTTCTAACCGAGGTGTCGTAAAAGGCGACTAAGGTAAGTTGACCCACCGTGTGGTATCCGGTTTAGTAGAATAGACCACCCTCTTTCTTACCAAGGTGTCGTAAAATACGACAGAGGTAAGTTGAGGTCAGGCAGGCGGCCGGTCCTAAAAACGCAGCCAAATCATGTGACACCATGTTTATAACATGTTGTGCCGACCCCACTTAGAGTGGGATAAGGGCAGGAAGATGATGAGTATAAATTGCCTCATATCTCTTCAGAGGCTGAAATGGTGTTTATATTGCATCTATTATTCTAAAAGAAAATATTTCATTTGAATTATTTTATTTAGAGACTTTCTAAAACAAAACTATTTGTATTCGCCGGCGAAGACAAGGTCCCCGATTTTTAAAGGGATTCGCTCATCTACTAATTTTTCCGGCTATAATTTGACACACGCCCCTCTATATTATAAACCTATTATAGATTCCGATACAGCTGGTCCCAATTTTAATGAAATTTTCAATCAATCTTTAGATTGATCTAACTGATATTAATGTAAAATTTGGTGCCGATCCCAGTTTTTTTTAAAACTGTTAATGTCAGTTTTGTTTAGAGTGCCTTACCGCTAGTCGGCCTTGGCCGTGACCTAATTTAAAGAAAAGTAATAAGGATATAGGACTTCTTTAAGCTCAAAATCCTATTAACTGGTAAATAAATTTAATTTAGATCTTACCTATCATTAAATTTGACAGAGCTATCTGTGATAGGGTCGTACTGAAAGCGCATGAGATGCAAATGCAGTACTGGAGGGAATGATGCGAAAATAACTCCTTTCTCGGCTTCCTGAAGTCCGTGTTCGCCCGCGTCATATTTGTTTTCACCGTCAAGAGTCTCCGTGCTTATGTAGTCCTTGAATGATTCGTCGACTGTAATGAAAAATAATTCACGTGCAAACGGCTTTTGAGCTTGAAATTTTTGAAAACCTATAAATTATTTTTATTATTAAACAGTTAGAAGCCTTTGTCTACATACATCACTGATCTTTATCATAACACTCTGCTTTTTATTCATTTACATAGGATTCTGTTGAGTTATACATCCGCTGATATATCCTGTATATCCGCCTCACGATGTCTGTATGCACCATCAAAGGATTTCGCGTTAGCAAATCACTACATACTATAAAACAAAGTCGCATTCCCTGTCTGTCCCTATGTATGCTTAAATCTTTAAAACTACGCAACAGATTGTGATGCGGTTTTTTTAATAGATATAGTGATTCAAGAGGAAGGTTTATAGGTAGATATTCAATATGAAGTAGAGAAATATTGTAGTTTTTGAGGTTTCTTATGTGATGCCGTTAATAATTACATTTTTTTCCGTTTACATTGCAAACGCAGGCTGAACCCTACGAGATTTATCAAAATAATGTACTAAGTATTTGTACACCTTGAAAAGGTCTACAGAAAACTCCGCGATAGTATATGTCTATCTCTTACGGATAACCCACAATATTTTTTTTTTACGAAAAATAATACGGTATGTTTTCAAATCAATTTTTATACAATACAGCATTTATCCTTATCCAATTAAGTACCTTAAATACATTGTTGATTTAATATAGATCAATATGGCCGTTTACAACATGTAATTTAAGTGAACATTTTCTGAGTTATTACAGATTTAAAATGTCGTGAGGAGACCGTCCTTCGCCTTATAGCACTTCGAATCTAGCATCTATATATCGCTCTTTCAAGAGTTTGTTTAATGACAAGGAAGCTGGGAATGTTGTATATAAAGACATTCTGTAATTAATTGCAAAAATAAAATACATAGGGAAAAAAGTAAATAAGTAAAAATGTATATGAATTTAAATATTCCAAAGATAGTAGGAAATCTTCTTGGTATTGAGAGGGGAATTTTTTCTCTCCAAATTTAACGCTTGCGGGACACAGGCAGTAATGAATAAATCAAAACTACTTAATTGATTTTAATCATTTTTTTTTCACTGAGTTACATGGGCTTTATATTTTATACCCGCGCGAAGCAGGGCAGGCCGCTAGTATATTTATAATAAGCAAAGCCTAGTTAGTGGCGTGAATATACTATGATGTATAAGAAAGTGAATACATACTGTTTTTCTTTCCCTTTATATTAAGTTGTATGTCATAGAATGTCTCGACCCTCGTACTGGACACGTTGACATTCTTGCACTTGATGTACGATGTCATTTTACCTTCGAACAGCCTTGGCACTGTTCCTTCAACACACGTGCCCTTCATTTTACTTTCCAGTTTGTCTAGAAGTACCTGCATAGGAATTTAACATATTGTAAGCTCCACATCTTATATTCTAGAGAATGTACACAATTACGATGTGATGGACAGGTACAGTTACAGCTTTCCGAACCAGCAATAGAGTTGACGATTCAAAAGCACTTGTTTACAAGTTTATTTGAATAAAGAATATTTTGAATTTGAAACCATGTTTCTCAGCTGATACCATTCATGTTAAGCTTCCTTTTATGGGAAAAAAAGTGATGAGGTAGATTATAGAAATTAGTTGAGGCAAATAAAAACGCGAAGGCACTTGTAGTGAATTTTAGGGGAAGTATGTAACAACATATGTAAGGGTGAAGCTGTGATAGCCCAGCGGTGAGATATTGCTGTCACGAGTTCAAATACCAGACAGGCACTACTGTATTTTTCTGTTCAAACTTATGTTACTAAATGATAATTGCTATCTATCATACGCCTTTCGGTGCTGGAAAACATCGTGATTAAAGGTTTCATATCTCGAAATAATTTAAGTTATATTTGTAACCTACCAATCCTCTTTAGAGCAGCTTGGTAGGTCTTAGCTCTAATCATTCTCTCCAAAAACGGAGAGAGACCTATGCCCAGCAGTGGGATAATAATAGGTTACTTTACTGAATTAAATTAATACAGAAATGCGTCGCGTCTAGAACATTGTATATCCCCAGAATGCTCTAGAGATATGCAGGTTTCCTCACGATGTTTTCCTTCACGGAAATCGTGTGATACATTGCAATTATCGTTTAGTCACATAAGTTTTAACAGAAAATCTCATTGTTGCCTGCTCGGAGTTTGAACCCGTGACGTATTGAAAAAGTCGCACAGTCTTACAGCTGAGCTATCACAGCATCATCATCATCATTTATTACCATTAATTACTAAAATATTTGATACTAACATAAAACTATTTGACATTTGTATATTATAATTGAATATTTAGTTTTAGTATTATTATTTATTTATTTAACTAATAATTAACGCTTATAATTTTTTCAAAATAAATGCTATACTATTAAAAAAATACCATTAATTTAATTGATTATTGGAAATTAATAATTAATTTCGTATGCCAATGTACCATAAGAAGGTTGGAGAAATTAGGTCAAGTTTATAAAAAATAATTTACTGATAGACTAAAAAAAATTATCATAATAAGCTAAACTTACCCTTAAAAATTCCTGTACATCATGCTGCATAAATGAATCCAGTGTTTCCCATCCAAAACTCTTCGTAAGTTTCTTAGTGCCCACGGGTTTATCAGAGAATTGTAATTCGTAAAAGACTCGCTGTAGCGCCAACGCAACAGACCTAAAAGATATAATATGAATGAATAAAATATTTACGTATAATGGCGTGTGTATCTCGATGAGTAAATAGACTACCCACATTTCTTACCGAGGTGTCGTAAAAGGCGACTAAGGTAAGTCGACCCGCCGTGTGGTATGCGGCTGAGTAGAATAGATCACACTCATTTCTTATCGAGGTGTCGTAAAAGTCGACTAAGGTAAGTTGACGCACCGTGTGGTATCCGATTAAGTAGAATAGACCACCCTCTTTCCGAAGTGTCGAAAATACGACTAAGGTAAGTTGACGTCAGGCAGGTGGCCGGTCGTAAAAACGCAGCCAAATCATGTAACAACATGTTTGTAACATGTTGTGCCGATCCCACTTACGAGTGGGATAAGGGCAGGAAGATGATGATTTGCGAATGTACTACATAGTAAAAAAAAATAAATGTAAGTATCTATGATTTTTGTTCTAGTATCTTTAGTAGCCTAAATTTATTTACCTGGTACTGTCGTCCGATTCTGTAGGCATCTTATAGACGGCCTTTCTCAACTGATTTGTGAAGTATAAAGTTTGTAACAACGAGTTCATATAACATGTTGCGCCTTGGTTTTTTAAACCTGCAAGAAAAATTGGTTACACTGCATACAACTGATAATAAATTGCTTTATTAGACTGCTTTAGGAGTATAAAAATGATAGACTAAAAGATAGATAACTGGGTGGCTTAATAAGAATTAATAGTTTTATATGATTAAACAGTACAAATATATTTTTATAAAGAGTCATTTATGGATAAATATTGTTAATAAAGGAGTGAATATTCTGCATAACAAATTTAATGCTATGACAAGAAAAATTAAATTTATTATACATTTTTTTACACTAAGTCACAGGGAATACTTAACAATTACTACCAATACTTGTGGAATTAAGTGAGTCTATTAATTCGATACAAGTAGATTCGAATAAAGAGTATTTTGAATTTATCAAAATACTCTTTATTGGAATTGACTTGTAAACAAGTGTTTTTGAAACATTAACTCTATGTAGCTATCATGTAGATATTGCTCTTTTAAGTTAGTTAGTAAAGAGTTAAAATATAACTCTTATAACCATTTACATTTTGTCTTTGCCATCTTGTACAAGGTCAAAAGTAGTTGTATCCACACATTCTCCATATCCTATAATCATATCATATCAGTTCTAAATACATACCAACATAGCCTGTGTGTTTCTTGGAATCCCAAGACACCCCATGTGGGGCCTCAGCAGTGACATGAACTTCCAGAGTGATTGAATCATCCTTAACATATCCTTTATCACTGTCCAAGACATCTGACCATGACATGAAATGGGAGAAGCCCCAATCGTTTTCCTTACTGTGGATAAAGAATAACATTGTATGGGATTAGGCGAGTTGTATCCGGCTGGTAGAATAGACCACCCACATTTTTACTTAGGTGTCTTAAAAGGAGACTACAGTAAGTTGACCAACCCTGTGTTATCTTGTTGAGTAGAATAGATCACCCTCTTTTTTACCGAAGTGTCGAAAATACGACTGAGGAAAATTGACGTCAGACAGGTGGCTGGTCGTAAAATACCTAGCCAAATCATGTGACAACATGTTTATAACATGTTGTCACATGATCCCACTTAGAGTGGGATAAGGGCAGGTGGATGATGATGAATAAGTAATAATATAGCTATTTGATGTAAAAGAAAAATAAAGCAAAAAACCATTTGACAGACTTCCATAAAAATTTAACATCATTTAGGTACTCAATCCATGGCATGATAATATGTATATCAGGATAAACATAAAATAAAAACAAATTATATATATTCTAATTAATCTATTCATGATATCTTCAAATTGCAAAAAATGTTGCAAAACTCCTGAAATACATATGTATTAACATACAAATAATGACATTAAAGTAACTGCCTTTTACTAGTCCATTAGGCTCAGGCTTCCTCTCTCCTTTTCTGAAGAGAAGAATTGGAGCCCGCCATGCTGCTGCAATGCAAATTCATAGGTTACACATATCTCTAAAATTATCTAGACATATGCTAGATTCCTCACAATCTTTTCCTAATTACAAATATCAATTAGGCACATAAGTTTTTAATAGAAAATTGGTGCCTACCCAGGCTTTGAAATGTCTTACCGTTCAGTTATAGCAGCCTTCATTCTTATTGCTTATTGATCTTAATTATTATAATATACAAATCAAATCTTTACAAACCTATAAAACAAATGCTGAATCTTTCTATAAAACGGATCAGTCTCTGGCTTGTGAGAGATGAGCCTTAATTCGGCCATCGCATAGCATGACCAGCTTGAAGACTCACTTTCACCATTACACTGGAGGAAGAAACCCAATGATTTCTGTTGTTGACGATCGGGCGAAGGTGCTTGTCGTGGCATAACCATAATTTTCCAAGGCAGATTCCGTACATAGCATGGTGGTGATAATACAGAATCCTTGAGGTTTCTGAAATTGTGTACTGTAAATCGGAAGGTCGCTTCCGATCTTGCCTCATCATCTTCCATTTCAGCGTCTAAGCATGGCAGCTGTAACGAAATAACACAAGTTAAAAGAGTACTAGACAAGCCTATAGAAAGGTTTAAATTAGTATAAGAGATAAACTTATATGTAAAGCAGGTTCCAAAATTGAAGATTATTTGGATGATATAAAAGCCTGTTATAGTTATATAATAGTTGTAGCTTTATTAATCATATTGATCTTTTACGATTCAAAACTGCTTGAAAGAGCTTATTTGAATAACGATTATTTTGATTTGATTTGATTTAAGATATAATATTACTTAATAAAGGCTTTTTTACTTAAGAAAAGCTATTATAATTACAATAAAATTATTTGTCTATCGCTTTCTTTTTACTAATTCATAAAGTATATTTATTAATTCCCAAATCACCACATATATAAACGAAATAAAATCGGATATAATCACGTCGTAAAATAAATTAGTCGAATGTTAACGACGTTAATGGACGTCGGATGAAAAAAAAATTATCAGTTTTAAATCAAGATTTTGATTGCATCTCACTAATATAAAAGTTACGACGAATAGAACATGTTCTGTATTAGTGAGAACTTGATTAATAATGTGGAGAAATCCTATACTATACAAACATGCTTCAATAGTAAAAAACAATTATCAAAGATATGTTCTATGTTTGAAATACGACATAGAGAAATGAAGAAGTGCAACACTTTATTAGAGTTTGTTGATAAGAATCTGACAACCAACCTGCTATCTTACTGAAACAGTGTATTGCTAAACTTTTGATGCAGGGATGAGATTGTTAGTACCTTAGCACACTCCACCTTTTTTTTTGCATATATGTGATGCAACCCATCACATATATGCAAAAAAAGCATACACTTTGAATATTTTGTATCTATAACATTTGGTCCTTCCTTTTCCCTAAATTCCTCTGAATAGTTAATCCCCTCCAAAAGTTTAATCATAGCCTTAATGTGTGATACAGATATCTCCTGGAAGAGGATAAGCCACTCCCATGAGATCCAAAGGTGTCCTAACCGAACTGCAAAATTTTCAGATATATAAAAATATAATTATTAAATTAAGTTCCTACTTACAGGCATATCAGTGGATGAGGTCTCCTGGTTTTTCATAACGTCATTCATAACTACACCGCCATTGGGCCCTTTCATTAGATCGTCCACCCAAATCTTGTCTGTAGCTGTATCTACAGTTTCCACTTAAAATAATGTTTTTTAGATTAGTTTCATTAAATAACAAAGATATACTTTTAACTTATACTACTACCTACTTGTTTTTAATTTATAAAAATGGCAGTTAATTAAAATAAAATCAATTAATCTTGTAATACAAGCAAAATATTTCATTCATTGTAGTTTCAATGACAGTAATTTTGAAATTTTCTGACAAATTGACAAATGATATATTATACAAACTCTTTTTTAAATCAATATTTGTAAAATTTTAAATTACTGGCATGTTAATCTATATATTTAAAAATTAACTATTAAGACGGAATTGGATAAATCTTTATTTCATGTGCTTGTTATTATTAAAAGGTTTGTATAAATAAATATTAAGTGAAACATAAAATTCAATATAACAACTATAAAATGATAATACAAATTCAATATAATAATAACAATAAAAATAATATCACAAATGTAATGTATATTTTGTTCTAATATAATTTAAAATAGCTTAATTATGCCCAATTTAGAGCTAGAGCTAGGTTTTATGTAAAAAAAAATTGTTTTATACCTGTTTTTGGGCATTAAAAAACACTAAAATTTATATTGAATTGAATTTTCGACATTAACTGTCAAGTCAACGTAGCTTATTCGGGGAACTAGCAGCCTCGAGAAATGTAAATACCTAGGATCGATCCCCAACTAAATTATTATTTTTTCTTTTTTTTTGTGATTAAAATTACCGAGCAAGGCTCGGTCACCCAGATATTTATATTTATAAAGTTTGCTGTCAACCATTGCTTTAAGATAGATAAAGATAAGATAAATAGATTAAACATTTTTACACCCAGGAGTTAACAGCAGTGTATACTTAAATAGTATTTTGAGCATTAGATAACCAACTTAAATCATTAATTCTATAAACTTGAAAATTAATAAGAATAAGTTTTAATAAGTTATCATAAGATAAAAAGTGAGTATCAATCTGCCAAGTCAAAATCTAATAGATTGAAAAAGTATAACACTTAAATAAACAATATAGCTGAAAAAAAAATCTTCATATGATGCTTGATTCTTGATTATCACTGATCCGATTCAAAATTTTAGAATACTTATAATTCCATAATTACACATATTCTGAAATAACATCAGATATTTTTAAAATAACCATAATCTGAACACTTGTTGTATCAACTTGTGACTAGTATGATAGCTATTTCTTATCACTATAGAATGAGCTATCATTTATTTACCAAATGTAATTTACATGTAAAATTTGCTTGGCTTTCAAATAGCATGCTCTCATTAATCTGATACTGACATTTCAAAATATTCATTTAGTATAGGTATGGATTAGCTATTAATTAAACCAGTTCTTATACCTTATTACTATTATAATTATAAGTAGCGGTGTGGTATCCGGCTGAGTAAAATAGACCACCCTTATTTCTTACCGATGTGTCATAAAAGGCGACTAAGGTAAGTTGACGTCAGGCAGGCGGCCAGTCGTGAAAACACAGCCAAATCATGTGACAGCATGTTTATAACATGTTGTACTGACCCCACTTAGAGTGGGATAAGGGCAGGAGGATGATGATTAGTATAATTATAATATAAGTAATAAGAAAACTTCAACAAGACACTTATAACTTCTATTATTTCTAAAAACTTATCCAACTATTACTTACTTTTTATATCCAATTTTAAGTAATACTTAAAGAACTACTTTTTTATGTTTAATAACACTTACCTTAAGAACAACTGACACAACATGTTAATCTTTAAAGAAATCATAAGAAAAAATATACTGCCATATTTACACATTAAATTTGCAAAATAATTACAACCTCTTAGTTTAAAAGTATACACAAAGACTTGCGACATAATATATTTATTGTTAAATTTTGCAGTTTTGTGGATTTGTGGAAAATGCCCATTTAATAATAATTTGGTTTTAAAGACATTATATTACCAATTGATCGATTAATATATTCATGTGCTTTTATTTGATGAGTTATTAAAAAATAATTTTAAAAAATCTGCATCCAAATAAAATAAAATAATGTTATATTGCATGACAAATAAAAAATGGAAAATGGTTCAAATTTATTTGTGTTACTGTAAATATCCAGTAGATATTCTACAGTATGGAGTACTATTGTCCACTTGTTCTTTATTACTTTATTCAATAATAAATATTTCTAGCTCTCTTATAATTCAATTAATTAACATACTTAATGGACATCAACTTAACACACTTAAAACACCTTTAAAACACTTATAAGATGAAATAATTTTATCACTTTATATTTAATCACTAAAATATCAACATAACATACCCAACCCAGCATTTGAATACAACAGTAATTGACAAAACAAAGCATTCTAAATTTAGATTTTTAACAACTTGCACTTTTCAACAAAAATATGTGAATTTAGTCCATCACACATTATCAATACTAAACTGATGAATCAGATTTAATTGCTGTTTAATAAATAAATGCTATAAAAAAAACAAAGTAATTCTCACTTTGCAATGATTGAGGTTAGGTGCACAAATTCAATTGAAATATTCTCAATAAGCTGTGCACAAATGATGCTAAACACCTGATGTCACGATGTCATAACAAATAAGTCAATTAGGCTAGTTTCGTGTCAATGAACGTTAGAATACAATATGTTACAAAGACGAGTTGGAAGCTCTAATATAATACAATTTTTGTTTATATGTCGCCTAAAAATCATAAATATCCAAACTTACCATCTTGGGTTTCCATTTCCTCAACTTGGTTTACATTGGGGTCGTGCTGCTGCCTGTCAGGTGCAGGCGTGTGATTCATGTTATCCGGGCGCGCCACCGGGGACTGTCGCCCACAACTCTTAGATATTACCTAAATAAATTCTTCACTTTAGCAAAAAATCAATTGCCACAGTACTTAAATACCAATTATTGCACTTTACCCACCTTTAACGCCACGGGATTGCTCCCTTTGGACTTACTAAAGATTCGCTGAACGAATTTCAACGGACCCTTTTCATCGACACGAGCACCCTGCGCACCCGGGCTCTTACTTTTCTTGGAGGATAAGGTGTTAATTTTCAAAGAGTGTTTACTAGCGGCGCGGCCGATGTCTGCAATTTTTAACACAAGGACCCGATAGTAGTATACGCTAATAGCACATTCCTACTCTTGTAATCATTGCCAGACTAACTTAATTAACATGTTATAACGCTAAAGTACAAAATTTCACTATCGTATTCGACTTATTATATATTTTCGCAAAATAAACAAAATGGTGGATGTCTAATTTAATTTCTGGCTTCGAATGTGTGGCCCGGTTTAATAGACGAATGCACCATTTTATCATTCTCTCACATTCACTGTAGGGATGTATATACTTATATCACATATCGGTTTTCTGTTTCCGATTTATATATCGGCAAGGTACATAGGCAGAAGGTTCACTCTGCAAAAGATATATGTGGTGACTTCATAATTTAGTCAATAAATACTGCTAAAAACGTATAAACTAGATTTGCTAAAGCAATTTTGTCTTAATAAAATCTGTACCATAATAAATTTGTATTTGTATTTTCCATTTTTTATGATCTTACATTGGTTATTAATATGTTGTATAAGTTGAAAATCTAGCCACAGTTCAAATTTTCACTCATTTTAACACGTCGGCTTATTGTCTGTTCAGGTGATAAGAGGGCTGGGTTCTTTTTCGCACAAAGAATTAGCTTAGCGATTCAACCCGGAAACGCTGCTAGTATTCCACGTAGACATGATTTGTATAGTACTAGCGTCTGAGTATTTTAAGATAGACATACCTTGTAAATTTTTGTAGTTAATAAAAAAATTGTAGTTAAATATTAATTTGTTATTTACTAGTGTTATTAAATATTCAATTTCATACATCTGTCATACTATCAGAGTGTCAAATACACTATTGTGACAAATAATAAATATCAGCATACTGGAAATAGCATATTCAAATACTAGGTATATTAAAATGTTTACATCACTGAATTATGTATATAATACAATTGTATATGTATACAATGATTATGTAGCCCCGATTTAATTCCTAATAATCTGTAACAAAATAAAAAACCTATATAAAATGTAGCTTTAAAACAAAATAAAATGAAACGCCTTGAAAAACTTGAATCCAAATTAATAATCCGTAAATAAAAAAAAGCTATCACTTTTTTAAAATTATGATTTCTGTCTAGTGATGCACTTAGAGTAAAACAAAGATTCATAATAATCGATTTTTATGACTAATTGAACCAATTAAGACATTTGCCATTTTTAATATTAGAAGATTTTAAACTTTCGCGATTCATACTAATTAAAATATAAACAACCGGGTCACATCGCGATAATCCCGTTACCTTTGTTCGTGTTCGTGACCACGGTGGATGCAACTCTGCCGAAACGTTGAACCTTATACAAAGGAAACGGGATTATCGCGATGTGACCCGGTTGTTTATATTTTAATTTTTAATATTAATCATTAATTGCAATGAAGGCTAATTAAAGTGGAAAACTACCAAAATAATAATAACAGATGCGCTGTTTGTAAAATTTGATTAAGATGATTTTGGCTACAATAAATAAATAAATATATGGGACACTTACACACACCGTCATCCGTCCCCAAAGTAAGTAACTTAATACTTGTGTTATGGGTGACAGACAACTGGTGAATATATACTTATATATATATATATATATATATATATATATTTTTTTTAATACATACTTAAATACAAATATACACCCAGGCTCAAAGACCAACAAATTCATTTTACAGAAAATGTTGGCCCTCGGCGGGAATCGAACCCGCGACCTGTGGAGCTGAAGTCAGGATCACTACCCACGTTCCATCCAAAGATAATATCTAATCTAAAACAATAGAGTAAAAAGAAAAGAGGTTAATTAAAATAATCGATTAAAAAAAACCGATTCTTCATAAAGAAAATAATCAATTATTCAAAATCGATTATTTTAAAACCCATGTTTCTTTCACATCCCTGTTTCTGTTTAATAAAGTGTTAAAATCTATTATAGTAAACTTTTTTAGCTCTTCAATGATTCCATTAAAATTTTATTAAATATAATTATGTTTTCAACGAATCATAAAACAATATTTGTGCTGGATCACACTCCATATTTTGGAATATCTTCTGATAATCCCATAGATTTTGATATTTCTAAAAATCGGGGTCCAGGTTATGTGCCTTTACCACCAGTTTGTAAATCTTTGTGGACCTGCAGTGTTGAAGCAGCAGTTGAGTACTGTCGTATAGTCTGGGATTTGTTTCCAGAAGGCAAATTGGTAAATATTTTTTTATTACAGAATTTTTACAGTAGACTAGCAGACAAAAGTTAATTATATAGGCAAAAAAAAAATTTAGTATTTGTGTATAAAAGAATATAATAAAATAGAGACTAATAGAAAAATCAATGAAATAAAAGAAATTAGCTAAAATAAATATAGTGCCACTTTCATTAGAATAAGTATATTTTTTTTCTTTTCATTGAATGTTGTTTCCAATTAAATATTATTGTAATACGACCTTGGTAGAAAACAACTGATGCAGTCAAATAATTGTTATTTGTTTGTTAAATATAAGATTGTGGTTGGTGTGATGAAAAAAAACATAAAAGTGCATACATAAATACATCATTATGTTTTAGGTCAGATTTGTTGTCAGTGATTCTTCTGCTCATGTTTTAAATAGCTGGGCTGTACCTCAACAAAATCTTACCCACGTAAGTACTTATTATAAAACCAACAAATTTGTTAAATGAACAGTCAGGATCAGGTTTTGGGTCGATTCTGACTGTAGGCTAACATTTTCTTAGAGCAATTTGTTGGTTCTCTGAGTTTGGGTGTATGTATTTAAAAATTATATATATATCTATATTTACTATTTGTCTATCACCCATAACACAAGTATTAAGTTACTTACTTTGGAAACAACCATTGTGTGTAAGTGTCCAATATAGGTATTTATATTTATTAATGTAGCATATATGTATGCATTTTAGGATTTTAATTTATTTCCCCTACACAATTTTTAAAATATATTTGGTATTCAATTAACATATGTCCAATGTACATATTTAGTTGAACAATTGGAAGGAATAATTCATCCCTAATGAGATAACTATTCTACCATTCAATAGTTCTTTGAACCATATTCTCAGCCATATGGCTGGCAAGTCTGAGAGTTTGGTGATTTGTTGTGCATAATACAGATACCTTGATCTCTCTTTGATATAGCTCTTTAATACAACCCACTGAAATGACTGAGCTATCTTACAAGAGTAATATAATAAGTAATAATTTTATTATTATTTTTGTATTATGGATCTCCGCAAAGTAAAACCTAATTCTATAAACTATCTTACAAGGCCGATAGTGAATGATAGAGCAAAGTTTCTGATCCAAATGGCATCAAAAAGTTGCACGTTTCGAGACATTTTCTGTTCATTACTTAAATAATTAAATTGTTTATTTTAATATCCTTACATTTTTTCTATTTTGTGTATGTGCTTTTTCATGATCTCTTATGAATAAGATTGGGGAAGTTTTTAATAATGCTGTGTTATATTACCCTGACGCTAGTAGAGCTTCTGCACTCTACTCTCTGCACTTCGCAACTTCGGCGATGCTTCTGCGCTCGTTAAATGTGTTATATTAAATAAAATGTAATTTATATATTTTTAGGTTTTGAATGGACTATCTTTAGTAGGCCCAGTTCGTCGTGGCGCTGGTGGTGATGTGGTAGGGCTGTGTGCTGCCATTGAATCTCTAGCAGAACCTACTCCAACACAAATTGCTCGCACACCAACAGATAGACACTTGCAGAATCGGTAATAACATAATTTCCTGTAAATGTGTAAATATGAGATTACATAATGTAAGTTTCTAAGACATAAAAAAAATAAGAAATGTGTTAAATAGTGAATGCAGGATGGATGTAGTGGCGACAAGTTTCAGGAACAATATGCAACCACCGAATACACCTTAAATCATCATCCTCCTGCCCTTATCCCACTCTAAGTTGGGTTGGCACAACAAGTTATAAACATGCTGTCACATGATTTGGCTGCGTTTTTACGACCGGCCGTCTGCCTGACGTCAACTTACCTTAGCCTTATTTTACGACACCTCGGTAAGAAAGAGGGTGGTCTATTTTACTAAACAGGATACCACACGGTCGGTCAACTTATCATAGTCGCCTTTTACGACACCTCAGTAAGAAATGAGGGTGGTACTATTCTATTCAGCTGGATACCACACGGCATCGAATGAACCTTAAATAAAGGAGAAAATTTATAAAACTGTAATTAGACCTGTCGTAATGTGTGAATCAAAATGTTAGGCAATAAACGAAAAATATATGAAAGAAAGATGCATACAAATTAGATAAGAATGTTAAGTTTTTTTTTTCCGATTTAAAGTGGGTCGCTGTATTTTTCTTATTCGGCCCACTGCTGAGAAACGCCCCATTTGGCCAAACTCATCCAGGTCAAGGGTGGTGGCTTCCGGGATTGGATACGTCCACCGCCACCCTGCCTGTTCGCTTAACTTTGTACGCTGTATTCATAACTTAAAACTAAAGATCTTAAACTAATTTGACTAACTTATAATTACCGCTAAAAGAACAAACACAAGTGGGTCTCATAATTAAACATTTAACACAAATGGGTGACGTAAACTTATTAATTTAGCAATATAGAAAGAAGAGTATAACATAAAACAACAAAATATATACATGCAAAATCACGCTTAATTCAATTACTTATATACTATATCCTTATATAACTACGTATATAGGCATCTTAATATTATTAAGTATACCGAGGGGGGGTGGACAAATATTAATGTTTGTGCTGTAAGGTGCCGGGGCAAGAGGAGTTCTTGTTAGTGTTGTGGATTTGTTAGATTTGTGTCACTTGTGTTGTACTTACGGGATAAAGAATGTTAAGGTGGATATAGGATGTCACAAAATTTGCTAAAATACGAAACAAATATACTAGAGGAAGTCTGAAAGTTGCGCCCATTAAAGGAAAGAGAAGTAAATAATTGAGTTGATATGGTCATGTAATGTGGACGTATGAAAATCATGTGACCAAAAGAATTTATACACTTCCAGTCTCATACAAAAATTCTAATTTGAACTGTTCAATCGAGTTTTAGCCAAATATAGTACTTGTGTTGTCTTAGATTTTCTTTTTCAGTGAAGGAACACATTGTAACGAAACCTGCATATCTAGAGGTTTCTGGAGATATACCAATCCTCATTGGAGCAGCGAGGTAGTTCTTAGCTCCAATCCTCTCCAAAAACGGAGAGAAGAGGCCTACTCCCAGCAGTGGGAGAGTAACAGGCAGCTACTTTATGTTTCTAAATATTAACTTTGTTTTTTAGTGGTCGTATAATTTGTATAACAAGTGCCAGAGATGATGATTCAATCCGGAGCCTTTCAGAGATTGCTCACAATAATTTGATCAAACAAAACAAGAAAGCATCAACAGCATCACCCCCTACGACAAGTGACGCATCAACTAGCACACAGTATGTATTAAATAACGGCATTAAAGAATGTCTCCATTTATTTCTATAAAAAGAAAGGTTTTACTATTTTAGAAGTATATTTACTATTAAAAAAAGTTTCCCAGTATCATTAAAAAAAAATCCGCAGTAATCCGCGCTTGAAGATTTTTTTATTGTTAAATTGTTACTTCAGTTAATTGTGAGTTAAATTAGGTGTAATTATTATTGTATTATTTGAGTTATAACTAGATTTAAGTTACATTTGTATTTTGAGGTGTTTGCCTTTAGTTTAGTTTTACATTTACGCATTAGAAAGATGTAAGTGTTAAAGCTATTTATTATTAAACCTAGTAAATTAAAAAAGGTACCACAAAGTTGTGATGGGCATATTATCATTAAAAGTACCTAATTTTTATCAAGGGCTGACATATTTAAGTCTCTGGTAAGCATGACTGAGTTTATCTTATAAGTAACCCTGAAATTTCTGGTATAGGTGCAATCTGCAAATTCGTATTGGAGCATCATAGCTAGTATTAAGCTCTATGTACTTTGAAGCAATGTTCACTTCATAAAAGTTTTCTGCAGATGTGCCGGTTATCTCATGATTTATCTCTCAAAAACACTTGCATTTAAAACAAGAATACATAATTTATTATTTAAATCAGAAGTTTCTGTGATGCATTGTGAAATAGACTACCATTTTGGTGATGTAAACTGTCACTAAATAATGTTGGCATCATTTATTTGCAGGGCTTTAGTTATACATTACTGTCATTTAGTAATAATCAATGTAACACCAGAAAAAGCAGATACAAGAGTTAACAATCAGGGTGTTATTGAGGCGAGTATGGAGATTTTCTTTATATATTTATCATTAATATCAATATGTATAATAAATAGTATAATATGTGTAATTAAGATGTATAATCAATATGTATAATAAAGATGCTTAATCTGCACATTCAATATTTTTAATTGGTGTTTCGAGGTCATGACATGGTAGGTGTAGAAAACACTAAATAGAATAGTTTATAACACTAAATAGAATTTGTATGTCTGTACGTTTGTATGTTTGCAATCATAAGAATCCTCCTAATGATTTCAATCATTTTCTTGCAATGCATTTTTAAATTTGAGTAAATAAGTAAATGTACGCGTTACGATAAATAAGTGATGAATTTCACTTTGTTGAAAGATATAAAAGTGCAAATTTCGAGTATTGTCTCTCTCTCTCTCTACTATACTATACTCTATTAAAAGATCCAAGAGGTAACTCGGATTCTTTAAATATATTGTATTTGTCTAATGTTTTAAATGTTCTTTATTTTTAGATGGGTGGTGGCCTGATGGGAGTGGAAGTTATGGTATGCCGGGCGAGCGCCTTAGCCAATCTCTTAGGGCGTCTTGTGTTGCCGCATTACAGACTCGCCATTACCACTGTCACTGGTATTCCTATGAAGGTTGGAAGTAAATTTAAAAGTATAAATGTTGCCACATCTATAATAAAATTCCCATATCAATTTTAGCCTAGCCATTTCAAGAGTTTAAAATAACTGAGGGAAGGAGGATTTTCAATGTCCAACAAATTATACGACAGTGAAGATGAGAGATCCATACTTATTTTTGTCTTGCCACACATAAAAAATAGACAATAAATAGTCTAGTTTTTTTTTCGACGGTCAGATTGTAGGGTATTTTATAATAAATGTATGCTTAAATTTAACACTGGAATAGTTAGATATTTTTTTTTTATCTTTGGTTGAAATTATTTTACAGGAAGAACAAAACGCAAGTTCAAGTGCGAATTACGATGTAGAAATAATACACTCTGCCGAAGCACATGCCGGACTTAGAGCATTGCAAACCGCTGCCGAATGTAATGAGTCGGTGAGTAACCTTTTTGCTTGAGTGAAAGAAATATAGAAGAAGTATTTTAAGAAGTATTTAGGTTACACATATCAGTACAACTTGTGTTATGGGTGCCATACAACTCGTAAATACATACTTGTATAATTTAAAGAAAAACTCGCAGAGCTAAAGAACCCATTAACTATTCTTGAAATATGTTGAGTCAAACCCACCACCACTGTAATGTATATTTTATCCATTATTTTTAAAATAGGTAGAATTCCGCATTTCTTCACTACATACTATAAAACAAAGTCACATTCTTTGTTTGTCCATATATCCCTATGTATGCTTAAATCTTTAAAACTATAGCCTACAGCACTTCGAGTTTAACAGCTATATGTCGCTCTTTCCAAATTTTGTTTAATGACAAGGAAGCTGTGAATGTTGTAAAAATGAAATTCATGGAGAAAAATGTAAAAATAAATAAGTAAATATGTAGTATATGAATTTAGATATTCCAAAGATAGCAGGAAATCTTCTTAGTATAGGGAGAGGGAAATTATTTTTCTCCAAATTTAACGCTTGCGGGCCACGGCAGTAATGAATAAATCAAAACTACTGGATCGATTTTAATAATTTTTTTCACTGAGTGACATAGGCTATATATTTTATACCCGTGCGAAGCAGGGGCAGGCCGCTAGTCCGTATATAAAATAGAACTGTACCAAATTTCACTGTCCTAAAAAGGGTTTTCATTCACAATCACCATATATGGATGTCAGTGATCGTTACATAAATTTATTATTTAAGGTAGTGCTTCGATGGTGGACTCCAAGGGGTTCTGAGGGTGGCGCGGGTGGTTGTAACGGACCTCTATGGCGTGTGACCCCTGCTGATGTCGCTTCACGACCTTCCGCTTGTCTTGTTAATTTCCTACTCAATGGACGGTCTGTTACGTTAGAAGTACCCAGGTATGGCTAATTTTGGACATTTTGATAGTCTGTGATAGAGTCAACAGGGACCCCTCGAAAGAGAAGCCCGTTTCCGCTAACCGGTGCATCGGGAGCACCAGATGCACCGACCGCCTCGGGGACCTGTAAGCCAGACGTCCGATATACCCCGTTCGGAATGTCCGAAGGTCCCCCCCCCCCTGACAGGGCGGCAGAAGATGGGCTTTGGATGGGATTGGATCCAGAATAAAAGTTCCCGGAACCGTTATGCCGCCCGCCTCCGAAGAGTAGAAGGAGGCCACCGCTGTCATACTGGTGCCTCAAGTGAGACCAGTATATGACTTAGGGTGACGTGGGACTATAACATAATGGTGGAATGGCGAGTGCTAAGGTATCGTTAAGGATGCGGAATAGAGTGTAGAAACTTTATTTGCATCCTGGTGTTTGACACAACAGTGTAAAATAGTTATTTTAGTTATCACTACAAAACTATTTACTTAGTTATTATTGAAAGGATGTCATAGAGACCGATTGAATTCAGAAGACTTGGATCTAATCTTCGCTGACGAAGACGCTGTGTCTTTTGCTAGTTTAGGACGTTTTATGGTAAGATTGATCTGAATGGATTCGTAAGTGCCACTGAAGTACGACTTATGTTTAGTTTATTTGAAGTACAACCGAATCCCGATATACTCATTATATATACCACTATGTCAATACTACGCTACCACAAGCTATGTTGGCGTTTATCGATAATGAGTAAGGCAAGTTTTAGGTAAAGTCTAGAAGTTACGCATAAAAAGTTATGCATAAAAAAAAAGAAAAAAATATGGTATAATAGTTGGGATCGATTCTAGATATTTACATTCCTCGAGACTGCCCGTTCCCCGAATAAGCTACGCTGACTAAACAGTTTATGGCAAAAATTGAATTTAATATCTATTTTATTATTTTTTAATGCCCAAAAACAGGGATAAAATTAATTTCTTTTTTACATAAATCCTAGCTAGATTTATTTTAAATTCTACTTTTGTTTTATCGTTTTAAGGAAAGGTGGGGGTAGATCGGCGTCGCATGTGTTAGCGGCCCAAGGCGGAGAGCTTTGGATCGGAGCGTTAGGTGGCCGTACTCCCTACGAAGATCCGCCAGCTTTGTCCGAAGGTGCTGGCGGCCGAGTCACTGATTATAGGTATCCATTACAAATCAGTTTAAATCAAAAATAATATATTTAAATAAACTTTTCCTATACTTTTCAATTGTCAAAATTAAGTTATAATTTAAAGATGCTATCGCTGGCTCGTGTGTAATCTTACTGAGAAGAGCGAGCAAGAAATTTGGCAGTCACACTTTTGAAAGGATTTTTAACATACATTACTAAACTGACGTCTTGAAGAGGCTGGACGGATACAATTTAATTTAAAAAAATCTCTTTAGAAATTTGATTTTACCGAAACGATTTTACGAAAAACAGAAACTTTATTCGGTTCAAAATTATATAAATTTAAAAAAACAAGTTTACAATCTACCCTATTTCAATTCAAGTGTAAGTTTTCTTAGTATTTACAATAATCTTCAATATAATACGCTATGAATCTATTCGAAGAACGAATCATTTTATATTTTCTATGTATACTTAACTCTTAATTTACCTCTAATTAACTTCTAATTAACTCTTAATTAACCTGTAGATCCTTGGCGCAGTTAGGTATTGTACCATCAAGCGCTTGATTATGGTTTAAGAATTTATAGTGTTTGCTTTCAACGACTCTTTTAGGTCTACGAAGTCAGGTAACCTATTGGAAAATACGTAGTTTAGACATTCTTCCGCACTTTTTAAATCACATTATAATTCCAAATTTATTTTAGAATAAAAGAATTCGGCGCGTTAATGCTACAAAACAAGTTGCACCCACTACGTGGTTCAGGTGCGAACGCTCGAGCGCGGGCGAGATTGCAGAGACATACAACATACTGGCCGCTGACGATATCCTCTACGCTTATATTTAATTTAGGTTCGGTAAGTAGCCTTACTAATTACTTAATTATATACTTAAACTGTTGTGTAATCCTTTATGAAAATTTGGTATAAATAAATAAATAATAAATAAATAAATATATAGGACACTTACACACACGGTCGTCCGTCGCCAAAGTAAGTAACTTAATACTTGTAGTATTAAGTTACTTACTTTTTTATGGTAGACAGACAACTGGTAAATATATACTTATATAATTTTTAAATGCATACTTAAATACAAATATACACCCAGGCTCAAAGGCCAACAAATTCATTTATAGAAAATGTTGACCCTCGGCGGGAATCGAACCCGCGACTCGCGGCGCTGAAGGCAGGGTCACTACCCACTGCGCCAACGAGCCAGCCGATATTCGTATATTCGATACATGTTGCATTTAACCTTTGAACTTAACATTTTTAATAAATTTTGACTATTACTTTAAAACGCCGTGTGGTATCCGGCTAAATAGAATAGTACCACCCTCATTTCTTACCGAGGTGTCGTAAAAGGCGACTAAGGTAAGTTGACCCACCGTGTGGTATCCGGTTTAGTAGAATAGACCACCCTCTTTCTTACCGAGGTGTCGTAAAATACGGCTAAGGTAAGTTGACGTCAGGCAGGCGGCCGGTCGTAAAAAGGCAGCCAAATCATGTGACAGCATGTTTATAACATGTTGTGCCGACCCCACTTAGAGTGGGATAAGGGGAGGCAGATGATGATATAACTGAGGAGTTTCAATATACTGCAGAAATAGAATGTGTGATAAAATAGTTTAATGTGCATTATATAAAAGTGTTATACTAACAGCGAAATGTGCTTTAAGGTTCAGGTGTACCCCATAAGTTTGCCCTTCACTTATGAGTGTCGATTTAATCTTTCTATCAATCAATCAATCGTTTTCCCGTATTACTACTCTCTTTCTCACACTTGACTCGTTAAAATACTTTTTCAGCTTTTCAACACAAAATTAGTACTGTGCAGTCCAATAACAAAGCCGAAATCAGTATTCACTTTTATTTTTGCTTCTTAATTCGCTATTCGGAAAGTGAAAGCCGAGGCGCGCGATACGACCGCTTATATCGTGAACTAACAAGTTCGACAGAATGTTCGCGACAGTTCGCGAGTGGTAGCGGGATACAGAACACGATTTGTAAACAACGTGAATATTCCAGAGAAACGAATTTGAACTCTATTACATACCGTTTACGGACTCTATTTGCATATTCGTAACACTGCCCCCTTCCAATTTCAACTCTATGAGATTCATTACTAATTCTATTGCATGTAGCAATATTATATGAATTACCCATTCATACACTATATTCGTCCTCACTCAAACGGTCAGGTTATCATAAATCGAGGTCATCTTGCAGGTGATGGAACCGTTGACCCGGCTCGTAGTCCAGGAGTCGTTAACTGAAGATGAGGTAGACTCTTGCCGCGGCGTGCTGCTGTCTCTTCTCGGGATGGAGTCGCGACACGAATTCCCTTCATCTCAACTGCCTTCGAACTTACGGTAGTGTCCCACTCTCTATAATCTTTGGATTCACTCTACATTACATTTTACTCTCTTTCGCAACAACTGAAGCTGTTAAAAAGGCCCTTAATAATGCAATATGTGTTTTTGCCTCTTGTACAGTAAGAAAGAGATTTTTATATTCTTTAGAAAAGAACTCCAGCGTATAACTTAACTTGTGCTAAATATCATTATTATTGGTCCAGCGGATTTGCATGAAATGCGTACCAAAACTGTAATATTCTATTTAATATTGAACACTTTTTTATCAAATGAATAAGCGTAATAAGTATTTGATGACGTGATGAGTAACGTGAATTTATTTAAAAGTTGTTGGTTTTGATTTTAGATTAGCTAATACGGAAATAGTTTCTTTCTAATGTATCGGAACTAGTATTGGTTTAAGTTAAAGGTTTGTATAGTATTTATCCTAATTGCTAAGAACAACCATCGCCGTGTGGTATCCGGCTGAGTAGAATAGACCCACCTCATTCCTTACCGAGGTGTCGTAAAAGGCGGCTAAGGTAAGTTAACCCACCGTGTGGTATCCGGTTTAGTAGAATAGACCACCCTCTTTCTTACCGAGGTGTCGTAAAATACGACTGAGATGAGTTGACGTCAGGCAGGCGGCCGGTCGTAAAAACGCAGCCAAATCATGTGACAGCAAGTTTATAACATGTTGTGCCGGCCCCACTTAGAGTGGGATAAGGACAGGAAGATGATGATGCTAAGAACACCAAGAATTGTATAGGACTAGGTCTAAATAGGAATAGTTTATGTCGAATGAATAGAAGGTGTTCCAGATAGTGATCGTACGTTATTCTCGTGAATAAGAAAAAACTTGTTGCAGAGGAAAATCTTCAGGCCGACGTGAAGAGCAATGGCGCCAAGTGTGGGGCGAATTGGAAGCTCTCATACGCGCTCATTCCGCTTCACCAGCGCATCGCGCTTTATTACGTACATTATTAGAATGCAGATCGCATAATAACCATAACACTGATGGTGAGTTTTTTTTAAAGGTTACTAGCAATTTTGGTTACAAAATACTAGTAAACTCATAATTTATAGAATTAGGCGTCACTTTGCGGAGATCCATAATACAAAAGTAATAATAAAATTATTTTGCTATAATCCGCGATGAAGTAAAATAGAAAATATATATAATGCTAAATGTAGAGTGGACAATCGGTTATCATACCTGATACATGCATACAAATTTTTTGTGATTTTGGTCGTGGAGTCTATCTCCTGATGATGCGTCGGTTGCGGGGCGAAACGATTGTCGAGTTTGTGATAGTGAACGTATATAGTGCTTGTGTTTTTACGAATCCTGCGTGTATCAGGTATGATAACCGATTGTCCACTCTACATTTAGCATTATATATATTTTCTATTTTACTTCTTCGCGGATTATAGCAAAATAATTTTATTATTACTTTTGTACTAGTAAACTTGTTAACCTCTCCAGCTAAGCTAAATAAATGCTTGTGTTAGGAATGAGTTCACGTCAGTTGTATAACGGCCGGGATTCGAACCCACGACCTCTCGATCGCAAATAACCATTAACCGTAACCATTCATGCCTGCTTCCTGCACTTAGCATTACATCGATTCTCTTAACAAACGCGGATTATAGCAAAATAATTATATCATAACTTCTGTTTTTTTTATACAATAAATCAAGTTTATTAATTAAATATTACATTTATTGCGATTTGTCGTGGAGTCTAACTCTTGATGAAGCTTCGGTTGCGGGTGGAAACGATTGATGAGTTTGTGATAGTGAATGTATGTAGTGCTTGTTCATTGTGGTGGCGGTGGTAGACGTTTGCGCATATGTTTTACGAATCCTGCATGTCTCAGGTATGAAAACGTGTAGTCCACTTTACATTTAGCATTATATATTTTGTAGTGACAAATAAGCCAAATAAGACAAATAGCAAAAAAAATCATTATTACTTTTGTATAACGGATCTTCGCAAAGTAACGCCTATATCCATAAATTAGTTATATTCATTTTATAAAATTAAAGTTGGTATTTTTTGTTAGCGATTACGAAGAACTGCTCATTATATTTGCACTCGCAAATAGTGCTTGTCTTATAGATAATACAAAGACATTATATAGTTAATGTATAGAACCGGCTATACTCACGTCTTATTCTATCGAGTTAGCCCGACTAGTTTCCCGCCGCGATAACGTCGTGTAAAAAGCTCATGAATAAGTGTCCCGGATGGGTTCGAAACTAGTCGGGCTAACCCGATAGAATAAGACGTGAGTATAGCCGGTTCTATACATTAACTATGAATACTACTCACGATAGTTTAAAATTTAAATAGAAATCATATTTTCATTTTGATTTATTTAAAATAAGGCATTATTTTTTGTAAAAAGAAAATGACTAAAACACGCAATTGTGGGTTATCGATAAGAGATAGACATGTACCATCGCGGAGTTTTCTGTAGACCTTTTCAAGGTGTACAAATACTTAGTACGTCATTTTGATAAATCTCGTAGGGTTTAGCCAGCGTTTGCAATGTAAGCGGAAAAAAAATGTAATTATTTACAGAAACCTCAAAAATTACAGTATTTCTCTACTCCGTATTGAATGTTATTATACATACAAACCTTCCTTTTAAATCACTCTATCTATTAAAAAAACCGCATTAAAATCGGTTGCGTAGTTTTAAAGTTTTATGCATACATAGGGATATATGGACAAACAAAGAATGCGACTTTGTTTTATAATATGTAGTGATGATACTTGTATTTTGTGTATCATTTTTTATGGCCAGATAGATTTGTTAATAGTGAGTTTTGTAGGCTACCTGTTATTCCATTTCAATACTCAAAAGCAAAGTGCTTAGCTAAATACTATCACTGGGTTATATTTAGACGTGTATGTGACATTTACATTCTCGTTTTGTATTTACGTCTTGAAATAACAGGTTTATCGACACTCTTAACCTTCAACCGTTTTTTAGGTTCTTTGGTATTCAATCCAAATAATTCTAAACTTATTCGGGATTTTTTGTCTTGAGATAATCGTAAGATTGACAATGTGAGATTAATAATAATACAACGTGTTTTGCCCCTATTCCCTAAGATTTAAAAAAAAATCAACATGTTATTCCGGTGTATAAGCTTGAATTATACAAACAGCGGTTTAGCCCTCAAAGAACAACAGACAGACAGAAAAACTTCCGAATTTATAATATTAGTAGAGGTTATCGTAACTTTAAAATATTGTAACAACATTACAAACAAACAGAATATTGCATATATATTAAATTGACCAAATTTAAAATTAAGCGTGATTGAGTTAGTTGGGAATTTTAATTACTATTTCAATGCCATTTATGACATCGAGCTACGAACTATTCAAAAAGCTAGAATTTTCTACCTCTTCCAATGAGTCTCCTTAACACGAATTTTCTAGATCCTATGTTATGTATGCAATTTGCCACAAAACAAGTTTTTTTGAGTTTGGTCACTTTAATACTAAGCGTGCTGTATATTTTGTCTATAAATCTAATACATAAATGTGTTACAATCCCATTTAAATGGCCTTACATTTAAATAAAGCCAAACAGTTCCAGGTATTTAAGTCCGCCGTGTGGTATCCGGCTGAATAGAATAGTACCACCCTCATTTGTTACCGAGTCTTACCGAGGTGTCGTAAAAGGCGAAAAAGGTAAGTCGACCCGCCGTGTGGTATCCGGCTGAGTAGAATAGTGCCACCCTTATTTCTTACAGAGGTGTCGTAAAAGGCGACTAAGGTAGTTGACCCACCGTGTGGTATCCGGTTTAGTAGAATAAACCACCCTCTTTCTTACCGAGGTGTCGTAAAATACGACTGAGGCAGGTTGACGTCACGCAGGCGGCCGGTTGTAAAAACGCAGCCAAATCATGTGACAGCATGTTTATAACATGTTGTGCCGACCGCACTTAGAGTGGGATAAGGGCAGGAACATGATGAGTTCCAGGTATTTAAGTTAATGTCAATTTTAGGAGACTCATCACGGGCGACAGTGATAAGGGCAACGACAGACTCTCCCCTATCGCCAGTAGGGACTGGCAACGGGAATAGTAATAGCGACGTGTGGGCTCCACGGAACGTGCTGGATGCCTTGCTGGGAGCGCCTCGGCCTTCGCGGCGGCCGGACTTTGCGGGGCGGATGGCTGCTGGCAACCGCGTAGCAACACTTTATCAACATTTACAGCAAGATGTGGAAGCGCCACATTAACGTGTGACGTTACAAACAGTATTAATATTTGGACAATCGACGTAAAAGTGTTTTCAATGTATGTATGTATGTATGATATATATCAGTGAAATATTCAATAACAAGCAATGTTATGTAATATGATGTTATATTCTGTCGAATGTAGCATAAGTCGTAAAATATATTAAATGCTTTTTAGAATTCATGTTTAAATTTAACAATCATATACGTAAGTAAGTAGCGGCCTGTTACTATCCCACTGCTGAGAATAGGCCTCTTCTCTCTTGGAGAGAACGATTGGAGCTAAGACCTACCACGCTGCTTCAATGCGGATTGGTACGTTACCCATATCACCAGAATTCTCTAGAGATATGCAGGTTTCCTCACGATTTTTTCCTTCACCAAAAAGCGTCTGATAAATTGCAATTATCAATTAGACACATAAGTTTTAACATAAAAACTCATTGGTGTCTGCCCGGGTTTGAACCCGTGTCCTACTCGAAAGAGTCGCACGGTATTACCGCTGGGCTACCACAGCTTACAGTATTGATATTTGGACACAATCGACGTAAAAGTGTTTTCAGTGTATGATATATATCAATGAAATATTCAATAACAAGCAATGTTGTGTAAATGAACTGTCGAATGTACCACAAAACGTAAAATATATTAAATGCTTTTTAAATTAAAATTAATTCTTGTTTTAATTTAGCAATCTGTTAGCGCACACTTTCTACAATGTTACGATATAATAGGAATACCACAATTTCCGTTCCGAGATGCACTTCTCTTGAATGACGAACTAAGACTGACTGTCACTGAAACGTTTTATCAATAGGAAGACTCCACCGGAAATAACCACGGCAGTGTTGCCAACATTTCAATAAAAAGGGCGCGATACTCTTCTTTCATGACTATGTTGCTATAAAATACAAAGCGAAGGTCATAGGCGACACCAAATCATATGCGGATATATGATTTGTTGTCGCCTGTGACTTTCGCTTTGCATTTTATATGGAGCAATATTGATAAAATTTGTTGGCAAACTATATAGAACAAAAATTTCTCTTTTTCTTAAGAATAACAAAAAAAAACCAATATAATTGTGGGTAATTTACCAATGAAATCAATGCAAACGAAGTTGCGGGTACCACTAGTATGTAATAATAGCTACTGGAAATAGGTTTTTAATCCCTCTAATATTTATAATTAATATTAATATATTTTATGTCTAATTACCAAAGATTGTACCGGAAGTAAAAAAATCCAAATATTTAAAATATTTATAAAAAAATACACACGCCATCACAAGTACAGAAGTATATTAATATTATAAAGTTTTGGGTTAATTCTTTGATTTTGTACTTTATGAACAACTTACTTCAATGATTGGTAAATTCAATTCAAAATTAACTTTATAAAAGTAAGCTTTTTGCAAGCATTTTTAAAGATTTTATGAAGCTACCACTGGTACGGTAGATAAGCAAGAGACAAGGTTGACGTTGGAAAACCATTTGCGAAATAGCACTTTACAATCCTACAAATATAATTATGAATGGGTAAGGTGAGTAAAAATGCGACATTATAAAATTAATATCTTATATTTGTTCAATAAAACTACATTGTGGGCCCGTGTGCCCGGCGCCCGGGTAACACGTCCTTTGTATTATCTTGTTGCATATAAACTCTGCGGGCAGACTGTGTCATAAGGCAATGGAGTGACGGCCTGCTCGGCCTCGTCAAGGCATCTGGTCCGGAGCTCGCGGCGACCGACCCCCCTACCCCGGTACCCTCCCCCCCTCGCCGCTCTGTACTTTACAATTATTGGAATGTCACGCGGGATGCGTATTTTCAATCATCAAACTTATTACAAACCTAAACACTAGGCCCTATCACGAGCCGCTCCGTAATAACGCTCGCGCAGTTTTACAATCTCATACTCTTAGAGCGCCCGGTGAGTCCGTCGAAACGCATCCAATATATTAATAATAATACCCTATAAAACTTACAAAATCGATCGGTCTTAAACTTAACGCTAACATTAAAATTAAACGGAATTCAAAATAAATTACCTAGGTACAATATTTTAGTCTAAGAGCTATTTATAGGCGCACGAGGGTCGGGTGGGGGTGCGCGGGTGTCAGTGCGTGGCTTCTCGCAACTTCTTGGCGACGGGCGCCGAGTCCGACACGTCGCCCAGTGAACTTTCCTCCGCCGAACTCGCTTCTTCTATTTGTCTGTGTCAATGACAAAATGGATTTATAATGACATCACTCATATCACATCATTACATTAATTTTATTACATCAGTTCTTATACTAGAGTAGGGAAACCAGCCTAAAATGCGCCATATTACAATAAAGGGAAGCTAATGAGGGTGTATCTATTTGTCTTTCTTTTTAATGTATGATTAGACAAAGATGAAGTAAACGTGTTTCATCTTTTCTTTCATTATTTATTGAAACACACTTGCCTATGGCTCCTCTATTCTAGAATAATAACTCCATGCATCATAATGATATAAGAATCGGTCGCGCCAGTAAAGTTTTATTAATTCGTGTTAGCATTTGCATTTACCCAGTTACAGAAAGAGTTACATAATAGAGACTATTTTTTTTAAATATAGAGCTCAAGTAATTACAATGTTATGAAGAAATATTATTATTCTTTTATGCCTATTGTTATCATAGTCTAAGATGTATATTAGCATTCTAACACTAAATATACAATAGCCATAAATAATATTTTGAAAGAAATTTGTGCGAAATAATTGGTAAGGTTCACATCGAAAGTTTGAAGGCGTGCTAAGTTTGAGTTATAAACACACATGAATAGTTCTAAAAGACATCAAAATCGCCATTGAGCGTAGTAGTATCGCGATTAAAAAGGTTTCAATGAACACGTCCGCGGCGACGCAACATGCATGCGCAATCGTTGTTTGCGCCTTGGCGCTAACATTTGCCATTTAAAAAATCTTTTCAATATCTAAACGAAGTTTGGTTTTATTAATATTGTTTTAGTATTATATTATTAGAGAAGATAAAGTAGTGTATGAGACTGTACATAACTTGGTCTTATAACACTCTTGTGATACTATAAAGTGTTTATAGTGTATAGAGTGTTTATCCACACCGTAGGATGTGCGAAATGTATTTAGTTATTACCGTTTTGCGCGTGGCGTGCTCAGTGCTGAATCTGAATTATCAGAGGGAGAGGCGGGGGTGGCGGGTGACGCTCCTTTCGCGTCCATTGAGTCTTCCGTGCACGACGTTGTGTCGTCATTGACTGATTCCACGCCTAATTTACCTGCAAACATATATTATAGTTACAAAACCTTCTTTTTTTTTAAATTTACATGAGAAAACCCTTCATGGGCACTGCAATCTGCGGGGGGCGGTATTGCAGTTATGCTGGACTCTTACCGGCTAAAACCTCACGGTGTTCCATCTTACTGCCTGGAGACGGAGGGCACATAAATACTGAACGCATATAGTTACAATATAGTTACAAAACCTAACAGAGACATTGATGGAATTATTAATATAATGCCTTTTAGCCGTGTGGTATCCGGCTAAGTATAATAGTACCACTCTCATTTCTTACCGAGGTGTCGTAAAAGGCGAATAAGGTAAGTCGACCCGCCGTGTGGCATCCGGTTTAGTAGAATAGACCACCCTCTTTTTTACCGAGGTGTCGTAAAATACGACTAAGGTAAGTTGACGTCAGGCACGCGGCCGGTCCTAAAAACGCAGCCAAATCATGTTACATGTTGTGCCGACCCCACTTAGAGTGGGATAAGAGCAGGAGGATATAATATTAATATAATGCCTTTGTTGTTTGTTATTTTATATGGATGAACCTCATTATTTCATGGATTAGCGGTTATAATTAAAATGTAAAACTCTTTAAGAGATATGCAACCCTTATTAAAGTTTTCTATACAATACATTCCTAGAAAGCTATATCCCTTAAAGTATGTAAACAAAGGGGTATATTAACGACGTTTGAGGTAAGGTAAGGTTGAGGTAGGTAAGTAAGTAAGTTGAGGTAGTAAGTTCTTGAAAAGAATTATTTGAGCTTTTACAAGAGCCAAAAATTATGTAAAATTGCAACTATTTTCTGGGAGCTTAAAGAAATTAAATCACATTATATAATTTGATTTTTTCATATAGGTACTATATTTTTCAACAGAACATTTAAATCCATAAAATTCTGAGCATACAATAGCTCATATAATACAAAATAATAAATTAAACATAGGTTATTTTTTGGGCGATCATATAATAACGAAATACCAGTTATATTTTCCAGAATAATTTCAAATACATTTTAATAATTAATATATAGTAATTAAAATAGCTCCTATTAATATATTTGGTTATTTTAATACTAACCTTTGACTGTGCCAAATAGTTTGCAAAGACCTATTTGGATAAAGCATACTTATTTTGAATTTAAATCTTAAAAGGATTGTATGGAAATGTTGAATTCTATAAGAATAATCTGTATAAGAAATATATATATTGTATTTTGTTTTGCTACACTATCTGTCGACTGACTCTGGTGTGCGGTAAAACTTGAATAAGTTTATGTTCGCACCTATTAATGTAACTTTAATATTGTGCATGAACAAATAAATAAATAAAACCCTATTAAATGATTGTATTGCGATGGCACAGGTTTAGATATAGGTATAGATATATAAAAATAATAACTTGGCTAAAGCAATGTGGATAAGTGGCCGTAAGATAATAAAGTTCTAAATAGAATAATTTACTTAATAATAGTAGAAATATAATTGGATGAAACCGAAAGTAGCCCATATTCTTAATAATGATTATTTCATTTCATTTCCCAGGTTTATTTAATATTATTCAAATTCAAAGATAATCAAATTTTGTGCATGAAGAAAAACTATAAACAATTTCTAATTTTACATACATGTAGAATAATTCAAACATTTTCTAAAACACATAGCTGACATGAAGGAGTCATCTCGTAAAATCGGTGCCCAACCATTGTATATTTTACAAATCTTACTAATATTATAAATGCTAGTTTTTGAATATGGATGTATGTTTGTTACTCATTTACGGCGAATCCGCTGAACCAATATCGATAAAATTTGGCACAATTATTCCTTATACACCGTAATAACATATAGGCTATAGAAATCCTGTTAATTCCACAGGAATAGGATGACACTAAAAAGCGCAATCTATTATCAACTTTTCACGCGACAACAAATCACACGAACGAAGTTGTGAGTAAAAACTAGTTATATCAATAATGTCCATACTGTAGCAATAACCTAAACAGCCTACTAGTATCCTAACGCCGTGTGGTATCCGGCTGAATAGACCCCTCTTTTCTTACCGAGGTGTCGTAAAAGGCGACTAAGGTAAGTCGAACCGCCGTGTGGTATCCGGTTGAGTAGAAAAGACCAACCTCATTTCTTACCGAGGTGTCGTAAAAGGCGACTAAGATAAGTTGACCCACCGTGTGGTATCCGGTTAAGTAGAATAGACCACCCTCTTTCTTACCTCGGTGTCGTAAAATACGACAGAGGTAAGTTGACGTCAAGCAGGCGGCCGGTGTGACAGCAACGGAGCATGACATTGTTAACAAATTGTTAGACCCAGAAATAAAAAAAAAATTGTCTAAGAGTAAGTTCACCACAAAGGGTGGGAAAAATAAATATTTTACATACCATTACCATTTGTGGAGGGAGGTTCCAGATTGCTTTCGTCGCTCGGTAGCGGCGATCCGCCATTCGTGGGTGTGGTGAGTTTGGGTTCTTTGCCGAGTAATTCTGGCTGCATATCTGATACTATGTTGTGCGTCCATAACGCGAGTTCTACCATGTGGGGTGACCATTTCTTACCACAGCCGTTTTGTTCCTGTTAAGAAAATTACCAAACATATAAATATAACGTTCTACGCCGTGTGGTATCCGGCTAAATAGACATTCCTTACAGAGGTATCGTAAAAGGCGACTAAGGTAAGTTGACCCGCCGTGTGGTATCATCTGGTTGAGTAGAATAGATCACCCTTATTTCTTACCGAGGTGTCGTAAAAGGCGACTAAGGTAAGTCAACCCAACATGCGGTATCCGGTTGAGCAGAATAGACCACAATCTTTCTTACCGAGGTGTCGTAAAATACGATATAAGGTAAGTTGATGTCAGGCAGGCAGCCGGTCGTAAAACACGTAGCCAAATCATGTGACATGTTTATAACATGTTGTGCCGACCCCACCTAGCGTGGGATAAGAGCAGAAATATGATGATAAATATAAAGATCTAAACGAATACGATTTAACTAGATTTCATTTTTTCGTTGACCCGACTGACTGTTGGTTTAGGTGGCAGTGACCGTGCTTTCAGCTCCGCGAGTCACGGGTTCGATTCCCGCTGACGACCAACATTTTCTATATACAATTTGTTGTATTTTAAAATATTTGTATATATTGACGAGTTGTCTATTACCCATAACACAAGTATTAAGTTACTTTGGGGGCGTTTGAGTTTGTGTCTCAAATATTTATTTATTATCCCCTGTAAATTCTTATTAAATTACGAATTTTTCAAACAATATATTACACAATACATCAAATTTTCGAGCTGTAGCACGTATTTTAGTTTCTCCTACGACCATAACCCTTCATAGATTATGGAGTTTAGCGGTTTATACGTTGATAATATTGATATAAATGATTGTATTTATTTTAGTATATTATAGTTTGATTGGAATAAAACTGTTAAACACAGGAATTTTAGTATCTTTAGTGCCCTTAACTTTTTGTTAAACAAAAATATTTTTACCTTATTTAATCTATCACAGACATTTCTAATATGTTTAACAAAATTGAGGTATTCCTTGGCAGTGTAATCGCTTCCTTCCATTTCTGGGATTGCTTGTATACACTCGTCAGCCATGAACGGTGCTATTTCTGGACTGGCCGCCGCGAGGAGTGCGGACGCTGTGGTCGTGCCCACTCCCTTGAGATTACTGAGAGCTGTCATCGCTGATTCTATGTTAGGCAACTTTTTGAAAGCCTTCTTTGTTTCTTGCATTACCGCTCTGGGTGTGTTCACTTTTATGAGATATGATAATTGTGGATAAAATTTCCCTCTCTGGAACAAACATTTATATTGTTAAAAACTCATAATTTAACAGAACATTTTACTTTGCTTATATCTATTTTTATCTTATTTATAACCGCCGTGTGGTATCAGACTGAGTAGAATAAATCACCCTCATTTCATACCAAGGTGCCGTAAAAGGCGACTAAGGTAGGTCGACCCGCCATGTAGTATCCGGTTGAGTAGAATAGACCACTTTCATCTCTTATCGTGTGGTCCTAAAATACGCTTAAGGTAAGTTGACGCCGGTAGGCGGCCCGTCGTAAAATACGTAGCCAAATCATGTAACAACATGTTTATAACATGTTGTGCCGGTCCTACTTAGAGAGGGATAAGGGCATGAGGATGACGATCTTATTTATAGAAACCAGAAAAAGGTAATTAATATACAGATTTTTATAAAAATAAAAGTAAAATGCTAATTCGATGAATCTTATAATTTTATTTGACAAACGAAAAAAATCACCTCAATTTTTAAAGCAACTACACATATAAAAAATAATGCAGTTGATATTTTTACAAAAAAATAACTGAAATGAGTGTGTAAGAAAGGGAACGTGAAAAAGATTTTATATTTAAAATATTTTTATTTTTTTTAATGTTTACTGATGTCTGGTAGTGCTTGACCACTTTCTCACCTGATGGTAAGTGATGATGTAGTCGAAGATCGAAACACTAACCTGGAAACGACAACCGTACATTTTATGTTTTCTACACGGCATCGTGTTCACGAGTTTCTGACTGTCCATTGAAGCGAGTGTTATTGAATTTGAAAACGGAACTCTAAATGTATTTCGTTATTAAACATCTGTATTTTACAACACGATTTTTATTTTTTAATTTTAATTAAGATTTCAGAGTAGAGGAAAGCACGCCAGTGTCACAATAATAAATTAAATGGAAGATGTTACTCATAACTTTATCTTTATCTAAATTACATATAAATAAGAGAGACAGATATACTTATATTTGCTTTCTCTTTATTCTAATAGGGCACATTTAAAGCAGGCTTCTCTACCCTTCTTCATAACTCTTTTGTAACTGAACTAAATTAAAACTTTTTGGAGGATTTATTTTATTATTTTAGCAAAGTAATAATATTTTCCTTGTGTGATAAACTTAAGCGCTCATATTTGCAGTGAATTGGAAAAGTATATGCGATGACCCTGCTTATCTTGCCTTCTGGTTCACATGAGATGATAAAAATTGTAATACGGTTGGTTAGCAGTCACTACTGAATATCTCGTTGGTCTTGGCTCGCCCTATTTAACTCGGAAATGGTGATAATATTAGCTTCACTAAATTAATAAATAAAATAAAATAGGATAAAAAAAATCTTATTACACGTTTCATCTGTATGTATGTAACAAATTTCTTTAAACTCAATTTTGACCCACTTTGAACGGACAGATTTAATTCAAACTTTGTCAACTTAACTTAACTTGTGATAGCCCCGCTAGTGCGACCGTGCGATTCTCTCGAGAGGAACACGAGTTAATGGCAGGCACCGATGAGTTTTTCTATTAAGACTTATGTGTCTAATTGATAATTGCAATTTATCACCTGCTTTAGGCTGAAGGAAATCATTGTGAAGAAACCTATATCTCTAGAGAATTCTAGATATATGATGATGTTAGCTACCAATCCATATTGAAGCAGTGTGGTAGGTCATAGCTCCAATCCTTCTCTCAAAAAACGCAGAGAGGATGCTTATGTCTAGCAGTGGGATAGTAAAAGGCTTTTACTTAACGCTTGTAGACTTATCAACAAGCGGTGACAAGGCAATAAAATAAATAACTAAAAAAAGTTAAAAAATCCTTTTCAAACTAAAAAGTAAAAAATTTTGTTGTTCGATATATACTAAAAACAAAATACCCTAAAGCGCCATATGCTTTTTGCAAATAAATACCGTTTTTCGTTAGTTTTTACTTTTTAGTTTTTTTTTATATTATTTAATTTAGAAACAACACTTACGGTTTGTTTCCATTTCATGAGTTGCACCAATTCTTCGTGCAGTATATGCGCATCCTTGCCTCTCGATTTGATTTTCTTTGGTAATTCATTCTGGTACCTGCAATGAAATATCATATTGTTTTATAGACAAACTATTTCTTACAAATTTTAAAATACACATAAATTAATATATTGCGCAGCTAAAGGAAGCCGATAATATAAAACGTTTTTATAAGCTACTAATGGCCCGCTTAAATAAGCTTGATTCTTTAAATCTATACTAACATAAAAAGGCTGAAGAGTTTGTTTGAACGCGCTAATCTGAGAAACTACTGGACCGATTTGAAAAATTCTTTCAGTGTAAGATAGTCCATTTATCGAGGAATGCTATAGGCCTATATATATATAACATCACGCTAAAATGAATAGTATTATTGTCAATTTAAAAAAAATGTATCGAGACCCACGAAACATTATCATAAGTATTGGCCTGCCACCATTCTTTAGAGTCACATCGAAGTATATTAAGTATATATAGGTATTTTAACAAGCCGTACTCGCGATTTTGTTCACATTAAATTAAATCTCAAAATGCTTTAAAATAGTTTTTTTTTCTGCTCGGTATTATATCTTCAATCATACTAAATTTTATCAACATTGCCTCAGCTGCTTAGCCGTGAGCGCGTTACAGACAGATAGACGGACAGACGCAGACTTTCGCATTTATAATACTAATATATTAGTAGATATACCTAATTTGATATACAATATTATTTTATAACACGTTGTATGTTAAATTGGTTATTGAAGAAATGATACAACTATCTATTTATCTTTTTTCATTAGGTACCAGAAAAACATTGTTAGTATATTTTTTATTCCATTATTTTATTAAAAATTAAGTTTAAGTTTTAAATAATTACTCATTTTACAGAACGCAGTGAAATTCTCTTGTGTAATTTCTATTTAATTCAAATTAAAAAAAAACTTATTCTAAATAGAAACAATTTATCGTTCCACATCAACCAATTTTCTCTTATCGAATCGAAATATGAAAACGGAATAAATACGTTAAAAAGTACGATGTTCGAAATTAAATTATAACTTTTTAAATTACCTTTTATATATAAAACAAGAATTAATTTGGAAATCCATTTTTAAATAAATGTGTGGTACGTTTATCAACATTATCTTTTAATAAAAGTTAAAATAAAATGTTATAATTTTTATTTTAATAAAAGCCTCTCCACGGTTTTTTTAAAATTATATTTTATTGTTATATTTAAATTCTTTTATATATTTTTGTTTTGTCAAGTTCCGTATAATTATATAAAGCTGAAATATACATTTTTCAAATTGTTTTTATTAATGAAATAATATAAATACATTATAATACTAATTAATAATGCATAAATAGATCAAAGAACTATTATTTCTTGCTATGAGCTTAAAAAGTTATGATAATTCAGAAAAATATTGGTTGTTAAGTACCAATTCCATGAGTCATTCAATTTATTTTAAGGAATTAAAAAAAAACTTAGATAAATGGTGATAAATCCCGGTGATGAATGGGACCTAAGGCATTTTATTATCTAGCCCTGTAACTATTAGCAGCATTTATAATCATGGAAAAATAATATAACAACGATAAATGGCAAGTCACCATTTTGAACGGATGTGAGTTGTATTCAACAAAGCTTTGTATTCTCTTGCTATTAGTAGTTAGTAATACAATAATATTTTATATGCCCTATAAAGCATAATATTCAGTACAGGAACACAGGAGTTAGTTTGAGAACGCTGTAAAACAAGTACATAATAAATGCATTTTACGAGCGATGATACGTAAAGGACAGCCACCATTTTATAACGCCTAAGCGCGGCGATATTTTCCCCCACACTGGCTTCAGGAAAAACGATAGTGTCAATTTGACATCGATCCCACGTGACGCAGTGATTTTAATGAGCCGTCCGCGGACTAGAGATGCAGTCCGCGAGGGAGGTAGCTATCAAATCAGTTTGCACGGATACACACACAATACAAGTTCATTGACACGCCACGGCCGCATTTTCTCCTCAGAAAGACGTTCGCACTTACCAATTGTCCAATTTTACGAGTTCTTCTGGTCTCTTTGTTTTTTGTTCGGCTTTCAGTTTAATCGCTTGAGGGTATAACTTTAAAACACTGTCAAATTGTTTCGCATCCGCCTCCAGAAAGAAAGTAGACGTGTCTTTCGCGGTAGCCATTGTGAACGTTCTAAATGTACAACACTCTGCTCTGCGTACCTATTTAGTTAGCTATAGCGCCGAACTCGACGCGGCGGCAGCACCTGGCCAACTGGGCGCCCTCTCCCCACTCGCCGCCATCTTGTTGACTAAACCTCGTTATGACGTTCAATATTATTACTATAAACATCACTGTTATTTTTCGGCTTATTTTACTCTTTTATTTTTCTTATGTTACAAATCCGATTAAATACGAATGCAGATTACTAATATATATGGATTCATGATATTATTTCGACCTTTAGTTACGTGATTGAAATAAAAGTATACTCACTTAACATAGCAAGGTTATAGCGGACACACTTCACGTCGTGGCAATGTACTGTAATCAGGTCTCCACAAAAGATATCGGCATAGTGAAAAGCAGATTCCATGATGTACAATAACACAAATGCACTGTTATTAAAGTATTTTTATATTTGAACACAAATCAACGCAAAGTTCACAATTATGTTAGTCACGTCGACCTCGGCGCACTATCAATTTCCTTAAACGTGACGCAACACACGACACCGTTCTACCGAAACGACTTTGGTAAACACGCATATTTTCCGTTGCAATGCAGTACACACTGAGCTCGGAGTAGTCATGAAGTAGTAACTAGTGGTGTACATAAGGCATTTAGGTAGTACGACGTACATATCACCGGGGTGGAACGTCACCACACCAATCGGCTTTGTTGTTTTGATAGATCGCCACGTGCTTTGCTCCCTCTTTTTTTAATTTTGCTTATATCCGTTTCGTTAAGATAAGCCACTAAGCTATTGTGTGGCGCAGTTATACTTTCATACTAGAGTGGCACATCTTTCGAATGAAAGGTTTATTTGCTTATTCTTAATAATGTTAAAATAATTACTAACTTCGATGTTTAATAAATAACTACTATAACAAAATTTCTTTTACCTATTTGATAAAAGTAATAATTTGTGCATTCGATACATATATAAATTCCTTATTCTTTTCTTCGTTTTTCTAACTAAAATTTAACAGCTTATTCTACTAGGTACCTTAATATCGACAATAGTTGCATCAAAATAGGTTCAATTATTTGTAGATAGTAATGTTAATGTGAAATGGTGCCTTTGCCAAACATCCTTAGGTATTTATAATTAGGTGACGTTATTGCGAAATTACCTGTACTGATATTAAACTCGTAATAATAAATTAAGTTATTAAATTGAAAAATAAATTGTATCGAATAATGTTTAAATAAATCGCAATCAGTAGTAGGCCCATAAAGATAAAGCGCATTTTTCTAAGGATTCATAAACTGTAATTAAAAATAGGTTAATATAATAGGTACTGTTTTTTGAGCCATAGGTTTACTTATTCAATTCCTAGCTAACTTCACTTTTTCGCGGAAGCCCAAATTCCTCCCTATCACCAACCAATCACCAATCATTTAACGTTGTATATAGTTAGATAAATATATAAGCCAGATGTATACGTTTAGTTTAGTTAAATGCCTTCAATACCGAAGAGAGAATAAAAAACTTTAATTTTATTTCAATCATAGGTCATATCGCGATCGTACAGTAATTACTACTCATCATCTTCCTGCCCTTATGCTAAGTGGGGTCGGCACACCATGTTATAAACATGCTGTCATGATTTGGCTGCTTTTTTACGACCGGCCGCCTGCCTGACGTCAACTTACCTCTGTCGTATTTTACGACACCTCGGTAGAACAAAAGAAGGTGGACTATTCTACTAAACCGGATACCACGTGGTGGGTTAACTTACCTTAGTCGCCTTTTACGACACCTCGGTAAGAAATGAGGTTGATCTATTCTACTCAGCCGGATACCACACGGCGGGTCGACTTACCTTAGTCGCCTTTTACGACACCTCGGTTAGAAATGAGGATGGTGCTATTCTATTCAGCCGGATACCACACGGCGTATCGTACAGTAATTACTACTATAAAGTGTTAATACAAAAAGTTAAAGATCTTTAACTTTTAAAAAGATTCAACTACCTAATTTTAACTGAAATTTTTTTTAAAGTATCTATGTTATAATTAGTAAATTTAACTCATTCTGTTTTCGTACTAATTATTAACATAATAATATATCCTGGTATCCAGAAAAAATCTATAAGGTATGTAAATATGGAGTCTTACTAAAGGAACACGTAGAACAATTTCATATACTTAGTTTTTAATATGAGCTTGGCTCGTTGTGCTAGTGATAATGGGCTTTATCTATATTCTATACGATATCCTCTGTATAACCCTCACTCCGCGCCAGCCGTTTATTGTTACGGGTTAGGCTTGAACACAGCTGCCGCTTGTAAAAACTAATAGTATATGATACAACATCGCTTATACATTTTTTTATTTTTTTATTTACAACAAATATTACAAGGTATATCTATCTTAAATTACTTACACGCTAATACTATACAATACATGCCCACGTGGAATGGTCCCAAGAATGCTGGCAGCGTTTCCGCGCTGAATCGCTAAGCTGATTCTTTGTGCGAATAGGGAGTCAGCCCTCTTGTCACCTGAAGAGGTATTTAACCGAGGTGTTAAAACGAATTTTTTTTTTGCGCTTCTTATTTACGTTAACTGGTACTGATAGTGTGTATAATGTATCAACCATGCCAGTCACACCAACTTTGAAATGATAATTCTAGACAAGTCAACCAACAACGTTGTACGCTACTAACTTTTGCTCAACGCCTCTTCTGCGTGTGCTTCGTAACTAAAATAATAATCCTATGTCACTTCCTAGCTCTTCAATTATCCCCATACTAAAAATCGCATTGATCCATTTATCCGTTTCTTTGTTAGTGAAAGAAAAAACACACACACAACAAACACGGATTCGAATTTATTATGTCAATATAATTTATAGAATTAGGCGTTACTTTGCGGAGGTCCATAATACAAAAGTAATGAGAATATTATTTTGCTATAATCCGCGATAAAAGAAAATATATGTAATGCTAAATGTAGAGTGTACTATTCGTTCTCATACCTGATACATGCAGAATTTGTAAGAACTCATGCACTACCCGACACCGATGGCACAACAATACACAAGCACTGCACACATTCACCACCACAATCTCAATAATTGTTTCGCCCCGTAACCGAAGCATCGTCAGGGGATAGACTCCACGACATTTGCGATTTTTTCGTGGCTTTGCGATTTTGTCGTGGAGTACTTTTGTATGCCAATATACGAAAAATCATAAACATTATTGTTATCAACTTTAAACTTTATTATTAAATTTTACTGAGGTAAGGTGGTGGTTTGTTCAAGTCTATTTTTCTGTTTATGAACACGTATTTTTCAATTCTCACGAATCAGCGATGTACAGCATCGCTGTTGGTACAGACACGATAGTTTTTATATTAAAGTAGGGAAACTAGCCTAAAATTTGCCATATTACAATTAAAAGAAATAAAGAGCAGAAAATGAGGGTGATCTGTATACAGTTTCTCTTTTTTATGTGTGACTAGCAATCGCCAGCAGCTCCGCCCGCATGGAATGATTAAAACCGTAATATAGTATTTTGATGGTTAAAGTGGGTTAACCTTAAAAGCTAGACATATGTTGCCGCGGACTTTAATTTAGAACTTTTAAAGAAAAACAATTTTGTAATACATGATTTTTGGATAACTTTTACCGTCTACTTAACGCACGCAAGGAAAGCTTTAAAGTTTGCCGTTTTCGTAATATTTTTTATTGCTGCTCCTCCCCTATTCATCATAGCGTGATGTTATATAGCCTATAGCCTCCCTGGATAAATAGGCTATCTTACACTCAAAGAATTTTTCAAATCGGTCCATTGAGATTAGCGGGTTCAAACAAACAGACAAACTCTTCAGCCGTATATATTAGTATAGAGTATAGACAAAGATAACATATAGAAGTTCCATCTTTTCTCTCATTATTTAAATTGTCACTATCACTTACAGGCCCACTCTAGTATTAATAACTGAATGACAGACGTTCGTCTCAGCTGAGGCAATGGCATTGACCGATAACGCGCAGGTGTGTAATTTCCGTGTCAGTTTCTGCGATATCCGCCTGACAAGTGTGAAAATTGTTATAGGCATTAATTTTCATAGATAATTAACATAAAAAAAATTGACCAACTGTCGGCATTCATCAGTAAAAAAAGAGAGAATCTGAATCGTTATCTCCACGATTAATTAGTTGCATCAAGCGTATTATTACATTTTATCAACCCGACACTGAGTGCTCTAGTTTTCAGAATATTGTTATTGACACACATGATAATTTGTTACTAAATGTGAAACTGCTTTTCATGTGTGTATATTCACATGTAGATAAAAATAAGTCTTATTGTATAAAGGATACACGCGTCTGTCTTTACTTATTATTTCGTTAATACATACTAATTACCCCTTACAAGTTTTAGGGGGCACTTTTAAATACGAAAAATGGGAAACAAATAATTTTATATAGTTTTAATGGGGCCCGAGTTTCTTCTTTGCCCCACGACCTTCATTACCCAGCTACGCTACTGACCATACGTCAATAAAGTTAGATATTTTTAAGATCGAAATATACAACAATAATTCAACCGCTACCGATGTAGCGTCAGTAATATATCCTTTTCTAAATAGACTGAGTAAGACTAAACAAAAAGACTGAAATTTCATGATTACAAATAGGTCACTTTAATCAATATGCCAATAGGTATTCGACGCTAATACGTCAAAGGGGTCGTTAACTTAAAAGTCTGTATAACGGTAATATGTATCGCTACTGGAAATTTTCAAGCTTCGTATTTCAGTTATAAATATTTAGATCCTCAATTTTGAACTCCTAATGGAAATTAAGATCAATTTTTTGTATATTTACAAATTTTTTTTACTTACAGATGATCTCATTTTATTCTATAATCTCAATTTAATGATTAAATTTAGATAAAGTTGTCAAGATAAAGTAGAACATGAGTCAAGATCAAATTACTAATACTTATTATAAGAAGGCGAAAGTGGGTAAAGGGATTTTTACGAAAATTCACAGGCAGGTATAACGGATCCAGATTGGTTCTAGAAATAAATTAAACCAAAAAATCGATTGTGGTCTATAACAAGGGACCTAAAACGATCTTGCATTTTAAATATACTTTGCGCATTCGGAGAAAACGTGAAGCGCAGTTTATGAAATATATTTTAAATTTAAGCTCTATGGACAGCGAAGTTAGGATGAAGTTCATCTCAATCTGTGAGATGCAAGAGGGAAGCTTACCCCAATCTGTCACTCTAATTGCTTATATCCCTGGCTGTAGTCAACGTCATCGAGTTTTAAAATAATATTTGGTCAACTGTAGATGAAAATCGTAACGTTTGTAATTCTATTTTTTAAATTTAAATTCTGTTACTGTTCCTAATATTGTTTGACTATTAGTAATCAATAGACTATCCATTCATGGCGGTATAACGACTTATAACAGCTGTCCCAAATACTACTAAACGATGACTAGCATCAGCGTTTTCGATGCAATAAAAGCAATGCAATCCCCAATTAAACACATGCAAACCGTGTACTTAGTGCTTTTCGGCAACAAAATTTTTATTTAACAAGCTTTATAAAAGATTTCCATGCAGCTATAAACGTAAATTGGTTAGTACTCGAGGGATTTAGTAACACCTGTCCATCCATCCTCCTGGCCATATCCCACTCTAAGTGTCGGCACAATATGTTATAAACATGCTGTCACATGATTTCGCTTCGTTTTTACGACCAGCCGCCTGCCTGAAGTCAACATACCTCTGTCGTATTTTACTACACCTCGGTAAGAAAGAGGGTGGTCTATTCTACTCAACCGGATACCACACGGTGGGTCAACTTACCTTAGTCACCTTTTACGACACCTCGGTAAGATATGAGGGTGGTACTATTCTATCCAGCCGGATACCACACGGCGTGGATTTTGTAACACCTGTATTAGAGTGACATAAGAAAGTTAAAACACGTTAAAAATCATTTGCAGTTTTGGTTATTCATTTATGTTTGATCAATTACTACATTGATTTCTTTTTTTCATTCATTAATACCTAATAAAATATACACGCCTATTACACAAAGTTTAATACATAGGTACTACTTACTCGGTATTTATGACGTATATGAAATTTAATTGCGCCTACTACGCACATACGCATTCTTTGTTATGTATGCGTCATCAATGAAAGCGTTTTACCGCAAACCACACTTATTAACGCGTGAATTTATTCTTTACAATATTCAACTATATTAAACACAAATTTTATCCGTGACCTTCTTTGTGTCAACTTTACTTTTAAAATACCTTCAATTATGTACTATGAGTTATTTCAATTCCAATTTCAAGAAAACCGTAATGGTTCTAATCCTATGTTTGATCCTCAAGGACCAACAAATTTATTTATATAAAATGTTAGCCCTCGGCGGGAATCGAACCCCCGACACGCGGAGCTGCAGGCAGTGTCACTACCCACTGCGCCAACGGGCCAGTCAAATTGAAATTGATATTAAGAAACAAGTGTTTTATTACTATCATTGTCATAATCGCATATTTTATATGCATTTTTTATTATCAACTGGCTGCTATTAAACCATTTAACGGACTGAATTATTGTTATATGTTTTAAGCTTAAATGAATTCTAATATTAACTTACATTATAAATTATTTATAAGGAAACTATGTATAATATAGTGATTATCCGTGTAACATAAGTATTTTACCACGTACAAGTGTAGTTCAAATACTTGATTTGTTATTTATAGAACAAGAATTACCTTGCGAGCTCTATAATGACTATATAATAAGTATATTATACTTACGATAAGATTATAGTAGTACAATTGCAATTTACTTTGATTAATTGTAGATCTTCAAAATGTTCATATATGGTGAGAAAGGTATAATTTTTTTTTATTGATATTAGTCACTAGTTTTAGCATTTTACATATGATTTGCGTTAACTAATCTTTATTTTCCTTAACTCTACGACGGACGTACACATTTAATATTTAGTATGTATTTAAAAATGTTTCAAAATCACTTGATAGTTTTGCAAAACTATCATTTAAAATTTAATTAAAAAAGTTTTACTGAGAGATAATAAATACACATATAATATTTTTTATCATCAATGTAGCAAATAACAAAAGTAACAATAAAATTATTTTTGGTATAATCCGCGGATTATAGCATTTTTTTTAATACATATTACTATTTTTTATTGCTGCTCCTTTCCTATTCATCTCAGCGTGATGTTATATAGCCTATAGCCTACCTCAATAAATGGACTATCTTACACTGAAAGAATTTAGATAATCGGTCCAGTAGTTCCTGAGATTAGGGCGTTCAAACAATCAATCAATCAAACAAACTTTTCAGCTTTATATATATAAGTATAGATTACTATTAATAAAGTAGGTTTTGCGTGAACTTTTCATAACTTCCTGTATGAATAATAATGCGTCTCGAAAATGAATCGTCATGCAGAAATCAATATATCGCTGCATTTTTATATCACATTGCGTCAACTATAAAAGGTGACCTGTTACACTGTTATTGCAAGTTCTCATTTCGTAAAGCAGGTTTTAAATTTGGCAATCTCATAAAAATACACCTTGTCAAAAACGTTAAGGTATATCAGTTTTTTCAGTTTCTGACTGGTCCGTTTGCGCAGGTGGTAGTGTTCCTTCCTACATCTTCGCGAGTTGCAGGTTCGTTTGCTGCCGACAAATTAATTAAAAACAATTTGTCAATTGAATTTTTCGAGCGCTCGTAGCGTGATATACGAGAGGTGACCCCCCCGCACTTCCCTCAATCCCCGTTCTCGTACTACCTCTGCGGCCTTGTAACCCTCAGGCGAGGATTCAGTTAAACGGTCAACCTATACAAATTATATAAAACTATATTGATTTTGTCAAATAAATTGTCGTTTTGGTTAACCAATAGCGACCCATACATGCAAGCTTGAAATTTTTGGGTTTATCATAATAATAATGTTTTATTATTGTAACTATTTATCTGGGAAAATTCGTTAAGCCGTTGTATTTTTAATAAACGATTATTTAATATTAATTTACGTAGATATGTACAAGTTCTTTTGAAACGTTTCTTTTATTTGTTAAATGCATGATAAATTGTAAATATAAATAAGGATTTAAGCATACGTGTTTCAACAGAAAAGTTAAATATGTCTTCCCGGGCATTAAACCCGCGACCTCCTCTTGAGATTCACACGCCCTTATCGTTCGGTTATCATGGCCTTTTCAAATCTGTACATATAAAATACTAGGTTTTACCCGCAACTTCGTTTGCGTGGACTGTTGTCGCGTGATAGGTTGATAACAGATGGCAAATTTTCAATGTCATTCTTATCCTGCAGAATTAATAAGGTTCCTATAGCCTTTACGTTATAATATAAGGTATAACTGTGCCAAATTTCATCGATATTGGTTTAGCGGAGTAACAAACATACATCCATACTCACAAACTTTCCCATTTAAACGACTTATATTAGTAGGATAGAATAGGATAGAATCACTATGTAACCGTCTGTTTCTTTTGTTATACATAAAAAAAGGTTTTATAATATTCTATACCTGCCACAAACTAGGTAGTCGCCAAACAATAAAACTTACAAAGATAATAAAATAACGAGCTCATAAACTTGAAAGATAATTGAATAACTGGCCTAAAAGTAAAGGTCTTTTAAAGGACTTTAATTTTCATTTAAGGGTACTAACAAAAATGTATTAAGCATCCCTGCTGTCCCCTCGACGCTTTACAAAGCGCTTGTTACTATGATTCTATAGTAGGGACTAGGGACGAAACTAATAGGACGGATATGGCTGTACAAAAACGGGTCCCAAAAGAAGTAAACTAACGTTCGAGGGTTGATACACAAAAAGTACGAAGGGACGAGTGAACGCGCCGAGGGCTCTTGGCATGTAGGGTTTCATTTTTTATGGATTCCTATCATATGGCAGCGGGAAGGACTTGATTACATGCCGTTTTAAACCATATGGGTGTATATTTAAGATATATTTTTGTAAAAATATTTGTGTTTGAACAGACTGCACGCTGTGAAACTGTTTATATGAAAATCAGCTATGACTAAAATTAATGTTTACAATATGTTACAATATTGATAAAATTATTATAAAAATTTAAAATGCAAAACTTAATGACAGTGGTTCTAATTTAAATACAAAATTAAAAATGTATTAACTTAGATTTTTTTATGATAATAGCAGTTGTAATCTACACATACAGATATTAACGTGATGAATTATAGAAGTAGGCGTTACTTTGCGGAGCTCCGTCGTATGTTGGGAAAACAGATATTTTGTCTTAGAGTCTATCTCCTGACGATGCTTCGGTTGTGGGCCGAAACGGTTGTTGACATTGTCGTAGTGAATGTGTGTAGTGCTTGTATAGTGTGCGGTTGGTATCTTGTGATACGTGCGGTAACTAATCCTGCATGTATACATAAGGTAAACGGTTTTACTTCCTACATTTAGCATAATATAGAATTCCTTAACAAGCACAAATTATACCAAAATAATTCTAGCATGACTCTTAGATGATGAAATTAAATACATAATGCTAATTTACTACTAGCATTTGATTAGTTATGTCGTATGACTTGTATAGGTAATGGTGTTTATTTGGTGTTACTATTGTACATTTACTATAAAAATGGTTATGTTCCCAAAACTCAAACCTATTATTATTATGTGTCATTTACATTTTAATGACAGTACGAAAAACAAATTTAATTGTCAAAATTTTGTACAACGATTCATGTTTTTACAAAGAACTGGGTAATAATGTTTATTGAGAAGATAAGATGAAATCCTTTCTTAGAACATTAGATTTAAATCTAATGGCTAAGAAATTGCAAAAGATTTTTGTAATATTTCTGTATCTTTGAATCTATCTTTTCATTTTAACAAATATTATCAAAAGTTTTAGAACAAAGTTTTGTAATTCTTTTGCTTGTAGATTTAAATTACCGAGTTCTTAGAATGGGTCTCGCCTTATTAATATTCTCTTAGTTAATAAAAACGCCGCATTGGGAATTAAGATTGTTTCTACTTCTTGCGCCAAGGTCGGTGAGTTGACTGGTTATAATCACAACGTTTGCGAACGCGATAGCGTTATAAATTGAGGACATTAGCAAGATAGTCTTTATTTTAATGTATTAAAGTCGAAATTCAAGTAAATTTTGGGTCCGTGACAAACTGTACAGTCGGTACCGTAATTATGTTATGTTATATTTCATTACACGATAGCTGATATACTTAGGGCATCATATATTTCGAAGTATTTTACAAAACTTTTATAAACCCGTCTAAAGACCTGTCGTATTGTAAGGATCATAATATTGAGGAATGAAAAAGGCGGATGAAAGAAGAGTGCATGCATATGAGAAGAGAATGTTAAGGCAGATGTGTGGTGGAGACAAGATTAGATAAAATGAGAAATATATAAGAAAATTCTAAAATTTGCGCCCATTATAGAAAAGCCAAGTGGAAGATTAGGATAGTATGGACATGAATGAAGAGGGATGAAAATCAAACTCTTAAATATGAATGTCATGTAAATATCTCTTTAAAATATTCTACATGTAATCTTAATATTAAAATCAATTTTAAAATGCTAAAGTATTCAGTTTTGGTCTTGTCGGTGTCAGCATACATTGTCAAATAATAAGATCTAATAAAATATAACATTTTTGCCGTAGATTGTTGATACTTTGTTCTACTTTTATATTTTTGTCAAATATGTATATTTAAACTATTATAATTTGTCAATCAATCAATCATTCTGGGATCTATCTCCTTTTTATACTTAGCTAACAGTTTTAAACGTTGTTTAAAAAGTTTGTTGCGGTAGCCTTAAAGAGTTTGTGAAGAATGATAGAGCATTGTTTATTAAACGTTATATAAATTGCTTTATGGAATATAGCGAATACATAGTTTAATTATTACTTTTAAGATTTATAATATCACAATACATAAAAATGTAATGCCGCCTGTACCCGGGCAGGAATATAATTTCAAGCACATCGCGCACGATCATATCGCCATCTAGTTTGCGGAAATAGAAACTGCAAATTAAACTGATTTATTGTGTACTTGTGGTACCCCGACTTTACGTTTACTTTAATGGTAAAATACCCTCAATTTCATACTTGATCGTTTTATTCGTTTCTGAAGAAAAATATTGAATTTTTAAAACCTAGGTATTTTAAACTCCAGTTTTATCTATTCTCAATATGTAGGGATTATGAATAAAATAATCCCTTTACATAAAGGCAAGAGATTATTTATCAACATAATGACGGTGACTAAGGTAAGGTAGTTATGGTGATCACGTTCATCGTAAACCGTTTCAAAGCTCATAAATATTAGTAAAAAATATGTGAATTATTAATATTTCATAATAGCTTTTATGAATCCATTCAAGATATTATGCCAGTAAACACACCTAAACAAATATGTGAAATCAGCTGGTTATCTATTATCATGACAATAGCTTTATCTTATCACGCGTCAGTAAAGTCGAAAACTGTAACAATAAGGTTAAAATAGAATAGAGATTGTTTTATTTACAAAATTCTTGGGTCAAACTAAATTGTATATTTTCTGGTAAACTTTCTTGATAGCATCATTTAGGGTTTTTTTTCAAAGAATTGGTGGAGTTCAGCAAGTTTAAATCAAATCAAAATAATCTTTATTCAAGTCAAGGATCAATTATCAAATTGGATTTAACGAATCTACTACTGATTTGGAATCTTGCTCTTACCGAGAAAAACCAACAAGAAACACGGCGGTAACTTTTTTATTAATTAATTAATAAAATTAATAATGACAATTTAAAATAATTTATAGAATTAGGCGTTACTTAGCGGAGATCCATAATACAAAAGTAATTCGGACTCCTGCATGATGTTAATATGTTCCATCAGCTTACCAATCGAAGGAATCTTGACTGTTTTAATGATGATTTTTTTAATAACACAGAATCGTGCCCGTTAATTTAATATTGTGAAAATATTAATATAAAAAACGATATATATAGTCATTTTAAATAATAAAACAAATATATATTTTATAATCTCGAAAATTTATAATACACCACCTACCTACCTACATTTACCTAAGAACTCCAAAGGTTGTTTGGAAGAAAACCCTAAGAAGCAATAAGACCGCCTTTCGTATAAAATATTAATTTTTTATGATTGTATCATTTATACTATAATGTTGTGGTGTAAAATTAATATATATTTATATTTAAAAAAATTGCATTAAGTAGTTTATAGCTCTTCAGTCTTAAATGGTTACCGACCCCTGATTTAGGATAAATCGTTTGCTTTCACATACTTTTGAGAATTAAACATAACATTTTATTGATATCCTTATATACAGTGAATGTTAGAATACCGCTATTATAATAGCAATAAGGGGACGTGTAGATGGCAATAGACTGCACGAAGGTATCAACCATCTATGGATAGTCTAACAAAACTAGCTTTAGACCAAACCAGTCTGTAGCGCAAATAACAAAATGTTTTAATGGATATACTTATATATTTAACCTATGTCTGTTATGGTGAAGCAGAACCACGTCTATGCGTTGTGGCTTTTTTGACATCTATATTTTCGATGATCTAACTGTAATGTAGGTCGAGGCTGTTGATATTGCTTTGTCGAAGTAAGACTTAAAAAGCTCTTAACGAAAAGAGCTTTAGTAGTCGAGATCCCTATTAGGTTATAGTAAAGCATTTAGATGTGTTTTAAAGTACGAACTCATGAGGCGCATATTAAATATTATCACCATCCTCCTTCCCTTATCCCACTATAAGTGTGGTCGGCACATTTTATAAACATGTTGTCACATGATTTGGGATTTTACGGGCTCCTGCCTTACGTCAACTTTTTATTAAAAAACAAGTTTTGAAAGGGGTCCCTAGACAGTATTCATCATTCTCTTGCCCTTATCCCACACTAAATAGGGTCGGCACAACATGTTATGAACATGTGTTCACATGATTTGTGTACGTATTTTACGACCTGACCTGATGTTAACTTACCTTAGTCGTCTTTTAGGACTACTCGGTAAGAAAGAGGGTGGTCTATTCTAATTAGCCGGAAACTACACGGTCGACTTACCTTAGTCGCCTATTACGACACCTCGGTAAGAAATGAGGGTGGTCTATTCTTAGCTGGATACGACACGTCATGTGGATTTTAAATATATTTAAATAAATTTATATTTATTGCAAAATATTTTTACAGATCATAAATACCACTCAGCGACCCAAAGAACAATTGCTAAAATGTTTGCGTCGTGAGTAAGTTTTCTTGATGATTATAACGTCGCGGCGTTGTCTGAATCATACTTTTTTGTGAAACTGCTTTATTTAGCGCAACGCTGACACATGACGATATGTTGCAATATTAGATACCTCTTTTTATAAAAATAGACGTTACTTTACAGAGATGCATTATATTTCCCTGGATTATAGCAAAATAATATTATTATTACTTTGTATTAGGTATCTCCTAGAAACATCAACATCCTGCCCTTTTCCAACTCTAAGTGGGGTCGGTACAACATACTATTGATCGATAGTTAATCATACTTTTTCATATGCTATATTTTGGTTATCCATTACCAGCTTCAATAATGTTTTCCTTTAAAGAGCCTTGTCCTCGTAGGACTACACATAGGTTGGAATAAAAAAAAACGTGTTAGTTATTCTTGTTATTTGTTATCAAGGCTGTCTTTTGTTTAGCATCTACTTTTGTGCCCTTAAAAGTCAGAAGTTTGTTTGTCTGTATGTACTTCATTACAAACGGCTGGACCGATTTTGATGAAATTTCAGATAATCTTTAGATTGATCCTGTTAATTTTGGTGGCGATCGGAGCTTTATTTACTTTCGAATTCTGTTTCGAGGGGATTGCAAAACCAGACTAAACCACAGCTACATATGGCCGGACAGCTAGTGATATTATAAATGCAAATTTGTGTTTAATTTTCTTGTATGCCTATAAAGAGCCACTGATCTATTTGATTTTTATGAATTTTGTTTAAGAACTGGAGTGATCTAGTCTTCTTTTAATCTTGTAGGTATACGCACCGTGGACAGCACCTTATTTATTGATATAACTGAATGTTTTCTATAGATCGGTTGCATTTCACATGTCTTATGCATTGTTGAACGGGATCTGTTCCCGTTATAGCATTAACAAGTAACGAAAAGATTCATAAATAATTGAGAACCTCGGATGGGTATATCAGGCACACAATTTTATGACGTGGTTCTTAAACGTTATATTTTTCAATTATAATGATATTAAAAAGAAATGAAAGATTATATTTGCTTTCGCGGTGTTACTAAAGAAATGATCTCCGGAAAACTTTAAAACAAATAAAGTCAATTTATCCAATAACATAAACATGTCGAAAAAATTAAAACATATTTCAATTTAATAATTCGGTCACAAGCTTGAATATGATACATCAAATATTTTTTTTTCCTAAAAATTCTCAAATCCTTTTTTCTAACATAATTTAAAAACACTCAATTCGCATATAAAACAATATAATTAACTTATGGGTCTCTAACGTTATTAGCATGTCGTGTCGATACACCAACTGATAAGTAATAATCTTTGCCGTTCACGCTTAGAGGTGAGCGACATCAATGAAAGTTTTGCGGGAGTTTTCTTGAATGGAGTGACGTCAATGCATAGTACGCGAGTATAGTATAGTAAGATAATATATGTAGATAATTGAGGTCTTTCTTTTGGCGTCGGATATTCTGCGGTGTTGAATAGAATAGTCACAAGTCGGTAGCGATGTGAGTCGGACGGCAGCTGCTGTTCTTGTCTCTCGCGTTCTTTCGCGCCGCGGTTGGTTACCACGAAATTGGACCAAACGCGTACTTTGCACCCTTTCTAACTCGCTCTTAACAGAATCATTTATCCCTCTCCAATATCTTCAATGGTGATATATATAATATAGCTTGTCATTGATACAATCAGTTCAATGTTTACATTGCACCATATCAAGCGATGAAAATTCAAAACAAACTTAGCAATCGCTAGCATCGCCAGTGGGGATAGTGATATTCAGAGGTTGGTGAATAATTAAATTTTTGCTTAATTCATAATACATTTACTTTTGTTTGATACAAATTAGTGTTAATTTATTCACAATTTCGATATTATCAAACACATGGCTTCGAAATAAAAACAAATAGTAAATAAAATTTGTCCATAATTTACAGAATTAGGCGTTGGAGAGTTCGTTGATACAGATATATATGAAAATGATTTCTAACCTCTATTAAATTTAATCGCGGATTATAAAAAATAAAATTACCTATATTTTTATTATATTATAACATTTGTAATGTTTTCTTGAAATATAAGGCTAATTGTGAAAAACGGCTTACCCTTTACGAAATATTTGTATTAGGTAATAATTTTAATTAGGCTCTATCGTGTTATCGGAGTTGGGCATTCTTCGTGTTCCTATACTGCTGAGCTATTTATTTATAGCTTAGGTTACGGTAGCTATCATAGCAAATATAGGTTGTGAAAAAAAATATCATAAGTATTTGATATTCTAAATGTATCCCAACACTATGGATAAAACTAAAATAACATCAGTTTACTTTATGTTTTCCAGATATTTAAGTTTGCTCGACATATTCGCAGCCACGTAAAATATTTTGAACTTTCAAAAGGGTTTTGATATAGGTAACGATAGATATTGAGTGTCAGTGCGATTTTTTTCTTCGTATCCTTATTTCGATCAAAAACAATCTAATGGAGTTATGGTACTTTGAGGAGAAGCTGTTTTATTCGCGTATAATCTAAAGCTTATATCGCCAATAATTTAGGTATATCAATTATTTGTCGCTTTTCTTTGAGTTTGCACTTATCAATTTATTTTGATAAGTTTAAGTGCGATTACGCACACCGGAAATATATTATTTTAATTAATAGGCGATTAGAATGTGAGTTGTTCTCTTTTGCTCCACTGGCTAGTAACGCCGAACTTGTGGACAGTCGACGTCAGGTAGGCGGCCGGTCGTAAAATACGTAGCCAAATCATGTGACAACATGTTTATAACATGTTGGGCTGACCTCACTTAGAGTGGGATAAGGGTTGGAGGATGATGTCCAGAGGATTAAAATCATAGAGTTATTATAAATAGACTAAGAAAGACAGCTTAATATGTACCATATTATAAGAGATTGTTAATGAGTTAGTATCTATCTCTCTTTATGTGTGATTGGATAACGATGAAGTATATGAGTTTCATACTACGTATGGCTACCTTACTCTAGTATAATAACTCTGATATGATATGAATATAATACCTAAGACAAAATAGACTTTAATATATAATCCAATCCTTTATAACCTTAGAAAGGTCTTAATATAACTTTTGTTTTTATATGAGTATAAAAAGGAAAATTATCTACACATGGTGCACATTTTAAACATTACGAACATCAAACTAATAATTGTTGTAACTCTCATTTATATGTAATTATGCCAAACACAACTCGCAAGGTTATCTTTAAATAGCAGTTACTGTTTAGTTTAGAATTTTTGACAGTATAGAGTATTTTTAGCACTTTCAATTAGCAACAATTTAAACGGCATGTTTAACTTCACTTAAAGTATTTCAGTTATGTTGATGACATTCTTGCATAGAGACGTGAATATTCGTAAATTGTTACGTCATATTATAAAAGATTTACCAGAGTGACAGTTGTATATAAAATTATAGTTTTATACAGGTATATTTAATACCTTGACAAAGGATAAGTCCCAAACTACCCGGTTTGGCCCTTAGAAGTCATCCTGTATCCTTGTCGTGAGTATCTTATAAAAGCATGAACTCAACGAGCGTATTACAAAGACATGAATTTTAATGAGTGGTATAACATAATAATTGGCAACGCGAGTATGTATAGCAAAAAAATATTTTTATTGTTGTATGAGTTCTAAAATAAAATATGGCAATTGAGTATTAAATTTGAATAAACAAAGACCGCATTAATTTTAAGGAATACCTTTTATAGTTATCTCACAATTAACACTCGAGGGCCACAAAATTTTAGGAAGGGAAAAGTTGGCAACAGTACGTATTCGTATGTATGTTCGTTATAGACTTCCAAGCGGATGGACCGATTTTAATGAAATTTTCCTGTAAGGTGCGATTGCTTGCGATTTGAACAGAAATGCTTAAACTGTAAGTAAGTTTTTCTCGAGAGGAAATTGAAACCAGACAGAGACACCCTGCAACCGGGTTTGCTTGCGCTTTATAAATAGAAATATTTATAACAGATAATAGAGGAATAATGTAACAGTTTTAAGCAGTAGAGTTGACGATTCAAAAGCACTTGTTTACAAGTTTATTTGAATAAAGAATATTTTGTATTTGAAAGTTTTACGAAAAATATATGACTCTACCAGTCAAGAATACTGAAGAGAGAATATTTATAAAGGCTATTTAGGATACAACGCATAAGGGTGTAATAGAAAACAGGATAATAAATATACATAAATATACAAATAAATATACATCATAAAGACTAGCTAACTAGGTCAAGGTTCGACGTGACTCATTTGGATATAAATTATTAACGCTTGGAAATGCTTGAAATTTCCTATTATTATGGAAACTTCGAAATAAATATTATTTCAAAATTCTATTGCATATAATTGAAACGTAGTGTTCTAATTTCAAGTCAATTCGAACTATTTTATACATATAAGGTGTTTTGTTAAATAAATAGGATTTATGTATATAAGTACATATGTATATTATGTTATTGAAGTTAAGGTTTGATAAGATTATTTTTTACAATCAGCAAAGCCGAGGAGCAATTGTCAATTGAATGCAAAATGATACGAGTCTACTTTATTATCCAGCTAATATTTATATCATTTTTATGACAAGCTAAAATACTTTGTCCTAACGTTTAGAAATATGGTTACAATAAATCTAATTTACTTAAATAATTTAGCATTTTCTACATTTACATTTGGAATTATTATTTAAAATCGTTATTTAAAAAATAGTTAAATAGTAAACGAAAATACGGTTGATTCGTCGAACCGTATTTTTGTTTGATTTTAACATTTTTAACACTTCATTAATTATTATTATGTTTAATATAATAATGGCGTCTGTTTTAAATGAAATAATTAACAAAGAAAAAATTCAAAATCAAAATATTCTTAATTCAAATAAACTTGTAAACAAGTGCTTTTGAATCGTCAACACTACTGCTTGTTCGGAAAGCTGTTTCTACCGAGAAGAGCCAGCAATATAAACTATTAGATATTTACCTATAAATACAATATTTTACAAAATAAAGACTTAACTATGTTTATTTGAAAAACTAGACATTCTGTAAAGACGTGCTATTAACGAATTGATTCGATTCGGCTTTTAGACTTTTTGTCGCGTAGATTGCTGTTAATATTTGTCATGTTGCTTTACAACAGTCATATTTAGTGACTGGATCAGGTTTTTATCAGTCGCGTGTTCAGTTTAATATAGGTCTGTTCCTACCTCAAAAAGTGTTTTGTGTAATTATAAATTACCTATATGTATTAACCACTTTACGTAGTATCGGTAAAGTGATAAAACAGCTATGTGATATGATAAATACTCGTATCTCTCTTAGATTAATGAGATTCTTGTTTCCGCTTTGGCAGCATCATAATTTGCTATCTAATGAGATAGTACCCAATCGCCTTCATAAAAAGCAACTACTTTCGCTCGTGGTCTGTGTTAATTATCTTTTGAACAAACTGTTATTATAAGTTGTTGTGAAGCTGATAACTCGTTATCAGCTGTGTTTCTGTTTGCGAATATTTGAAGTGTTGAATGTAAAAGGTGAATGGTTTTATATATTTTTTATTATTATTTATGTATAAAAAAAAACGTTACTTATACATTCATAGTAAAAAGTGCATTGTATTTTTGCACCAACTTTTGGCTATCAAATAAATTGCAAATTTCTATGTATCTCGACAAAACAGCGGACTGTTTTCAATATCTATCAAATAATAAAAATTCAAAATTAAAATACTCTTTATTCAAGTAAACTTGTAAACAAGTCCTTTTGAATCGTCAACTCTAGTGCTGATTCGGAAAGCTGTTCTTACCGAGGAACTCGGCAGTTTCTTTTTTTAAATGTCGAATTCTTATATTGAATATTTTTATTTAATTATTTATTTATCAAAAACTTCACCCACAAAGACATTACAGTGACCTAATTCATCTTGTGGGGCAAAATATACATTGTACAAAAAACACAACAAAGCATGCAATAATATATATAAAATATGATATAGACAAAATAAACATAAAAACATAATACTTTTTCTTATTCTGTAAACTTCGAGTCCGAGTTCTCCCTACCCAAATCGTTTATTAAAGGATGATAGCAGTATTTGTAATTGTATTGAAGATTTAGTGCCGATCTCAGTTCTCTGCACCACATTATAAAGATTTTAAAATATGCGTGATATATCTAAAAATATACATCCATTTCATTTAATGTACATGTCATGTCACATAGCATGAAAATTTGGGAATGAGTAATAGAGCGAAGAATGCGAGAAGAATGTAAGATAACCCAGAACCAGTTCGGTTTTATGCCAGGACGGAGCACGACCGACGCTATTTTCGCTTTGCGTCAATTATGCGAGAAATACCGTCATGCGCGTAGAGACTTGCATATGGTGTTTATAGACCTAGAAAAAGCGTACGATCGTGTTCCACGTGACGTTCTGTGGTGGAGTTTGAAAGAAAAGGGACTGCCTGGGAAGTATGTACGGATTGTATGTTCTATGTATGCCAGAGCTAGTACTCATGTCCGGTCTGCAGCTGGAGTTACTGACGATTTCGATGTGGCTGTAGGCTTACACCAGGGATCGGCTTTAAGTCCATTTTTATTCCTTCTAGTAATTGATGCACTTACTGCTAACATTCAAGAGGAGGCTCCTTAGTGTATGTTATTCGCCGATGACATTGTACTCGTCGGAGAAAATGCAACTGAGGTCCAAAGCAGATTGGCGAAATGGCACAACCAGTTGGAGAAAGTCGGTTTAAAAATCAGTCGTACTAAAACTGAACATATGTACTACGATTTTAGTGGGACCTCCAATTTCTCCCCGATCGGTTTGGATGGGAACATTTTGCCAGTCTGCTCTGATTTTCGGTACCTTGGTTCGCTTTTTCAAAACGACGGTGAAATAGATCGAGATGTGGGTAAAAGAATGAATGCAGGATGGATGAAGTGGCGGCAGGTCTCAGGCACAATATGTGACCCTCGAATGCCCCTCAAAGTTAAGGGAAAAATTTATAAAGCAGTCATAAGACCTGTCGTATTGTATGGATCAGAATGTTGGGCAATGAAAAGGAGGGATGAAAGAAGAGTACATGCAAATGAGATGAGAATGTTAAGGTGGATGTGTGGTGTGACAAAACTGGATAAAATACGAAACGAGTATATTAGGGGAAGTCTGAAAGTTGCGCCCATTATAGAAAAGTCGAGAAGTGCAAGATTGAGATGGTATGGACATGTAATGAGGAGGGATGAAAATCATGTGACCAAACGTGTGTTAAATTTGAATGTGGATGGATATGTGCCTAGAGGGAGGCCTAAAAAGAGATGGTTGGATTGTGTGAAGTATGATATGCATATAAAAGGAGTGGCGCCAGAGTTGACGAAAGATAGGACAGAATGGAAGAGAAAAACATTTTGTGCCGACCCCACTTAGAGTGGGATAAGGACAGGATGATATATTCATTTAATACTTGTCGCAGTGTTAATAATGCAATCAATTATTCATGAAAAACAAGTTACTTTAAAATAACAGATAATTAAAATTATATATTTTAAACTATAAATGATTTGCAGGTCATTGTTGTATTGAAATCTTTTAATGTATGTTTTGGCTCTATATTTATCAATATCATTGATGCACTTCTATCTTTTCATTGGTGTACGTTACGTACTCAAGGTAGTATTGCGATAAATAACTAAAATGTATAAAAGAATATCGATGTACCTATTAATAATTGCACCTCACTATAAGCATAGCAAATTTATGGAAGTTAAGCTCAACTTTGACAGGTCCGAAAAATTAAATTAAAATAAATTTTTAAGATAGTCATTCTTTATGAAGACTTTTGACAGATTATATATTGTAGATAAATTATATAATTTTACAGGAAATAATAATACCTAAATAAATAGTTATACAATGTTAACACATAAAACAAATGTATTAATTTTTGTAATTTCACGATGTGAAACGCAGTTTTTACACTATAATAGTTATATCACAGCTATATTAGCTATCTTGAATACTTTCCAAAATATTCAGGGTTCAAGTCCTCCTTTTAATGCGAGCCAAATGTCTATAGAACGAGAATGAAAAATGAATTTTGTTATTAACGTTTCGAATATTTACGAAATATTAGGACAAAAAAACTTAAAAATAATAAATATACTATAAGTGTATATTTTATTTAAAAATCGGTCCCATTAAAATCGGTTTAGCCGTTCCGGAGAATGTACTAGTAACCTAAAACTTTATCCAGAAATCCACTCATCTTCCTGCCCTAATTCCACTCTAAGTTTGGTCGGCACAACGTTTTTACGACTGGCCGCCTGCCTGATGTCAACTTACCTCCGTCGTATTTTACGACACCTCGGTAAGAAAGAGGGTGGTCTATTTTAATCAACCGGATAACACACGGTGGGTCTACTTACCTTAGTCGCCTTTTACGACACCTCGGTTAGAAATGAGGTAGGTCTTATTCTACTCAGCCGGATACCACACGACGGGTCGACTTACCTTAGTCGCCTTTTACGACACCTCGGTAAGAAATGAGGGTGGTACTATTCTATTCAGCCGGATACCACACGGAGTAATCATAAACATGTATGATATTCTTAAATCGATACCGTATGCAATTGCATACAGTATCGTATGAATCGGTTAATGTAGATAAGAATTGATAAGTTTTACAAAACAATAAATGACTTGAATCTACATATTATATTTTAGTTCACTATCTAAAATACATTCTTAAATAAAACCCTAGTTTCTTATTCCATTAGTTTCCATTGTGTGTGATATAATATATTTACATACTTATGTTTGTATAAGGTTAAGTGTCTTCGACCCGCATGGGCGCGACTTGGTAATGTTGTTGGACTTTGATTTGTATCGATTACCGGCGGTTTCCTACCATATTATGATTCTCGATAATAATGCGATGTACTATAGCAAATCGATAAGCTCATGACTCTTCAATTTAAATTAAAACGAATAAAATCAATAATGTAACCTTTCAAACGCTTCATTGGATCGTAGTTTTACCTAGGTACTTTACCTTACTACAAAATTCCGTGAGGGATTAATTTTAATCTCAAACCTTTGCTACTATACAATGAAATGTTGAGTTTATCACATAACAAAAGTCCAAAAAATATTTTGTAAGTTCTTTACCGTGCAATATGCTCTGCATCTTTCATTTAGCTTATGTCCAACCAATATTATAAATGCGAAACTTTGTGAGTATGGATATATGTTTGTTAATTTTTAACGGCGAATCCGCTGAACCATTATCGATGAAATATGGTCCAATTATTCCTTATACACCAGAATAACATATAGGCTATAGAAATACTGTTAATTCTACAGGAATAGGATGATATTGCAAAGCGCCATCTACTATCAACCTACCACACGACAACAGTCCACGCGAACGAAGTCGAGGGTAACAGCTAGTATTTTATAAAGCGCGTTACCGATTTCTCTGAGTTCAAACTGCGACTTGATGTTTATTTAATTTGCTTGTTTAAAAGCCATTCGATTCATTAGTACTTTTTGTATCTATTTTTTTCTACTATAAAAATGACATCCTTACTGTTGATATCCTCAATGTTATACGCTGTATGGTCAATCACCATGACAAAGCAGATTTTTATTTTAAGTGCAAGTAGTCACTAATGGCTAAGATTACTGCCATAAGTATCAAAATAAAGAGATTGCAAAAGAAAAATGATGAATACTATGCAGTTTTAGTTTAATTAAAGAGGTAGGTTTTATAATGATGCTAGAGCACTAGATTCAGGTTCAAATATTTCATTATTCAAATTGGCTTTCACAAGTAGTTTGAATCGTCAAATAATAATGAAGCTACGACTGGTTCAGAATGGTGCTCTTACCGAGAAGAACCAGCAAGAAACTCGGCGGTCACTCTTTTCAAAAATAAATATTTCATTGATATATGATTGTCAACAAATCAAAAAGTACAATATAGTCTAGTGCGTAGCTGGTCGCAACTTAAATGAATCAAAGCTTTCTTATCACCAATTTAGTCTTCAACAGTATAATAAGCTATTATATAAATATTTTTAATTAGTTTTTATATAATATATAATATAAAATTCAAAAACTAAAAACTCTAACTCAAAATTTACTCATTTTAATAAGGCTTTCTACAATATCATTATAATATATAAAATAACCGTATATTGGTAGAATACTCATATTACCGTGATATTGGGAAAATTATAGAAAATGCGGGAAAGTAAACCAAGGCAAGCAAAATCTCTTCAGCGATTTTAAACAGCAACCATAATATGTGGAAAATATATGTGTGATTTAAAGTTATTTATCAAACGATCATGAAATACGTCTTTGAAGTATCGCTGATACTTAAAAGTATTGAGCCAATATGTTGACAAACAGCAAACAATAGCCGGCTCTCTGAATCCCAACAATGGACGTCACATAAGCACTTACGTTCAACAACCCGTTTTGCTTGTTAATTAAAATAAAATTACGATTGTTAATTATATTTTTATTGCCATACTTATCACTGCAGATACGCTTAAATCGACTCGCCAATGTTATCGTTTGGAATATGAAAAACTAAAGCAGCGGTCTATTATTATCCTAGGCTTTCTCTCGCTTAGGGAGAAGGATTTAAAACTTAGATGACCATGATGCTTCAAAGAGGATTGGCAAGTGACATAGCCCAGGGAACCGCTAGTTTTCCTTTAACGGTAAAACGCACGATTTACAAACGTACAAATGTCTATAGAGAGTAAGGAAATGAGTTTTAACTAAAAGTTGCTTGCCCAACTTAATTGCCTTAATTCAGTTGCCTAATCTAATCATTCGTCCACTCTTGAGCTACTCGTTTTATATACATGCCATACTTAACGCAATCCAACCATCAATTTTTAGGCCTCCCTCTAGTCACGATTCTTATATGACATATAAACCATGAAAATAATGGTATTCATATGTAAATATATACCAGTTTAAGAGATTTGTACATTTATCGTACTGCATTGCAAGTTTACAAATATGCTCATTTCATATCACACTCATAAAAATATTATATAACATCGTATTGAGGTTAATTGCCGCTGACCTATATGTATGGAAAACTTACATGACAGGGATGTAATTGGATGTTCAATCGATATGACCTTAGTCTATACGCTATGGAAATTATTGTGTATATATTTTATTGACCAATTCATATCACATATTAACTTTTGCGATACATAAAAAAAATTATATAAAGAAACCTACGCTTTTTTTAAATGATACTAATATTTTTAGTTATCTCTTAAATTCGAAAGCGTCTTTTTAGTTACATTTATTTATCTTGTAAGCCAAAAACGATAAATTCATTTAATGATGAATTGAACGTTCTTCGATTACATAACATCGACCCGAATTAGTATAGAATGGAATAGGATGGAGAAGATTAGAATAGAATGGAGAATATTATAATGGATTAAAATATACCTAATATATTAGTTGAATTAATTAAATTGAATCAAAGTTATGGCTACAATTTATAAAGATATTTTACTAAATCTTTATGTACAAGTTCAAATTTCTGTGCTCAATGTATTGTATTGGACATGTTATTTATATTTTATCAAATTTCAGATATTATGGACAACAAAGTATTGGTAGTGAGGTGATAAATTACAAAGATGCCCGTCCTCCGCAACGCCGACCACCCCGCCTCAAAGGCCACGGACTCCGTGGCCGCTCGATACGGCGTGGCGGTATTGGGTGCTTGGGCCGCCGAAACAGGTATAACTTTTAAATATTAAAATAAATAAGAAAAATATAGCAGCATTGTCCATCTTAGTTAAGACAATTGCCCACTAAACAATATGATAACAAACAAAGGGGCTACTGGAGTAATTTTTATCCACAGCTAACTGTGGACCAAGAGAGCATCACAAGGTCTAAACCTTGTGATGCTCTCTTGATCGTGAAATCTTTTAACGGCAAGATGTTTTTATGTCTACAGATAAACTCGCTTCGGTAAAAGCAATAATGTTTGTATTTCCTACCTACTTTAGTTTTGTTAACAAACAGTAAAACGTACCAAATAAAATAACGAATAAAACTTGATACCATGTATTTGTCTTTAAAACGGCCTTAATACGACGTATGACGCAATCTTGAGTCTACAGACTGGAGAGTTTAAGAGCTCTAGTAGAGCTCTCTGCTTTCAACTATAAGCTTTGCTCTGTTCCTAGTATTTATTCTTTTCTATGTAAAAATACCTCGTTCGGAGGTTTTTAATTCTTTTCCTCGTCTATTTCTAACCTTCTTAGATGGTACTTTTTAGAATCGAAACAACTTTTGGAACAACAAACAACATTTTTTGGTTTTTAAATATTTAGAGGTTTGCTATTTAAAACATTTTACATTGAAGTTGAAATTACTTTGTGTTGAGATTCGCTTCAAATTCGTGAAATGCGAGCGTACGTTTCAGGATCGCGCGCATTCGCTTCTCTATGCTCATATTATATCACACCCAAACGTAGATTGGAGGTTTTGCTTAGTATTTCTATAGTTATTTATTTATTAATGCGTTTACACATTGATCTTGCGATTATGAAGAGAAGAAAAAGAAAATCTCGCTGGTCAAAATTAGAATGATGCTAGAAAGTCGCTTGAGTGTGTTGTGGCATTTATGTTCGTTCGAATGGGCGTCAACAAATGGCACTGAATGTGGGATTCCTTTTCTTAACAGAGATTTGTGCTTTGCGATTTAGAGATATGCGATGCAAATATTTTGACGATTCGAAGCGTTTCGACTCTCAATTAGCAAGCCCCAGCCCTAAGGAAAAGTTTTGAAAATACATCGAAAGATAAAATAATTTCTTTAAGTGACGTTTACGGAAAGTTACGGAAAGTACCTTTCGAAATTGTGCCTTATACAATGTTGTTTATAGTTTGTTTATAAATATTGGTCACAAGCAGCAAAAGTTACAATGTTCATAAAATCTACAACAAAAACGGAGTAAAGCTGATGATTATGAGAAGACATGACACAGTAAAACAATTGATCGCTTAAGCCTGTTTATCACTTTCGATATATGATTCTGAAACAATTTATTTCTTTCAGTTACCTATCCCTTTGACCTAACGAAAACGAGGCTCCAAATACAGTCAGAAGTGGCCTCAGCTAAACACGGCTACAAGGTAAAACGTCGCTTATTTATCGGCTGTTAGCGCTCTATTTTAATGAATTTAGACTATCGTTAGTTGTGACTCGACTTTATAAATTATTGTAAACGGAAACATGCAATACTAATATACTTTAATACTAGTTGGCATAATGGGTGTCTTGTACTAATTAAGCCGGTTTGCATAATACACAAACAAATACATAGCACATTTCTTTTCTAAATTTTATTTTCTTGTTGATCTAGATCTTGGTGCAGTCTAGAATCGTTTTTAACGCATATTTTAAAAGGCAAGGTTTGTCTAATATCTATTCAAGCCCCTTAAAATAAAGTTATTATTATCCAAATAGCCTACTACAGATTTTTTTTACACCCAATTATACTGCTGGTTCGGTAAATAAATAAATAAATAAATAAATATATGGGACACTTACACACACGGTCGTCCGTCCCCAAAGTAAGTAACTTAATACTTGTGTTATGGTAGACTGACAACTGGTGAATATATACATATACATGTTTTAAATACATACTTAGATACAAATATACACCCAGGCTCAAAGACCAACAAATTAATTTATAGAAAATGTTGGCCCTCGGCGGGAATCGAACCCGCGACCCGTGGAGCTGAAGGCAGGGTCACTACCCACTACTCCAACGGGCCAGTCAATTGTCAAAATTGTGCCAAGAAGAGTCAATAATTTCGTCACATTCATATATCACATACCGAAATACTTGCTACACACACATCTTTATCGTCCATTTTAGACGTGTGTAACGAATGGCTTGTGGAGTTTTAGTTTTTTATTAGCGTAAGCAAAAGGGATAAGTCTATGATCGTTTCTACTATAATTTTATATCATAATGATTTATCATAATGTTGAGGAGTTCCATCGTCTGGAGCCAATCCTGGCATCAATATCTGGTTATGCTTATCATAAACATTCATGTTATCAGGACTGGACCAGTATATAAAATTTCAGCTCAGTCAGACACCAGAAAGGGAGTAAAATTTAACTTGAAAGATTACACCTTGACATACATACATGGCAAATTACATTAAAGCTTTTAAAAATTATATTATATTTATAGTATATATATTTTCAATGGCATATGAAATAAGTATTACTGTTTGCATCAGTCCTTTTTTACAAATAAAAGCGGAGTAAGACCCGCGTCCGCAATGATAACATCTGTCCGCCGCAATGATACAAATCGATAAAATTATTTTAGTACGAATCGCAACAAAAGAATCTAATGTAGTGCTAAATATAGTCACGATTTTATCGTGACCTCTATATCTTTGATTGCGGAGCGAAATATGTGCCGAGTGCTACTTAATGAAATTGGCAATGCTAAAAAGATAGTACGTACATTATGAAATAAAATCTAGGTTCAGCTTTAATTGGACTGGTTTATTACTGCGGATAGCATATATATTATAGCTAAATTCTTTTGAATTCAAACAATCGTGGATAGCTTTTATAGTTTATATATAGAAATCGGCTATACTTAAGTCTTATTCTCGGGTTAACCCGACTAGTTTCGAGTACTTTCGAGGCCATTCGAGGCACTTGATCATGAGCATCGAAATCAGTGTGTCATAATTTTTTTTCCGCATTGAAATTTTGAACATAAAAGAAGTTATCGTGAGTTAATTATAAGAGATTTTTGTATAACTTTCACCATTTACTTAGCGTACGCAAGGAAAGTTTTATATTTGCCGTTGTCACAAAAAAATTTATTGGTGCTCCTCTCCGATTTATCTAAGCGTGATGTTATATAGTCTACAAAGTTCCTCGTTAAATGGACTATCTTACACTCTAAAATTTTTGAAACCGGTCCAGTTGTTCCTGAGATTAGCGCGACAATCAAACAAACTCTTCAGCTTTACATGTCATACTAGCAATCGCCAGCGGTTCCACCCGCGTGGAAATATTAAAACCGTAATATAGTAAGTCTTTTGATAACCATAAAAATGCTTAAAGTGAATTATTAGTCGCGGACTTTTATTTAGAACTTTTACAGTGGAACAATTTTGTAATCCATGATTTTTGAATAACTATTACGTAGTACGTTTTAATGCTGCTCCTCTCCTATTCATGCTAGCCTGATGTTATATAGCCTTCCTCAGTAAATGGATTAGCTTACACTCAAAAAATTTTTAAAAATCGGTCCAGTCGTTTCTGAGATAACCGCGTTCAAACAATCAAACAAACAAACTCTTCAGCTCTATATATCATATTAGAATTTAGAATGGAACATGATACGGTCGTTATTTTCAACGCGTCACCGTATTGTCGGGCACTCCAGTTAGTTATTCATGTATTTACAAAGTGAATATTTTATTCATATTAAATGAATTGTATGCAGCATTGGAGCTGTGTGCATTTCTCATGTGACCTTTAGTCTTGTTACGTTGAATGCATCGTTTACCATACATATCCAATTGGCTATTTGTGAGAGTCCCTGCTCTAGCTAATTTCCACATTTTTACAGAACGGTATAGATATTTACATAATTTAAATTGTATATCCTGGTTCATGAATTTATACCCATTTATTCAATTCTAATATTTACGTCGTGTGGTATCCGGCGGAATATAAAATAGTACCACCCTCATTTCTTACCGAGGTGTCGTAAAAGGCGACTAAGGTAAGTCGACCCGACGTATAGTATCCGGCTGAGTAGAATAATACCACCCTCATTTCTTACTGAGGTGTCGTAAAAGGCGACTAATGTAAGTTGACCCACCGTGTGGTATCCGGTTAAGTAGAATAGACCCCACTCTTTCTTACCGAAGTGTCGTAAAATACGATTGAGGTAAGTTGACGTCAAGCAGGCGGCCGGTCGTAAAAACGCCGGCAAATCATGTGACAGCATGTTTATAACATGTTGTGCCGACCCCACTTAGAGTGGGATAAGGGCAGGAATATGATGAATCTTTACAATAGAGATTAAATGTTGTATGGCTGTAACTTACACCAGTCGGTTAACCGCGACACATCCAGTAATAAATACTGAAGAAACCGAACCACGATCTTCATAGACAATGGGAAGAGACTAAATACTTTGTGCCCAGAAGTTTCTTTCATTGGAGAAAAAACTGATTTAATTTTTGAATAAGTTATAGTAATTGGTGTTTTATTGTTTCATTTTTGGCTCGAGTCTTTTGTTATCATTTCTTTAGTCTAGTTAGTAGGAGTATTGAAGTTTACAGAGAATACTAAATTTCATATCGCTATTAGTCCACTAATCCAGTTTACCTTGATTCCATTGTAAAATGTATTACCACTTTTTAAGGTTATATAGTGGTCTGGCGGAAACCGTGTAGATAAAATTAAAAATATATATAGTTTGTGTGTCAAATATTTTAAATCAACTGTGCAGTAATCATAGATAATAAATACACTATGTAGGATAGCAGTAATCATGTCTTTGTTCCTAATGTAGCCATTATTAGCCAGAATTTTAGAAATAGAAAGCGAAAATATGGAATTGTTTTTAACGAAAAACTGATGTTTATTTATATAAGTAATAATTAAATATTTTGTAACTTAGTTTTGAAATGGATCATAGAGTTATGAATTGTAACTTTATATATTTCTATATAAGTGGTGTAGACAGCTCTAATATGAAAATGAGAAATATTTGTCCATTTAAAATGTAATAAATGAATGAACACGATTCTACGATGTGTAATAAGGGACTGTTAACATTATTCAAGTTATGTAATACTTCAGTTGGAGAATCATGGGATGATACAAACAGCCGTTGGCATCGCGAGACAGGAAGGCGTGTTGAAGCTATGGACTGGTCTGATGCCAATGTTCCAACGACACGCGATTTACTCGGGCTGCCGGCTCATATTCTATGAGCACTTCCGCAACGCTTTGAAAGATGAACAAGGCAAAATCTCTTTAGGTGCCGCTTCCATAGGTAATAAAAAGTTTTAGCAATTTATAATTATTAAATTTACCTATTAATTTTTTTTTTTTTATAACTTTGAAATGTTATACAGGCAATATGGCTTTTCAAACTAATTATTTTCTAGCATGATATCGAATTCCACTACATATTATTAAAGAAGTTCCACTGTTGCCTGTCTGTTAGATATAAACTCAAAAACTATTAAACAGATATTCATGCGTTTTCACCAAAAGATAGAGCTATTTAAAAAAGGAATAATCCAAAAAGCTATAAAATGATTTACCAAGGGGTTATTACGGAGTAAAACGATCGTAGAGATTGTAGTAGTGAATGTGCTTAGTGCTTTTGTGGTGTGTTCTTAGTGGTGGCATTTTTTGGTACGTGTGGTGACTATCCTGCATGTATAAGGAACGTTAGCATACACTTAACATTACATTATTTTCTTAACAAACGCGGATGATAGCAAAATACAACTCTATCATAACTTTTGTTCTATGGAATTCTGGAATGGAATTATTGCAATGTAGCGCCTACTTCTATAAGTTTCTTGGTTGAGATTAAAATAATATTCATATAATTTAGTATTATTATTACTTTTATCGTATTAGATAAACTTAAACAATATAGGTATCTATTATTGGCGCGTTTATCAGATAACCAAACGATGAGGAAGTTTTTTGACCTCGTTACATACTTTTGCCAAAAGATGAGTAAAATTTGTTTAAATTCATATGCTAGTAGATTCGAGCAGAGTAGCTGCTGTGTGACGTAAATTTTTCTTCAAAGTGAGGTACCTACACTAAACGTTCGTTGGTTCAAATAGAACATAATTAAATATTTATAGAGTTTTAAAACCATAAAGTTAGTTACTAGCGTCATAAAGAAATTAAATTCTTATGTTAAGAAACTCCAAATGAGACTATATCTGTCTGTCCCTCTTTTTTATCTGTGATTAGACAAAGATAAGTATAAAATATTGCATGTATAAATAAAAGCGATATATGTATTCATATTTATTTATAAGTAACACAAGAAACTTATTTATGTCAAGCTAGAAAAAAATACAACAAACAATATCATTTGGTAGCACGTTTTTGAACTAACACACATAGCATAGACAAGATGATATTGCTATAATCTCAATAGTAACCCATTGAAAATCACAAAAGATTTTCTTTACAAATAATTTTGATGGACTTTCAGGCGGGCTAGCAGCAGGCTCTCTTGCCCAACTAATAGCTTCTCCTACTGATCTCGTTAAAGTACAGATGCAGGCCGAAGGGCGACGTATATTGCAGGGAAAACCAGCACGGTTTGAAAATTGCCGCCAAGCATATAAACTACTTTATTCTGAGGCTGGAATTTTGGGCTTTTGGAGAGGTAAGTGCAAATAAGTTTCCCCACTTCTGTCAATATATCTTCTTCTTTGGTAACCGGGTAGTCGTCCGCTGTTAGGGTTTCATGGGATCTCCACAACACATGATTATGTGCCGCTTAAATCCAGCAGCTTCCCGCGACCTTTTTGAGGTTACCAGTCTATCTCGTAGGGGTCTACCGACACTCTATTTTCCGGTTCGATATATATATTGAGATAGCTCGCTCTCTAGCCCGCTGAGTCTTTTTATGAGGCCCACAGTCAGCGTTTCGAAATTGTATGTCATCTGCAACACGCATTGTTCGAAGACTTTTGTCTTCAGGCAATCAAGATTAATATATATAGTATTAACTTTACTTTCTATCTTCAACTTCGGACTAGCAATGTGTTTTAAAGTATTTCTCTTTATCTAGATCTTTTATTAGGTTTTGGGATAGAACACGATCTTAAGCCGCTAGCTGCCACCTTTTTAAGATAATCTATCCATCAAAGTAGGTGGTTTTCCACATATACTCTTTTTAACATCCGTTGGGTACTTACGTGATTTTTTCACTTCAAATGTCTCAGGGGCATTAGAACAATAAATGCTTGTGTATTTCTTCGTGAAAGAATAAACACAAAGAGAAAATCAAAAGCTGTGTGTGTATGTGCGTGCTCTTAGATTTGTATAGATTCATACCTTATTCTAGAAGTTCTAAACACGATTCGATACAGACCTCTGAAAAAATGGTGAATCACGAGACACCGAGTGTTCGACATCTAAAATTTCATAAAAAATGAATTTCCTAAACATTAATCGGCGCGAACTCGTGTCCGTATTGCGTAACATATCGTCCCAATATATTGAACTTTGATGACCTATATAAATATACAAACATAGTTTATCGACATGATTCTTTTTTATGATATAAAAACTTTTATACGTCTTTACACGTGTAATGTCTAATTTTTTGAAAAGTGCACATTTCAGGTTTATTTAGTTAGTTTTAATGAAGAAATCGTTAGAGAGCTATAACATCGCCTCATTTACTGTACAATATATTGTTTATACTATAACTTTCATCATCATCCTCCCGGCCTTATCCCCCTCTAAGTGGGGTCGGCACATGTTATAAACATATAGTCTCATGATTTGGCTGTGTCTTTTACAACCAGCCGCCTGCCTGACATCAACTTATCTTAGTCGTATTTTACGACACCTCAGTAAGAAAGAGGGTGGTCTATTCTACTCAACCGAATACCACAAGATGGGTCAACTTACATTAATCGCCTTTAACGACTCCTCGATAAGAAAGAGGGTGGTCTATTCTACTCAACCGGTTACCACACGGTGGGGCAACTTACCTTAATCGCCTTATACAACACCTCGGTAAGAGATGAGGGTGGTACTATTCTATTCTATTCTACTCGGTCCTATATCATACGGTATTGTTTATACTATGACTTTGTGGTCTATAATTAAGTAACTAAATAAAATACAGGTGCCGTTCCTAACGTTCAACGCGCGGCATTAGTCAATATGGGAGACTTGGCGGCTTACGATTATAGCAAACAGTTCCTTATACGGGAGTTTGGGATGGCGGATAACGCTCTTGTGCATGCGATGGCCGCTTTCGCAGCCGGTTTCGTGGCTGCCGTCATGGGCACGCCAGCTGACGTGCTGAAGACCCGTCTTATGAATCAGCCTGTAGGACCAGATGGAAGGTAATACAATTTAGTATTCTTATACTAAATTTTAATCATAAGAATACTAAAGTTAGTTTAGAATTTTAATTTTAAATTAACTTTAGTATTCTTATGATTTGGCTGCATTTTTTCGACCGGCCGCTTGACGTCAACTTAACTTAGTCGTATTTTACACCTCGGTAAGGAGGTCTATTCTACTCAGCCGGATACCGCACGGCGGGTCGACTTACCTTAGTCACCTTTTACGACACCTCGGTAAGAAATGAGGGTGGTACTATTCTACTTAGCCGGATACCACACGGCTGAACACGGTAGTTATCGTGAGTTACTTATAATTTTTTTTTTAATAACTTTCACCGTTTACTTAGTGCACGCGAGGAAAGCTTTAAATTTTGCCGTTTTCGCAATTTTTTTTTTTGCTGCTCCTTTCATATTCATCTTAGCGTAATGTTATATAGTCTATAGCCTTCCTGGAAAAAATCAAAACAATCCAGTAGTTCCTGAGATTAACGCGTTCAAACAAACAAACCAATAAGTAAGCCTAGACGTATGTCTAGGCTTACTTTATTCTTCCAGAAATACTAATAATTAGCGAAATAATACTTAAAGTAGGTAATTATTTACGTAGGTACCTAGTAATTAATACGTTACTTTCCTGAAGCATTTTACGATTAACTTACTGATTTTTACACTATAAAATTTAAATAAATATCTTAGAAGTTATATCAAAATTAAAATTAGAATTAAATATTAGGAAAGGGGAAGTAAAAAATAAAAAGAGTCATAACACGTGGCCGGTTCTGCTAGTGCTAGTTATAAACAATGTAGTATGGAAATGTTTTGACGTAACTGCGGATCGAAGGTACGCAATAACTAGGTTGAGCGTTCGGAGATACGGTCGAGGTCAAAAAACGGGGTCAAAGTCGGGACCCGCGCACGCTCAATGTAATGAGTCCTTTCGCTTTCGATGTGAATACCTTAGATATAACAAATTAATAAACCTCCTTATTTATTGTAATTGTTCAAGAACTCATTGGTAACTTGCTTTAGGGTAGTTAAAAATTATCAACTGATATATGATTTTTTTCAACTGTTAGTGACTGTAAGACGACTACGCTGTGTGGTATCCGGCTGAATAGAATAGTGCCACCCTCGTTTCTTACCGAGGATTCGTAAAGACGCCTAACGTAAGTCGACCCACCATGTGGTATCCGGTTTAGTAGAATAGACCACCCTCTTTCTTACCGTGGTGTCGTAAAATACGACTGAGGTAAGTTGATGTCAGGCAGGCGGCCGGTCGTAAAAACGCAGCCAAATCATGTGACAGCATGTTTATAACATGTTGTTATAAACATGCTGTATGTTGTTATAAAACTTAGTTTAATAAAACTACTTTTTGGTTTTTCTCAAACCGGTTTCATTAACCAATTCTATATGGATCGCGTTTACGAAAACGAAAAAGAATGTTTGCATTCTCATTACAAGTCATAGACTAACAAAAGGATTTTGTATGTACTTCAATAAATAAGACATAACAGAGGATGTCACAGAAGTTAGCTGTTCTTATTTTTACATCTCTTGTAAATGAGATACAAGACACCTGATGCAAAAAAAAAAAGTTCCCTTGTTGAGAGAGATAAAATGACGTGTTTTAGTAACTGGGTGACCGAGCCTTGCTCGGTAGTTTATAAAAATTATGTAAAAAAAATTTAAAAGAAAAATGAAAAAATAATATGGCAGGTGGGGCTCGATCCTAGGTATTTTCACCTCTATAGACCGCCCGTTCCCCAAATGAACTACCATGATTTTACGTTTGAAAGCGAAAAATTGTGATTGTATTCAACGTAAATTAAAAAAAAAAATTAGAGCCCGACAACAGGGATAAAACGTCATTTTTTTTTAATAAATCGGTCTATTTTTCTCCCCCAACATGCTGAATTTCTGGAAAATCGTTGGAGCCATTTCCGAAAATATATACAAACAAGATTAAATCATTTAAATATTAAAGATTATGAGTCTAGTCTTCTACATTAAAGTGTATTTTTGTTTCAGAGGTACTCTGTACAGAGGTATGATCGATTGCCTCCAACAATCTGTTAAGAACGAGGGTGTATTATCTCTGTACAAAGGATTCCTCCCGCTGTGGATGAGATTGGGCCCGTGGGCATTGATTAACTGGATAGCATTTGAGAATATTATGTTAGCCATCGGAGGACATACATTTTAGTATATCTGTAGTGCTATTAAAAATTGTAATCACGTTACGATCGCCTTGGTTAAATGTTTGATGCACAAACAGTAATATATTAGAAGGGATTTTTAGAGTCTATTGTCATACCTAAATGTATGTTAACACTGTAAAAACAACTGCATTTGTTGCAAATCGTTTTTTGTGTATTTTTCAAAGGAAAATATGTAGTTAATTTCGAATGAAGTTATGTTTGTGCACAGATCACGTTTATTTTTAAGTGTATTATAATGTTATATATAAATTAAACAAAAGACGTTAAAAAGGATGCTCGAGAGGATAACCTCAAAACATGGAGTCTTTAACAAGCTCTTGGTTAATTTGATTTGTTAGGATATAAGTTCGTTCGACTTGTCTTGACAAGTAATACATCCCAATATAGCAACCAAGGTATATTAGTTGGATCAGATTATGGGCATAACTATATGACCATGGATAACTTACGGTGTACATCTTAACATAATTTTCTGTTATATGTTAGGGTCATGGAATCATACCTTGGAATGTAACACATAATAACTACCTATAAGGCGTCGTACATACATTTATTTCCACTACCGAACATAATCCTTTTGATGAATAGACCGACTAGATGCTTCGGTTTACCCTTAATCCGACTAATATTATAAATGCGAAAATTTGTGAGTATGGATGTATGATTCTTTCACGGGGATTCCGCTGAACCGATATCGATGAAATTTGGCACAATTATTCCTTATACACCGTAATGTGTAATGTCCTGTTAATTCTAGGAATAGGATGACATTGAAAAGCGCCATCTATTATCGACACGACAACAGTCCGCACGAACGAAACCGCGGGTAAAAGCTAGTATGATATAAACGGTTGATTAGTTTGCGTGTAACATGGATCAAACCATTTTTTTATAGCGTGCTTTTTCCGCAAATGATCGCAGTGCGAAAATTGTGCCTCAGAATGGTCTGGTAATTTCAACAAGACAATCTCCGTCTAGACCAGTGTTTCCCAATCTTTTTTGGTCCATGCCCCACGTTTAAAATTATTTTGCCCCCTATGCATACATAAATATTAATATTATAATATATATGTTATATTAATAATATTAATATTAAAAATTGAATTGACCACTTAAAGAACATAAATAATTTAGGTTTTAGGAAGAAGAACTTGCTTTTTTTTGTTAAATTTGGCACCGAAATCTAGCCTTGCACTTAATTGGCCCAGAGCAAAAGGCTTAAACTCGTGTCGGGTTGCCCCCCTTAACCATTAAATTGCCCCCCTGTGGGTCGTGGGCCCCACGTTGGGAAACACTGGTCTAGACGATAAGAGCCCTGACCTTAATATTTCTTGTGACCACCAGCGTTCTATCATCTCCATACAAAGTAAACTAACACAGGATATTTCTAGTTACCTTAGGCAACTTTTACATATTAGGATCTCGGTTGAACCTAAATGACATAAATGTTTACGATTACTCTACTTTGGTATAAAGATGACGAATAAATGAAATGATCCGTATCTTGTGTAGTATTTAGTGAATATTTTAATATGGATTCCTATATGATTAGTATTTTTAAAGGCGATAGACTTAAAGCTTCTTTTATTGTATAAGCTATGTGGTATGGTTACTTAAAATTTTAAATGCCAGCCCGCAATGCTGACTAAAAAAAATGTGACCTTGAAATATGTATTGAATAGGTACAGGCCAACCGTTTAACTCAGACTTCGCCTGCGGAGTACAAGGGCGGCAGAGGGCGGCCATCGCTCATAGCACGATATACAAGATGTTACCGTCTGCCTCACCTACCTCAGTCCACGTAAAGGTCCTATCTCCGTGCCCTTGTACCCTGCACGCGAGGACTGAGTTAAACAGTTCGCCAATAAATACAAAGACAAATAATGACAATAATTAATGTGATGAATTTAAAATTATAGGTAGATTGAACCAAATAAATAATATTTCAATTATTCACTCAGACTTCAGATCAAAAGACACGATAATAAAAATGAAGCACTCTTCGGTTTAGTATAAAGTTAATATCAACATCAGGCGTATTCGTCGAACTTATTTTACAAAGCCATTCATTGTTAGTGCAACGTACGCATATTTTTTTCTGAGCCTGCTTTTTTTCATCGATATTTAATGATGTTTGAAGTAAATGATACAATGCATAATATTTAATGATGAAAAGTGTAAGAAATAGGATAGGATTTTTTCCTATATATAAGTCAGTCATTACTTAATGCAATATAATAATTCTAACAAACAAAGTGGCTCGTTGGTAAGAGAATATACTATTGTTATTTTATATTATTATAAAAAAAACTGTACATATATTTTGGGCTAATTTTATATATATTTAAGTAAATTGTTTATTTTATTATGTTACGTGTTCGAAACAGGAAACAAAATTGTGTTATTCTATATTATTGTTTAACTATTTTACATTTTTGAAAGAGCTGTAATGCATTAGTCATGTTTTATATCGTTGCTTATATTTAAAAAGACCGCACTAGATGACAAATAGTCGTGTCGTTATTATTAATATCTGGGTGACCGAGCTTCACTCGGTAATTTTTTGCAAAAAAAAAAACTTAAAAAAAAAATTATTTAGTTGGGGATCGATCTTTGGCATTCACATTTCTCGAGGCTGCCCGTCACCCGAATAAGCTACATCGACTTGACAGCTAATTGCGAAAATTCAATTCAATATAAATGTTAGTGTTTTTTAATGCCCAAAAATAGGGATAAAACAATATTTTTTTACATAAAACCTAGCTAGATCAATTTTTCTCCCCCAAAACCTCCTACATGCTGAATTTCAGGAAAATCGTTGGAGCCGTTTTCGAGATTCAGAAAATATATATATATACAAGATTAACTCATTTAAATATTAAGATATACTACACGTATTCAAAGAACAACTGTGCACATAGTTTATAATAGTGCTTAATGCGATATATAATATTTTAATAATAAAGAATCGAGAATTGAATTTACAGACTTTAATAGCGTATATAGTAACTGTAGATTGACAAAATATTGAAGCTGCTAAGGATAATGTATTGTGATGTTAATATAGTAATTTTATAGATATATAGACATTAAATAATTTATTGTTGAGCAAAATGATTTTATTATTTCAAAATGCCTGAATCTATCGCATAGCTTTATTATACTAGAGTACGGGAGCGAGCCTAAAACGTGTCCATCGACAATAAATTTGTTCTTTGTATAATAATTATGATTCATCGCGTACATATATGTAATTTATAAGACATGATTGTGTAAAACCATAGACATAAACTTGTCTACGTTCTTATAGGGTATGTCAAGGTTTTGACAAATCACACTATTTGTTAATTATTTCACTTATTGTTTATCTTTAGAATCTAGGTGGAACTTCGAATAAGCAATTAGTAATATAGATTGGCTTGGCTATCTTCTTACCCCCCCCCTGCAATTAATGAATTTAAATATTTTTTATTTATTCCCTTTTATACATATAGAAAAGAGAAAGAAAAGTAATAAAAGCACATGTATAAAGGCGGACTTATCCTTATAGGGATATCTTCCAGTCAACCTTTGACTAACAGAAGGAAAGGGCCAAGAATTAAGAAGAAAGAGAATACGGGAAATATAGAGAAAAAGGAAAAGTTAGTAAGGGGAATAATATGATGGCGTACTTTCTACTCTTCATCACTTCAAACTTCTGAGTTCTAAATAATCTTTACAGATTAACGTAAAGAAAATATTACAAGGCAGAAACCTAATAGTACCGAATATCTCTTTTTTTTTAAATAGATAGGATTTTATTGAGACAAGTAAAACTCAGGAAGTACAATATTAAATTTATTAGTAAAAAATATTATACATCTTCCACAATATTGGAGAATCATAACTTAATTATTTAAATATTTGATTATAATAGATTATAGCGCTTTCGTTCTCTCATGTATTGTAATACCTTCTGACTGTTACGGTAAGAAGCGCGCGGGAGTAAGGCGCTACCGATTTCTCAAGTCGTGTACACACATGTGCGTTGCGATACAAACTTAACCCTAATACACACAGTTAAATGCTTCGCTGAAAGGGAATTCTCATTAAAAATTACATTTCTATTAAGAAATATTGTTGATGCCCTAAAATATTTTTATTACGTTTCAATTACGATTAAAATGTTATTACATTTTTGGATAAATGTAGCAATTTTTCGGATACATTGCAATAACAAAAATAAATATCTACATTGCATTAACGAGTACTCAAAAGTATTAATTTCAAAGTCTTGACTATAATTGTTAAACGCTAACTAAGTACAATGACACCCGGGTGTCACGGTGCGAACGCTTCCAAGGTAAGATATTCCGAATACTGACCGTAGATCGAGTACATCTACGCTTTACTTATAATTATTTCACTTTAAATAATTGATTATTCACGACATATCGATTGTCATATTTGTAAAACACTAAAACGGGTAACAAATTACATTCAAATAAACACATCAAAAGCCATTTTAATAAACACAATGCAATATACAATAAGATCGTAATATATTGTTCTAAAAGTTCCTCTTTACACTTGCTTCATTAAAACATCGCCAATATAAAAAAACGTTCACAGATTATATTATGTATATATTATTACTTTTTCGCTTTGTGCGCAACACAAATCGTCGATATGAGCCTAAGACTAAGGAGAGCTAAGCTTTAGTAGGGACGCTAAGACTGATATGGGGTAAAGTATATATGATTACCGTACCAGATTATATATTCCTATAACGATTGTGATATAGTAAAAACAAAGTAACTTAAAACTAACACTTAACTAACATATAAAATGGTAAATATTTAAAATGAGCATTATACACTACTAATAAGGGATAAATAATGGTCGCATTAAAAAAACAATTACATCATTTTCAAATCTATTTCACAGGGAACATCGGCGATATTGATAAAACCGATTGTTCACCATTGTACATTTTATTACTAACATATATTTAAAAAAAAAACTCTACAATAATATTCTGGCACGTATAAGCGGACGAAGTAACGATCGCCCGTCGAAATGTCACGATTACAAACATAAAATAAATTCGTCAGGAATATGAAGAACGGAACGCGATAGGATAATTTTTTTTGTACTGGCAAACTTGTTACAATCGCATTAAGCTAAGGCAATAGAATCGGGGACCTAATTCATAATATCAAACCGCTGTAGGACGTAAAGCACCATAAAACACATCAAAAATCTCATAACAAATAAGATTATCACCTTGATTTGGAATATGTAGTTATTATTGCTATATAGTTTTACTGGTTATCGTCATAATATAATAATTGAATATATGGTTACCGAGTTTAACTTGAATTTGTGGAGCTTGAGGGATCAAGGTGGGTGTCAGGAGCGGGTGGGGAGAGTGGGCGCAGACATTCGCGGGCACTATGAGTGGTACGCGGTGACGTACGACGCCGGGAACAGGCCGCGGCGGTGCGCTATCTCCCCCTGAAACAAAAAGGTAGAACAACAAACGCTTTATACTGACTCTGAAAGGGATTCACATCTAATACTAATCCATCCAACTAATATAAATGCGAAATTTTGGGAGTATAGATGTATGATTGTTATACGCCGCGTGGTATCCGGCTTAATAGAATAGTACCACCCTCATTTCTTACCAAGGTGTCGTAAAAGGCGACTAAGGTAAGTTGACCCACCGTGTGGTATCCGATTTAGTAGAATAGACCACCCTCTTTATAACCAAGGTGTAGTAAAATACGACTGAGGTAAGTTGATGTCAGGCAGGTGGCCGGTCGTAAAAACGCAGCCAAATCATGTGTCAGCATGTTTATAGCATGTTGTGCCGACCCCATTTAGAGCGGGATAAGGGCAGGAAGATGATGATGGATGTATGATTTACCCTTATTTACTCTTTTATGAAATTTGGCATAATTATTCCTTATACAACATATACATATGCTATGTAATTCTGATTATTATAGAGGAATAGCATGACATTGAAAAGCGCCATCTACCTATCTCGCGACAACATTCCACGTGAACAAAGTTGCGGGTAAAAGCTAGTCATATTATAAATGAAAATCTGTCTGTAACGCTTTCATAGCTGATCGGTTAAAGAAATGTTGATGAGGTTTCGTACAATTTTATCTTATATAATACAAGCTTATATAAAACAAAAGCCCCAAAACCTGTCTTTCTGATCGATTTCCTCAACATCTATTTGACAGACTTTTATAAAGTTTTTTCTATATAGTAGTACAATTCTTCCAGAAGGTCTTACGGTTTCATGTAAATTGTGTTGAAAAGGTCACGCAGTTGTAAAAAAAGTTGTCCCCTGGGAGGAAACCTGCATAATATTTCTGGAGAATTTTTTTCAAACAACATTGCTTAACAAAACTTATATAGTAATAAATAAATAAATAAATATATGGGACACTTACACACACGGTCGTCCGTCCCCAAAGTAAGTAACTTAATACTTGTGTTATGGGTGACAGACAACTGGTGTCTTAAATACTTATTTATTTTTTAAATACATACTTAAATACAAATATACACTCAGGCTCAAAGATCAACAAATACATTTATACAATATGTTGGACTTTGGCGGGAATCGAACCCGCGACCCGCGGAGCTGAAGGCAGGGTCACTACCCACTGCTCCAACGGGCCGGTCATAGTATAGTAGTCATAGTTATAGTAGTTCTATAACTTGACGCTTTCGACCTTAAGAAACCTTTCATATATGAACAAGGACATACTGAAATGGAACAACCATAGTTACGTATTTTTAAAGTTATTTTTGATACGCATAATATAGGGAGGTGAGTAACGTTTTATCAATTCTTAAATATCTGTGATTCAATGAGTCAGACTGCCTAATAATACTCGGAAGTAGTAAGTAGGTGTAAATATTTTTACTAAGTCACAACTTCTAGGCATTTAATGTTGCTTATGTAGTGTAACCTATTTAAATGAAATTCTTTGTTCATATAAGATGATACAATGTAGTGCAAAATTTGGTAGAATCTTTAAAAGATTTAAAAGGTTTCAGATATTTAGTAGTTCAAATTAACATTTTTGTTATTGTTTTTATTAGTAAGAGCTTAGGAGCCGCTGTTTTATCCTATAAATCATGTCATAATTACCTATAATTAGTGGTGCAATTGTAATAAGCCAAATGGAAATATAATATTAAGATTTTAAGTATTGTAACCATTGTTGGTAATTGAAATAAATAAATAAAAGGTTAAAATTAGGTATACTTTGAAGTTATTTCGATCCTAAGGTCAACTTTGTGTCCTAGATTAGTATTTATAATTAAAAATTATTATTGCAAAAGTCTGCCTGTGTCAGTCAGTCTATTTTCTGTAAAAACTTATGTGTCTAATTGATAATTGCAATTTATAACTCGCTTCTCGGTGAAGGAAAACATCGTGAGAAAACCTGCATATCTCTAGAGAATTCTGGAGATGTGTATAACCTACCAATCGGCATTGAAGCAGCGCGGTAGGTCTTAGCTCCAATCCTTCTCTCCAAGAACGGAGAGAAGAGGCCCATTCCCAGCACTGGGAGAATAACAGGCCGCTACTTACTTACTTCTTTGCAATATTATTGAGGGTACTTTCATCAATATTAGTCCGGCGGAATAGCTTTGAAAGCGTTACAGACAGACAAACTTTTACATTTAGTGTGGATGTTTTATTTTAGAGACATACCTGCCACCAGTGCTGGTCAGAGCGGTCGGTGACAGTAATGACGTCACCGCGCCTAAACTCCAGCTCGCCGGCCTCCTGAGGAGTGAAGTCGTACAACGCTTGAACTAGCATCTGAAATCAATAGAATGCACGAGTTTATTACATGACATAATTCATGACACTGAAAGAACAAGAGAGGCAGGTGCCTGGGCCGCTTGTTTTTATTTTTATTTATAGTTTACTTAGTTGAGAGTATATAAACTGCTTAGCAGTTTAGCAGAGAAAATCTTTAAGCAAAACATTGTTTAATATGAAACCGCTGTGTGGTATCCGGCTGAGTAGAATAGACCACCCTCTTTTCTTACCGAGGTGTCGTAAAAGGCGACTAAGCTAAGTGACTCACCGTGTGGTATCAGGTTAAGTAGAATAGACCACCCTCTTTCTTATCGAGGTGTCGTAAAATACGACTAAGATAAGTTGACGACAGGCAGGCGGCCATTCGTAAAATACGTAGCCAAATCTTGTGACTACATTTTTATAACATGTTGTGCCGATGGGGTCGGCACAACATACCGTTGTACCCTTTCCACGCTACCAGTAGCGTGGTGTACGTTGCATTGCCCCCATTCCCGCCAGCAGCAACGCTGACCCCAGAGTGCGCCTCTGGGTCAGGCCCTAAAGTGGCCCCAACTTCCGCTAATCGATGCATGCCTAGGGGACCATTTCAGATGGGTGTCCGATAAACCCCGTTTGAGACGCCGGATAAAAAATATATAAAAGCAATGAATATAGTATATAAAAAATACGTCGACATAAGTCGACTTATCAATATATTAACGCCACATACGAAACTTATCCTTCATAATAAGCTTCAGTAATAATTTCGTTATGATGGAACCATACCACATAATTGTGGACATCATTTAACTCGTTGTGACAGTATGAAGGAAATATAATATATTCAGTTATGAATATATATTATAAAAAGTTTTTGTTAACAACAATATATTTGAAATGACGATACCTATGTCAGTCTTAAAAACGAAAAAACCTGACTACCCATAGAAACCTAAATGTTATCGCTAAATACGAGTATAAAGGCATAGATTTTCTACACAACATACAGACAATCGTTATAAATAGAAATATACATGGTCGGAGAATTTGTATTCAATAGCTGCATATCTCCGCCTGTATTTACATAGTAACCAGAGATTATAGGAATACTCGTATAGAGTACTTCTGACCGAGCTATTTTTGTTCCTTTATCGTGGTCTCGCCGTATTTACACAGCGGTTCGGTTATCAGGGTAATATATTAAACCTGTATATATATTGTCTGACGGAAATGGGACTTTGGGGACTCCACCCCAACTTAACCACAATCGATTACGAAGCAATTTATTACAATACAGTAATATAAAAGCGACAATAAAATATATGAGGCAGTAATAATGTCAAGCGGTTTAATTTACAAATATACCTAACAATGTGGTATCCGGCTAAGTAGAATAGTACTACCCTCATTTCTTACCGAGGTGTCGTAAAAGGCGACTAAGGTAAGTCGACCCGCCGTGTGGTATCCGGCTGAGTAGAATAGACCACCCTCATTTCTAACCGAGGTGTCGTAAAAGGCGACTAAGGTAAGTCGACCCGCCGTGTGGTATCCGGCTGAGTAGAATAGACCACCCTCATTTCTAACTGAGGTGTCGTAAAAGGCGACTAAGGTAAGTTGACGTCAGGCAGGCTGCCGGTCGTAAAAACGCAGTCAATTCAAGTAACAAGTTAAAAACATCTTGTGGCGACCCTACTTAGAGTGGTTTAAGGGCAGGAGAATGATGATGATTTTTGATTCTGCTGATGATTTTGTTCTCTTTATACCACCCAATGAAAACATTATTACTGCGCATCGGAAGTATAATCAAAATGACCATGTAATATTTCATGCAGTTTTATATCCGTACGTTAAACATTGTTCAAAATTTCTAATTCACAAAATAAAATCTGGGTGCACAAAGATCATATTCTCAGGCAGATAATAAGATCAGTTCTCATGTAATCGCTTTTGTAGTCTGCATGTTAATCGTGAGATAAAAATATGATTCAACAGATTCACTTGGAGAAATCAAGAAATTTGTTTGGTTAATACGAGTACAATACGTTAAACACATTCTGAAACAGTGATTTATAGCAGGGCTTCTTAAACTGTGGGTTGCGACCCCCAGGGGGGTCGCGAGACTACTGAAAGCAAAAGGCGTCGCAAAGATCTGATACTTTTCAATCATTATTGATACAACTACATGGCTGCAGCTGTCCTTTAAAGAACCTTTCTAACAAAGATTAATTGATATTTCTCCTCCTAAGTTCTTTCATTACCCCTTTTCATTACATTTAATTAAATAGATTTATTAAATTTATGATTGGTTAGTTTACATTATTTACATTGTAAAATAGTGCGATATTACATCTACATCTACGGTTAATATATATATCATGATATGGAGGATATTATATGGAGTCGTTTAAAATTTCCTAAGCTTGAAGGGGGTCGCTATATAAAAAAGTTTAAGAAGCCCTGATTTATAGTATATAATTATAGTATAACATTGATGTATAGATACGTGTGGTATCCGGCTGATTAGAATAGTACCACACTCATTTTTTACCGTGGTGTCGTAAAATGCGACTAAGGTAAGTCGACCTGCAGTGTGGTATTCGCCTGAGTAGAATAGACTACACTCATTTCTTACCGAGGTGTCGTAAAAGGCGACTAAGGTAAGTTGACCCACCGTGTGGTATCGGTTTGAGTAGAATAGACCACCATCTTTCTTACCGAGACGTCGTAAAATACGACTGAGGTAAGTTGACGTCTGGCAGGCGGCCGGTCATAAAATGTAACGCAATGACAGTTTCCAAGATTGAATAACTGAAGGTTTAACGACAAATCTCCTAGACGTCAATACTTCAAAGTGGTTTCAATATTTTTAGAGTATACTTTGTCGTGAGTGTTTAAATTACCCATTTATTAAAAAAACTGTGATGGCCTAGCGGTGCGACCGTGTGAATCTCTAGAAACGATCATGGGTTCAAACCCGGGCAGACACCAATGAGTTTTTCTATTAAAACTTATGTGTCTAATTGATAATTGCAATTTATCACACGCTTTTCGGTGAAGGAAAAACATCGTGAGGAAACCTGCATATCTCTAGAGAATTCTGGGGATATGTGAAACCTACCAATCCGCATTGGAGCAGCGTGGTAGGTCTTAGCTCCAACCCTTCTCTCCAAAAATGGAGAGAGGAGGCCTATGCCCAGCAGTGGGATTGTAACAGGCCGTTACTTACTTACTTACTAAAAAAACTGTTTTAATATGCACTAAATAAGAACGCTATTACATAGCCTTAATAAAGTTTAAATGTCTTATAATTAAAACCTTTAATTGATTGTCCATATAAAGCTAATAATAATATAGACAATAGACTTAAACAAACGCGAAGGTCAGAGGTTAATCATTGGTTAAATATTGCAGCGGCGTCAAGATAACAGTTTATATTTAATTAAAATTTCGTAAGAGTTTCGTACAGACTAAATATAATAGGTTTAGTATAACGTAATCAATTTTCATGACTGAAATTGTTATTGTTTAAATTTGTTGACTTTAACAAACTCTTTTGTTCATGGGTGTGTGAAATAACAGAGTTAGCGTATAGGACCCCATTTTAATGTCGGACATATAAGGAAACTAACAAATAAAAAATTTGAATGGAATTGGCAAGAAATTGAGATTTGTTTAAAACTGAATTTATAAAGTTATTATAAATTAAAAATTCTGTCCTATTCCTTTTCACATATAATGTCTGTCACATTTGGTTAGCAGGCAATATTCAAACTTAGGGCCTGTTTCACAAGTTAATGATAAAGTGTCGAATAGTCAACCCACAAATAAACTAACAAACAGATGAATGTCTCTAAAAAGTGAAAAATTAAAAAAAAACAAAATTGCGGTCAGATTGAAATAAGTATTTGCTATCTAGCAGATAAACAAAATAACAATGATCTATCTACATGATCTACCCGTTAACTTATTAGAAACTTAAAGAGCTGCATAAGCCTATCAGAAACCTGAGAAACGCAAATTCCGAGATATGTGTCAGATATATTTCGAATAATCTAACTGACAGGTTATTGGTAACTTGTGAAACAGGCCCTTAGTGTAACCAAAACTTGCGTTACCCATAACGCTTAATAAACGTGACATTAATGTTGTGTTACTTACTTTATATCACTAGTTATTCTATTCTTAGATAAAATTATTTCATAGCAGCAATAACTTCATGTTGAATGTGATCTAATTAGTCATTAAAGTAACAGTTGACATTTTAACGATTGACGCAAGAAGTTTTTTCTCTTAATTAAAGGGATATTAAGCTTAGACTACTATAAATATTAAAAAAAAATTCTAAAAATTTTCTCGTGCAATTTTCCTACAAACAATAAAAAAATAAAACAAATTAAGTTCTTAGGATATTGTTTTGTCTGCAACGAAAAAATATTTATTCATAAGTTTTAATAGAAAACTTAATGGTATATTCCCAACGAGATCGTTAGGCAATCACGTATTTCATGGTTTGTTTATTCAAGCTTTCATCATCATCCTCCTGTCCTTATGCCATTCTAAGTGGGGTCGGCACAACATGAAATAAACACGCTGCCACATGACTTGACCACGTATTTTACGACCGGCCGCCTGTCTGACGTCAATTTACCTTAGTCGCCTTTTGCGACACCTCGGTAAAAAAGAGGGTGGTCTATTCTACTCAACCGGATACCACACGCCGGGTTTATTCGAGCTTAATACAAGTCAATATTAAGCAGATTTTTTCAATTTGTTAGCTTTTTTCATCAAAAAAGTATTTAGGGCTAAAGGTCAATATGGGGATAAAAACTCGCTTACATCGGAGTTGTCACATAGATTAAAAATTTAAATTTACATAATTTCAACGGTCTCGGAAATAGAATGATAAAAAGGAATTACTTATCGCGTGACTGACTAACATTTGCTGCATTATAAATATGCGTAATTGACGACTGGTTAGTCAACGATCACGTATATATCATATCTAAATACTATTTAATAGTAACATCATCTTCCTGCCTTTATCCCACTCTAAGTGGGGTCGACACGACATGTTATAAACATGTTGTCACATGATTTGGCTACGTATTTTACGACCGGCCACCTGCCTGACATCAACTCACCTTAGTCGTTTTTATCGACACCTTGGTAAGAAAGAGGGTGGTCTATTCTACTTAACCGGATACCTCAGTGGGTCAACTTACCTTAGTCACCTTTTACGACATCTCGGTAAGAAATGAGGGTGGTACTATTCTATTCCGCCGGATACCACACGGCGGACTATTTAATAGTAACAAGATATAGCCGTGTGGTATCCGGCTGAGTAGAATAGACCCACCCTCATTTCTTACCGAGGTGTCGTAAAAGGCGACTAAGGTAAGTTGACCCGCTGTGCGGTATCCGGCTGAGTAGAATAGACCAACCTCATTTCTTACCGAGGTGTCGTAAAAGGCGACTAAGGTAAGTCGACCCGCTGTGTGGTATCCGGCTGAGTAGAATAGACCAACCTCATTTCTTACCGAGGTGTCGTAAAAGGCGACTAAGGTAAGTTGACCCACCGTGTGGAATCCGGTTTAGTAAAAAAGACCACCCTCTTTCTTACCGAGGTTTCGTAATATACGACTAAGGTAAGTTGACGTCAGGTAGGTAGCCGGTCGTAAAAACGCAGCCAAATCATGTGACAGCATGTTTATAACATGTTGTGCCGATGTTAGTTTTTGTCTTTCGTGTTTAACTCTGGAATTCTTAGTGATCTAAAAAAGGCAACTCTATCTTGTTGAAAGATTTATACAAATAGAATTCGTATATATTAAATATTAAAATTAAATTTCACACAATAAATGATATCATAGATACGTTGACTTAGATTAAATTAGCTAAATAGGCGCGACTGTGAATGAATTAATCGCTTTGATGGAATATAATGAAGCCGCCTCAATTAAAGGCATAGGTTGACCGCGCCCTGTGGACGTCATCTGCGCTATTTGAACTAACGTTATATGGGTTCTTTAGATTCAATAAATACTTGTGTTAAATTCTCATAATCAAACCATCTTTTATTACACATTACTACAACTATTTGACAAGGACAAACTTACTATGAACTATATTATTTCAATATAGTTTCCAAGACTTTCTATAATAAGTGGGAAAAGATTTAATTAAAAATAACAATCCTCATTGTACCAAGACACTTGTCAAGATGCATGTATGGTAGGTTTTTTTTAATGTCAGAAAAACCCATTATGGGTCGTCACTGCCCGACGGAGACGAGCGGCGGGTATGTCGGACTCGCACCGACTAAAAACCTGACAGTGCTGCACCACGCTGCTGGTGGCGGGGACAGGGTACCGTTGGACACATTGGCCCCATCCCTGCCAGCACCGGTTCTGTACCCTTCGCTAATCGATGCATAGGGAGCACCAGATGTATCGACTGCCTCGGGGACCTAACTCCAGCGAGTGTCCGATAATGTATGTATGGAACATGATGTATGGTAGGTACTAATACTAGTGATAAAACTATTTAAACGTTGTTAATCGTGGATATCAACATTTGTACATAGTATTGGCTAATATGATATAAGGTATTAACATCAAAGCAAAGTTTTAAAGTTTTTTATATGAACTAGTTAACTTAATGTACTTTGTACTCTCTTGGAACAATGTTTAGTTTTCAGTACCGTTTAGTTTGTATGGAAAAAAAATATACAGTTTGTATTTCCTAATTCTTCCTTATTGTCTCAGCCCTTCTCTCCATTGAACCTTTCACGTACTTTGGCAAATAATAAAAAAAATTTTTTGCTTGATTACTAGTTTTTGTATGGCAAATTAAAAAAATCTGCAAAATTATAAGCTTTTAGTGTGTTATATGTTTTGAGATTCTATTTAGATAGACTCATACCATTTACGCTTGTATGATGGCGCTTCCGTAGGGTCATCTATAATTTTGCAAAGAAACGGGTTCTTTGACTATCGGGACGAAAGGAGTCAAATAATATTTCTTTGGTTTTTAAACATTAATTATGAATACCACTCACGACAGTTTAAATTCAATAATATAGTTTTTATTTATTGTTGTTTTAATTTCTCAAACGAGTACCCTAAACATGATATATTTCATTTTACAAGGTTTCATTTTGACAGAAATAGACAATCTTGGGAACAAAATTTAAATATAAAAGTGAAAGCAGCATAAAGTGGAAATGAAAGAAGTATAAGCTTTGCCAATCCAGTTATTTATAAAACCAGATCAAAAGTAATACTTTTATGTATACAAACGTGCTGTAGTTGGTAATAAGTCATTTGTAGAAAAGAGAAAGAACAAAGCTGTGTAGTGAACAGACAAAACGAGCTAGTTTAAGTAAGCAAGAAATAAAAAAAGTGATTTATAACTTATTAGCCGTTACTGACGGATCCACCCGCATAGTTGACTCATCATAACACAATTAAACACTGATATACTGGGCTACTTAGTTATGCGATAAGTTCGTACATGATACACTCACTAATTGTTTTAAGTTCTTTACAGCATAATTGCTGTCGTTAGTTCCTATAATAAGGTATGCGGAGAGCGCTGCGATCTAATTAGTAATGATAATATAGATCAGGGCTTCTTAAACTTTTTTATAAAGCGACCCCCTTCAAGCTTAGGAAATTTTAAACGACCCCTCCTCCATATAATGAAATATATATTAACCGTAGATGTCGATGTAATATCGCACTATTTTACAATGTAAATAACAGTTTTTGCATTGCCACTTTTTTTCAAAAAATAGTTATACTACAATAGTATTTTATTTGTATTTATATTTGTACGTAGTGTGTATACTAATTTTAAAATTTTATTTATAATTGTTGTAAACTAACCAATCATAAATTTAATAAAATCTATTTAATTAAATTTAATGAAAAGGGGTAATGAATGAATTCAGGGAGGAGAAATATCAATAAATCTTTGTTAGAAAAGTTCTTTAAGGGACAGCTGCAGCCTGTAGTTGTATCAATAATGATTGAAAAGTATCTAAAGATCTTTGCGACGCCTTTTGCTTTCAGTAGTCTCGCGGTCCCCCTGGAGGTCGCGACCCACAGTTTAAGAAGCCCTGATATAGATAATCATATCTAATTGTGCTTCACAGCTAATTAGAGGTTGCGTAGAAAGAAGTCATGAACGCAGTGTGGTATCCGGCAGAATAGAATAGTACTACCCTCATTTCTTATTGAGGGGTCGTAAAAAACGATTAAGGTAAGTTGACGTCAGGCAGGCGGCCGCTCGTAAAAACGCAGTCAAATCATGTGACAGCATGTTTATAACATGTTGGGATAAGGGCAGGAGGATGATGATGTTGAAGAAAGAAGTCATGTTTTAAGACGTTAGAAAAATATAACTATAGTATTTGGGAGCGAATGTATGACTTTCATATATTATTTGAAGTACCTGGTTGACCGAATCCAGCTCAGTAATTTTTTACAAAAGAAATTAAAAAACAAAGAAAAAATAATAATTAGGTAGTTGAAAATCGATCCTAGGTATTTACATTTCTTCAGACTGCCCGTTCCCCGAATAAGCTACGCTGACTTGAAAGTTTATGGCAAAAATAGTGTTTTATATTCAATATAAATTTTTATTGTTTTTAATGCCCAATAACAGGGATAAAACGTTTTTTTTTACATAAAACTTAGCTAGATCGATTTTTTTCCCCCAAAACCTCCTCCTGCTATATATACATACAGATACAAGATTAACTCATTTAAATATTAAAGATATAGTATAACTGTACATTTCGTTGTGTATTATTTTACAACTCTAACTTTCCCTTATTAATAATTTATTTATTCTACATCATGATTAAAACATGTTTAAACTCATGGTCGAAACAACACGAAATTATAAACGTGTTTAGAACAATTTTTGATCCTCTGGCGACCAAATAACAAAATTTATAATAACATTATTTGTTTGTTTTTAATTTATCGTTATATTTCATTTTTTATATTTTCTTTTACAATTTTATACAAAATTATTAATATGAAATAAATAATTTATAAATAGCTATGTAAGGTCATCATTGATGACCTTTTTGAAAAAATAGTGCAACAAGAATAGATAAATAAAAGTGGGTGACCGTGTTTTGCTCGGTATCACATTGCCATTAGGCTATCACAGCATTACGTTGGACAGCTAAAATATCATTTGCATTCAATTCTATATTTTAGCATTTTTTCAATGCCCGAAAACAGGTATAAGACAACATTTGTTTTAAATGAAACCTTGCTAGATCGATTTTTCCCCCTACGTGCTGAATTTCATGAAAATCTATAGAGCCGTTTTAAAATTTCAGAAATATATAAATGTACAAGATTAACTGATTTGAATATTAAGGATAAATAAATAAAAAGTCACTCACCTCTTCCGGTACAACGTCTCTTAGTTTGACATCTTGAAGGCGGCTAACGGACGCCGTGCGATGGTAGTCCACAAGCTCGTTTAGCGAGTTAAACTTTACCACCCATAGGAAAAATTTGCTTGACGCGTCACGGAGCACCTTGAAATGTTGAACACCATCCGGACATCTGAAGATAATATAAGCAGTGTTATGGGATTTGAAAAACTATTCCTTCATTATAACAAACATTACTAAATTATGCGGTTTATATCGCGATGTACACAGTTATTTTAAGGTATAATATAACCTTATATAAGCTAGTAGATATATTAATTTCATATTTTACGTGGGAAAATGTTACAAATATTGTTACATGCCTAGCGAATTTTTTATTACAACACAAAGGAAGAGCTTTCGATAAAAGCTCCCTGGTGGCTTAAATTTTCCACAAAAAACCTTGAGAAATAATTATACATTTAAAACTTTCACTGGATATTGAAGAAAATCGCATTAAAATTCTTCTAGTTGTTTTGTATTCATCGCAAATAGACACATAGATGCGGCGGGATACTTTTCTTTATCATTATCTTTAACCGATGGACGTCCATTGCTGGACATGTCTCTTTATATGATCTTTACACTACACGATCTTGTGCCGTTCGGATCCAGCGATTCCTCGCGACATTTTTGAGGTCGTCAGTCCACCTCGGAGGGGAGTCTACCGATGCTGCGTTTTCCCGTTCGGGGTCACTATTCCAACACCTTAAGACCCCAACGTCCGTCAGTTGTCCGCAGTATGTGCCCCGCCCATCTCCACTTCAGCTCCGCTGAGCTGTGTCCATAACTTTTGGTTCTACTACAGATGTCCTCATTCCTGATTTGATCGCGTAGAGATACACTCCATCACCCACTGAGTGACTCTGAGCTTTATTATGAGGCCCATAGTCAGGGACCACATTTCAGATCACTTGCAACATGTTTTTTGTGTACGAGGTTTTATTTTATTATTTTATGTTACGATATTATCTATGTCTTTATTAGCTTTGTGTGATTTTTAGTATGTAGATATTTATTATTCTTTGACTGACATTCACTAAACTGGAATTTGTTTCTAATGTCCAATTTATATCTACTTATCGTATAATAAATACTGTCGAAACAGATTGCGTAGTTGGGAATGTCCTTTTTTCATAAAAACTATTTAAACTACATCAAATGTAAAAAAGACAATGTTTTCATTGTGCTCGATATTTTATTTAATTATTGGCAGCATACATAGTTATCTGTCAATAATGTAACATAATAAATCTGTAATAAAAAATTATTGTATGTGAAGGAGGTTCTAGATCAGTACTCACGTCGACAAATACGACAGTAACTTGTCGTTAGGTGCCTATTTATTTTTATGGCAATACCATGTTACTAGTATATTTATATACAAAAATGTTGACACACTTGATAATAATTAATTTTAGTTATATTTTATAGACATTATAGTATATATATTATATTTTTATATTTAGTCCATACATAGTATATACATAATATATACATGATTTTCGTTAAACATAGAACGTGAATGGAAATATAGATATATCGCGGTTTAGTAAAAAAATAATATTTCTGTTATTTGTTTTTTCATGTAGCAACATATATTAATAATTCATCAATCAAACTTGTTATTCGCTGATATTAATTAGATTAGTATGCGCATGAGCTGTGATAGTGATAGCCCAGCGGTGAGACTATGCGACTCTTGCGAGGGGTCACGGGTTCAAACCCCGGGCAGGCACTAATGAGTTTTTCTATTGAAACTAATGTGTCTAACTGATAATTGCAATTTATTACATGCTTCCCAGTAAATGTATACATTGTTTAAACAGCCCTGTGTCTCACTCAAAACTGAAAAAAAATATGTATACATTGTGAGAAAACCTGCATTACTCTAGGGAATTCTAGACATATGTGTAACCTACCAATCCGCATTGGAGCAGCGTGGTAGGTCTTAGTAACTTAGTTCCTTCTCTCCAAAACGTAGAGAGGATGCCTATGCACAGCAGTGGGATAATAACAAGCCGTTTCTGTGTGCTAAAATTTTGTACCATTATTTAATTACAAGTTAGGAATCGCGGATGAGGGCTTTATGGGTACAAAAGTGGTACGTTAACAGTTTCCGATGTTGTCACAAAAAAATCAATACATTTTTAAGTTTACTTCGTATAAAGTCTACGAAAAGGGATGAAAATTTCATTGTGAACGCTGACTAACAAAATGTACAAATGCAATGACGTTAGTTTATTTGGAGCAGCTTACACAGTAACGTTGACCTCATTTCTTTTATTTATTTAACCATACATCATCCAACACCTGTCTCTGTTCTGTTCTAGACCCAAGCATTGGGCGTTCGTTCGTATGTGATTGACAGTCTACGGGTGCGTTTCGAGTCGTCACTAGGATACGGTATACCCTCCTACTTCTAGTAAGTCTTAAGCTTTAAGATTAATACCGATTCATTTGCTAAATAATGAGTTCTAAGTGGTAAAAAGATTCAAGATTATAGAAATTATAAAAAACGAACAATTTGATTTTGCAACTCATCATCAGAAGATGAAGGTCAAAATGCAATCGATCATTGAACATCATGTCTGCTCGGCTACATGTAGCGACGAAGTGTCTATATATTATTAAAAAAAATCCTATATTCGAGGTCGCAGGGATAAAATTACAAAGTATGCAATAACCATCAACCGCACTCCATTAACAATACACTACAAGTTAGCAAGCAAATAAAACATTTAAAAAACGACGTTCTCCAGCATCGCTGTTAACTAAAGACATTATGTGTAGACCGATGAACGAGAATAGATTATCCAGCGTGATTTGTTTGGTTAGATCTAAAATAATAACGCTTGAACGCCGCTTTGCACTCGACTGTAACAAGTGAATAAATACATTACTTCAATATCCCGCGTGGAAACAAGTATCTTTAAAATGCTATTCGATGTATTTACTTCTTATAGGTGACTACCAAGATTGAGTTAACCCGCAACCCATTACCATCTTAACCAATTACATAAGGCTACGAAAACCGTCCCATGGTGATATATCTAATACCAGCTAAACAATACCAATAGCGTTATGGGTGTAATAAGAACAACGCTGCAATCATTAAGAACCCTGCAATGCCAAACAATTTGTCCCATCCGAAGAATAAAGTTAATTGTTCCATGTATAAACATGAAACATGGACCATTCTTCGGATGGGGGCGAATTATATCTATAATTCACCCCATCCGAATCCATAATATAAGAAGCGTAGACCGATCGTTTAAGAAATTATGTATGCAAAACCCTTTTAGCAAAAATAAGATTTTAGAAACTAAACTAAATAAAATATTCATAGTTTATAATGTAGATATATATTGGTACCTTAAAATAATTGTTTTATGTAGACTAAGAATGCACGTTACAAATATGTGCCTATAAAATACGAAGTCACGAATAACTCAGACAAAAGCAGAATGTTTTCAAGTAAGTAATGTGTTGATGCCGATAACAAGAATAGATCCAGAATGATTTCTCATAAGCGCTTATCTATAATAAAAACTTTGAACGCTTTGTAGTCGACAATGTATCTACAACGGCTCATAAAATGTCTTTTTTTGAATTTGGTCTATTGTGAGCGGTATTCAGCTGTATACAGAATCCGGTTATATACAGATCATAAGTCTGATTTGCCAAAATAGTTTTTCAATGTCATTTAACCATGCTGTTGGTATGTTAACTAATATTAAAACTGTTAAATTTTCTTTAAGGCGAGAAATAATACTTATTTTTTTTTAAATATGTGCTGTTAGCCCCAACGGCTTTTACAAGGTCTCCGGGCGGGGCGGGCGTGCCCAGAAGCATCGTAGAGGATGCGAAACGAGGAGTGGAGCGCAGAAGCTCTACTAGTTTCGGAGAACAATGTTCTTATGTGCCTCCTGTGGGGCCAGACCATAGTTTAGCGCGACATGTAGTGGAGGGTCGATAGTTTAACTGTGATTAGTTATTATGATGTCGAAATTCTGATGAGACGAAACGAACAACCGTCGTCAAAAAACTGGAACTTCTCTATGTGTGTATTACGTGTTTCTGTGTTTGCGATCGTTATTTAATCGTCAGGGTTATATAGGACGTTTTTGGACGCCTATATTTTCGATGTTTAGACCTAACTGGGATGTAGGAAGTGTGGAAGTAACTGAAATAGTGGGTTCGGGTGTACCTCAGAAGTCTCGAAGTAAGTCTTCGAAAATCACTTAGACTTTAGTTTAAATATATTTTTCATAAATTATATGCGTGTCGTATTTTATTTCATAATTTAAAAATGCATTAATCATTAACATACGTTCCCACTATCCGCAGTGATATTATAACGGCGAAAGTGTATGTTTTTATTTATTCCATTTCCGAATGAAGCATGAATGAAAGTTATATAATTTTTGTATTTTCTTTATAATTGTACATAATAGATCTTAAAATAGGAGATTGAATCTACATGTATTCACCACGATTTAGAAGCAATAACAATTACTTAGCTGGGAATGTCTGATAGTAGAGTTCATTGACAGGGATGATTGTCTCAGGCTTCATTATATTACTCCGATGTATGTTTTTGATAGGGCTATAGGGCCAAGGCCGGACTGTGTCATGGCGAGCCGTTAATACTAGTTTTCTGCTTGACTGACTCTCTCGTCACTCCAAGCGTGTCACAGTGCATCGTTTGATAAATAAACAAGAAAAACCCTAAGTATCTTTTAGACAAATACAAAACAAATATATAGTCATCATCATCCTCCTCCCCTTATCCCACTCTAAGTGGGATCGGCACAGCATGTTATAAACATGCTTTCACATGATTTGGCTGCGTTTTAACGACCGGCCGCCTGCCTGACATCAACTTACCTTAGCCGTATTTTACGACACCTCCGTAAGAAAGAGGGTGGTCTATTCTACTAAACCGGATACCGCACGGTGGGTCAACTTACCTTAGTCGCCATTTACGACACCTCGGTAAGAAAAGAGGTTGGTCTCTTCTACTCAGCCGGATACCACACGGCGGGTCGACTTACCTTAGACGCCTTTTACGACACCTCGGTAAGAAAAGAGGGTGGTACTATTCTACTCAGTCGGATACCACACGGCGCTAACAAATCAATATATAGTAGCACGAGCAATAAGTAACAAATGTAGGCGAACTTAAAAAAATAGAATTCGTTCACAAAAAAATCTAAGAGCAAAAGGTTGTTCCAAACTCACAAGACACGTCTCTATAGAAAATGTAATTTAACGATCGCATCTTACGAATTAATACTTAAATATTTAAAGAACAATGATTTTAAACAAAACTATGTATGGTAGATTTATGTGAAATGTCAGTATCTATGATTTTATGTATTTGAGAATAATATCACATATCGATTTATAATTAAGCGACGAAAACGGTACGAAAAATTCCACGAATACTCACAATTTTGTGCATAAATTAAGCAAAAATAGCCCAAAGGAAACAGCGGGGCTTCCGTTAATCGTATGCGTAAATGGATTTTTGACTAACTTCTTTGTGAATAATTTCTACTGTGCATTTTTTTGTATAGGCTTTTATTTTAATTATGTCCCTGAAAATATGATAGCAAATGCTACTAGAACAGGGGGTGTTCTTCTAATAGCATAATTAATGGACAGTGGTGAAAATCTTTCCGCAGTGTGGTATCCGGCTGAATAGAATAGTACAACCCTCATTTCTTACCGAGGTGTCTTAAAGGCGACTAAGGTAAGGCGACCCGCCGTGTGGTATCCGGCTGTGTAGAATTGACCAACCTCATTTCTTACCGAGGTGTCGTAAAAGGCGACTAAGGTAAGTTGACGCAACATGTGGTATCCGGTTTAGTAGAATAGACCACCCTCTTTCCTACCGAGGTGTCGTAAAATACGACCAAGGTAAGTTGACGTCAGGCAGGCGGCCGGTCGAAAAACGCAGCTAAATAATGTGACAGCATGTTTATAACATGTTGTGCCGACCCCACTTAGAGTGGGATAAGGGCAGGAGGATGATGATGATGATGGTGAAATATCTTTTCTCAACGTAGCACTCCTCTCTTGGTAATTAGAATCACCTAGTGGTCTCATATTGATAAATATATTATCTGTGCCGAAAGAATTAAAATCTTTGCTTCCAGTTAGTAGCATAGCCGCCGTATGGTGTCTGGCTGATTAGAACAGACCACCCTCATTCCTTACCGAGGTGTCGTAAAAAGTGACTAAGGTAAGTTGACACGCCGTGTGGTATCCGGCTGAGTAGAATAGACCGCCCACTTTGCTTACTGATGATGATTGCAATAAGTACCATAAGTAAAGAGTTGTCTAAGGTAGCAATTGATTACATCTTAGACAATGTAATATGTTTATTAATTAAATGTATTATTTATTAGCTTCCGGTCGCGTTTTTTTTTGTTTACATGGACTTTAGTACGAAAATTAAGACATCAAAGAAAATATATTTTCTGTATATATACATTAGCAATAAAAACCTTAAAAACTCGACATATGTTGTCGCGGACTTTTATTTAAAACTTTTAGGAACAATTTTGTAATACATGATTTTTGAATAACTATTACTCAGCGCACGCAAGGAAAGCTTTAAATTATGACGTTTTCGTACTATTTTTATTGCTGTTCCTCTCCTATTCATCTTAGTGAAATGTTATATAGTCTATAGCCCTCCTCGATAAATGGACTATCTTACACTCAAAGAATTTTTCAAAAAGTAGTTCCTGAGATTAGCGCGTTCAAACAATCAAACAAACATATTCTTCAGCTTATATATTAGTATGGATGTTCGCATTCGAAATAGTCTTAAGTGTTTTTTTCTTTATCTTACGTCATCATTTCTACAATTTTCACGATTTTGTATTTAAGTATATTATTTTGAATTTGATTATTTATTTTACGCCTGAAATCGAATTTGAAACACATTGCATACGCTACAATCGTGCCGCCGAACTGTGTATACAAGGCATAACGCACATCGTTTACATAATCTATTACCTTCTAAAGGCTGATTATAAAAATGTAGTTATTTAACAAATTGAAATACCGCAGCCATTTATTAGCAAATAACGAGGTTGAAAGTTTTTTATTCTTTATTTGTCCTTGCACACTAGTGTCTGGTCTATGTACTCTTTAATGTAAGGTCTTAATATAAATCGATACTGGCAGTACGAAATTACGTATGAATCACCATTAGACGAAAACTGGTTTCAGATCTCACGTAGGCTGATTCACGTAGCGCGATACAGAACGGGTTAACGCTGTGCCGAGAAAATTGTGTGAAAAAAAATACAGCTTTCGAATAAAATATAGCAAATATCGATGACAGTTCACGCCGCCGTGTGGTATCCGGCTGAATAGAATAGTACCACCCTCTTTTCTTACCGAGGTGTCGTAAAAGGCGACTAAGGTAAGTCGACCCGCCGTGTGGTATCCGGCTGAGTGGAATAGACCACTCTCACGGAGAATAAGTTGACCCGCCGTGTGGTATCCGATCCGAGTAGAATAGACTTACCTGTTATTTGTGGTTTTATTTGTTACTATCCAACACTGACGTATTTTATTTTTATGTTTTACCGAGGTGTCGTAAAAAGCGACTAAGGCAAGTTGACTCACCGTGTGGTATCCGGTTAAGTAGAATAGACCACCCTCTTTCTTATCGAGCTGTCGTAAAATACGACTAAGATAAGTTGACGTCAGGCAGGGGGCCGGTCGTAAAATATGTAGCCAAATCATGTGATAAAATGTTTAAAAGAAAATAAAACTCATTTTCAATATATAAAAATTATTTTGAGCGAGTTACTTTCTAGCAAATCTCTCTTTCTTTTATGTCAGGAAAACCCATTATGGGTCATCACCGCCCGACGGGGACGAGCGGCGGGTATGTCGGACTTGCACCGACTAAAAATCTAAAAACTTTCTAGCAAATCTACATCTGATCTTATTAATGGAATCTATAGTAATATATAAAGCTGAAGAGTTTGTTTGTTTGTTTGAACGCGCTAATCTCAGAAACTACTGGATCGATTTTAAAAATTCAAGTGTAAGATAGTCCATTCATCGAGGAATGCTGTATAAGATGACGCTGCCATGAATAGGAGAGGAGCAGTAATAAAAAATATTGCACAATTTAAAGCTTTCCTTGGTGCGCTAAGTAAATGGTGGTATGCTAAAATCATGTATTAGAAAATTGTTCCCCTCTAAAAGTTCTAAATAAAAGTCCGCGACAGGATAAGTCTAGCTTATAAAGTTAAGAGCTTTAACTAGTTTTATGATCATCAAATACTATATTACGGTTTTAATCTTTTCACAAGGGCGGAGCAGCTCGCGATTGCTAGACCACAATAAAGCAGTAATAAATATTTGAAAAATTAGTCACAATGAAGTTTCATGATTTCGAAGTGTTTATGGAAATATTATCACAAATAAAAAAGAACGATGTATTATTGCATCAAATTCGTGTGATTCACGCACTCACATCTTGTAACGTACACGTCAATTTTTTATACGCTAATTTAACGGCCAATACAATCGTTTACGAGGCGGCGGTCTGCAGGGAAAAGATAAGGTTGATCACCCTAGTTCTTTTTAAAACACGATTACGTCAGAGACATTTTCCTTATTTACTTTAAAAAAAAAAATTCCCATGTATTTCTGAAGCGAAAAACGATTTCAATAGAGAATACAAAAAGATGGAGTAATTTTTAAGAATTAACTAGAAAAACGCAGCTTGTAATTCCGAAGTAAAAATTTATTGTTAAAAGTTGAGAAAAAAAAAAATCATGAATAGTAAGTAGTAGTTGGAAAGCATTAATATTTATGATATACCATTACTTATCCTAATGCTAGTATTAGTCTGCTTCTCCTGGTTACATTCACAAAATATATGCAATTATTAAACTAATTGGTATCTAGTTCTAGACGAAATAAATAATAAAATCAAAATTATATTATTCAAATAAGCTCTTTCATGCACTTTTGAATCGTCAAGGATCAATATGATTAATGAAGCTACAATTGGCTCGGAATGTTGCTTTTAGTGAGAAGAACCAGAAAGAAACTCTGCAGTCAATCTTTTAAACATTTTCAATTTTATTTTATCAGTAATCAAAAATTTTCAATTTTATTGTTTCATTGTATCAGTAATAAAATATGGAGTAAAATTACTATGTAAATTTTTAACTAGAACTAAATTGTCAAAAATTGTAACGCTGCTTTGCTGTTTGCACACTCCTCCAATTGTGGATGAACTAGGATTGGTAGGTTACACATATTCCCAGATTTCAGAAATATTCAGGTTACCTCACAATTTTTTCTGTAATAGCAATGAAGCACATAATTTAAAATAGAAGAATTTAGTGGTGCCTGTCGGAAATTTGATAGAGGCACATGGTCTTACCATTCTGCTATTACAGACTATTAAATACATACTAATATTACAAATGTGAACATTTGAAAAAAAGGCTGAGGTCTCTTTCCAAAGCTTTCTTGAGCTGATCTGCTGGCAAAATATTAATGAAATTTGGTACAATTGTAGCTTTGTACAATTGTAGCTTTGTACCAGTCAAGCATTTAGGCTACAAAATTTCCAAAAAGTTTTTCCTTTAGGAAATAATAGAGTATTTAAAAATTTAAGTTCACAAAATGTAAATTAAATAGTTGACTATTGTTAAATTCAAAAAATATAATAATATTATAAGTAAAATTTTTCCTTGATACTACAGTTTAAAAAATAATTATTACAATTTAAATTTATCCTTTTTTAAAGTAGTTAGACTTTTGACAAGTTGTAAGTGATTTTAAACTAATTTCTATTTCAATAACCTCCTATATTCAAGGGTTAAAGTGCTTCACCATAATAAGAATGTTTGATCTATTATTTATATATATATTATCAATATGCATATTTATTATCTACTTTGTTATATACTGTAACATAACACTAACTGTAACACACTATCAATCATCATTTAAATTAAATGAAAAAAAAATGTATTCTTTCTTACTTCACTGATAAGGAGAAGTCACCAGGGCTGGATTCACTTATTCTAATGAGGAAACCACCCTCTGGTTTATTTGCTAACAATTTTTCTGCATCTGCTCTTGTGATTCTGCCATAATACCAACTGTAAAAAATGTGTTCACTGTAATTGAACTGTGCAGGGCATAAATAGCCTTACAACAAGAATATCAGCAAAATAGTCTTAATATCATATGATCTAAATGGAATGAAACATATAAGATATGAAGTTATGCTAAGATAAGTTTAGAGGTATTTTGAAGCTGGCAAAGATTCTTAAACAATTTTTAATAACATTAATATATTAAGAATATAATTATATTTTTTTATTAAGCCATTCCACTCACCTATGGCTTTTCATTTGAATATAGTTGCTAGGAATAAGACCTTCTTTGCCGTCTAGTTCAGCTCTGTACCAATTCATATCGTCCTCCATGTTAAGTATCTGGAAAACAGAAATTCTAGAAGGAACCTGTCTTACATCAGAATCACAATCATTAAAATCAGAGTCAGCGGCATTCAACTTACTTTGAGTACTTGGTTCTTCTTAAAACTGAGTTCATCATCAGCAGTTGCAGTGAAATCGTGTTTTGCTATAGCCTCCATGTTCAAATTAGGCACTTCACTCTAATGTCACTGATTACCGAAATAACTCACAAAGTATACAATACTATAACATCACTTAGGGTCAGGGCAATAAAGTAATCATAATGCATGTATTTACCGATAGAGAAATTATAAACTTATATGTTTAAACGCAATTATGCGAAACAATTTTATCCAATCTCGAACTACACATCAGTCATTCACATATATTTTCTAGGCACAAAAAAATCAAATGTTGCTATGGTTAATAATTTTTAATTATTATAATTTTGATTGATTTTTGAAAGAATAACTAGAAAGACATAATTCTTAATATATTGTTCGTATAAAAAATTTTATTAATACTTAAAATTTTATAAGTTGTAAAATCCTTTGATTAAAAACTCAGTACCTAAGTTACGTATTTTGTTAAAAAAATTAACTGTACTTGACATGGACGTAGTGTGTATTCTTTATCCAAGGTACTTGATGTAGCTTACTGTAGGGATGTAATTTGAGTAAAGAAAATCGATGATTAAATAATCGATTTCTCTTCCTTCAAAATAAATCGATTTATAAAAAATCGATTAATTCGTGTCTATAAAATCGGTTTTTTTTCATATTGTTTGTTTGTTTGTTTTTTTTTCATGACAAGTTGATTTGTTTATAGAAATAATTAATTGGAAAAAAGACTATTTATTAAAGGCGACTAGTACGATTAGAAAATAACATTTAAAATTTGATTAAAATTTTTTGTTGTTTGACTACACATTAATTAATTTGATTACATATTAACTTAAAAAAAAAAAAAAAATGCGGCTAAAGGAGATATATTCGGAGCGAATCTATTAATCATGGACGTAGTATATATGTGTATTCTTTATCCAAGCTATTAATAATATTAAAAAATCGGTTATAATAATAAAATAATCGATTAATATAAAAATCGATTCTTGTTACATCCACAGCCTGCTGTCATATTTTATTATTGTTCTTTTCCAATTGTCTCCCAGTGGCATTACACGCGTAAGTTTTAAATTTAATCTTCAAATATATATTTGATCTTATGTGTTTTTAGTTAAATAAAATTTTAAAACAAGTTAATAATATATTCTCTATCAACAATGTAGTGTATTTTTAGTACTATTTTTTTAAAACAAGTCAGAACGCTAGAAAACAACAAAAATATCTTTTAATTTTCACTTTGTTTTAGGTTTAGTCGTAACTCTAATAAACGCAACGATGTCGGGAGGATTAGACGTGCTAGCCCTCAGCGAGGAAGATGTTACCAAGATGCTAGCCGCTACTACCCATCTTGGGTCAGAAAATGTTCACTTTCAGGTTAGTTTACGTACCTAATTAATTACTTTGGTAAATTTATGATGATAAGAGAATCCGTTCCATAATATTACACTGATAATTATGAAGATCAATTCTCCCAACTGATAATTTATATAGATTAAACGGGGTAATAGTTCAAGTTCGATATTATAAGGTATGATTTTTTTTTTTAGATGGAGACATACGTATACAAGCGTCGTGCTGGTGGTACCCATGTGATCAATCTTCGCCGTACATGGGAAAAACTTGTCTTAGCAGCACGCGCCGTTGTTGCCATTGAGAACCCGGCAGATGTTTTCGTTATTTCCACTCGTCCGTTCGGACAGCGTGCCGTTCTTAAATTCGCGGCTCATACTGGGGCTACTCCTATCGCTGGACGTTTCACACCTGGTGCATTTACTAATCAGGTATACCATTAATTTCTTTTACTATCTATGTATGCTACTTCAGCAAGCACTTTCATCATCTTCCTGCCCTTATCCCACTCTAAGTGGGGTCGGCATGTTATGAACGTGTTGTCACATGATTAACATGTTATAAACTTGTTGTCACATGATTTGGCTACGTATTTTACGACCGACTACCTGCCTGACGTCAACTTATCTTAGTCGTATTTTACGACACCTTGATAAGAAAGAGGGTGGTCTATTAGTACTTAACCGGATACAACATGATCAGTCAACTTACCTTAGTCGCCTTTTACTACACCTAGGTATTAAATGAGAATGGTACTATTCTATTCAGCTGGATACCACACGGTGTACTTTTCAGTAAACACTTTGTGATCATATTGTATTGACACATAGTTATTTAGCAATGAAGCTTATAATTACGTGACACCAAAATGAAATTTGTGTTTATCTAGACAAAGATACAGAGTAAAGAATGAATGATGACATAATGAGCTAAGGAACCAATGACTGCATATACTGCAGAAATGATTACACTCTTTCTGATTGTTAATCAAATCGTTCTCTTCTCTCCACAATATTGTCTATAAATTAAATGTAAGATGTAAAAATGTTACAGATTCAAGCTGCCTTCAGGGAACCTCGTCTTTTAATTGTTCTGGACCCTGCACAAGACCACCAGCCTATCACGGAAGCTTCTTATGTCAATATTCCAGTTATTGCATTCTGTAATACTGACTCTCCTCTTCGATTTGTGGATATTGCTATCCCTTGCAATACTAAGGTAAAGATATATATTTATTTTTGATTTTAATTATTATGAAATATAACAAAACTATGAGAAGATATTGATTTTTAGTGTCATTTTTCTTTAATATAATTTTATTAACGTAATTTTACTTCTACAATAAATTCATTATTCTTGTAAATAAATTGTAATTATGTACTATATACAAATAACAAGGAACAAAATGCAATAAAAAAAATTGCTGTTACTCTTTTCAAAATTATAATTCTTATAACTAGTTACATTTTGTTCTTACTATCTTGTCCAAAGTTGTAGAATTCAAATTCGAATTCAAAATATTCTTTATTCAAGTGGACTGTTTACAGTACTTTTGAATCGTCAAATGTTTTAAAGAAGCTACCACTGATTCGGAAGTTTGCTCCTACCGAGAAGAATCAGCAAGAAACTCGGCGGCTAATCTTTTAAAAAATTATTACAATTTAATGGTTACAAGATAATCGTTGCAGCTGGATGCGTAGCTGACTGCAGTTAAGATATGCTATCACTCAAATAATCCTCAATAGTATAGTAAGCTTTATGTAGCAACATTGTTTTGAGATAATTTCTAAACTTGTGTAAAGGCAAGTCTAGATAATGTTGAGGAATTTTGTTATAAAAACGTGTACCGAGACCGACAAATGATTTTCGGACCTTTTGGAGGCGTAATCTAGGTGTCATTAGTTTATGTCTGTTTCTTGTATGTCTATCATACCTATCACTATTTTTACTATACAAGTGAATATTTTTACGTACAAATAATATATTACTGTAGATGTATTGTGAAGCTACAGTCATAACGCCAATTTCTTTGAACTTTTCCCTAAGAATATTTGAGAGAATATTTGAATGCACACAGTTTTATCATTCATGGAATCCTTTATTGATCTATTATCTTATATATACCATTTTCTTTGTGTAATAGTTATTGAAATGTTATTTTACAGTCATCCCACTCAATTGGTCTCATGTGGTGGCTTCTTGCACGTGAGGTACTTCGTTTGAGAGGTGTTCTTGCTCGTGATCAGCGTTGGGATGTAGTGGTTGATTTGTTCTTCTATAGAGATCCTGAAGAGAGTGAAAAAGAAGAGCAACAAGCTAAGGAACAGGTAGTGTTTATTGTCTTATTGAATAAACAATAACATTGGTACTATAATGATTTATATTATAAACGTTTTTTGTTTGTCAACATATTTGCCACTTATTTAACCATTTGAATTGTTTTTATTAATAAAATACTTTGACTCATATTTGTAAATGACATTGTTTTTAGGCGGTCATCCCTCCGAAGGCTGAAGTGCCTCCACCAGTACATGAGGATTGGATTGAGCCACCAGAGCCTGTTACATCTTGGACAGAGGAGGCTGCACCTCCACCTGCTGCTTCCTTTGGTGCACCTCCAGCAGCACAAGAAGATTGGGCTGCTCAGGTTTGTGTAACTAAGTAATATAAGTAGATTGTGGAATTACATCCACTGTTTTTAAGATTTTTTTTATTTATGTATTCAATGCAATGTGTTCTCTATAATGAATGTTCAGCAATTTTGTGTTATTCTAATGTCTTGGAGAACAATCAGTCCAGTGACTTTTTCTTTATTAGTAGCTGTGTACAGAAATTATGTTATTTTTTTGTTATGAATAGATGAAATCATAATCTAGTCCTTTTACATCACTAAAATTTTGAAGATTTTTATTATAAATAACAAATGACTTTTGATATTTTGATACATATATGTAAAATCGCATTTTACAGAATGGTCTATAGCACCAAGTTAATGACAAAAAGCAATTGAGTAATGAATGTACAAATGGGTTATGATATTTTGAGAGATATAAGTAAAAACTCAAAACACAGAATGGTCTTTAGCAACAAGTCCATGACAAAAATCAAATTGAGTAGAGGCAAATTTGACAAGTTTAGCCTTGAAACTATCTTTTTGCAGTGTGCTATCTGAATAGAGCAACCTTATTTTTTACCAAGGTGTTGTAAAAGATGACTAAGATAAGTCGACCTGCCATATGGTATCCAGCTGAGTAGAATAAACCACCCTCATTTCTTACCGAGGTGTAAAAGGCGACTAATGTAGTTGTTTTTATAATTAAATGTAATGTGCGAAATCATGTTACAACATGTTTATAACATAACATGTTGTGCCAACCCAATTTGAATGATTCTGCATTGATGCAATCTACAAATATTTATAAATACACTAAATTATATATTTTATTCAACACATTTAAAAAAAAAATGCTACAATGCATTTTATAAATGCTTCTATTTAAAGATATGGTTAATGTTATATAGGTCCAAGAAGAGTGGGGTCCAGCTGCGCCTGCAGCCGCACCGGCCGCGACTCCCTCCTGGGGTGGTTCGGCCCAAGATTGGGCCGCGTCATAAGCGTATTTACATCGGTTAACATAATAAATACATCAAAACCTGTTCTGTTCTTTTATTATAAACTTATTTTTCCTAGGATACATGAACGATGATTTATGTAGTATCTTTCTTAAAGCCCCTTGAAAGTTATGTTAACAGTCTATCAATATAAAAGTAATAGATTTTATATTGATTATTTTGCTATAATCTGCAATGAAGTATAATCGAGGAGGAGGAGGAGTCTTAAAATACGACTAAGTTAAGTTGACGTCAGGCAGGCGGCTGGTCCTAAAATACGTAACCAAATCATATGACAATATGTTTGTTACATGTGCCGACCCCACTTAGGGTGGGATAAGGGCAGGAGGATGATGAATTTGCGATGAAGTAGAAAATATACATAATGCTAAATGTTGAGTGGACAATCCGTTTTCATGCCTGACACATGCAGGATTTGTAAAAACATGCAAAAACCACCACCGCCATCACATTACATAAGCACTACATACGTTCACTATCACAAATAACAATCGTTTCACCTCGCAACCAACTCATCATCAGGAGATAGACTTATATAGGACTCCATGACAAAATCGCAAATCAATACAGTTAATTAAGCGAATTTCGATGTAAATTTAAAACAAATGTTGATAGAATTCGGTAGGTATCCTGTTCGAAAATGAGTGCCTTAGAAGCGTTGGTTAAATGGAATTATTTTGCGTTGCATTTTGTGTTTGTTGATTCTAGTATTAATAATTTATATTGGGATCCGATTTTTCGTTATCCTCAATTCTATCTAAATACAAATTTTAGATAACTATAATTTTATTTCGAAAACCATAAATCTAGTTCTTTCTAGAACGATGTCATGTTAAATTTTTGTATCTACTTGAGCATGCGTATGAGTGGCTTATTCGCCTGAGCAGAGAAACAAAATAAAAGTTGGAAGAGCAAGCTTCAACATTAATTAAGCCGGAGGCAACATTTATGTAACTATTCAAATGTTTCAAATATTTACGCAAAAACAGACGATTCTCAGAAATATTTTGTATTATTTTTACGAAGATATTACAATATTTCCGAAATTCTTAATAAAACACGTTATACACACATACATTTTAAATTTTATACATACATTTTACAGGTTAGAGTATAGATGAATTCTGTATATACATGTGTAATTTGGGTTGCCTTGGTTAGACAATACCGAGAAAACAATTTTTTTCAGACTGTTCGCATTGTGCAATTGAAAGTATTGTTTTGCGGCTTTTTTATGCTGATACATTCCGTCTACTATTTTAATACGTGTGCCATTTGTTTGAATACCCTGAAAGTAACATAGATTATTTTAAATATGAATTTATTAGTAGGTGTAAATCTATACTAATATATAAAGCTGAAGATTTTAGATTGAACGCGCTAATATTAGTTAGGAACTACTGGACCGATTGCAAAAATTCTTTAAGGCTATAGATTATATATACATCACGCTAAGATGACAAGGAGTGGTGCAGCAATTATGGAGCAGCAGCAGTGGAGTGGAGCAAATATTGCGAAAACGGTAAAATTTAAAGGTTTCTTTGAATTTGAATTTGAATTTTATGCGTTCAAAGCTGCTAGCACAGCAAGTCGTATATAACGAAGTTCCCCGCGTCTGTCTGATTGCTCGAGATATACTTACAAAAAAACTACTGAACGGATTTTAAGGTACTCGTAGGTTTCTTTAATAGACAGAGTGGTTGACGAGAAAGTTCTTTTTTTTGTTGGGACACTTACGCACACGGTCGTCCGTCCCCAAAGTAAGTAACTTAATACTTGTGTTATGGGTGACATACAACTGGTGAATTTATACTTATATAATATTTAAATATATACTTAAATAGATACATACACCCAGGCGCGAAGAACCAACAAATTTTTGTTACAAAATGTTGGCTCTCGGTGGGAATCGAACTCACGACCCGACGAGAAAGTGTTACATATTGTTCAGATTTTGTTAAAATTCGTTTAAATACAACGCTTAATTGTTTAATTTTGGGGAAAAGTCAATCCAACCAGGTGTCATTCGTTTAAAATATAAATAAAACAATGTATCGTGGCAACATATATAGAATTAATATCTGGGTGACCGAGCTTTGCTCGGTAATTTTTTCCAAAAAAAAAAAAAAACTTAAAAAAAAAGAAAAATTAATTATAAAGTTGGGGTTCGATCCTTGGCATTTACATTTCTCCAGGCTGCCCGTTCCCTGAATAAGCTACGCCGACTTGACAATTAATGGCGAAAATTCAATTCAATATAAATGTTAGTGTTATTTAATTCCGAAAAACAGGGATAAAACATATTTTTTTTTACATAAAACCTAGCTAGATCAATTTTTTCCCCCAAAACACCCTACATACTGAATTTCAGGAAAATCGTTGGAGCCGTTTCCGAGATTCGGAAAAAAATAAATAAATATATATATATATATACAAGATTAACTCATTTAAATATTAAAGATAGTGGTACAAAAAGTTCCGCGTTGTATATGTTATGATAGGAAATAAGGTACAAATGGGTTTTCTGTTAAAACTTGCGTCTAATTAATAATTGCAATTTATCACATGCTTTTCGGTGAAGGAAAACATCGTGAGGAAACCTGCATATCTAGAGAATTCTAGGGATAGGTAGCCTACCAATCCGCATTGGAGCAGCGTGGTATGTCTTGCCTCCGATCCTTATTCAAAAACGGAGAGAACGCAGAAGCGCAGCAGTGGAGGTTGTTACTTTACTTAGTAGGTTGTTAACGGAATTACTTTACAATCACCGTCCCCAGAGAAGTGGCAACAGAACAGAAATGAGGATACTTTTTTTTATACAGGAAAAAACCCCTTATGGGTACCGCCTTATGTGGGACTCGCACCGACTAAAAAACCTGTGTGCTCCACCACGCTGCTGGTGGCCGGGATAGGGTACCTATGAAGACATTGTCTCCATCCAAAACAGGGACTCGAACCCTGGTAAGAAATGAGGATACTAAGTTTACATATAACTAATACCAAGTACTTACATAAACCATAAAGTTCTTAGGCGCACTGGAAGCTATATCAGGCTGAATGTGTTCCAAGCTAATAAAGTCTACTCTCGAAGTTCTTGGTAATTCTAGAATTAACTCTCCATGAGAGCCTCTAGAAATGGAAATCAAATAAATATATAGGTATGTATATTGTAGAATGATATCATTATCCTCATGCCCTTATCCCACTCTAAGTGGGGTCGACACATGTTTGCGCCTAGTGTGGACGGCGCCTAATTTCTATTATGTGACAGTAGTCTATGGACTTTTTCAAAATTTCAAATCACGGACACTAACGACTACTACATTTTTGACAGCCGCTAGAGAGGCAACAACTTGCTGCTACTAATTTTACTAAATTGTACAAAACCTGCAATCATTCCAATAAAAGATATTAGAAGAATAGTCTTTTTCTTCTATCTTCGAATTTATGTTTGAAATATCGAACATAAAATCTGGCGACCGTGACAGGACATCAAGAAGCAGCAAGAAGTACTTGGCCATCCAGCGGGTCGCAGCTGTAGCCATCGCCGGTACGCAACAGCGCATCGCAGCATCGGGCTCAGCCAGGGAGCGCTTATCCTACATTCGCAACAGCGAGATTTGCAAGCCAGCCGGGGAAACATCGCCGAAGCCAGGCCAAATCAGATAAGTGTCCTATCCCATTTACTAACCATATTTCATCTTCCATCGTTCATCCATATCACTATCACTCCATCCATCAATCCATCAATCATCCAAACACCATTTATTTTATCAATATAATCATTTACAAAAAAGTTTAGATCGTTACAAATTCAAATCGTTCATATCATTATAACGTAAAACTAAACAATTAGTCACCGAGTTAAATGCATGTTCGCTTATTGAAGCGGCGCGCATTACTAGAAACAGGTTTTTATAATAAAAATTGTGCATAGTTCCTGGTTAAACGCAGCGCGAGTAAACAATTCTATTTTTAGAACGGATCAGCTGTGTTATCGAGTGCACTGTGCCGCTCAGTTACATTTATTGTTCGAGCTAATCAACGTGTTTTAAAGGATGTCTAATCTTAAGGAATTAATTATAAAGAGAAGTAGTATTAAAGGGCGTGTTACTAAGTTTAAAAATTATGTATATAAATATAACAAGCTGTCAGTGTTAGATTCAGTGCAGTTAGGCGAATTAAAGATTAAACTAGGCAAATTGGAGTGTTTATCGAGTGAATTTAACGATTTACAAAGTCATATCGAATCTTTAAGCAGTGACGTTTTAAGCGACGAGCTAGATATACGCGAAGAAATTGAGAATGAAATCGATAGTACTATGTCTTTCGCGCAGGATATCGTTGCTAGGAATTCGAAATCTGTGTGTTTAGAAGATTCGCAAAGTGTACATTCTCAAAATCCGAGTGCGTCACAGGGCGTTGGATTTAAGTTACCGCTAATTCAAATAGTGAAGTTTGACGGAACGGTTTTCCGTTGGCTTGAATTTCGGGATACATTCAAATCGCTTATTCACGATAACGATCACATACGACCTATTTATAAATTTCATTATTTAAATTGGTACCTAGAGGGTGATGCCGCTCGGGTTATTTGTAATCTAGAAGTTTGTGAATTAAATTACAATAAAGCTTGGAGTTTATTATGTGACCGTTACGACAATAAGAGACAGCTAATAACGAATCACCTCAACTCTTTATTCAATATCGAACCGTTGTTTCGCGAATCTGAACAATCTTTGCGGTCGTTAATCAATCATGTAAGCAAAAATTTGCGTGCTTTAGCGAGTTTAGGTCAACCCACCGATCATTGGGACACTTTAATTGTTCATTTGGTTAGCTCTAAATTAGATAGCCAAACTAGTATGAAGTGGGAAGAGCATCGCAATACTTTTAGTGATATGCCAACCTTGGAACAGTTTCATAAGTTTTTGAAGGATCGCGCTGACGTTTTGGAGGCGTTTAATCAAAACAAAATTCAAAATAAACGTGTGTCACCTAACAATTCATCGAGTGCCACTCCTAGTAATAGTTTATCTAAAGGGATGAAACAAAATAAAGTATTTTCGTGTACTACTCATTCGGGGTTGAATGTCGATAATAATAATTATCGGTGCTTGTATTGCAAAGGGAATCATTTAATTTATGTTTGTCCTTCCTTTTTGGCTAAATCAATTGAATTGCGAATTATAGAATCTCAGAAACGAAGACTATGTTTAAATTGTCTTAAGCCGGGACACATCACGCGTCACTGTACTGCAGGGCCATGTCGCGAATGTAAAAGGCGTCATAATACGTTATTGCATAAGCCGACGGTTGAGACAGCCTCTTCGGGCCAACAGAGTAGTGCTATTGCTGTACAATCTAATCAGGACGAACTAAGTGTAAACTTTTCTAAACAGTCTCGTACCCATGTCTTGTTATCTACGGTTATGATTGAAGCGGTTAACCCGTGTACTTTGAAGGCCGAAACTATTCGCGCGCTTTTAGACAGCGGTAGCCAGTCTAGTTTTGTTACTACGGCTTTACAAAGGCGACTAGGTTTAAAATCTAGCCCTACGAGCATTAACGTTGTGGGGATAGGCAATATCGCAAATAACATTAATAAGAGATGTTTAGTTAATTTTAAATCGCTTCATAGCGACTATAATGCAAGTTTGTCTTGTTTTATTATGCCGGAGCTAACGGGAAACATTCCAAAGGCATATATTGATATTAGACAATTTAATTTGCCGTCTAATATTAAGCTAGCAGATCCTAAGTTCTGTAACCCCGCGCCAGTCGATGCTTTGATTGGTGCCGATTTATTTTGGGAGGTTATAGGTAGGGAACAACAATCATTAGGCAAAAATAAACCATTTTTATTCGATTCACAGTTCGGCTGGATTATTTCTGGTCCTATATTATTGAATTGTGAACCTAAGCAAACTCATTGCAACTATTTATCTAAAAATTGTTTCGATTCAAATTTAGAGAAACAAATATCTAGATTTTGGGATATAGAAGAGTTACCCCAAAAATCTTTGTTAAGCGAAAGTGAGAAAATATGTGAACAACATTTTAAAACTCTTACTATTCGCCAAGAATCAGGTCGTTTCTGCGTTAGGTTACCTCTCAAGGAGTCATCTGACACTTTAGGAGACTCTTTTCATCTTGCTAAGAAAAGGTTTTTGAACTTAGAAAGGCGATTTAGAAAACAACCTGAACTGAAACAAACATACACTTCCTTTATAAGGGAGTATATAGATTTAGGACACTGTTCTGAACTAGCTAATTTTAATTCGCGGTCAGGATGCTTTCTATGCCACCACGCAGTGTTTCGGGAATGCAGCGAGTCTACTAAACTACGCGTTGTATTCGATGCTTCCGCATCCACCTCGTCGGGGGTATCCGTCAACGACTTACAATTAATAGGGCCTACTATACAAGATCCGCTCTTATCTATAATATTAAGATTTCGAATGCATAAGTATGTACTAACCGGGGACATCGAAAAGATGTATAGGCAAATAGAAATAAATGAACAAGATCGAAACCTTCAATTAATCTTGTGGAGGGAAAGGGAGTCTGAACCTCTGCAGGCATTACAATTAAATACCGTTACCTACGGGTTTGCGAGTGCTAGTTTTTTAGCGACTAGGTGTCTTTTTCAAATAGGCGAAGAGTGCGCGGATGAAACTATAAAGACAATTATTCAACGCGACTTTTATTACGACGACCTCATTACAGGGGCGGACTCAGAGGCTCAGCTTATTCACATTTTAAATTCTGTTCAGACCGCACTAAACGGCGGATGTTTTAATTTACGCAAATTTCGATCAAATTTACCTAGTATTTTCAAAAACTCTAATAAAAATCTACAGGATAACTTAAGTCTTAGCAATTCCACGAGTACTTTAGGACTAGGTTGGGACCCGAAGACTGATAAGTTACAGTTTTATTGTCAAGTGCGTACCGAACCGATCGAAACTGCCACTAAACGGAAAATTATTTCTAATACATTCCAAATTTTTGATCCATTAGGTTTACTTTCTCCGTCTACCATACAGTCGAAAATTTTGATCCAAAAGTTGTGGATCCTAAAATTAGAATGGGATCAACCTGTTCCTAAAGAGTTGCTTAAAGAATGGAAGCACATTCAATCTAGTAGACATATTCTATTTTCTATTACAATCCCTAGGTACGTTCTGTGCGACAACTATATTACAATAGAAATGCATTCGTTTTGCGATGCATCTATAAGTGCTTACGGCGCTTGTATTTATTTGCGTACTATTGACAGTTACAATAAAGTAAGCGTTCGGCTATTGTGCTCGAAGTCGAAAGTAGCGCCTGTAAAGCCTAGCACTATTCCGCGTCTGGAGCTGTGCGCCGCGCAGCTAGCCGCTAAACTTTCGCAGTCATGTTTAAGTTCATTAAGGACAAATATTGCACGTTGCGTCCTATGGTGCGATTCGAGCGTCGTCCTAGGGTGGATTAATAGTAATCCTAGCAAATTAAAAACGTTCGTCGCTAACAGGGTCGTAGACATATGCGAACATACACTTAGTTCCTCCTGGCGTCACGTGCCTACAAATCATAATCCGGCCGACTTGATATCGAGGGGCGTGGATGCTATTCACCTTAAGAATTCTGATCTGTGGTGGACAGGTCCGAGTTTTCTATTATTGGACGAGAGTGAATGGCCTAACCTAAATTCAAAATTATCAGAACCATTACCAGAGTTAAAGGCTTGTACTATTACTGTTGAACCGGATTTAATTAATTTTGAAAACTTTTCGAGCTTTTCTAAATTAAAACGAAGTTTCGCATATGTATTAAGGTTCATACATAACGCTAAAAATCCTAAAGGTAAAAATACGGGTACTTTATCTTTATCCGAGTTAAATGAATCGTTTTTGCACCTTACCAAGCTAAGCCAAAAGGTCTCATTCCCGAAGGAATACGATTGTCTTTTGAAAGGAAAGCCTATAAGTATTAAAAGCAATCTATCCTCACTTACTCCATTTCTTGATGCTAATAAAGTCATCAGGGTGGGGGGAAGGCTTGAGTCGTCGGAATACGATTATGATAAAAAGCATCCTATCATACTGGAGGGTAAACACCATTTTGCGAAATTGTTGTTTCGTCATGAACACAAGTTATAAATATCTTGTCACATGATTTGGCTACGTATTTTACGACCGGCTTTCGGCCTGATGTCAACTTACCATAGTCGTATTTTACGACACCTCGGTAAGAAAGAGGGTGGTCTATTCTACTCAACAGGATACCACACAGTGGGTCAACTTACCTTAGTCGTTACAACACCTCGTTAAGAAATGAGGGTGGTCTATTTTACTCAGCCTAAGGATAGGTAAGGAAATTTGACGTGTGGGAGTCAGTGGGGTGACGTGGGGAGGAGTGGGATCAGGGCAGGAGGATAATGATATATATATATATATATATATATATATATATATGTGTGTGTGTGTATGTGTTATTGTTTATTCACCTTAAAGGCCAACAGTCAGACGGTATTGGTCTTTTTGAAGATAGGACAATATCCGGCGGTTGTACTTCACGCCATAAAGGAACCAATCCCAAAAGATAGACTCGAGTTTTCCACTCAACTGTATTAGACCCTTTAAATGCTCTAGCCCCCTTTAACATATATCCCTTAGCTCTTGTATTGCTGTCTTGACTTTCTAATAAAAAATAACCTAAATTAATACTTCTACGATAACGTACAGGTCTTAATAGTTTTTATTTTATCTATTTAATATGACAAGCCAATTGATACGGACTTTAATACAAGTAAAACAACCGAAGATTTTAAACAGGCTTGGATTATTGCGTCGTAGAAGAGTTTAACGATTTTAGGAAAACATAACGAGAGGCTTTTTGAATTTGAATGCGCGTATATGTCAAATTTTTAATTACCCGTGCCGCGAACAACTCACGACGCACATTCCTTTCAACCATTATTTTATTTAAAACTAGTGGCCCAGCTCCGGCTTCTCATGGGTATAAAATATATCACTCAGTGAAAAAAAATGATTAAAATCTATCCAGTAGTTTTGTTTTATTTATTACTGCCTGTGGCCCGCACGCGTTAAATTTGGAGTAAAACAATCCCCTTACCCTATACCATGAAGAATCCCTGCTATCTTTGGAACATCTAAACTCATATACTAAAGTTATTCCATGTCATAGTCGTTTTCGTTATACCACGTTTTATAGTCACTTGACGGGATGAAATCAATGCTGTCAAAGGGGATAAAAAGTATCCTATGTCCGTCTCCTGGTTCTAAGCAACCTCTCCACAAATTTTTAACCGAATGGGTTCTTCCGTTGTTGAGTTATAAATAGTGTAACTAAGACCAACTTTCTTTTATAGATATAAGATAATTATTGACTTAACAAATTATAATTAATAGAATTATCGAGGTTTTCTAACGATGTTTTTCATTACTGAAAAGTTCGTGACAAATTGTAAACATCAATCTCATAAGTTATTACAGAAAATCCAGAGAAACTTATGCCTAATCTTTGAACTCCTGTTCAAATAACAATCGCTAATAGAATTTATTAGCATTCGCGCAACTTCACGCAACTCTGTATGTTACTCCGGTGTATAAGGAATAATTGTGCCAAATTTCATCGATATTGGTCCAGCGGGTTCGCCGTGAAAGCGTAACAAATATACATCCATACTCACAAACTTTCGCGTTTATTATACTAGGCTTTTACCCGCGACTTCGTTCGCGTGGACTGTTGTCGCGTCATAGGTTGATAATAGATGACGCTTTTCAATGTCGTCCTATTCCTGTAGAATTAACAGGATTTCTACATTCTATATGTTATCCCGGTGTATAAGAAATAATTGTGCCAAATTTTATCGATATTGGTTCGGCGGATTCGCCGTGAAAGTGTAACAAACATACGTCCATACTCACAAACTTTCTCATTTATAATATTAGTAGGATTAGTAAGAAGGAAATACTAAGATTCTGTCATTTTGTCATGAGTACTACCTATAATAAAATTTAACCGTCTGAGCTTTGTATTAAGGAGCAGTTTAAGATTTAGTAAGTAGCGTTTAAAATATTCTGCGTAAGATCTTAAGTCTCTTAAAGCACCATAATGCAGACGAGTTATTACACTCTTTGTGCAAGCGATTTGCATAAAATATTTGAAGACGGATTACGTCGCTTCGGCGGAAACGTGAGCTCCATTTTAAAGTGCGGTGTTGACATTGAAGACTGTATTTATACAAATTACTATGATGTTATGAATAAATTCTTCACGCCCTGTGGTATCCGGCTGAATAGAATAGTATCACCCTCATTTCTTACCGAGGTGTCGTAAAATGCGACTATGGTATTGGAGCTGTGTGCATTTTTCATGTGACCTTTAGTCTTGTTACGATCATCATCATCTTCCTGCCCTTATCCCACTCTAAGTGGGGTCGGCACAACATGTTATAAACATGTTGTCATATGATTTGGCTGCGTTTTTACGACCGGCCGCCTGCCTGACATCAGCTTACCTCTGTCGTATTTTACGACACCTCGGTAAGAGAGGGTGGTCTATTCTACTAAACCGGATACCACACGGTGGGTCAACTTACCTTAGTCGCCTTTTACGACACCTCGGTAAGAAATGAGTTTGGTCTATTCTACTCAGCCGGATACCACACGGCGGGTCGCTTTACCTTAGTCGCCTTTTACGACACCTCGGTAAGAAAAGAGGGTGGTACTATTCTATTCAGCCGGATACCACACGGCGTTACCGCATTATTATTATGGGCACATTTAATTTAGATAATATAATACACTTTTTTAAATATTTCACTTCAAATTCAAACGCAATGTCTTTCCCGTATTTTCAAACTGTGTTAAAATTATTCATAATCCTTTTTTTTATATTTTAGGATCTTTAAATCGAATGTACTATGTCTACTGGAGTTACTGCTATTAGGGTTCACACACGAAATATTAACATTTCTTATTTATAAACTTAAACTATCGTTAGTGGTATTCATAATTATAGAAACCGGCTATACGCACGTCTTGTTTTATCGGGTGAGCCCGACTAGTTTCATGCGGTGGGAACTGTTCACTTCCCGCAGCGATAACCCCGCATAAAGCTGATATAAAAAGCCCCGTACGGGCTTGAAACTAGTCAGGCTCACCCGATAAAATAAGACGAGAGTATAGCCGGTATATAAATACATTATACTGTACATACAAATTAATTATCTTTAATATTTAAATGAGTTAATCTTGTCTATATATATATATATATTTTCCGAATCTCGAAAACGGCTCCAACGATTTTCCTGAAATTCAGCATGTAGGAGGTTTTGGGGGAGAAAAATTGATCTAGCTTGGTTTTATGTAAAAAAAATAATGTTTTATCCCTATTTTTGGGCATTTAAAAAACACTAACATTTATATTGAATTGAATTTTCGCCATTAACTGTCAAGTCCACGTAGATTATAGTAACGGGCAGCCTCGAGAAATGTGAATGCCAAGGATCGATCCCAACTTTAAAAATTGTATTTTCTTTTTTTAAGTTATTTTTGTTGTAAAAATTTCCCGAGCGAAGCTCGGTCACCCGGATATTACTACATTATACTATACGGTATATAAATACTTTATACATACTGTATAGACGTGTAATAGAACGAAAAGTAAATAATAAAGCAGAAGTCTTGGTTGGATGTTACAAGGGATGTACTTATGATGTGTGTGATGGATGTGATATACTTTGTCATAAATATTTACTATCGAATCTACTAAATATTCTCTTTTGTTGAATATAAATGATTGTTTGGAAACTAGTACCTAAATAAAAACAGAATGTATTAAGTAGGTCGCAAACCTGTATTCAAGACTCGAGATATTAACAGCGCCTTGCGAACTCTGTGAGTTTTTCTGTGGATACAGTATTAAAACAATTAAATTCCATTTGTATTTATAAGAACTACAGTTAAAATGTGGTTTTCGCTTATTTTGTTATTTATGTTTTAAACAAAGAATACGAATCCTTTTTTAAGTATAGGTTTGTCCTCATCCCCTTGCCCTTATCCCATTCTGAGTGAAGTCGGCACAACATGATATAAATATGCCACATGTTTGACTTCGTATATTACGATCGGCTGCCTGCCGTCAACTTACCTTAGTCGTATTATACGACACCTCAGTAAGAAAGAGTTCTACTCTACTCAACCGGATACCACACGGTGGGTCAACTTACCTAAGTCACCTTTTGCGACACCTAGTCGTAAGTAAGAAATGACAGTGGCCTATTATATTCAGCCGGATACCACACGGCGTTTTTAAGTATAGGTTTATATTTTTTTTGCTCATGCTACGATGAATAAGAGAGTAGCAGTAATAAAAAATATTAACAATACAGCAAAATTTAAAGCGCTAAGTAAAACGGTGAAAGTTATTCATAAATAACGTATTAAAAATTGTTCCCGTATAAAAGTTCTAAATAACAGTCCGCGACAGCATATCAAGATACTATATTACGGTTTTAATCTTTCCACGCGGGTGGGGCCGCTGGCCATTACTAGTCTAATATAAACATGTTAATATTAGTCGAATGTACATACGCAGTGAAGTTATGCTAAGGCTTAACAATGGCGTGCTTATGATTATTTCCACTGAATACCTCAATGCCTGCTCAGCTCGCTTTAATGCCAGTGTTAAATGCCTCATACGGTGGCAGCATTCCTCGCTCACTGATGTATCTATGCCCACTGAACAAATTATATGTTAGTTCCTGGGTGACCGAGTCTTTCTCGATAATTTTTTAAATGATGTAAAAAAAAAAAAAATTAAATATAATAGGGTAGGTGTGGCTCGATCCTAGGTATTTTTACCTCTCTAGACCGCCGATACCCCAAATGAACTACCATGGCTTTACGTTTGACAGCGAAAAATTGTGGTTGTATTTAACGTAAATTTCAAAAAAATTTTAGAGCCCGAAATCAGGGATAAAATGACACATTTTTGAAATAAAACTTATCTAGATCGATTTTTCTCCCCCAAAACGCTCTACATACTGAATTTTAGTAAAATCGTTGGAGCCGTTTCGAAGATTCTGAACACACACACACACACACACACATACACACACACACACACATATATATATATATATATATATATATATATATATATATACATGCCTGCTTGATGTAAACTTACCTTAATCGCCTTTTGCGACAGCTCGGTAAGAAAGATCGTGGTTTGTTCTACTCAGCCGGATACCACACGACGGGTCAACTTACGTTAGTTACCTTTTACGACACCTTGGTAATAAATGAGGGTGGTCTATTCTACTAATACTACTAATACTAAGTTTGATCTACATAGATTTTCGTGTGAGAACAGTATAAACCTAGACTTAACAGCAGATAATCTTAATAATATCATAAATGACGAGGACGCACAAAAGATTTTTCTTCAATTCGCATTTAAAATATTAAAAATAGAAATAAATTAAAGTTAATGATTAAAAGGCCTTAAGGTTGCTGCATAATTAATAGCAGCAGGATAAAATGACAAAAAAATAAAATAATAAAAAAAAATTAAAAAAAATACTTCTAATACTATAGTCTAAGAACGACTTATTTACGTTAATATTATATGTACTTACAGAATGATATAATGTTAGTGTCAGAGAGAATTCTTGTAAATAAATCCACTTGAAATATTTTATCACGCGGAAAATACATTACTAGAATAATAACAAAATTAAATTAATATAAGTAAATAATAAGAATAGGTAAGATATTAATATAGTTAAGACTATTATAAGTTTGGTACAATTTAGGTTCTCACAAAAATCATTGCATGTTTTCAATGCAAATCCTCATTATAAAAATACAAAAGTGTTCTTATACTTATCTTATACACATTTATACAATTTTATCGTCTTCCTGACATTCTATTTAACTTTTGATATATGATAAATTTATCTACTTATTCGCTTTGTTTAACTTTAATTTTGAACTTACTATAATGTGAATATAGTTATGGCCAGTAACTAGATAAAACAAAAACTAGATTTTGAAAGGTGATTTTTACAATGATGTAAAAAAAATTAAATAAAAAAAAATTGAAAAGAAGAATGAAAAATAATAATGCAGGTGGGGTTCGATCCTAAGTATTTTCACGTCTCTAGACCGCCTGTTCCCCAAACGAACTATCATAACTTTACGTTTGACAGCGAAAAATTAAAAGTAAAGATATAGTTCTAATATATACCAAAGTCTTTTTTAAGTAGATCAAGTATGAGAGCTTAACAATTATTGTTACATTTAAATATAAATAAAGCTTTAATTACTCACTGATTATTCCCAAAGTAAGCAAAAAATATATTAGTAACTTAGCGTTTCGCGTTTTAGGTTGCTTTATTTGAGTTTTCGATTTTTTCCTCCTTTTCCTTTCCGAGATTTCGATGTTTTCTGCCTTGCTGTCATTGAGATAATTGTATATATTTTCACGTGGAGCATAAAATGATTTTATTCGAGGAACAACTTTCAGTGGTTTTCTCTTTTCGTAAATTCTTCCTGTGAAAATTTTCCCAAATGGACTACGGTTAGGTACCTGTGAGCTGTAATTTACTTTAGCTTCTGTGGGATTTTGCCTAATTAATGCCCGAAAGTTTTAACTTCACGTTGGTTATTTAGCACGTGCTTGGAGTCACAGACACACAGCGCTTAACAAGTATCTAGACTAGAAAGGTATAGAGAGATAAAAGTGTTCCGGAAAAATTTTAGGGAACTTTTTTTTCAGTATAAGTGCCATGTTATTGTATTAATTTTACGCCATGTGGTATCCAGCTGAATAGGATAGTGCCACCCTCATTTCTTACCGAGATGTCGTAAAAGGCGACTAAGGTAAGTCGACCTGCCGTGTGGTATCCGACTGAGTAGAATAGACCACCCTCTTTCTTACCTAGGAGTCGTAAAATACGACTAAGGTAAGTTGACTTAAGGCAGGCGGCCGGTCGTAAAATACGTAGCCCAATCATATGACAACATGTTTGTATCATGTTGTGCTGACCCCACTTAGAGAGGCATAAGAGCAGGAGGATGATGATTATTGTATTAATTTTGCTTTTGATATATTTGAATTAGATTCTTCTAATAATATAAACGCGAAAGTTTGTGAGTATGGATGTATGGGTGTTACTCTTTCACGGCAAATCCGCTAAAGCAATATCGATGAAATTTGGCACAATTATTTCTTATACACCGGAATAACATAAAGGCTATAAAAATCCTGTTAATTTTACAGGAATAGGATAACATTGAAAAGCAAAAAATTTGAAAAAAAATCACACCACAACAGTCGTGAACGAACGCGAACGAACTCGCGGGTAAAATCTAGTAATTTATATAATTAGGCGTCACTTCGTAGAAATCCATCATAAAAAAGTTATAATCAAATTTCTCCAGCTCATGGGGTCGGCACAACATTTTATAAACATGTTGTCACATGATTTGGCTAGGTATCTTACGAACGGCCGCCTACCTGGTGTCAATTTACCTTAATCGCTTTCTACGATACCTCCGTAAGAAAGAGGGTGGTCCATTTTACTCAACCGGATACCATATGCTGGGTCAACTTACCTTAACCTTAGTCGCCATTTAAGACACCTCGGTAAGAAATGTGGGTGGTCTATTCTAATCAGCCGTATGCAACATAGCGCGTCAACCTAACTTAGTCGCCTTTTACGATACCTCAGTAAGAAATGAGAGTAATCTATTCTATATCTACTCAGCCGGATACCGTACGGCGGATTATACTTCTATAAATTAAGCTTCAAAAGTCGTTATAATTCATTGTATGTTGAACTACGTAAACTATTTGCATTTCGTTAACCTTAGCCTTCTAATTTGATCTAATATTACGTCGTTGCAGTTTTAACATAGCAATGAAGTTCATTTAATATTTTGCTCGTCATTGCAGGTGGCACGCTCCAATTGCATTATGCTATTCGGTTTTTGGGTCGCTCGAATTAGGGACGGTCTAGGCTATAATATCCGTCAAAAGTATTTAATCCCGTAGCGAATGACCTGTTTTACGCTTTTAAATATCTAATGCGAATTCTAAAACAGCGGCGAGTTCAGCTTTAAATAGAGAATAACGGTATTTTTAGACAAGAACACGGTTAAGAAGGAATGTTTAATTGAGGCAGAATTAATCAATTAAGAGGCACTTAATTCATTTTCACACAAAGCATCATCTTAGCGATTCAACGCGGAAACGCTGCCAGCATTCTTGGAACAATACCACACTTACACTCAAAGAATTTTTCAAATGGGTTAGTGGTTCCTAAGATTAGCGCGGTCAAACAATCAATCAATCAAACAAACAAACAACCGAACTACTGATCCGATTTGAAAAATTATTTCAGTGTAAGATAGTCCATTTATCGAGGAAGGTTATGGGCTATATCATCACGCTAAGATGAATAGAAGAGGAGCAGCAGTAAAAAATAGTACGAAAACGGCAAAATTTAAAGCTTTCCTTGCGTGCGCTGAGTAAACGGTGATAGTTATTCGAAAATCTTGTATTACGAAATTGTTCCCCTCTAAATGTTCTAAATAAAAGTCCGCGACAGCATATGTCTAGCCCTTAAACCTTTTTTTATGGTAATCAAAAGACTATATATTAGGGTTCTTCTTCTTTCTTCGCTTTATCTTTCCACGCGGGCGGAGCCGCTGGCGATTGCTAGTCTTTTGTTTATAATATAAAGAGATAACGGTCAATTATTTCTAAGAGAGTCAGTTATTTTTGATAACATTTATTTATTTTGACCAATCCGTATTCAAACCTAAGACATCGTTATACACAAATGTAATCGCAGCCTCGTACCACAGAGAACATCAATGGTCGTCAGCAGTACACTGACCCAGTAAGTTGTTTGCAACTCTAAATAAACAAGAGCTGAGAATATTACATGAGCTGTTCGAATGCTTAACTAGTGTTCGTCCATACTTTATGCTCTGTGCTATACATTATTCAGTAGATTGGGTAATGCGTATATTTAAGGAAATGTAGAATATATCTTAACTCCCTGTTTGTCTTCCAATTAAAAAAATACGTACTGCAAAGTGTTTTCCCGCCGTTTGGTATCCAACTGAGTAGAATACACCACCCTCATTTCCTACCGGTGTCCTAAAAGGCGACTAAGGCAAGTCGACTCGCCTTGTGGTATCCGGCTGAGTAGAATAGACCACCCTCTTTCTTACCGAGGTGTCGTAAAAGGCGTCTAAAGTAAGTTGACCCGCCGTGTGGTATCCAGCTGAGTAAAATAGACCACCCTTTTTTATTTCTTACCAAGTCGTCGTAAAAGACGACTAAGGTGAGTTGACGTCAGACAGGCGGCCGGTCGTAAAATACATAGTCAAATTATGTGAAAACATGTTTATAACCGTGAAACCGGATATTGCTAGTATAGCAACATCTCGCGGTTTCACCCGTGTAATTTTTATTTGTTACACCTTATAACATTTATAAAACGGATCCCTACTTTTTTGACATTTTAATATAATCTATGTTGCTCAGTAAAAATGCAGCTTTCGAATAGTGAAATAATTTTTAAAATCGGTCCATTAGTTTTTGTGTGAAAACATTTTAAACATACATATAAATTTTTCCTCTTTATAATATTAGTCGATCTATCTAATATTAGCTAATATTATCGATTATGTCGACCCCACTTAGAGTGGGATAAGGGCCGTCCAGTCCTTCAAATATCTTCATACAATATGAAACAAGCAAGTCGATTGTTGCTATATTCTGAATTTAAAGTACGACTAAAACCCTTCTGCTTTTATAATGTTTTATAATGGTATGGGTAAAAAATGTGAGACTCAGAAATTTCTTACGAATAAATTTTATTTATTGACCTGGCAATATAATCCAACCATCCACAAATATTTGTCAACAAAAATTTAGAATAAAAACTTGACTGTAAATAGTATAACTCATGTCTGCTATTACCACTTGACTAATATCTAATAGATATTCATTATAAATATATTTTTATATTAAAAAATGAACTTAAAAAGTTTATTATTCTATTTATAAAAAAATATTGCTTCATATAAATATTTTTCTTATACAGTGACTATACCAACCTGCAGAACACCATGGCGGTATGTTTTTTTCTGATAATTTACTGCTACAGCTTTCTGAAGATTTTCCTAACGAAATTCTAGTAACCATAACTATTTATAAAATATTTAGTATGCGTATATTGTAGTTCTGTTATTTAGTTACCAGTATGAGCGACGGACTTGATTTTAAATTAATACAAATAGTTTCCCTCCGTTTTAAGCTAGCTCTAACTTGTTTATGGTTATGTAAATTGGTTACTCTTATTACGCTGGAAAGGCAAAGGTTTTATGACATACTGCTTTGATTGTAATTCAAATGTTGAAATGACGTAAAATTTAAAATGATAATTTAACGTTTAATTTCTCAACGTTTTATTTTTTATGATAAAATAAAATTTGTACAGATTGTAAATATGTTCTTAGGCAAAATAAATGCTAAATTAGACTAAAATAAACGACAACGCTTTTGAGAAGCATAGATTTCACAGTAATTCGAAATTTAAAATTAAAGTAATTATTTTAAAATTTTTACAATAATTTTATAAACTAATTTTCAATTTATTTTTAGATTTGAAAAAATTACAATTATTTATTTATTTATATATGATTTTACATTAAAGATGCCTTCCCGATAAAATGTACTTCAGCTTCAACTGGTGTTAAGGTTTTCCTACATTAAACATGAAATTTCAATTTCACAGCGAACATTTTAAATAAGACGGAAGCTTTGGAGCGCAACAGTTTATTTAGTCATGTTCGTAGTTGTTGTTGTATTTTGTTTTGTGACAGAAACCACTGCTCAGGACCAATCTCTGAGCACTGTACCTTCTCAATCACCACCCTTACCTTTCCTAGACTTATTTACTAGTGCTTCCAATTATTATCCAGAACCTATACGCAAAAGTTACTCTAACGGGTATTATCACACTTCGTGCCCAAAACCAGACACGTTGGCTACCTTTGCGAGCATATTAGGAAGTGCTGCTAAAATTATGCTCTCAGCAGCCGTTATGACGCTTTTGAAATTACTTGGCGGAAAGCTCCTACTTTTGCCTATAACAGTGATGATGTTCGCTAAATTGGGGTTAAAAGCAATTTTATTATGGCCGGTAATATCGAAGTTAATGAAGTATTTGCGGAATAAGAAAAATAAATCGAGAATGATTGTGGATTGTTCGGAGCGACTTACATGTGTATTAGAGAGGTCTTCAGAAAGTGGTTGGAGCAGTAATTTTGGATCGGCTTTAACATTTACTATGATCGATGACCTCGTTCAAGACAGTATTGTTGCTAAGACGGTTTTGCGAGCGCTCGCTGGTGACAAGGTCGCGGAATGTATGTCACTGGAGTGCAACTCGGGAAGTGATATTAGCTGATAAACGAAATTAGTCAACTAACGTTTACCTGTGACTTTGGTTGATTATTATGATTTCATATTATATTGTTTATGCAAATTTTTAACTTCGTAAAAACAATATTGAAGATTGTTCTTCACTGTACCAAAATTTTATGCGAACTATAACATTTTCGAATATCAATATAATAATATTGGATATTTCAAACGGATATTAATTATAATTTACTGCTAAAATTGTGAGAAGTTTGAAACCTTATAAAGTATTAGAACTAACAATATTTCTATGTATAAGGTATTGAAGTTCGTAATAAATAGTTTATCTTTATCTTAAAACTTAAAATAACTTTTAACTTTAAATAAACTATTTGTACATAAAAATATTGTTAGTCAAACTAATTGTTATGTTGTTATTTAATTGTTATGGTTAAGTGATATGAAAAAGTCCCCTTATTCATAGCTTCTTTATATTAATAAATATGGAAGTATGACTATCTATCTATCTATCTCTATGTAACGTTAATCTGCTATTTGTGAAATTTTGTACAATCGATACTTATATACCTTACCAGGATAAAATTATTATTATTAAAAATATAAAAAAGGAAAAATATAATTATAATAATAGTAATTCAAGTTATTTTAAAACTAAAGTATCGGGTTAAAGTACAAGTAGTTAAGTAAAAAAATTGTCAAAACTGACTTTTTTGATTGTTTTATGTACTGCAATATTTGCCTTTAGAATATTGTAAAATGTTTTACAAAAATAAATGTCTGTATGCGCTTTCGGAAAATGTAGGTCAATTATTATATATAACATTTACAAATCGTGCAAACAAGAAACTTCTTCATTACGCTACTAATCGTCTAAATACATATAAACTGCAAAACACATTACATTTTTATTCAATCAACATGAAAACGTATAAGAAGTTACAAGCGTTAGTAATGTGCTATTATTACCTTTGTTCATTAAATGTCGCAGGAGATCCTAATGTGTACATGCCAGAATTACGAAGAGCTCCAGGAGAAATGGCAGTAAATGTATTGGTTCCAAATTCAAATTTTCCTCCACGCGAGTACCAAGTGCCTCGACAACAGATAATTCACACAGGCGTGATGCAATCACCGCCGCTGACAAATGCAGAAAAAGTTCCAATGGGAAATCCCGTGTCCTCTTTCAACGAATTTCTGAACGCGATAAAAGGAAATGGATTATCCGAGATTATTGAACAGGAGAATCAAAAACTACGAACAGCTACTCTTGACGATGATGTAAATAAAAAAGCGTCTACTAATGGTTACACGCGGCAAAACTACGATTCCTGGACGCCGCTGATTCATGATTCAGCTTCATTACACGTGCCGTCTCCGACGGTTGAGCATGAATCAAAAAACAAAGGTTTACCAAAATTCAATTTATTGGAGCCTGTGACGATGAAGATTTCAAGTAAAACTAGTGGCTTGATGAATCTCATACTCGCCCTACTCGGTTCCAGTTCAGATAGTTTCGTTATGAAAGGATTTAAGGACGTTATTATAGATGGTATATTAAAACCACTGTTGGTTGCTAAGGGTGGATTAAAAGTTTTAATTAGTAGATTGACTATTCCGTTAATAGCGTTGTTGTTGATTAATTTAGAAGTTCTAGTAACAGTTTGGTGGTTATGGGACGATTGTCCACAACCGACGGAGTACCAACCAGCGTATGCTCAGCCAGTGCCGTATAAGCATGCTTATCCGCAACCAGTGGCTAATAACTATAGTAATAATATGACGTATGAATAGGAAACGAATATAATAAAAAAAAATGTGGTGAAATACTAGAAGTTTATACGTACACGTTTACTTTATGTCAATTTCTTTGTCCGTCTTTGAGCTTTTAAATCTTAATTATTCTTTGATATTTATTTTTATTATCTCATAGTAAAATTAATGAAAGTTTGAGTGAAGTTGTAAGATATATAACGTTATACCTTATCATGGTCAGAAGAATAAATTTAGTTTTAACTTAACGTATTACGTTGACAGTGATTAGAATACTTAACTGTAATTACTAAGTTTTAAAAATTTAGTAAAGTTGCAAACATAGTTCATAAGTTATAAAATTGATGTGTGAAACGCTTAATAATAAGTCGGTTCTAAAACATGTTTTTGCATAATAAAATATATTACAGCTTAAGTATTTTTAGTATATCAAGACTTTAATATATATTCTACATTATATATTATTTTAATTTACATTTTAAATGCATTTTTATTTTAGTCAAATACTCTCATGATGTTTTTATAAGTTATATATGACAAATAGAATAAGCTGATAAGTAAAGTTTTAGTTGTAATAGATGAGGCCGCTGGCCATTGTTGGGTAAAGTGGTCTTCTTTATTATTAGATTTAGAGAGGGGTTGAAACTTTCATCCACGACATAGCTCTAGTGAGAAGTAGTAGCTTATACGTAACTCTTTAGAATTGTCAAGAGAAAGTTTTTCACACGATTCACCAAAAAGCTCGTGCTAAAGTTTAAATATCGATTAGGCACGTAAGTTTTTATAGAAAACTCGTTTGTGGTTGCACGTAGTCCCCTGATCCATTTGGCTATCACAGTCTAAAGGTCCTATATTCCGTAGGTATAATTACTTAACTAAACGTAAACAAACAGAACCATATGAGTCAGGTGTGCCAAACATTTTATTGCAATTACATGATCTACAAATAAAGAAATTGAAATAAGCCGTGTGGTATCCGGCTGAGTAGAATAGACCAACCTCATTTCTTACCGAGGTGTCGTAAAAGGCGACTAAGGTAAGTCGACCCGCCGTGTGGTATCCGGCTGAGTAGAATCGACCAACCTCATTTCTTACCGAGGTGTCGTAAAATACGACAGAGGTAAGTTGACGTCAGGCAGGCGGCCGGTCGTAAAAACTCTGCCAAATCATGTGACAGCATGTTTGTTACATGTTGAGCCGACCCCACTTAGAGTGGGATAAGGGCAGGAAGATGAAGATGATGAAATAAAGAAATTGAGATAAACCGCATGAGTGAAAATAATTTCATTAATGAAATATTTCTTTTATAAAATTTAATATTAATGCTTTATTAATAAAAGCATAAACATTTGATTTAATAAAATATATTCTTCAGATGCAGATTAAACCCAATTAAACTATTTTAATATGGCAATTTTGGCTATAGTAATTATATTAGATTATCTTATGTAACACAATATCAAACTTTTGTAATAATGTAGTATTATAGTATATTTAATACTTTCCATCGTTTCCTAGAAATAACTGTATTTGTTGTGGCGCATATTAGAGAAAGTTTTTGTTTGACGTGTTTGCCTTTACTTAAATACCTAAACTACGGAGTATGAACGGAGTATAACAGTAATGTAAAACCCTATCAATTTCTTAAGGGTTACTTGATTTTCCATAGGGAATTTAATCTGATACCGCTTATCGCTACGCCAGGTAGGCACGTATAAAATTGTCGCTAGAGAATTTTAAAATGATACAAAGTCTAGTCTACGTCGGTTCAGAATTTAAAATTTTGTATTTGCTTTTGTTCAATTAACGTAAAATAGGTCAGCCTTCACCGAGGAAAAGCAATAATGAATTTGAACGTTTTACTTAATAATATTGTTATATCAGATAGGAAACATTTTACAAAAATGGCGGTTTTTTTTTAACAAAACCATTCAACAAGAGATGATTCCATCAATTGCAATACAAAATATAAATTTATTATACTTTGCATAGTAAAATTATTTCGTAAATAAATTATATAGTAAAATTTTCTGTCTGATTTTCTGTTACGCTATCATGGCTTATCCTTGAGGGTACTTAAACAATTAAGATGTCGCTCATGAAGTTACAGGTAAAGCTTGTTTAATAAAGACCTTCCATCACTTAAAACCTATCTATTAAAGAAAAATAAATTACGAAATAAGAGGAATTGTATGTCCTATAAACCCATATAAACAAATTTGTACACGCAACAGAAACGCCGTGAAATCAAATAAAAAAAAAAATGCATACAAAGCATTACACATATTGTGCCAATTAAGATTTACAAGTATATTACAGAATTTGCAGTGGTAAGATTTTACATTATTTAAAATTCGCAATTTAAAATATTTGACAAAGACATGTAACATAATTTAGTCCGCTAGAGCAAGGGTGGCCTAACTGACAGTTTTTAACACTGAGTTTTATTTTATTAATGAATAAAATACTTGGGGTTAGTAAAATCACTACAAAAAAATATAGATAATAACAGATTTGGACAGCAAATATTTATGAAAGATATTAATTTGCTTATTATTGTTTTTTCTTAAAACTGTAATATTTTGTTTAAGAAGTTAGGCCATTCTTGCTCTCACGGCCTCAATTTAAGTCAATCTTAAAGATCCGATGATTATCACATTATCACATTGCATGTCGCAAGTTGAGATATAAATTTACGAAACTTTATCATTCATTCTCGTGCCCTTACCCCGTTCTAAGTGAGGTCGACACAACATGTTATAAACATGTTGTCACATGATTTGACTACGTATTTTAGGATCGGCCGCCTGCCTGACAACAACAAAGTCGTATTTTACGACACTTCGGTAAGAAGTAGGGTGGTCTATTCTACTCAACCAGATACCACACATCGGGTCGACTTACTTGAGACTTAAATGAGGGTGGTCTATTCTACTCAGCCGGATACCACACGGCTATATTAGGCTAGCTAACGTACTCTTGTATAAAAAATTCTATGGTGGTGTTTATTGATTATGGTGGAGAGAAAATAGAAAGTCGCTGGTCTTTTCGATATTTCGTATAATTTTCAAGAGCTTTTTGCTATGCAACATTACTTGACAAGATACAGACAGAGAAGGGAAGTAGCACAGACAAATAACTTAAGCTATACATCAAAATTAGCACAGAGTATTTAACAACTAAATCTGCATAGATAGCGTATGGATATAGTTGTATCAAACATCGCATAATTAGTGTAAGTGTCGCCATGTCGAAATAATTGATTCAAATTGATATAAAATGTGTCGGGTATCTAACAACGTATGTGCTATAATAAAAAGCGAACATAATGAGATCAGACCGCAGGTGGCAGAGTTTGTTTGGCAGCGCCCTGTTACACCTAATTGGGTAATGGCCTCGAAGATACCGACGTAGAGTTCACTCGTGTACGATGGCAAAAGATTTTACGAAAATACCTGTGTCAATTTTCCGGGCTACGGCCAAAAAGAATTATTTGCAACAGTTTCCCTTATATTAAATGTTCTACCCTTTTTCCTTTTTCGTGGGATCATCTTAAATTGTGAAATATATTTTATTTAAATTCTATGCCGTGTTGTATCCGGCTGAGTAGAATAGACCAACCTCATTTCGTACTGAGGTCTTGTAAAAGACGACAAAAGTAAGTCGACCCGACGTGCGGTATTTGGCTGAGTAGAATAGACCAACCTCATTTCTTACTGAGGTGTCGTTAAAGGCGACTAAGGTAAGTTGCCGTCAAAAGTAAGTCTACCCGCCATGTGGTATCCGGTTGAGTAGAATAGACCACCCTCATTTCTTACTGATGTGTCGTAAAAGGCGACTAAGGTAAATGGACGTCAGATAGGTGGCGGGTAAAATACACAGCCAAATCATGTGGCAACATGTTTATAACATGTTGTGCTGACTCCACTTAGAGTGGAATAAGGGCAGGAGATAGAGAAGATATATAAAACACATTAAAATATGTGTTTTATATATCTTGTAGTATGAGTTTAAGGTTATTCAATAGCTTATATCCATGGTGCAGGTGCATATTATGGTGCACTATCTCTAATGTTTATGTTTAATATTTAAATGAGTTAAATCTTGCATGTGTGTGTGTGTATATATATATTATGTACTTCCTGAAATTCAGCATGTAGGAGATTTGGGGGAAGAAAAATCGATCTAGCTAGGTTTTATGTAAAAAAAAATCGTCTTATCCCTGTTTTTGGGCATTAAAAAATACTAAAACTTATATTGGAATTAATTTTTGCGGTAAACTGTCAAGTCAGCGTAGCTTATTAGCTTAACAAGCAGTCTTGAAAATGTTAATACCTAGGATCGATCCTAACTACATATTACCGAGCAAGGTTCGGTTAACCAGGTACTATCCATACTATAAATGTAAAACATAGTCAGTCTGTCCTTGTTCTCGGGGGAGCCTGACCCCTAGAGAACGCGTCCCCAGTTGGTGGATAGGGGAATGTTCAGCAGATATGCAGGGTAGGAGGGAAATAAAATACCTCCCGCGAACCAACAGGTAACCTCCCTGTCAGGCCGCTCGGACATATTTCGATACCGGGCTGGCAGAGAGCAGCGGCATCAGGCAGGATGACGTGCAGAGGATGGCGGCGGAAGAACCTTTAGGTCAACGGCGGCATCCTAAGCCCCAGTGAGCAAAAGGGGTTACTGTCTTAGCGTCAGGTGGCAACCGGCTGTAAAACCTCAAGCCATTTCAACCCCTCCTCATCATGAAAGTACGAAATAAAAAAGTGAGTCAATATACTAGGGCGTTCCCCTTAAGCGACGACAGAACAGATGGCGATACAGAGAATGCTAGGGCGTACCCCTCAAGCGACGGAAAAGATGCACACCGACCAAATCCAAAAATGCGAATAGCGACATGGAATGTGGGCTCTTTGACAGGACGCAGCGCTGAATTGAGTGAAGTACTGCTCAAACGCAAGGTAAACGTGTGTTGCATACAGGAGACTAAGTGGAAGGGATCTAAGGCTCGGAATATCGGCAATGGATATAAAATTGTCTATCATGGCATAACAAACAAACGGAATGGCGTAGGTATTGTAGTTGATTGTGACCATCAGGAGCGGACAGTAGAAGTTAAGCGTATTAGCGATCGTATTATAGCCGTAAAATTTGCACTAGATGGACAACCTTGTATGAACGTAATATCTGCGTATGCACCACAAGTAGGATGTAGCGATATAGAAAGACAAACTTTTTGGGATGATCTTAATGATCTTATGCAATCATATCCATCCGATGAAATTAAGTATATTGCGGGTGACCTTAATGGCCATGTCGGAAGTTCCGCATCATGTTATCGGAGAGTACACGGTGGACAGGGATATGGAGGTCGGAACGCGCAAGGTACCCAAATCTTAGAGTTTGCAGCTACTCATGACATGGCAATAGTCAATACTTTTTTTCAAAAAACGGACAGACATAAGATAACATACCAAAGTGGAGAAGCAAGAACTCAAATAGACTACATCCTCGCAGATCGTTCTAAGCTGCCGACCTACAGAGATTGCAAAGTAATACTGGGGGAACCACTCACAACGCAACATCGATTATTGGTTGCTGATTTTACAATGCCAAGGTCGTCCAAAGCATGCAAAGAAATCAGACCAAAAATACGGTGGCACAGATTACCACACAGCGAAGGAGACTCACTAATCAAAGAATTAACCGATTACCTGGTCAAACAAGAACTACGGTCAGATAACTGTACGGCTGATACAAGTTGGAATAGATTCCAATCTTATTGCACGCAAATAGCTTCTAAGCTTTTAGGAGTTTCTAAGGGCCCGCTAAAGAATAACAAAAAGGCATCGTGGTGGCAGTCGGAAGTCGAAGAAAAAGTCAAAACCAAAAAGTTACTCTTTAAGACCTGGCAACTTAGTGGTCGTGATGAAGACCGTAAAAACTATCGTATCGCGAAGAAGGCTGCCAAGCGAGAAGTTGCCTGTTCCAGAGCAAAGCACAATGGTGATTTTTACAGCAGATTAGAAACAGCAAAAACTGATAGAGAACTTTTTAGAATTGCAAGACAAAGGAGCGCAAATAGTAAGGATATACACACCACTAAATTCATTAAAAATAAAGAAGGAAAACTTTTAACAGCAAATGCTGATATCAACGCTAGATGGCGAGAATATTACTCCCAACTGCTTAATGAAACCTTTCCGTCTGAAGAATTAGTCCATGTGTCCGCCGTACAGGGACCAATTGAGAAAATCACATACGAAGAAGTAGATTTAGCAATTAGGAGCATGGCGAATAATAAAGCGACTGGACCGGATGAGATTCCCGTGGAACTGTGGAAGAGGCTGGGAGTAAACGGAGTGTCATTTCTAACAAACCTTTTAAATAAAGTTTTGTTAGATGGAATACCCAAAGAGTGGAGGAAAAGTTATCTGGTCCCATTCTATAAAAACAAAGGTGACATAAGGCTCTGTGACAATTATCGCGCCATCAAACTCATGTCTCACACACTCAAAATATGGGAAAAAGTAATTAGTAACCGACTCGTGCAATTAGTAAATCTCTCAGAAAATCAATGTGGTTTCGTAAAAGGAAGATCGACAACTGACGCACTGCACTGCTTAAGGATATTACTAGAAAAAAGAAGGGAAATGAAAAAAGACGTACATTTAGCCTTTATAGACCTAGAAAAGGCTTTTGACCGTGTGCCGCGACAACTTATCTGGCAATCTTTGAGGTCTCTGAATGTACCGGAGTATTATGTCAAGGCTATCAGTAATATGTACCATAACGTTTGCACCAAAGTAAGGAGTCCAGCTGGAATAAGTGAGGAATTTTTAGTAGAAGTAGGTGTACACCAGGGATCTGCTCTAAGTCCACTGCTATTTAATCTTGTCATAGAACATCTGACTGCAAGGATACAGAAAGAGCCGCCTTGGGATCTACTGTACGCTGACGATATTCTCCTTATTAGAGATAGTCCCACAGAACTTCAATGTGCACTCGAAAGCTGGAGAAACGCCCTAGAGACAGCTGGACTCAAGATCAACCGGCAAAAGACAGAGTATATGCGGTGTAGGCATAATAATACCAGCCATCAGCACTCCATCAAAATACAAGGTCACCAGTTAAAGGAAGTCGAGCAATTCAAATATTTAGGCTCCATAATATCGAATAATAGCACAATCGACGCCGAAATAACCCACCGCATCAATACTGGCTGGATGAAGTGGCGACAGCTCTCGAGTGTGTTGTGTGACAGCAGAATGCCGATACAAGTTAAAGGAAAGGTATACAAAACGGCAGTCCGTCCAGCTCTAATGTATAGTGCTGAATGTTGGCCTATTAAAAAGACGCATACCACAAAAGTCAGCACAGCGGAGCTCCGAATGCTTCGATGGGCAGGAGGTGTCACCCTCAAAGACAGAGTGCGAAACCAGCACATACGGGGAAGCTTTAAGATCCGCCCAATCGAAGAAAAACTCACCGAAACGCGACTTAGGTGGTATGGTCATGTCATGCGAAGACCAGAGCACGATATGACTCGAAAAATTTTAAATTTGCATACCGGTCCGAAAAGCCGAGGTAGACCCCTTCAAACCTGGATATCTGTGATCAACAACGACCTGAAGATGGCTCAAATAAATGACATTGCGACGACCCAGAACCGATGTGTCTGGCGAAAAATGACGAGGAGAGCCGACCCCAATTAAAGATGGGACAAGGCTAGGCATAGAGAGAGAGAGAGTCAGTCTGTCCTTGAGGGCGTAAGGCAGTAAAGAAGAGATAGGTGATGTATACAATATACAAAGCAGGAACCGACATAAGCTTGCGGCTCCTGCTTTGCGCCTTGCAAAAGTGCGTAACTCGTTTGTGGGTTTTGGTATAAGATTATATAATAAAATTCCGCAATCAATTTCAGCACTGCCATTACAGCAGTTTAATAACACTGTTAAAAAGAGGCTGATACAGAAAGCCTACTATACTCTTGAAGATTATTTAGAAGATAAGAATGTGTGGATATAGCTCTCTTTGAACCTGTACAAGACAGTAACGACTTAATGTAAATAATATTAAGAATTATATTTTTAAAAAAGCAACCGCCGAGTTTCTTGCTGGCTCTTCTCGGTAGGAACAGCTTTCCGAACCAGCAGTAGAGTTGACGATTCAAAAGCACTTGTTTACAAGTTTATTTGAATAAAGAATATTTTGAATTTGAATTTGAATATGATGAGATAAGGTGTCGGATGCCTGCATTTGTGTGCTCGAACCCCATCTCACATCTAATTGGGTGGGTGGATAGATATCGACGGAGTAAAACATTCCGCGTTAAATAGCAGTTGGAAAATTTAGAAATCGTTAATTTGTTTTCTTCGAATAAGATTTTTTATTTTATACTAGCTGTGTTAGCAGCTTCACCCGCATAGAAATCAACGCGTCACGAATTCTTTCCCAAATTGAAATTTTGAACATGAAAGTGATTATCGTGAGTTAATTATTAGAGATTTTTGAATAACTTTCGTACTTTAACTTTTTCCGTTTACATAGCGCACGCAAAGAAAACTTTAGATCTTGCCGTTTTCGCAATATTTTTTATTTTACTTGCTCCTCTCCTATTCATCTAAGCGTGATAAATGGACTATGTTACACTCAAAAACTTTTACACGTTCCAACAAACAAACAAAATGTATATAAATTGGTATACACTAGCCTTAACTAAAAATTTTTCGACGAATTTATTCAATCATGAAAACGAAGTTTAAGTCGAGTAAAAAATCCTGATAAAGGTAAATGGTTCATACGTTTTTTACCTTCATTAAGATTTATTAGATTTTCGTTTTATATTGCTTGGTTTCTAGGTCTGTTCTGAGTTGAAATTTGATAACTGTTTTAAGTGAAATTTGATTTTTGTAAAAGGTACGAATTATTTTCCCAGGTAACAGTGATTCTTTGTACTGCCGCGGGTCGCGGGTTTAATTCCCGCCGAGAGACAACGCTATCTGTTAACAATTTGTTATTTCTTCGAGTCTGGGTGTACATATGTCTTTAAGTATTTATTTTAAAATATCTGTATATTAAATACATATATTTTAAAATATATGTATATACAAGTAATTTATTTTTGAATTTAAACTATCGTGAGTGGAATTCATAATTAATGTATAGAAACCGGCTATACTCACGTGTTATTTTATCGGATGAGCCCGACTAGTTTCAAGCCCATACTCTTATTCATGAGCTCTTTACGCGGCATTATCGAGGCGTTACGCTCATCCGATAAAATAACACGTAAGTATAGCCGGTTTCTATACATTAATTAAGTAATTTATTACCTAACACGAGTATTAAGTTCCATAGTTTGTGTACAGATAACCGTGTGTGTAATCCCATATATTTACTCGTATATGGACATATTACTTATATTATATTATAATTTAATATGGACATTATATATAAATGTTATGGCGAATTATGTTATTTAACCATTTCATTAGTTACTAGTACACTAACTTTATATAACTTTTATGTATATAAGTTACAAAGGTTACAATCTTTGACTTTTACACGTAATAATTAAAGTAATTTTCGTCAATCTACACACATATAGGGGGCTTAAATTTTGATAAACGGTAATAATAATAAGGAATATAGACGATATAGTAAAGTAAGTAGGCGTTCCCCCTTTCATGCTGAGTACATGTCAGTAGAATAATAGGCACAGCACACGTGCGTGATTGAACCAAACCCTCTTAGGGCTTAGAAGCCTCAGGGGATGTGCTGTTTGTTTTTGATCTTACAACAAAATAAATATTTATTCAAATGATTGCTTTTAGATTTATGTATCCATTTTATTGTACTACAAAGTATAAGTTTTAAAGAAAACAATTTTTATTTCATTGGTTTTCTTTAGACTTTGGTCTTTTTTGACTGGCTCGTTGGTGCAGTGGGTAGTGACCCTGCCTTCGGCACCACGAGTCGCGTGTTCGATTCCCGCCGAGGGCCAACATTTTCAATAAATGAATTTGTTGGTCTTTGAGCCTGGGTGTATATTTGTATTTAAGTATGTATTTAAAAAATATATATTCACCAGTTGTCTGTCACCTATAACACAAGTATTAAGTTACTTACTTTGGGGACGGACGACCGTGTGTGTAAGTGTCCCATATATTTATTTATTTATTTATTTATTTAGGTATACTATGTAACGATATATTAAAATTATAAATTTTACCACTTAACATTGAAGGTACGAGTAATTTCGATTATATAAGAATTATATAGTCACATATTTATATTTTGGTTTGACAACATAAAGTCCCATTTGATCATATTTTTCAGTCATTTCCATTTGACGTACCAGAAAAGTGGATATCTTAAATTATTCGTTATTAACGACTTAAACACCAGAATATGCCTGTCGGGAGCACTCAATGGGACAAAAATAAATTAACAAAACACTAACTCTACAATTAGCAAAATTAAAAAGAATAACACGTGTCTCGAAATCGTGTGTTGGTGTTGATGTGAAGTGAATGTAGGTGCGGGCTGAAGGCACGGCGCAATTCGGGGCAACTCGGCGTCGATACGCGCACCAGCCTGACGTCGCCGCAGGCTTTGGACAGGCGCACTGGTACATTCGTTGCTGTCGTTCGGTCACAGAGCGTTACGCGACGCATGTTCCTCGTCCTTACGGTGTGACAAGGGGTGACCTTTATATACACGACGTGATATCCTAATTGATCGCTCTTTCTACTGTGTAAACGACTTTTGTTAAAGTCTTATTTAGTGTTCATAGATTCGTTTCAAATATAAGTTAGTGAAAACAAACATCGGAAAGTGATAATAGCGCAGGCGCGTCGCACGCGAACATGATGAGAGCGGCCATCTTGCTCGAGGACGCAGTTTCGCCTCGCCCTAGTGTGAAGATCTGATCTAAAACCCTGAAATCGAATCGCTGAAAACGAAAGATGCGTCGCGGCCGAGGTACCGCGGTGGAGGCCCTCTGAGACCGCACCGCGTCGCCGCTATCGATCCGGCGGGACGCGATGGCGCTCTCGGTGTGAATGCGGATATCGGAACTGTACCGCAGCCTCTGCGTGCCAGTGGTGCGTTTGTATTGTGAGCGTGCTAAATACATCACGCGGCATGTGAGACGTCCCGATAGCTGGAGAAGGGCGCGCGGGCGGCGGCGGGTCCGGTTGACCGCGCGCCATGGGCGAGGAGTACGCGCGCTCCCCTTGCGAGCGCTTCCCGGCAGTGGGCGCGTTCAGCGTGGCTCCGCCGGAGCGGCTCAGCCCGCCGCCTCCCGCGCCGCTACCAGATCGGTTTTCGGCGTCGCCGCGGCGGGTGCGCCGGAGTGCAGAGGCAGAGCGAGCACGGAGGCCTCGCTACGTGCCACCTGCAGCACACGTGCCGGTGGAAAGATATGTGCCAAGGCCTCCGATACCGGTGCGGCCGCCACCCCCGGTTTACTGTGGCTTGGCGTGCAGGCCTCCGCCACCCGCTGCTCGGAAATGTTGCGGACCTGCGTGCCGCGAAGATATCGCGGGTTCGCCACCTCCGTCTCGTTACGTGGAATATGTGGGAGCGGCGGCTGCCAGACGACTCGCCTGTACACCGCCACCACCACCACCTCCAGCTCTCCAACTTCCCTGCGAGCCGCAAGAACCACCTTGTTGTGTACAAGCACGTCGGCGCCCGCAACCTCCACATGATTGGTAAGTAATTAATATTTTTTAGTGTACTAGTTTCTACACGTCCAAATAACTTAAAATAAATCAATTTAAGATTTTTTATAGATAATTTAATAAAATTACTCATTGACCAATAGTTAGTAAATATGCGTACTTCCCTACAAACAACACTGAATATGTTTATTAATAAAGCTATGATGGTCGTATAATTAATTATTAATAATCGTTATCAAGAATTATTGCAATCGTAATAAAAATTAGTAAATTAGGAAGAATAAAAAAAATCTGTCGTAATAAATACTTCGGAGAAATAAAAATGATTGAGTAAGATTACAAATTATTATCGAAAATAATCTGACGGCGTCAGTGCAGTGCGAATAAAATCCATATTAGCCCATTCAAAACACGTAGGGTAATAATAGTTTTATTTTTTACTTTTTAAATTTAGATTTTTTTTATGTAAAACGTCGTACACGTTTTCAAAGTTAAAAAATATTTAGGTAAGTTTAAAAATTTAATATTTATTGTCTGTACTCAGTATCGATCGAAATTAAAATAATGCTATTGCTTAATGTATAGAAATCGGCTACAGCTACGGATTATTTTTATCGGGTGAGCCCAACTAGTTACAGCTGCGATAACGCCGCTTAAAGAGCTCATGAATAAGGGCCGCTTATGGGCTTGAAACTAGTCGGGTTCGCCATATAAAAATAAGACGTGATTATAAACGGTTCTATACATTAACTGTGAATACTACTCACGATACTGGAAATTCAAAGAATTCTCATGCACACATTTCTTATAATAAGTCAATTTCTTATAAAAAGTAAATAAATATAATTCAAAAATAAAGAGTTTTTTTCTGCAATTTTTCGTTTCATGTGATTGAATTTCTTATTTTCGTATAATGGTTACGTAATGAAATGACGGTAGATTAATGTAGTTAGGTTGTTTTTTATTTCTGCGATGATGTCGCCAAGATCTCTCTGTGACATTCATTTCTCAAAATCTAGTCTTTTGTTTTTAGTAATTTACTGGCCATAATTTTTAAAACGTTTTTTCACGTATCAAGCGGTTCAGAAAATTTTCATTGGCTTGCGAAATTTATTTTAAAAGATACTGGTAGGTACATAGTATTTTAGTATTTTTATTTTATTTTTAGTACACAGTTACATGAAAAAGTTTATTAAGTTAAGATTTAAATTATAATGCGCTTTGATTGATTGTTATAGATTATAGATTGTTATAGATTCAAGAAAGTAATATTTAATATGACATAGATAAATTCCTATTATTTTAATATATTTAAATGGCTAAAGTAAACAATTTTTTTTACTATATATGTCCTTATAATTCCAAGTGACCTGTATGATACGAAATTCTAATATTTATCGATTTTTTGATTCGTGATCCATACCATGTGGTATCCGGGTGAGTTGAATAGACAACCCTCATTTATTACCGAGGTGTTGTAAAAGGCAACTAAGGTAAGTCGATCAGCAGTGTGGTACAACGATGAGTAGAATAGATCAGCCACCCTCATTTCTTACCGGTTTGTCGTAAAAGGTGACTTAGGTAAGTCGATCCGCCGTGTGGTATCCGGCTGAGTACAATAGACCAACCTATTTCTTACCGAGGTGTTGCAAAAGGCGACTAAGGTAAGTTGACGTCACGCAGGCAGCGGGTTGTAAAATACCTAGCCAGATCATTATTATAACATGTTGTGCCGACCCCACTTAGAGTGGGATAAGTGCAGGAGAATGATTTGTGATCCGCGATGCATCGTAGGGCAGCGTGACCATTACCACCGGTTCGTTGGTTCAAACCCCGACAAGCTTTCATATTTTACGTTTAGAAACTGGCTATATTCATAGTGTAAATATTGGGCCATGTTTAGCCCAACTAATCAGCCCATAGAAGGGTGTATTTTGTTTGAATCTATTTTCGAAATCATCAACCCAATCATCCTTTAGAGCGACCTGCAATACAAAGAAATTCTAAAAAGTAAAAGGTGTTTAATTACCAGTTGTACCTGCTGAATAGACCACCAATGACTGATGGAAATTCTACTGTATATAGTAACGGTCTGCTAATATCCCACTGCTGGGCATAAGCCTCCTCTCTCCGTTTTTGGAGAGAAGGGTTGTAGCTAAGACCCACCACGCTGCTCCAATGCGGATTGGCAGGTTACACATATCCCAAGAATTCTTTAGAGATATGCAGTTTTCCGCACGATGTTTTCCTTCAACGACAAGCATGTGATAAATTGCAATTATGTATTAGACACATAAGTATTTAATAGAAATACTCATTGGGTGCCTGCCCGGAGTTTGAACCCATGATCGACTCTAGAGAGTCGCATGGTCTTACCGCTGGGCTATCACAGCGTTTACATAACTGTAATCACTTATACGTTTTCCAAAGGTAGTTAATTATTTTCGACCAAAAATCTTAAAACTTAAGGCTATGAATATATCAAAGAAATTAAAAATATACTTAGATTTAAAAAAATGCTAAAAAGACATTTTTTACAATAAAATACATATACTAATAAAATACACATAATAATAAAATAAAATACATTCTGAAAGTGGAAAATCAACTAATTACTGGTAAAAAAATTAGCTTTAATAACAATATTTATGAACATAAAATGGATGATATCTGAAGTTTATATTATTACGATAAAGCCACATCTAGGGACTTTAACTCGTTAGCAAAGCGTATCATACAACGTTTTATATTGTTTTTATCCGCAAATTTATTATCATTTTTTCTTCTTAATGTTTATTTGTGACATTCGTTGTTAAGTTATAAGTTTTTTTTGCTTAGCACGTTCCTACATGCAAGAAATTGTTCTTAGTTAAGTTTTAGTTTTAATTTCTCATTTAAGTGAATGTAAATTCTTATGAGAATAAAATTTTCTTAAACCGTATTTTACCTTACCTTAAAAATAATAATCAACAATATAAGTACACAAAATATATTTTTTCAAAATTAATGCAACGGCAGTTAATCTATAACACTTAAACGGTTAATACTTTAACTTTTATCATGACTTTATCATTCTTATCTTTGTATTGCTTCAGGTAGAGATAAGTAATAGGTGTGCCTTGTACGTTTCATAGTGCGAAATTGAATTCTGAAAGAAATTAACGAAATATTTAGTGAGTGAGTTGTGTGTTTTGTGAATCGGTGATGTGTATACAAAGTGCACTTATATAAAGTGCAGTTGGCTTACTTTTTGAGATCGAACGTGTTGCCTACAAAAGGTTATGAATAACGAGTAAGTACCTAATCTTGGCTCTTGAATGTTTAATCGTGTTTCTATAATATTGAACCACATGAAACAATTGAATATCTACTGTTTTTTTTAAGAAAACTTAACTTATATCACTGAAAAAATTGTTTTTAAATAAGTCCTTTTTTATTCCATCTTTTTTACAAGCATATTTAAAAAAGATATAATTATAAGAGATGTGTTTCCGCCTATTAAGTTTACAAAGGTTGAACACATTTTAATAATATTAGAATAAAACAAATTAGTGTCGTTTATTTTATAGTTAGACAATTTTTTGTTTCAATATTTTTTAGAGATATTATTTAGAATTTGTTTCCCTACGTTGTTGGAAATTTTAACGTTTTACTATGTAATGAATTAGACTTTTCCTATGTAATAAGCGTTAATTTACGTTTGACTGAAGTTCACTCCTTGTGATATTATTTAAAAAAATCATATTGTTACATTGCTAGGAATTAAATTTTGTCAGTTTTGTTTCTGCTGTAACGGTGAATATTATTAAGGTAAGGTGGCTTTACCATACAAGGCAACCAACACTGTGTAGTGTATAGTACGTAACTAGTATGGAGCAGAGTTCTCACTTACTCGTACTTAAAAAAGAATGTCTTTTAAAAAAATTAACTTTGAAGGACTTATAAAGCTTTTCTCTTTGACGTTGTCTTGAATATTTACAAAAAGAAAGTTTTGAGATTGTTCAGTAGTTTTATCCGTAGCTAATATAAGTTATTTCAAAAGTTTCTATAACAATAACTTTAAAGCGTTCACTTGCTCAAAGGTTGCAAGGTTGTATAAAGTTTTTGCTATAAAAAAGGAAATATTCTCGCGAAATAATTCTTCTTTACAAATGTTGATTATATTATGATTATATTGGCAGTTTTGTGGGCTATAAATTTAATAAGGTTTCTTATTTGACGAGTTTCAATAGTATCAATTACTCAACAGGAGTAAACCTGCATATCTCTAGGATACTCTAGGGATATGTGTAACCTACCAATCCGCATTGGAGCAGCGTGGTAGGTCTTAGCTCCAACCCTTCTCTCCAAAAATGGAGAGAGGAGGCCTATGCCCAGCAGTGGGATAGTAACAGGCCGTTACTTACTTACTCAACAGGAGAAACGATTTGTATAGATAAATAATTTATTGTTTGCAGACACGTTATATTCTTCACGATAATCTAAATTGTAAATGATAATTTTATCTAAACTTATTATTTACTTAATTTTACATAAAACTTAATCAGCTTCTATTCTACAGCTTCTACAGCTAATCGGAAACGCTGCCAGCATTCTTGGGACCATTGCACGTGGGCATGATTTGTATAGACCTAGCGTGTAAATTATTTAAGATAGATATAACTTGTACATTTTTGCTATAAATAAATAAAGAAAATATAGAATATATAAACTACTAAGTTTTATAAACTCAAATTCAACTAATCGGGGAGTTATACTGTGACTATGCTTTTTACAGTTTCAACAAATAAACATGTCTTGCAGTACGGCTTTTCCGGTAGTATCTAGATAAGATCCGTAGTCTGTATAATTATATATTATTACAGCATTACTATATTAAGATTTACGAAAACCAGATTACAAATTCAAACTGCATGTTAATCACTGGGCTTAATACTTATAATATATTGCTACCCTTTGTATTAGTAATGTATAGAACGGCAGTTTCTGAACTGAACGCCACATAAAGAGCTCGTGAATAAGAGCCTTGTATGGACTTGAAACTAGTCAGGCTCAGCCGATAAAATAACCCCGGAGTATAGCCAGTTTCTATACATAAACTATGAATAGTACTCACGACAGTTTCAATTCAAAAATCCTTGTATTTATATTTGTAATCTAGTTGCTTATGTGAAACTATATTACATCTTTGATATGATTTTTAACTAGAGGTCATCAAGATGAATATTAAAGCTATCGTTTGATAGCGCCTAATGATATGACGTAGGATTTTTGTTCCATGGAAAAGGTATGCACTTTAATTATTTAATTGAACAGTATTGTTAGTAAGTCTAAGCTCAGGTAGGTATTAAGGTAATGCTCTGAAAGTCAAGCTTGCTTAGGCTTTTATCAATAGAATAAAATTAAAGTAAAAAACTAGCTTATAGGATAACTCATGTCTTTAGTATACTGGAGACATCACCTCATAGGTTTTTTTATAGCGCAGTTTTTAATATTTTTAGAAAGGATAAGCTTGTTACTGCCAGTTTTTAATTATTGTATATGTAAAAGTTTCATATTTGACCTAGTTTAGTTGTTTATGGCGAGTCTATTAAATAATAGAGGTGAAAAATACTATTAACATAAATATATACGCGTCACGATTACTGTTTCTACGTCTTTGTCGTCTAGTTGGTAAAAAATAATATGTAAGTTTAGGCAATAAGGCAATCCTTAGGATTAGTAGAATCCTACTTACATCATAAATGCGAAAGTTTGTGATTATAGATGTATGTTTGTTACTCTTTCACGGCGAATCCAATGAACCAATATCGATGAAATTCGGCAAAATTATCCTTATACCTAAACCGGGGTAACATATAGACTAAACAAATCATATTAATTCAACAAGAATAGGATGACATTGAAAAGCGCCATCTATTATCAACCTATCACGCAACAGCAGTCCACGCGAACGAAGTTGCTGGTAAAAGCTAGTATTATAAATGCAAAAGTTTGTCAGTATGGATGTATCTCTGTTACTCTTTCAAGGCGAATCCGATGAACCAATATCGATGAAATTTGTCACAATTATTCCTTATACACCGGAATAACATACAGGCTATAGAAAACTTGTTAATTCTATAGGAATAGGATAACTGAAAATCGTCATCTATTATCAACCTATCACGCGACAACAGTCCACGCGAACGAATTCGCGGGTAAAAGCTAGTGAGTAACGGGTAGTTAGTATTTATGCTGAATTCCTTTTTGTATTACAGACTACCATTAATTGGTCACTTAAATTTGTTCTTAACTTTTGTAGGGGACCAATCTTTTGAATCATATTAGGTTCATTCGGATATACCTACTTACTTAAAAATATTAGATACATATGTTAGAAAGGACGCTTGCATAGAACATTATTGGTTTTACGCAAGTGCTGTAAAGTCTCAGTTGCCCCATAAAATGTAGAATAAAGTCGTTTTATGTCATACGTTCCCTATTATGGATTACAAGCATATACCAGCATATGCATATGGAAATGTAAATGCAATGAAAATGGAGGAAAAAAGAGGTCATGGAAATGTATAGTAACGGCTAGGTATTTAGTTTCTAGTGCCAGGCTATCGGAATATACTTGGAATGTACACAATGCACTCCACCTCTTCCCACTTATCATCCTCCTGCGCTTCTCCCACTCTAAGTGGGGTCGCCACAGCATGTTTTAAAAACATGCTGTCACATGATTTGAACACGAATTTGTCGACCGCCTGCTTGACAGCAACTTACCTTAGTCGTATTTTATGGTAAGAAAGAGCGTGGTCTATTCTACTCAACCGGATACCACACGGGGGGTACCTTACCTTAGTCGCCTTTTACGATACCTCGGTAAATGAGGGTGGTCTACTCTACCGGATACCACACGGCATTGCATTTTACCCTTTTACCCTTTCACTCTATATCTCTTATTTTACTTTCGATGTACAGTTAATACATCATAAATTTATACAAGAAACGATCAAACATACTATAAAATATAAGAATGTCTGTCTGTGCGTAGCGTATTTCGTACTTAAAGCTTATGTACGAGTAATTTATAGAATTAGGAGTTACTCTGCGGAGCTCAATAAAACAAAAGTACTGAGAATATTATTTTGTTATAATCAAATCATCTTCCTGCCCTTATTCCACTCTAAGTGGGGTCGGCACAATATGTTATAAACATGTGGACACATGATTTGGCTACGTATTTTACGACCGACCGCCTGCCTGACATCAACTTATCTTAGTCGTATTTTACGATACCTCGATAAGAAAGAGGGTGGTCTATTCTACTTAACCGGACACCACACGGTGAGTCAACTTACCTTAGTCGCCTTTTATGACGGCTCGGTGAGACATAAGGGTGGTCTATTCTACTCAGTCGGATACCACACGGCGGGTCGACTTAACTTAGTCGCCTTTTACGACACCTCGGTAAGTAAAGAGGGTGGTACTATTCTATTCAGCCGAATACCACACGGCGTTATTTTGCTATAATCAGCAAAATAATATTCTCATTACTTTTATATCAATTAAGAAATTACCATCACTGCCTATACCTTTATTACTCTTAAAGTATATTTAATATAGTAATATATAAAGTTTTGATAAAATACCTTGTTTAATTTTAGGTACTAAACGTTTGGCTTGATCCCAAATCGCAGGGTATTCGCGACAGATGTTATTTAACGTAAATGTTAATTGGAACTTAATATATTGATTATAGTAATTTGCATCTCATTATAATTAAAACTGTATTAGGTTAAAATATATTTTATTCTACCTGATATGACGTTATAAGCAGTTATGCCTTTTGGTGTACTGCTGAGACCACCCTCATTTCTTACCAAGTTGTCGTAAAAGGCGACTAAGGTAAGTTGACCCGCCGTGTGGTATCCGGCTAAGTAGACTAGACCACCCTCTTTCTTACTGAGGTGTCGTAAAAGGCGACTAAGGTGAGTTGACGTCAGGCAGGCGGCCGGTCATAAAATACTTACAAAAGTAATAATAAAATTATTTTGCTATAATCCGCGATGAAGTAAAATAGAAAATATATATAATGCTAAATGTAGCATGGACAATCGGTTATCATACCTGATACATGCAGGAGTCGTAAAAAACACATGCACAAACCTCCACCACCGCCACCGTGATACACAAGCACTATATACGCAAATCGCACGCACGACCAAAATCGCAAAGCAAAGGCTTTGCGATTTTGGTCGTGGAGTCTATCTCCTGACGATGCTTCGGTTGCGGGGCGAAACGATTGTTGAGTTTGTGATAGTGAACGTATATAGTGCTTGTGTATCACGGTGGCGGTGGTGGAAGTTTGTGCATGTGTTTTTTACGACTCCTGCATGTATCAGGTATGATAACCGATTGTCCACGCTACATTTAGCATTATATATATTTTCTATTTTACTTCATCGCGGATTATAGCAAAATAATTTTATTATTACTTTTGTATTATGGATCTCCGCAAAGTAACGCCTAATTCTAAAATTATAAAATACTTAGCTGAATCATGTGACAACATGTTTGTAACATGTGCCGACCTCAGTTAGAGTAGGATAAGGCCAGGAGAATGATGATGAATCTATAAACAAATAAGCATTTTAACAGATTATGAATCAATATGCTTTAGAATTAAGAACTAAGATGCCCTATTGACGTTCTGTTCTATCTCTTCCACAGCTTTAAGTAATGTGGTATGTTTAGAAACCAACGTCACGCCTTAAAGTGAATAGCTCTTTAGCTATTTGAATTGAATCAATTGGTTTAAAGCTTCTCAGTGAGCGTTAACTTCACGGCAGTCTATTAATATGACTAAAAGCTTCCTATATATAACTTACCTACTAACTTGATAATATCATTTGATGACTAATAAACATTGTAGCGATAGAGTTCTGGCTTACAGTAAATGAGAGGAGTCAGTTAGCTATTCAGAGATTGGCTTCTAGTTGAGACTCGACCGTCCATTGTTTTAGTTAAATATTTTTTAGCTCACAAACTCTTATCGTTGTTAAGCTATATTACAACTACTTTGTCTTTTAAAAATTAGATAGTAAATAATAAATATTATTAGATAATAAACATACGCCGTGTGGTATCCGGCTGAATAGAATAGTACCACCCTCATTTCTTACCGAGGTGTCGTAAAAGGCGACTAAGGTAAGTCGACCCGCCGTGTGGTATCCGGCTGAGTAGAATAGACCAACCTCATTTCTTACCGAGGTGTCGTAAAAGGCGATTAAGGTAAAGTGACCCACCGAGTGGTATCCGGTTTAGAAGGATAGACCACCCTCTTTCTTACCGAGGCGTCGTAAAATACGACTGAGGTATGTTGATGTCAGGCAGGCGGCCGGTCGTAAAAACGCAGCCAAATCATATGACAGCATGTTTATAACATTTATTTATTTTATTTATTTATTTATTTATTTATTTAATAAACAATATATATTATTTATTTAATAAATAATAATATTTAACATGTTGTGCTGACCCCACTTAGAGTGGGATAAGGGAAGGAAGATGATGATTAGATAATAAACATCTTCAATTCGTATACGTGCATAATTTATACAAAATTAGGCCTAAAATTAAATTAAATTAACTTAGTATTTTTAATGCAAAATTAAGAAAAATTAAGCTAAGTGTGCATATTATTTCGGGCGTTGAATTATGAATTACATCTAATTCAATATATTTGTTATACCTATTTATAACTTGTAATATGTTATTAAGGGACTGTTTCACAAGTTATCAATAAACTGTCAGTTACCTTATTCGGAACATATCTGACATATATCTCGGAATTTTCCGTTTCTCAGGTTTCGGTTAGGCTTATTCAGCACTTAAAGTCCCTAATAAGTTAACAGGTAGATCATATAGCTGTTATTATGTATTCTGCTGAATAGCAAAATAAAATTTATAAATATTTTGAAATGGCCATTTGGGCTTTTATTTTTTTTTAATTTTTCACTCTTATTCTCTTTTTAGGGACATTAATCTTCCACTTAGTTCATTTGTCGGTAAACTATGCGACACTAAATCGGTAACTTGTGAAACAGACCCTAAGTAAACTGAATAGGGCGAATTGAACGGAAATAATATATACATAGCTTCAATTTGTTTAGCGGTTGATTAATTTCAATTTGTATGACTGACTTGTATTATAGCAATATGTACACATCAGTGACATATTTCCGATTGCATAACAAAACTCAAATTGTTCGCAGTTATACAGAGATAACATATTGTGTGATATTAATTTATGCTGTAATATATTTTTAATGATTTAACATAAATTGAATATTTTTTCACATTTATGTGTTTATGACAATTAATATTAAATGCCGATACATAAAACCGCCGGACCTAATTTCCTCTTTTTTAATTTAACGTATGCTTGCGAATTATAATTGTAATTACATTCTGTGAAACAATAAGTATTTTTAAGGACTTGAACTGGATTTATGAGTACCGGAAGTCGTAAATAAAATCACTCATGAATCCAATAATAAGGGAGAGGAGTTCCAAGAGTCACAGTTATTTTGGGATCAGATTTTAATTGAACCTACCTATCACCTTACTCACAAGTACGCCCACTTAGCAATTTATCGTTAAAATACAATAATAAAGCAATCGTTAATTAATTACCAATGGTCGTAAATTCTACGGAAGTTAAAAATATCATATCACTTTTCATGTTTATAAAATATAACAGTGTAGGTCTGAGAAAATAAGATATATTTTGACTGGCCCGTTGGTGCAGTGGGTATTGACCCTGCATTCAGCTCCGCGGGTCGCGGTTCGATTCCCGGCGTGGGCCAACATTTTCAATAAATGAAGTTGTTGGTCTTCGAGTTTTGGTGTACGTTTGTATTTAAGTATTTATTTAAAAATTATATAAGTATATATTCACCAGTTGTCTCTCACCCATAACACAAGTATTAATTTACTCACTTTGGGGACGGACGACCGTGTGTTTAAAAAAGAAAAAAAATACTCATGAATGTTTTCTAAATATCTAATTCTTTTTTTATTAATTTTTCTTTTTAATCTCATATTCTAATTCTATTTAAATTCAATTTCTATAAAACAAATATTATTTTTGTAATATGAAACGTAACGTCCGTAAAGTAACGCCTAACTCCATAAATTATTATAATTTAGATTGTAAAGTTGGAAATATTATTATATGTATGTTGAGAATGGACTCACATTACGTTTGAGTCGTTCAACATCGGAGTTATAACTGCACAAACATCAAGTGAATATTATATTCCCATTTGCGATCATAAACGGTAAAAGCGAGAAAAAGTTTAGTTCTGCGCAAATGGAAACTAACGACTATAGCCGTATCTTAATGACTCACGGAATAACTTGTTCTGCAGTTGCACTTTTCATGAGTTGTTTACTTTTAAATACTTATAATATTACAGACAGAACATCAGCAGTATATTACTGATGTTCCCTCAGGAGTGTGAAGGGTTTCAGAGTAAACTATGATTAAGTTACATAAAAGTGCGACTCTTTCGTGGATGTCACGGGTTCGACCCGGGCAGACACCAATGAGTTTTTCTGTTAAAACTTATGTGTCTCATTGATAATTGCAATTTATCACACGCTTTTTGGTGATGGAAAACATTGTGAGGAAACCTGAATATCTCTAGAGAATTTATTAGATATATGTAACCTACCAATCCACACTGGAGCAGTGTGGTAGGTCTTAGCTCCAATTCTTCTCTCCAAAAACGGAGAGAAGAGTTACATAACTATCAGTTATTAACAGTTAGGTTATCTGTTTATAATAGTTGATCTACAGTTTATTCTACTCCCGTGCCTTAAGTTCATGTCGTATGATACCTGGCGTTCTTTAGGTTGCTCCGGGAGTGCGGTAGAAGTGAAAACTTGAATATTACGTTGTGCATTTTTGATATTTTGGAATGGTTCGGGAATAATTTGCATACAATTTACCGCGTGGTAGAAAGAGAGCGTTTACATTCTCTCCTACGCCGCTCCGACGCTCTAGTCTCCCTCCGTCTTACGAATGATCGATTTAGGCACGTGTCCTGACGCGATTTTAACATTTTTTACCCATCACAAAAATGCATAACGCCGCTTAAGAAGTTTCCACTTTATTAAACGGTTTCTAATTCAAATTTGGAAATAAGCTTCGTCCAAGAAAAACTAGTATTTCCATGTTTTATTATGCTTACGAGACGTCTCTTTTTTTATAGTCAAAAGACAAATCGTGACAAAATTATCTTTTCCTTGACTCAGGTCTAATACTGGTTTAAAACAAACCAAAAAAAGCTTAAACTATAAAAACATAAAATTCTCTCCCAAATGTAAAAGTTGATACTGGTATCATTCTGAAAAATGATAAATTTGGATTTGTGAGGGATACAGTATTTCTTGGTATCAGAATTGAATCTAGACTGCAGTGGAGCAGCCATATTGGTAATCTGTCTTATAGGTGAAATTGAGCTTTGTACGTCGTGCGGAAAATTCGACAAATTACCGAAGTATCTACTGCTAGGATTGTCTATTTGAGTTGTTTATACAGCTTAGTGGTTTAGCGCTTAGTAGATTTAGCCAAGCGTCTGATATAATTTTGATATTTATAACAAAAAAGGTGCGGTCCGTGCTATTTATAACTCGAAAAATCTTAACAGACTCGCAAAAATTGTATTGCAGATATTTTTATATTATGTTCTAAATTTCCCAGAGGGCAAATATAAATCACATATTAAGAAAGTCTTATGCATAAAATGTGATATGATAAGAACCTCTGAATCTGGGGTCATCACAACATATTTCAACTTGATTTGGTTACGTATTTTACCCACCTTAACCGTATTCCACGAAACCGTGGTTTATTCTACTAAACCGGATACCAAACGCTGGGTCAACTTACCTTTTCGCCTTTTACGACAACTCGGTAAGAAATGAGTGTGGTCTATTCTACTCAGCCGGATATTTATTTTTACACTTTATCGGTATTTAAAAGCGAAAAACATTTCAGTGTCGCTAACTTCGTACATAATTTCTTAGCATCGCAGTTATTGAAATGGATGGCAGAAGTTCGGGGCGAACTAAGGACTCTGAATAATAAGAACCTGAAGTGAAACTACAGCGATTGTATTAAGTAAAATATCATCTACTTGAAAGTTCTCTGCAATATAGAACAATGTTGGGTTCATGAGTTTGAGTGTTTAATTTTAACTTAAACTTCTTAATGTCGTTTCTTAATAAGTTATGGTGTATGTTTGGAAATATATTGATAGATGATGGACAAGGTAAACTAAGGGCGTTAAATATTTTTCACTTAATATATAACTTCATTAATATAACTTTAGTATTGTGTATTAGTTAATAATTAGGAATTTGATGAATTTGATCAAATAAGCCGTGTGGTATCCGGCTGAATGGAATAGTACCACCCTCATTTCTTACCGAGGTGCCGTAAAAGACGACTAAGGTAAGTGGACCCGCTGTGTGGTATCCGGTTTAGTAAAATAGACCAACCTCTTTCTTACCGAGGATTCGTAAAATACGACTAAGGTAAGTTGACGTCAGGCAGGCGGCCGGTATTAAAATACGTATCATATGACAACATGTTTGTAACATGATGTGCTGACCCCACTTAGAGGGGGATAAGGGCAGGAGGATGATGATGATGAATTTGATTCAATTTAATGCGGATCGAAGGATATGCGTCACTCGATTCATGCACTCAACCACAATGTTCTGGAATTATGTACATACAAGTATTGCGAGAAACTTTGTTCGCCTCAACTTAAATGTTCAAATACCGTCAATTACGTACTATATATATGTTGTTTTCGTTTTTTCGAAAGAACAATGGAGATTTTTCGGGAATGGGAATCCTATATCTTAGTATGTGAGCCTCAATTGTTATAAATTTCAATCAATATACGACTGGCCCGTTGGCGTAGTGGGTAGTGACCCTGGCTTCAGCTGCGCGGGTCGCAGGATCTATTACCTCCGAGGGCCAACATTTTCTATATATGATTTTGTTGGTCTTCAAGCCTGGGTGTATATTTGTATTTAAGTATGTATTTAAAAAATATATAAGCATATATTCACCAGTTGTCTGTCTACCATAACACAAGTATTAAGTTACTTACTTTGGGGACGGACGACCGTGCGTGTAAGTGTCGCATATATTTATTTATTTACAATATTGATTCAGCGTAATAGTTGTGAAAGCATAACAAACAGACAGATTGGCACATTTATAATATTAGTATAGTATAATTCTTCATAAGTTGTAATTAGTAAGTTAAATTCTATCAAGGATAATTATTGTTAATTGCTGCAAAAACCCGCACTAGAGAAGAGCTTAGTAGTTGCAAAGTTGGAGTATTAAAGCTCAACACTCAAACAAGGAGTTGGATATCGTTTTTGCAATTGTACAAACATTAAGGTATACCGTCAAATGCCTTGGTTTTGAAAAGCTTGTTTTTTACAGTTTTATTATTTAAAAGACATGTTTACTTGTAAATTGTTAAAGTAATAAGATTAAAATTTATTAGACTCGGTAAGCGACATCTCTATGTGAACTTTAATAGTCCGCGATCCTATCATCATCCTCCTGCCCTTATCCCACTCTAAGTGGGGTGTAAATTGTTATAAAAATGTTGTCACATAATTTGGCTGCGTATTTTACGACGGGCCGCCTGCCTGACGTCAACTTACCTTAGTCGTCTTTTACGACACCTCGTTAATAAGAGGATGATCTATTCTACTGAACCGGATACCACACGGTGGGTCAACATACGGCAGTCGCCCTTTACGACACCTCGATAAAAAGAGGATGATCTATTCTACTGAACCGGATAACAAACGGTTGGTCGACTTACGTCAGTCGCCTTTTACGACACCTCGGTAAGAAATGAGGGTGGTCTATTCTGCTCAACCGGATACCACACGGCGATATGTACTTAATTACGGTACGGTACAAACTATTATATTTATAAAATAATTAGATATTTTTCCTTTATACTTATGCAATAATAAAAATAATTTTCCCAAAGTCAACCAATTTCTTTCAATAACTCAATGACACATAAAGACGGCTACAATGTTTTTTATATTAATGAATAACTATATGAAGGAGGTTGTATTTGAAACATGTTGTTACAAATTAATATAAATGAAATTTTTAACATTGTTAACTAAAATAAAGTTCATGTCCGAAATATTTATGCCATGATATTGTTTTACGCTCAATTTAAAGAGTTCATATTTTTTATATTAAAATTCCATCACATTCAGCAATATAAAAAGTCGAGGTATCATTTTATAAGAACTCGTTGTATGACGGTTGTTCGACTTTGCAATTTTCGCCTTTCGGTCCTTTTCGCACCAAATTCACTGATGTGAACGAACGTCGTACGAACGGTAACACATATATAGAAATATTTTTGTTGAATTATAAACCTTATTTCTTGGGTAGTAAAAACCGATTTGTGTCAGGTTCACTTGCACTAGGGTACGGTTGGAGAGCGACAGTCGACCCAGTTGCCCGCTGCAACGTCGATATACTGTCACAGCTACCCAAGTAAAATTTCAGCAGTTAAATTACGGTTTACGTGCACAGGACGGATGATTCAAAATGCGAATAGTGCCGCGTTTTACAAATCGAGATTTTATATATTTACGAGAAGGGCAAAAGTATTTTCCAGTTTGTAAAAGCATGAATTTCTTGAACTTTTTTCTTAATATGCGGAAAGAAAGTTATATATTAAAAAAATGTGTCAAAATATTCACAAATCACTTTGTTTTACACGATGAAAATTTCTTGAGAATCCCATGTGTATCCTGTCAATTTATATTAAATCAGAGTAGTGGGTCTAAACTCAAAACTTTATCTTTCAAAAGGATAGTCTTGGCTCAGTTTAAATTCATCCTCCTGCTCTTATCCCGCCCTATTGGGGTCGGCACGTGTTATAAACATGTTGTCATATGATTTGGCTCCGTATTTTACGACCGGCTGTCTGCCTAACGTCAATTTACCTGAGTCGTATCGTACAACATCTAAGTATGAAAGGGGGTGGTCTATTCTACTCAACCGGATGCCACACGGTGGGTCAACTTACTTAAGTCGCCTTTTACAACACCTCGGTAAGAAATGAACGTGGTCTTTTCTACTCAGCCGGATAGCACACGGCAATTGGCACAGTTTAAATTATTACTTTCAAAAGCTATTATTTTGAAAAGTCATTTACATTTTGATATACCTACTTAGCTATTTTTATAATGAAATTTGCGTAATAAATGTTATCACTGTCTATGAAATAGTCTTAACTTTTAAGATAGACATCATTTTCAGTTTCAACATCGCATTATTAAAAAAGTAGTTTCCAAAAGTTCGTGCACGTCGGTATCTTAACTCGGATCGCGATAGGGGGCGTTTAGCGAAGGCACGTCTTGGCCGACGCCCAGCGCACTTGGCAGAGAAATTCGTTTTGAATTTATCAGATACTGCTTAAATTGTTTTTATCTTATTGATTAATACAATGTATATATAGCAATAACATTAACGTCTTATACATGGCCACACCATCTCAATTTTATGAGCATTTTGATTGTCTATTTGAAAGGGTAATTCCGAATGCCAAACGGCTACCAAATCATTTGATCAAAATGCAAGATTATTTTTTAAGCCGTTTGGTATCCGGCTGAATAGAACAGTACCACCCCCATTTCTTACCGAGGTGTCGTAAAAAGTTGACCCACCGTGTGATATCTGGTTTAGTAGAATAGAACACCATTCTTTCTTACCGAGGTCTAATAAATACGACTAAAACGTCTAAAATACGACAAAATTGACGACGGTATTTACCTTAGTCAATTTTGACATCAGACAGGCGGCTGGTCGTAAAATACGTAGCTAAATTATATGACAACATGTTCGTAACATGTTATGCCGACCCCACTTAAGAGTGGGATAAGGTCAGGCAGGTGATGTAATGCAAGATTATTTTTTTATAACTAATTTGGCTTTAGCGTAAAATAAAAGCTACTAAAATAATACTTTGGAATGCAAATATTTTAAAGGGTTGAAAAGTCTTTTAATCTTAGCAGTGATTTTTTTCTTTTTAATGCGAACGTAGGTACAGTTCTATGACATTATTGCTACGAATATAATAAACTAGCTTTTACCCGCGCAACTTCGTTCGCGTGGACTGTAGTCTTGAAATTAGGAGTGGCTTCTGTCACCATCCAAACCTTCAAATATCTCCATCACAAAAATTAGATCGATCCGGGATGAATCAGAGGGATTTATCGTTTGATCAAGAGCTTAATATGATAATTGTAGTAAATAACCCGTACTTACATGAAATATATATTAAAATAGCGCAGTAAAAGGAGTAAAACTTTATATACATGAAAAATTACTTATGTTTTCTGGAATTAAATATCTCTATAAATATTAATAGCTTTGGAAACGTGTTAAAAACTTATTTAATAATAACATTTATACGTAACGAATCAACTGTCAAATTGTTTTTTTTTTTAATTACCTATACGTACGGCGCTGGATTCCAACGTTTTTAGTATAAATACGAAAAATTAAATTTAAATTATGTTTTTGTTTACATAATATTTTAAAATAGGTATCGGAAAATATATTAAACTTGATTTTGTTAACTGTAATGACTTTTCGAATATTAAAAATGGTGTTTAGAAATAAAATATTTTTCATTAGCAGTATGGCTTAATTTCAATGGGATTAAATTAAATAAAACTTTTCAACACATGTCAATTAATGGTAATTTATTTCGAACTTGTTGCCATAGACTACTAACTAAAGACCGTTTAAGAATGCGTTTTCTTGAAACGTCTGTTTTTTTGACAACAAAAATTATATATGATTAAATATTACTTGAACTTAAATGATTACAGCTTATTGTTATATTTTCACCACAAATCCTATCTTTTTAATGTGTTATTATGGTATTTAGCTATTAATTGTACATGTACATAACCTCAAACTATAATAAATAAATATTAGATAAAATAATAATTGATACTAAGATAACAAATATTTTTCTATTTAACAACACCAAAATTATTACTCTGGTCTGGGCCAAAAGATGTTACATACATCATTCTGGCGGTTTCTTTTTTATTAAATATTTTTCTCCGGGTCATGAAATAAACAAAAACCGAAATATTTTAAAAAATAGTAATAATAACTTTTTTAAAGATTTTTGTACGTTACCCCGTATAAACATTAATTTTGCCAAATTTCATCTATATTGGTTCAGCGAATTGACCATGAAAACGTTACAAACAGACTTTCGCATTTATAATATTATTAGTTTATTTATTTTACTTAATAACCCGTATTATTTATATCAATAATCCATTGTTATTACAATGTTTAATTTTCTCAGTTGAATTTGTCCAGTAAACGAATAAAATAAGATAAAATATAAATACTCTTTAAAGATAACTCTTTTGACGTAAGTCAAAAAACTTGGAATCTAAATACTTCGTAAATACAGATTTGACTTGATTTTGACACATCGTAAATAAAAATTAGTTCCATAGGTTTATTATAGATGGCGTTTTGAATGTCATCGTATTTAATTGCTCCTGAATTTAATTCCTGTTGAATTAACAGGATTTATATAGCCTATATGTTACCCCGGTATATAAGGAATATTTATGCCAAATTTCATCGATATTGGTTCAGCGGATTGGCCGTGAAAACGGAACCGACAGAGAGACAGACAGACAGACTTTCCCATTTATAATATTAAGTAGTAAGGATAAATGAAGCCCTGATGAGTCTTATAATACACTTGATAACAATATTTTTTTCCTTTGCATATATTATACTAGTCATACCTTGCGGTTTCACTCGCGTAAATACCGATCTCATGGCAGTGGAAAGTCTACTAAGTCAGACTATTATATATTATCAATAATTTCCGCAGCACATGCGATGACAGTTTTTGATGACTAATTTTTTAGACCTTATTACATTTTTATTACGGATCCCAATTTTTTTAATGTAATATAGCCTATGTTGCTCAGTAAAACTGCAGCTTACCAATGGTGAAAGAATTTTGTTGAAATCGGTCCAGTAGTTTAGTGTGAAAACATTACAAACATAAAAACGAATTTTTCCTTTTATCATATTAGTATTAGTATAGATGGCAAGTCAAAACTTTACAATGCAATCTGTACTTCATATATAATTCGGTATAAAGTTCTCTGAATTGTAAAGTTAGTATTCCATTTTCAACTTATCCAAAGTCCTAAATGAAATTGGTTTGTTGGCCGAGGGAAATCAATTGTGGCGTACTTCAATTTAATCGATTGTCTATCGTATATTCATTCGAATAGTTATAAAACTAGCAGCCAATTACTATCATATTGCTGGGATAGAGCCTCTTCATTAATATTAAAGATAAATATTGGAGCTTGAATCCAACAATGGGGATCTGCTGCGAATTGCTAAGTTGGACATATCACAAAGCAGGTATCGCCTACTTAGATTTGGAATCTCCTACCCCTTGGAAGGGGTCGGACGAGCTCATTTATTTACGGTTATTCTTAATGATACGTTTCACCACACCAATTCAGCCATAGCCAAAGCCAAGCTACGACAGTTAAGCACAATAGCTGCCAGCGAAGCCAAAACTGAGCGGCCATATTTTCGTGTCCATACCATAATGTACCACCTGCCGTAAAGAAAAGAGTTGGTTCAATATAAGCCTTACAGGATGGCTGTGAACGTATCCAATAGCGGATGCCCCCATTCTTATTTGAGGCTAGTTTAACCAAAAAGAAGACGTATTTTTCGGTAATGTTGAAAACATACCATACATTGAAGCACTCAATACGAAAAAAAATAAGCCGTTACAATTTATGATGGCCTTTTGACAGAGAAAAAGTGTGTATGTATGTAACTCAGATTGTTTTTTATTTAATGATCAATCACTAGATAAGTTCTAGACTATGTGTAGTTTGCTTGTTAGCATTCCAGTAGCAGACGACTCTTAGAGTACTATCGCCCACCAGCAGATAAAATACATACCAATCAGTTTCTGCAACGGTGATGGTTAAGTAATAAGTACCTGGTGACCAAGCTTTGCTTACTACATACTCTCACTCACTTGACTACGGCTTGAAGAAAGCGCCGGATGACATAAGGGGAAGCGATCCCAGGTTTTAAACTATTTTGGTTCACCCATTACCATTAGACTATCACAGCTTTGTATTTGAAAGATCAAATATAACTTGGATTCAATTTTAAATTTTAGAAATTTTTTAATAGCCGCAAACAGGTATAAAAGGATTTTTTTTTAACGAAACCTAGCTAGACCGATTTTTATTCTCCAAAACCCACTACACGGTAAATTTCAAGAAAATTACAAGATTAACTTATTTAAATATTGAAGATAGTTTTGTACTAAGCGAATCGCAATTTTTTAAATTAGCCTTAATTGAAATGGTTTCTAGGCTCCCGACATACAAACCTTATAGTTTATATTAACGTTACAGCTACTTCGAAGTCACATTTGTTAGCTTTTCCGAGAAACCTATTTTCCGCCTTAAAAAGGATTGAGAATCGCGTGGGGAATAAAACGCGGAGCTAATCACGCTAATGTGTAGAACTCTACACTTCTAATATTTCTCGTTGCAGTGAAATTCTAAAGAAGGACTTCTTAATGCTCGATGACTATAGAAAAGAAAATGATGAATAAAACATTACTTGGCACTGTAATAACCTACTTACCTTAAGCGTATCTTATTTTAATACTAGGCTATTGCTCGCGGTTTCAGACGCGGTGCAAGAGTTATGTAAAATGTTATACGATAACCCATGGGTTATACCTATGTATGGGTTATACAACTATACCGGGTTTTTTAGTTTTTCATGGGAACATTTTATAAGTAAAAAAGTAGCCTATTTGTTATAGACCAACCTCATTTCTTACCGAGGTGTCGTAAAAGGCGACTAAGGTAAGTTGACCCACCGTGTGGTATCCGGTTTAGTAGAATAGACCATCCTCTATCTTACCGAGGTGTCGTAAAATACGACAGAGTTAAGTTGACGTCAGGCAGGCGGCCGGTCGCAAAAACGCAGCCAAACCATGTGACAACATGTTTATAACATGTTGTGCCGACCCCACTTAGAGTGGGATAAGGGCAGGAAGATGATGATGAAAAGTAGCCTATTTCTTATTTCGGATGCAGAATTTTATACAAATTCGTTAAGACCTTAAAGAAGTCGAAACGCACAGACACTTTCTTTTTATCCCTGCTTTAGGGCATTTAAAAATACAAAAATTCAAATTGAATGTATAGAACAATTTTTTGTCAAGAATAGTCAAGTCAGCGTAGTTCGTGCGGGGAACGGGTGGTCTTTAGAAATGAAAATACCTATCGAGCCTCGCCTACCCAGTTATTTTTTATTTTTTTTTGTGAATTTTTATTTTCTTTTGTAAAAAATCAGGTACTATTATTAAATCATACGTCCGAATAGACCATCCCCATTTCTTACTGAGGTGTCGTAAAAGGCGACTAAGGTAAGTTGAGTCAGGCAGGCGGACGGTTGTAAAATAAGTAGCCAAATCATGTGACAAAATGTTATAAACATGTGCCGTCCTCGCTTAGATTGGGATAAGGGCAGAGAGAAGATTACATCATACATCCATTATACATACAAAAGACTGATGGACTTTGACGTTGTGAGGTGTTAAAGTGGTACCGTGTGAACTTCCACCACCACTATGTACATAGCTTGAAAGACAAGTACATATAATATCTCTTTAGTAGTCACCTTTTTTTGGCAAAACCATACATTTAATAAATTCATATTTACGGTTCAGTCGGTTGAACATTCCGAATTGAGCAACACGTTTATTTTTTAGTTTTAGGTAGGCGAGGTATGCAAAACATTTCGTATCACAAAGGTCTTTTTTGATCAAATGAATGAAAGATTCAATTTTATGTTTAGCGGATTAAATCGATAAAATATTTTTAAAGGACGAAAAATATTATACATAGCTTCAAAGCTAGACATTATATTATATTATATATAGCATCATTTTGTAGAATGGTTAAGGTGAATAATATAAGTTTATTAAATTAGTAAACATGTTTAGTAGTTAAAAAAGTAAAGTAGTACATGATTTTGTCTCTAATTAATTATAATTAACAAACTTATATTATTTATTTAACAAACTTTTTTAATTTAACAAACTTATATTATTGCTGTATTATTGCTATAAGATGCTGTAATCAGCATCTTTAACACGTGCAATCAATGAAGTATTTATCTCAGAATATTATGATAAAATGGACTATAGAATGTCTCAAGATTTTAGTTGCAGAGATTTGGTAATGTTGTTCAAAGGTCTTTATATAAACTGGAAATGTTTACATAAAATTTATATGTACAATAAACGGGAATTTTCAAGGAAATTTGGCATAGAAAATTCTAGGTGCTCAGCTTACTGCGCCAAGATATGTACCTTTTTACTTGCATGCGACATTTTACGTGAATTATTGTTATCGTGGCAAAATGCAGCTCTTTGTAGTCATATATGAGTTATATTGTTACATGAACCACTATTTTTCACTTTATATTCAAGTTATAGTTTTTTTCTCAAGGCTGTTAAATCTGTTTTTAATTACATTGTTTCGAATAGGTTGTAAAAGCAGACGTTGTTCACTGAAATCGTTACTTCGAAAGTAATAAATTTTAAAGGCCTTTTGCTATCTATTATTGGATACATGTGTTTTACTCTACTTAAGAGGAGCTCATGCTTCAGATAATGCTTCGATGATAATAATGAGATACAGGTTTCAGACCGTGATATCGATTATATAATTGTGAATATCAATTCGTCACATAACTTTTCATATAAAAGTCTTTCTAGTCTAACCTGTGACTATAATGTGTAAACCTTTGATATGCATAACGTGCTTTAACTGTTCGACCATTAGGGCTTGTTTGTTGATTTCTACTTGACTACAGGGGGCGACGGCGAAATATTTTTTTTGTACTTAACTAAAACATTATGTTGATTTTAAAATTTTTCTCGCCTGCGTTTGTAAAAAGTCCATCTAACCTAACTTGAATATCGTCATTACACTAAACTGGCGCCGCACAAAGTAAATAGAGAACTCTCGACGCCAATTTTGTCCCACAGATCAAGTATCATCACATTAACTTCATGGAATCACCGAAAAGTTTTAAAATTTTTGGGATCCAACTAAAAAAAGAACGCAGAACTTTCATCTCTTTTATTGTGAAGTAAAATTCACTGACGACAAATAAAGGTTCTATACAAAAAATATGACGTTCAACGTTTCAAACAATAAAATTTAATTATGATCTGACTGATATAATTTTTGAATGAGTAAAATTTATTAAATTTCTTCTTTTATATTTCAAAAATTCACTTATTCGAACAAAGAATAAAGTACCATTTATTGTCACTAAAGCAATTAACTTTTTGAAGGACTTTAGGCTGAAAATTGAAATATCTTTATAGGTGAACAGGTGTTCTGTTTAGAAACAAAGTTTTATCTCTTTTACATGTAACATCTAAAGTAGAATCCTTTTTAAATATTGGAAAGTTGTTTTTATGGGACAACGTTATTTTCGATCGCGTAATAGTAAAATCGAGTTTGTCTAAACGGGTTTTGGGAGCTCTTCAATCTCGGAGTTCGTACGAATTGCCGTAGGCTACTTCGCCCTTTGTCTACTAAAGGAAAGTTCTTTCTTGTCGTTTCCTTTGAACAACGCGGAGATGTTTTAAGCGGTTTGATTCAACTTTGACTACAATGTCAAATGAAAAATAATTTCGCAAGACCGTTAAATTAAAAGCAACTTGACTTTGCTCCATCTCGAGGGTTTTATTATTAAAGTTGACGAAAGGGTCTTTTTAATTTATATACAGTTATAGAAGTGTAGTGGACGAGTCATCATCTCCTTGCCCTTATCCTACTCTAAGTGCGGTTGGCACAACATTTTATAATCATGTTCTCACATGACTTGACTATGTATTTTATGACCGGCCTCCTGCTTGACGTCATCTTAACTTAATGGTATTTTACGACACCTCGGTAACAAAGAGGGTGGTCTATTCTAATAAATCGGATAACACACGGTGGTTTAACTTACCTTAGTCGCCTTTTACTACACCTCGGTAAGAAATGACGGTGGTCTTTTCTATTCTGCCGGATGTAGCGGACAAGTATTTATGAAATAAATGTAAATATTTCGAACTATTTTAATGAAAACGGAATATGATGTCGCTTTTAGGGCGCAAAGGATGTGCCCTAAAAACCGACGTCATATTCAAATGATTATTGTTATATTATAGGTAGTATTGGTTTACGATACTAATATATACATGTATAAGTTATACAACTGGGACAAAAGTTGTAGCAATTACAGACAAAAGTTATCTTTACACTTCTCGCTAAGACGAACCTAAAGCATCAATCACCGCCGGTAACCGCGTTACTTCGCCACTAATTGTGATCCCGCTCACGAAGGAACTGTCGGCGTCTTTGCTATCGATCGCTCTCGTTTCCTAACACTGATACGATTTTAACCCTTTTTCAGTAGTTGTGCGATTCTCGTGTGCTGTCTTCAAGTATAAAACTACACAGGCGACAGGTTTGAAAGGGACAAAAGTAGGTCGCCTTTACTGGGTCCAACGTTCGGGAATAACCTTAATTTTATTGCGTCGTGTTCGACCCTCTTTCCCGACGATTGCTCTCTTGATATAAAGAATTAAGCGCTTTATATTCAATTACTAAGTCCGCACGTTTTATTGTTGATCAGCTAGGCTCATGGTAAGGTGTACTTAATGAGCTGGAATGTTTTTGCACCACTACGCAGAAACCTATAAAAGATTATCCACATCTCACAAAAAATGTTCGAATCAAGTGTCGTGTATAATTTATTTTTAGAAGATAGGTATGAAAGTAAAGTTGTACCGCCGTGTGGTATCCGGCTGAATAGAATAAATAGTACCACATCGAGTTGCATCCACCGTGGTCACGAACTGGCTAGGGCGCCACGGCGTCTCCGTTCTCAAGTCATAATTTTGATCATCTACCCTTACAATCCATCTTGTTCATCACAATGCTCTTGAACATCACAATTCACATAAAGTTTGTTGTACACCGCACTAATATTATCTGCACGCAATGTAGGGTGCTTTCATAGTTTCGCCGTGTGGTATACGGTTGAATAGAGTAGACCACCCTCATTTCCTATCGAGGTGCCATAAAAGGCGATTAAGGAAGTTGATGCACCGTGTGGTATCGGGCTGACTAGAAGAGATCACCCCCATTTCTTACCGAGGTGCCTTCAAAGGAGAATAAAGTAAGTTGACCCCCCGTGTGGTATCCGATTGAGTAGAAGAAACCTACCTTTTAATTGTAGTGTTATTCGTTACTATCCAACACGTATTTTATTATTATTCACACATTTTCTGGTACAGAATACCATAAATTCTTGTTTAAAAAGAAAACCAAAACCTATAATAACGGGCGGCGCTTTTCAGTTGTATCGCCTCCAGGCTTTACGGCTTTTCTGTTATACACGATCATAAATCATGATTGCTGACAAGGACATTTTTAATTGTTCGCGTTATTTAAAAAGGGCGGCTTGAAGATTTATTTTTTGCTCCGCAGTCTTTTTAAGGTTTTATTTTCGGGAACACGTAGAAAAATATAATAACAACCCTTTAAAGGTCTACTACATGATGCAAAATTTTGCTACACCAACATTATTTTAATGTATTACATTTTACACATTAATTAATTATTCGAGCCAACAGGGATTTAAATGTTCGGTGATAATATGGAGAGAGTGTAGACCATTTACGTTATGTTTCCTTTATATATTAAAAAAAGGGATATGGTTCACCTGTCCACGAAGGCCTTCTTTTTTTATCTAGAAAAGGAGCTTAGACACTAATCTAAACACTCATCTATCCTAAAACTGTCTAATGACACTAAGAAGATAAGAATACGTCGATATAGCTCGCTTAGACCCTGTACAAGACAATAATGACTAAATGTAACTAGTTAAGTAGTAAGTTCTTGCTTGCTCTTCTCGATGGGAACAGCTTTCCGAATCAGCAGTAGAGTTGACGATTCAAAAGCACTTGTTTACAAGTTTATTTAAATAAATAATATTTTGAATTTAAAACAAATGCAGGTTCACACATCCCAAAAAATCTCTAAATTAATGCATTTCTCATCCAAACCTCATATATAAACTGAAAAATGCATAATCAATTGTGTATATGAATTAATACATACCTATGCGGTTTCCAATACAATTTATATGTGCCCTCGCCCAGGTAAAATTCACATATTACAATTCTTTATATATTATAAATATATGTATGATATTAAATATATATTTAATTTTAGTATTTAAAATATATGTAAACTAAAGGTTAAATTTATTATTATTAAAGATGTAGTTCTTTGTAGCAATTAAATTGTTGCGCAACCCGTACTATCACCAAGATCCTCACATCAAAGGTTGTCTGGGAGAGATCGCTCCAAGCGATAAGACCGCCTTTGCACGCTTCTGTGTATTCATATGTTTTGTAAATTTATATCTTCTTTGTGTGTAATAAAGAATAAATAAATAAATAAAATACAATTTTTATAGTTAGGTCGTTATCATTTCATGAAATATACTTTCCAAACAAATATTATGACACTCTATTCTACCATCATCATGTGTGAGTAAATCATCATCAATTGTGTATATGAATTAATACATACCTTTGCGGTTTCCAATATAATTTATATGTTCCCTCGCCCAGGTAAAATTCACTTATTACAATTCTTATAGTTAGGTCGTTATTAATTCATGATATATACTTTCCAAAAAATATTTCGACACTTTATTCTACTATCATCATATCAACCATCTCATTGCATTAATATTATAAAAAGCAAACTTAACAATTGACAAATAATTTAAACACTTTAACACCGAAGTATTAAATACGAGTTTTTTGTTAAAATTGGATTTAAAGAGTGTGATTATGTATTATAATTATTATTATTATTTTCATTTAATATTTTGTAAATAGAATATAGTTACAAGCGACAGGCGTGTTCTGTGACCTACAGATTTATAACAAAATTCCCTGTGTACGATTAAGTTAGCTTTGCTTGGAATGGCTTACCTGACCAATTCATAAATTATAAGATCTGTAGATCGTAGATCAGTAAGTCATTGACACAGTTCATCGCGTCATAAATCATTACACTAAAAATATCTGTTACATAGGGTGGTTTCATGAATTTGTTAGCATAAACTATAATTCAACCTAAAAGCCGTGGAAAAAGGTTTTAAAAGGTATGAAAAATAATGAATATACATATTTTATCAGGAATTGCGACTGAACGAGGGTAGATCGTGTTGTTTATTTAGTAAAGAGGATTCTAGGTGACGGGCAAAGGGATATAAATTGTAGCTTTGACGCGACCTCAATTTTCGCTACCTTTCTTTATTGAAGTATTTTTTATTATTTTTATAGAGCTAAACGTGAACGTGCAAAATTATTTATTTATTTAAATATTGATTTAAATATATGATTTGTATAGTCCTAGCGTGTCAGTAATTTAAGATAGAATTAACTTGTACATTTTTGCTGTAAATAAAAAAATAAAACATTTAAATATTTTAAGTGCTAGAAGTACTTCTAAAATTTGTTTAAAAATTATCTTAAACCATTATTAGTTTCAAGAGCATAGCAAATAAATAGTCTATATTATAAGTAACTAAAATTTAAAAACTAAACTAATGAATGAAAAATGGTAATGAATATATGTAATGAATGATAAATGGTAATGAATATATGAAAAAATTATAATTATCCAAAAAAATAATTAACTGATTATTTATTCATTAAATTTTTAATAGTGACTAAAACTGTATATAAAGGTATGTACAACTGTACATAAGCTGTTGTAAACGTCAAAATGATTCCCAAGAATTCCTACGAATGGAAACAGTGCTTACCAGCCAAGCAGTCGAACCGACGCTACAAAAACGCCACCATAACTTAAGGCTTAGCCTTTTTATGAACATGTCTCAGTTACGCTCGAACGAACGGCGCCTTAAGTGTATGCATTGTCGTACAGTTAAAAATGAAACATGTTTCCTTTCCGCAGTTGCAGAAGCCATTAAATTTATACGAGACCATGGCTGTGCCGATGGTCCATATAACACTGTAACGACTTCCCTTTATGTGTCCACTTGCAGTCGCTACATTGTAATTGATGTAAAGCATAAAGCTCTTTATTGAAGTTGCAGGATATGAAAGTGATTACATTTTTCATAGTTGAATAAATTAATATACAATTAATTTATCAACGCGGTCAACAAATGAGAGCTGTGGCAGTCCAGCGGTAACACCGTGCGACTCTTTCGAGGAGGTCACAGGTTCAAACCCGGGTATACACCAATGAGTTTTACTGTTAAAACTTATGTGTCTAATTGATAATTGTAATTTATCACACGCTTTTCGGTGAAGGAAAACATCGTGAGGAAACCTGCATATCTCTAGAGAATTCTGGAAATATGTGTAACCTACCTATGCGCATTGGAGCAGCGTGGTAGGTCTTAGCTTCAAACCTTCTCTCCAAAAAAAAAATGGAGAGAAGAGGCCTATTCTCAGCAGTGGGATAGTAACAGGCGGCTACTTACTTACTTACTACTTACTTAACAACGCGGAAACGCTGCCAACATTCTTAGGACCATTCCACTGGGCATGCTTTGTATAGTCCTAGCGTGTAAGTAATTTAAGACAAAATAGGATTTTTGTACAGTTTTCAATAATGTAATTCTCAAGGAAGGTTTAGGTTAGTACATTATAGTACATTAAAATTCCCGCGTGATCGGAATATACGTGGGAAACACTTTCCGACACTAATTTCCACGCAGGCGAAGCCGCAAGCAGAGCTACTCATACTATAAAACATTACAACAGAGTTAAAGTAGAATTAAAATAAAACTTAATTACACTTTGTTGTTCATGGATTACTAATTGTGTCTTTGTATGCGTACTCGTAGAAATCAGCGTGTCACAAAGTTTTCCCGGTTTCAATTTACATAAAACCATAATTTTCTATTCCAACCTAAAATCCGTAAATAGGTGTACTACAATGTGAGGACGTATAAATAAATATACCATAGATAAAAAAGAATGTAGATATAGATTCTTTTAAAATGCTACCTTATTTTAGAAATGTTATTTATTGACTTAGATTTATTCCTATTTACTTGTCGTATTTTTTTCTTTTCGTACATACTCGTAGATTATTTTTTTAAGACACTAAAAGTACCACTGACTGTTGTGCAGTTTTAATTCAATTCTAGTTAAGCCATACTAAAACGTCAGATCGACTATATTAGAATATGCATGTAAAAATGAGGACGGAAATATCAAACGGAGGCGCGGTAATGAGATACATTAATCGTGTTGCCTCGCAACCTCCACAACCGACATTTTAAATATATGTCATTCGAATCAGTTGACGTGTAATTATTTCCACAACCCAGTTTCCGAACGTGACGGGGGCTCGTTTTATGAAAGTTTTTGTCGTCCCAACAATTTTTGTCCCATGTTTAGCTTCAGTTTATTTTATTTTTTCGTATTTTAATATTATAATTTGTTTTGGACATCTTAGTTGGTTATATTAAACGTCTTTTTTAGGATTACTGTCGAACTCAATAAAAATCTGTCCCTTTCTGAACTTCATTTATTGCAGGTGACCAAAAAAATAGATTTAGATAGAGGTTTACTACTTAGACTGTGCATCATAGTTTTGCTATGCAATTCTAAGAAATATTGTTTATCGTAAAAAGTTTGTTATCAACATCATACTGCTGATATAAAATAATACTAAATATTTAATAGGATAGTGTTCCACATTTTCTACATTTTAAAGTTAATAATTTTCTAAATATTTGAAAGATATCTTCTTTAGGATGTTTTTTATAGCTTAAGGTTAATGCTAAAACGTATATGAAACTACTATACTAGAGTATTGTATTGTTTACGCGAATGCCTCCAAATATTATTATATAATTGATTAAATTAAGAGATTTTCTTTTCCGTGTCTCTCAGTATAACAAAAATGTACTAAAAATTCAGTACACTGTACAATACATGTACATTAGCAGTTTCCACAAAGAGATGTTTGAAGAGGGAGGGATAAAAATAGAATGGTAAAGCAACAATATGAGACTGTAATATATGCGTTTGTGTACCGACTCCGTAGACACAGTCTTAATCTTTGTTCCTTTCTATGTTTTTTATTAGTTTTTGTACGCTTTAAAATGTAAAAGATTTTTACTTTTCAAACTGTTCCGAATTTGTACCCGCAGCTTCGCTACTGTGGAAATCATGTGTCACAAATGTTTTCCTTGTAAATCCCGATCCCGCGGTAATTAAAGTGTAATCTACTATTAAACGTTCTTCAGCAATTGTACTATCTTTTACTTAGAAACGTACAATATTCGTTCACTAAATTTTGAGAAAATCTATCACAGACAGACAGCTTTTAGAGATTTAGTTTTATTATGTATAAATTTTACTTTTTTCATAGTAATTGAAAATGTTAGTACAAGTCGATACTGCGACTGGCTTTAGATATGACTAGGTCGATATGTGCAAATATTATTCTTTATATTATTTCATACATTTTCGCTGGCGATGAATTACGAAGAATTTGGAGATAAATCAGGATTTTATGAAAGTAAAAGTCCTGTAAGAAGATTCCGTTGCGTTGTAGAGATCGATTTTTTTTTTGTTGTATCATCTACAGATAAAGATAGATGATCAAAATATGAGACAGCGAATAAAGGCGATAAGTCATTACAGTTTATTCATTATATACTGCTTACAATTTTATCCTATTAGTTTTTTATGTATACAAACGTTTACATTCAATTATGAATAGACTTTTGCCCATAGGTAAACTAATCGTTTAGCAGTACCTAGTACTAATATTTTAGCTACTAGAAGAAAATACGTTGTGATGATTATCCTGCGCGTAACAATCAAGTGTAGTCCAGAAAGGGTTTATATCAAGTAAAGGTCAGTACGGAAAGGGCAATAGCAATCTATAATCTACCCAATAGGGAATAGTTTTGGGTTCCAAAAATAATTCATGAGGGCTTCAGCTATTTTTCATAGACCTCCGAGGACTTTAGACTTCAGAGACTTCACATAGAGAGAGTATACCCTCAACCAACTAGGAAAGCTAGTCAATACTTTTTTTAGGACAAGCACTAAATTAGCATCTTTTAGAATAGACGTCGGTGCGAACGAAAACACTTCGCCGAAACGTCGCTCGATAACTGCAGAAAGCTATTTGCAACGAGAAGTTTCTGAAAAAATTCTATGTGAGGCTGTCACCCTAAAAACAAAATATTTTGAAGATTCTTCTACCCACCTCGAACAAAACTCGCCTCGCTTTGATTGCGTGGACTTCAGTGATGAAATTTAAAGTATGTTTATAATAGTATAATTACGTTAATGTTGAGTTTAGTAATTTGAACGACAAAGCAAGACGACTTTGTTCGACTTCCTTAGAACCTTCTTCACCTTTACACTTATGGTTATACATTCCCTAGAAACAAATTGTTGCATAAATAAGTTCATCCAAATCGTCTACAAAGAGAGTAATTCAAATTAGATCATCGTTGTTTATAAAACTCTACGATTTCATATACTTAGTTGCAACTAGGCCATAGATTTGAGGCATGTACTTGGTTTTAATGCACCACTGTGTCCGCTTCCAGTGTTAACTTTTACAACGAGGTCAAGCTGTCAGTTTCAAGAAAGCTTTTGTGTTAGACTTCTAAGACATAATTTTTAGTTGCTTGTTAAGTAGTATGTCTCATCATTGTATTTACCTAAAACGTTAAAAGTACAATGACAGATGCAACCTATCAATGAATATTAGTGCTCACTTTTTGTGCCAAAGATTTCCAAGCACCAAGATGAAGAGAAAGCGTTTTTTTTGGTAACTGACTTTTGTAATGCTAAGGATCACAGAAACTCAACTTATTGATATCGATAGAGTTAAGTCCATGGACGTAGGTTAAGACAATCATATTAATATTGAAAACGTACGTTTCGGTGACATTTGACGGCCATCAAATTGATTTTGGGGCAAACAATTTACTTTTATACATAAACAACAAATCAACAAACGTCGAAAAGCTTCAAAGATACTAATGATTCCATTCGGCTTAAACTATATAATGCGACTGATATATTACGATTGAACTCAAAATTTGGTCTTATACACAACATAATATCTAGGGACACTTTGTCTCTTCGATATATCGAAATGGGAAAGAAATATTTATATTTTCCTGCTGATATGAACTAGGTCATACTACGTTCATGTGATCTCACGCAGGGTATGTTTAGTGACATGGAAATAAGGGAAATAGGTCAACGTAATTCGGTACCAGTTTTTATAAAGGAAAATGATAAAGAATGTAAGCAATATCTAGTTGTCTTATTAAACGCGTGTAGTTGTTTTTCAAAGGGTCGTCCGGGACGGTAGGGTGAGGGTGCATTGACCTCTACAAGGGGAAGGGGGACCCACTTGAATACAAAAGTGTTCTCGCGAAACTTCTATCGCTGGTGAATATGAAGATGTAATAGAAATGTAGATTGTAATTGGGTTCTTTTGCATTTAGTTGAATTGCTCAGATTCGTTATTTGCCAATTCACTTAATTTCAACTTATTGTTCTTGTAACAAGTTCTTGTTCGAGTAATATTATCAAAGGTTCGACTTTAATATTAATAAAACAAATTAAGAGATGCCAATTTATGGGAATTTAATAATGAAACATTTATTATCTTGCGAGTAGTTCTCGATTTGTACTTAAATGACTGAAACCAAAGGCAAAAAATTTATTGAATAACTCAATCTTTTATGAAATCTGAAACACAGTCTAGTTGAAGATTATGAATAAGTTATACGTTTCACTTTTATTTTTTAGATCTTTTATTCCATTTAAAGCGAAAAACAGTCTTAATATAATATTCACACGTTTTTTTGATTCATAATAATATTATTTATAGAATTAAGGCTTTCCCTTTCGTAGATCCATAATACATTAAAATTATTTGGCTTTAATCCGTGATAAAGTAAAAATATATACATTTAATACTAAATGTAGAGGGAGTGGACTTTTTGTATTTGTATCCGGTACACGCATGATTCATAAAAAACATGCAGAAACCTCCACCACCGCCATTTCCTGCATGTATCTAGTCTGTAAACGGATGGTTTTTACTCTACATTTAGCATTTTCTATTTACTTTATCGCGGATTATAGCAGAATAATTTTATTATTACTTTTGCCATAATAATATTATTTAATACTTTCACATTTGTTATTAGTATTGATAACGGATATTAATTTCTTAAATAACCTTTAAAATTTTGATGTAAGAATAAAGTTAATGCTGGGTATTGTTTAGATTAAGCGGTTTACATAAAAAAAGTTAAGGCCACCATTGTAATTTATGGTAGGTTAAATATCTGTATACATATCATCTGCTTTAGTAAAGTAGCTGATATTGGATGTGAAGGTTATTGTATATCAAAGTTGTGATCATGGGGAATTCCCTTATAGATGATAGGGTGTCTCGTTATGCTTTGCAATGTGTTTTCAGAATTCATGTAATTAAGTATATTAGTTATAATATGAAGCTATATTATTTTTAAGCTATATTGGTATATTTAAAGAAAGTATGTTATCTATATCGAAATTATTTTAACATTTTATTATTTAATGCACGCAGTAGAGCACCTTTGTTCACCTCACCATGGAAGGCTTTTACACATAATATAGTATAATTATGCATACATATAGCATATCTTTAATATATATGAGTTAATCTTGTATGTATATATACACACACACACACATATATATATATATATATATATATATATATATATATATATATATATATATATATATATATATATATATATATATATATATATATATATATATATATATATAATCCCGTTTTGTCCCTGTTTTTGGGCACTAAAAAACTGCTAAAATAGGAATAGAAAGTAAATAAAATGTTTAGCTGTACATTGCAAAGCTGTGGCAGCCTAATAGTAACGCGTGGGCCAAAAAGTTTGAAACCTAGGTTCGATTCCAACATGTTACCCAGCTCTTTTTATTTTTTTGTTATTGCAGTTATTTATAACTTTCAATGCTCGGTCACCCAGATACTATTATATATATATATATATAACACCATGTAACACAACGTACTAGGAACACGTGATTCCGCACTCAAAACTAGATAGCGCCACGGGTCGTTTGCTCCGCGCTATAGAAATGCTTTCGTAGGAATATAAGAAGTCCTCATACACGATGTTATTAGCATGTAAGTCCGGTCATTCCATCGATCGCCGCCGTAGCGTGCGGATGTCTCGGTCGAGCGCAATCCGGTTGCCGCTCCCCCCGCCTGACTCACGCCCCTGCCGCGTTAGATTGTGAAAGTGCCCAAGGACTCTGGACTGTCAGTGTTGTTCGTTCCTGTGCAAGTGGATTGTGTTAGTGTTACTGTGCTTCGATTAGGTAGTGTGGTGCTTCACGCATAACACTTTCCGTAGGTGGTTCCGTCCGTGCGTAAGTACACTAATTTTTTAATTTAGGTACTCACCTCTTTCCCCCGAAGGGAGAGAGACTAAGACTAGATTTTTTCTTAGGTACACACCTCCCTGCCCTCCGGCAGGGAGGCCACCCCCACACTAGCGGGCCAATATGGCCCCCACCCTGCGCCCCACGGGGCAACCGTTACTGGACGCGATTTTCGCGTTCCTTCAGGCGCACCACCCCGCCATTTTGGTGGAGCTCACCAAAGCCCTCCCGCCCCCTCAGGGCCAGAGTGGCAGCCCGGCAGCACCTTCTCCCCCCTCTGCGGAAAAGGCTAAACCACGCTCCCGCCCCGTGTCTCCTGACATGGAAGTGGAGGAGCAATCTGACTCGGAATCCGAGACTCCCTCAGAGTCCGGAGAGGAAGCCGAAGCATCCGATGCTTCGCAGTCCCCGTCCCCCTCGGCGTCATCCGCCTCAGACGAGGACGACGGCTTCACCGCCGTCCTATCCAAGAGCCAGAAGCGTAAGCTGAAGGCTCCCAAGACCGTCCCGCCCAAAAGGGCCACTAACGACGCAGGTGCACCTGCCCCGCGCCCCACCCCCAAACCCCAGCCTGCCTCACAGGCCGCCCGCAAACAAGACGTACCCGACTCACAGGACTCGCCTATGACGGAGAGGAAGGAGAAGGTGCCGCCCCTATTTGTTAGGGAAAAAGACGCGTGGAATCGCTTAATTCCGCGCATGGACAGCTCGTCCATTCCTTTCACCTCTGCCCGGTCCACAAGCCAGGGCATAATGGTGCAATGTCCGTCTTCAACGGACCACCGTCGCCTCACGACGCTCCTGGATGCCGAAAAGATCGGCTACCACACATACGCCCTAGAAGACGAGCGCGAACTTCGCGTCGTCATCCGCGGGCTTCCCGTAGAGATAGATTGCGACCTTATTAAGAAGGACCTCCTCAGCCAGGGCCTTCCCGTAAGACAGGTACACCGCATGTACCACCACAGAACCAAAGTTCCTTATGAACTTTGTCTCGCGGTCCTCGACCTCAGTCCTGAAGGCAAACGTGTCTTCAACGTCCAAACAATATGCAGACTGTCGGGTCTGCGTATTGAAACGCCGCGTACGCGTGGGGTAATGGGGCAGTGCCATCGCTGCCAACTTTACGGCCACTCGCAGCGAAACTGCACCGCACGACCAAGGTGCGTCAAGTGCCTGGGCGATCATGGCACTGCCGATTGCCCCAGAGCGGTTCCGTCCGAGGAACCTCCCAGCTGTGTCCTCTGCAGGACCCAAGGGCACCCCGCGAGCTATCGCGGCTGCCCGAAAGTCCCGCTTAGGGCAAAACGAGGGGGCAGAAGGGCCACCCGTAAAAAGGCGGACCGTACCGCCCCTAAACCAGCTGAGAGGTTCGTCCCCGCGCCTCTCCCCACCTCAAACCCCTGGCACAGGAAATTAATTGCCGGCTGTGCCGGTTTTACTGGCACAGCCGGCATCCGAGCCGGCTGTGCCAGTAAAACCGGCTCAGGAGACGGTAGCGAAACCCGCCGCCGCCATCTTGAGCTCCAATACAAGAGCTGCCGCTCCTAAAGCGACAGCCGCCCCTCCAGCAACGAGTTTCATGGACGACATGAAACTCGTTTGTGACATAGTAACCAAAATTGACACTACGGAGCTATCAATTTTGGCAAACAAGCTGAGGAGTAATCCTCAAAACAGATTAATGGCCTTGCTCGAACACTCTAGTTTGGTGCAGGCCATCTCTAGGCTTTAAGCTTAAACCCTCACTGGGTAGGGCCAAGCCCCACTCCCTCAAGCTCGTCACGTACAACGCAGACGGGCTTATCAGACACATGGACGAAGTCCGCGATTTCGTAGTTGCACACGATATAGATATTCTTCTAATACAAGAATCCTTCTTAAAACCCCAATTTCGCAATCCCAATATTGCGAATTACAGTTTGATTAGAAATGACCGTCTGTCATCCAAAAAAGGCGGCACGCTCATTTACTATAAAAGAGCCCTCTTATGCTCCCCCCTTGATTCCCCAAAGCTCACTAACATGGAGGCTTCAGTCTGTCAGGTGGGTATGACCGGCCATCAGTCGATCATACTAGCATCAGTATACCTCAGTCCGACCAAACGGGTACTCGAAAGAGACGTCCGCACCCTTCTCGCACTAGGCGACTCTGTAATACTGGCCGGAGACTTCAACTCCAAACATGGCCAATGGAACTCTCGCCGAACCAACCGGAACGGCACAATACTCCAAGGCCTCAACGGCCTTCCAAACCTCGCTTTTGAGGTGATAGCCCCTAACGAGCCCACCAGATACCCGCCTAACGGGGATCCAAACAGAGCAGATGTGTTAGATATATACATTTTCAAAAATGTAGCTCTCCAGTTACATTCTATAGAAGTCCTGCATGAATTAGACTCGGACCACCGTCCGGTTCTAATTCAGTTAGGGCAATCTACCTCCACGACCCCTCCCACGAAAACGATAATCGACTGGAGTAAATTAGGCGGGAAACTCCAGTCCCTAAACTCAGACCACCTAGATCAAATTCCTGACAAGATAGACTCCGTGGATAGTGCCAAGTTCGCTGTTACCCACCTTACAAAACATATAACAGACTCACTCGAGCGTTGCTCCAAGGAAGTCCCCGACGACCGCGGTCGTGGGAGACTACCGGACGACCTGCGCGACCTACTTAGACGTAAACGTGCCGCCACTAGGGCCCATGACGCATACCCGACAGACGATAACCGGAGAACACTCCGGCGACTTCAAAGAGAGGTTAGAGAAAAACTCAGCCTCAACCGTCAGTCCGCCTGGGACAACAAACTTTCAGAGATCTCGCCGAGTCACCTGGCTTTCTGGAAACTGGCGAAATCCCTGAGAGGAGACCAGTGTGCAGCTACACCTCCATTGATACGTTTAAACCGTCCGGTCGCTTTTGACGACATCGATAAGGCCGAATGCTTGGCTGACAGTCTTGAGGGACAATGTACAAACAATCCCAGTCATCCCGAACACGCCGAATTCCACTCGGAAGTGGAAATGGCGGCGGCTAGGATATCCGCAAAGGCTCCCGAAAGCGAGCCGCTCACTCCCACCACCGGAGAGGAAGTCCGTTCCATTATCCAAAACCTGAAGACCCGCAAGTCCCCAGGCCCCGACTCCATATCCAACAAAGCACTCAAGTGCCTCCCTGACCAACTCATAAACCTATTAGTATTGATTTTCAATGCCCTCCTGTTAGGTTGCTCCTTCCCCGACGAATGGAAGGAAGCAATAGTAATAGGTATTCGTAAACCGGGAAAACCCAGTAATCTCCCGAGCAGCTATCGACCCATCAGTCTGCTCAACAGCTTAGGGAAAGTCTACGAGCGAGTAATCCTCGCTAGACTCATAACGTTCATGGAGTCGATGAAGCTCATACCGGATGAGCAATTCGGCTTCCGCGCCAAACACACCGCGGTACAACAAGTACACCGACTTACCGAAGCCGTCCTCAATGGCTTCGGCAAAAAACGGTACACCGGTACTGTCTTCTTCGATGTCGCCAAAGCCTTCGATAAGGTATGGCATGCGGGTTTAATATACAAACTCGCGAACCTAGGAATCCCCGATAGACTCGTTCTTATCATTCGCGATTATCTTACTAATCGCTCATTCAGATATCGTATTGATGGTGCGCTCTCCTCAAGACGCACCTTACGCGCCGGAGTCCCCCAAGGTTCGGTACTCGCACCGTTCCTCTACTCGCTCTATACGAGTGACATCCCACGATTCTCCACTAAAACTAGTGCAGTCACCCACTTAGCTATGTTCGCGGACGATACCGCAATCTATACCACCTGTAGAGATCCCATAACTATTAATGATAGGCTCCAAAGAGCAACCAACCAGCTCGGAAGCTGGTTCCGCCGGTGGAGAATCGAAATTAATCCCGATAAAAGCGCAGCAATGTTCTTTGCGAGATCTAGGAGAGCCATGGACTTCATCCGGACGCCTCCTAGAGTCTCTATTTACAACAAATACATAGATTGGCAAAAGGAAGTCAAATACTTAGGTGTCATCCTCGAACCGACCCTATCCTTTATCCGACACATCCGCGTTGTCCGCAACCGGGCAGCGTTCGCCTTGGGACGCCTCCATCCGATACTGTGCAAGGCAAGTAAACTGTCACTCCGCAACAAAGTGACACTTTACAAGACTTGCATCAGACCCATTATGACCTATGCGAGCGTCGCGTTCGCGCACGTTCCGAAACCACGACTGTGTCCGTTGCAGACACTTCAAAATCGATTCATGCGTACAGCCACTGGCTGTCCGTGGTTCGTGCGCAACGTGAACCTCCATAGAGATCTCGACCTACCTACGATAGCCGATCTTTTCAGACGATTCTCGACGACTTACTTCGAGAAAGCGTCCATCCACCCAAACCCCCTTATAGTGGCCGCGTCCAACTATAAGGCGTTCAGGCACCCCAACAAGATTCACAGGCGCCCGAAGAGCGTCCTTAACGACCCCGACGATGCTATAACAGCATCCAACAAGTTATACACACAACACGCACACAAACAGCGTCTTCGCCGGCGAAGACGAGGTCCCCGCTTGCTTGTGTCAAGCGGCCGCAGCCCTCTGCCGCGGCCGCCGTGACACAGACTTCTTCCAAGTCATTTATTAGATGCAGCCCTCCAAAAACGCGCCGCCTTAAGCCGAGGTTCGGTCTCGCAGGAGACACCCTTAAGGCGACGCCCCCTGTAGCGCGGGTGCTTGTAATGCACCCGCATGTATCATCCATTTCTTCTCGGCGATGCTTCAGCGCTCGCCCGTCTTATCGGTGACGCTGTCAAAGCCATTAGGGCTAACAGCATTAGTCATATTCGAAAAAAAAGATGTTATTAGATCGATGTCACTATCAGTTCCTAAGCTTCCACAGGGCATCCTACTGGAACACTACAACTTAGCGCAACTTGAATCGGTGCATCCTTCGGTACGTCCATACTTGGAATGCTGTGAGGGACCCGTCGTCTGTCCGCGATGCTTTCCGTATTCGTCATTCTCATTAGTACGCATTCTCTCCCCCGACAGTACGTGCGTCGGGTCAGCGCCTTATAACCATAGAATAACCTATGCTATTGCTATGCCGCACTCGCTAATGTAGTTATTGTATAAACTCGAAGCTTTTTCCTTTGCCTGCACATTGTGTAATAGGGAACTCTTTTTTTTATTATCTCTGTAATAAAATTAATTCTAAAAGAAAAAATCGATAGACGTCCAATAAAGTCTGATTTCGACCACATATGGAGCACTGCTCACACTATACTAGAGGATTTAATCAAATTAAAAGGCGGGCATCGGCTTGACAATAATCCTAGGAAAACTGCTGGGGTAGGAAGATTTGTACGGTTGCTTTGTGTGTTTTATTGTCTCTAGAAAGCGAAAAAATAGAATTGTATCCATAATACTGTAAGGCTATTTGTATGGCAACTAGACTCTTCTGTTTCTCAGTACTTCTGGCATTTCTAGGAATATTTTAATACCTGAAATAACGTGTTTCAACAAAGTGAAATAGTTGCGCACTGTAAGCAGTAATTTTATAGTTATTGTGTATAATATAAATAAAAGCCGAACCAAACTCATAGCAATAAAACACCTTTTTAGAAAATTCCCAAAAGAGTCGCATAGAAACGTTTTTACAACACGTGACAAATTTACGAAAGAGGTAATTTGAAAAGGGCCTTGGACCCTTACGTGTAACTACGAGTCCAACTGTCTCCTCTTCCTGACATATCTTTATACCATCAATTACTAAACCTTACATCAGGTTGGGTTGGAAGGATTTGGGTCAGCTATTTTTAGCAAAATGTACACTAAATACTCAAGTGCCTTGTGATATCTGGCCAAGTAGAACAGACCTACATCATTTCTTACCGAGGTGTAAAAGGAGACTGCAAAAACTACAACACTGGTGTTTTTTTAGTAACTTATCATAATATTTTTAATTGAAATCCAGAAAAGAATCAATGGTAGATTCACTACAATAAATAACTAATATTATAGGAAAAGACTTTTAGCCTAATAGCAACCAATCACCAAATACGAAAAAACTAAAAGCTTAATATAATTGTAGCAACGAAGGCAAATGGAACTGCTGAAAACACTCAGTAATAATTCACGAAAAGGGAAAATTTATTTTGTTCCTTTTACTTAAGTGATCTGAATTACGAACAGCGAAGTATTATAATAAAGAAATATATATCAGGATGTGAATACCAGGGTATTCATTAATCAGAAGAATTCTAAGAAATGCGAATATAAAACAAACAAGCGTAATGCATACTTACTTAAGTGTCAAAAGTATACAGTTTCCATTTTTGAATTGAAAACTTCTTTGCTGCGTTGTGATCTACTTTTTGTGATCTACGCCGTATGGTATCCGGCTGAATAGAATAGTACCACCCTCATTTCTTACCGAGGTGTCGTAAAAGGCGACTTTAGTCGACTCCTCATGTGGTATCTGGCTGAGTGGAATAGACCACCCTCATTTCTTACCGAGGTGTCATAAAAGGTGACTAAGGGAAATTGACCCGAAGTGTGGTATGCGGTTGAGTAAAATACACCACCCTCTTTCTTACCGAGGAGTTGTAAAATACGACTAAGGTAAGTGACGTCAGGCAGGCAGCCGGTCGTAAAATACGTAGCCAAATCATATAACATGTTTGTAACATGTTGTGCCGACCCCACTTAGAGTGGGATAAGGGCAGGAGGATGATGATATCAGGATATGAATACCAGGGTATTCATTAATCGGAATAATTCAAAGAAATACGAAAATAAAACAAAATAAGCGTAATGTAAACTTAGTTAAGTGCCAAAAGAAAAGTTCACAGTTTCAATTTTTGAAGTGAAAACTTCTTTGTTTCTTCTTGCGTTGTGCACTTTTTGCGATGTGTAAAAAAACGTTACATTCGCGTCAACACGTGACCTTAACGTGACGTTTATGGAAATTGGATTGAGTTTTAATAGTTCTGAAGTGTGAAATTATTAATCTTACTAATATTATAAATGCAAAAGTTTGTGAGTATGGGTGTTTGTTTGTTACTCTTTCACGGCGAATCCACTAAACCAATATCGGTGAAATTTATTACAATTATAGCTTATACACCGGGGAAACATATAGGCTATAGAAATCCTGTTAATTCTATAGTACTAGGATGACATAGCAATGCGCTATTTTTTATCAACCTATCACGTGACAACATTCGGCCCGAATGAAGTTGCGGGTAAAAGCTAGTGTTATATGAATTGTCGTTTGTGTACAATAAATCAATTTGTATTTTACCACACAAATGATAGTACTTTTATACTAATAATTTGCAAAATTATTACCTATCCATTTCATTAAGAATGCCCAACGTTAATATTCAAGATTTCACTTCTGCGGCACTTCTGGATTACCACCCGTTTTCATTTTAATTTTATTTGTTTGGATGTCCTATATTAAAAGAAGTTGCGTAAACATTAACAAAATCAAACATACTATATGTGCAACAATTTTGTAGCCTCTAAGAGGAATTCTTGATTAAATAATACTAAGTTTCAATTAAATAAAATTAGCGGTTACCTTGTACTACAAAGCAATCAATTAATACAAGTCTCCTTACACCTGAATGCTTCGCTTTTAAATTCAACCCAACGACAAAACCGACATAAGAAACAGTTTTTAGTGTGTAGTTTATTGCAAATAAACTAAAAGACATCAAATATATCTGCTTTTTTGGGTCATTAATAAATCGCTATTAAGTAACGAAATGCTTGGACATAAAGTTTTTTACGTGGCCTCATAAAACTTATTTAAGGAATGAGCAGTATAATTATGTCTAAAATTTTATCTGTCCTTACTATTTATATCATAGTGGGTAATTTGGTGGTGGTGGAAATTATGGAGCGGCTTTTTCATAGAAGTTACATAGAATAGAATAGAATAGAATTACTTTATTTGTTTTCTACATACATTACAGTTAAAGCTACTACAATAGAAAATTAAAAAAAAAAGAAATTAACATAAAAAAGGTTAAATGACACTGTGAAGGATTCAAAGAAAATATGCGTATAATAAGCTTAAAAAATCTGTTATTTTATTGTATTATAGCTTATTAGTGATTGTAGTTATCGTAATTATCGTTAAGTTTTGGTTAATTATCTTATAAATTTATATTTTCTTATTATATCTCATGCTGTGTCACTATTAAAAATAAGTTAGTCTTTAAATTGTTTGTGATTTATATTAAGGCTAGTAATTGATTTACATACGAAATTTATTTTAAAATGCTTATTGAAAAAAATTGTATGTAAGTTGTTGGCGGAGTAAATAAAAAAAAAATATCAATCTGTAGATGATACTCATTCTCACTCACTAACTCTCTTATCGTCTTATGTTTCAGAGTGAGATAAAATATAGTTGGATAGTTCATGAATCGATTCAACGATATTACTGAAATCGATTTTATTTGTTACATAATTTAGACTTTTTTTGGCCTTTAACCTTTCCAAAAGTAATACGGATTATAATGCTATCTATAAAGTACATGTCTAATGTAATCTCTTATGTTTAAGTCCCTCCCTAACTCAATATATAAGAATTAGGGACGGCAAATAGCCCGCTAGAAATAAAATTTGCCCGTCTAAAGGATCTAATATGACCTTATAATAATGTCAACCCTTTTTATCCGAAGATATTAATGTATGTTGATATGTCGATGCAAAAGTATTTCATGAGTAAATTCTATTCGAATTAAAATGGACATTTTGTGTCTTTTTTAAGAAACTATATTTATTGTCGAAATCTTTAAACCTTTAAGTATTTCAGTACTTTGGCCCAAAAGCATATTTATTAAATTAGCTTTTAATGTTTAATTATCATTTTATTAATCAAAGCCATGCGGTGTCCGGCTGAGAAAAATAGACCACCTTCATTTTTTACCGAAGTGTCGTAAAACGCGTCTAAGGTAAGTTGATCCACCGTGTGGTATCTGGGTGAGTAGATTAGACCTTCCTCTTGCTTACTGAGGTGTCGTAAAATACGACTAAGGTAAATTGACATCACGCAGGCAAGCGAGCGGTCGTAAAATACGAAGCCCAATCATCTGACAATATGATTATAACATGTTGTCCTTTTTTTTTTTTTTTTTTTTATGTCAGGAAAACCCATTATGGGTCATCACCGCCCGACGGGGACGAGCGGCGGGTATGTCGGACTCGCACCGACTAAAAACCTGACAGTGCTCCACCACGCTGCTGGTGGCGGGGACAGGGTACCTATGTAAACATTGCCCCCCATCGCCGGCAGCAGCAACTCTAAACCCCAGAGCGCGCCTCCTCTGGTTCGGGGCCTCTCTAATAGTGGCCCCTCCCTCCGCTAATCGATGTATTGGGAGCACCAGATGCATCGACCGCCTCGGGGACCTAACTCCAGCGAGCGTCCGATACCCCGTTTGGACCGCTCGGAGGTCCCCGTTAGGGGGGCATGCGACGGACTTCGGCGAGTCGCCTGCGCCCCGCTCGCCTGCGGCGGATCGGATCCAAGGACTCGACTTCCCGGATCCGTCCCACCGCCTCCTTACGCGAGACAACGTCCTCGCAGAAGGAGGCCATCGCTGCCCACGATCGCTCCCTGTCCACCATGGCGCGAACCACAGTGGGCAGGGAGAGATCGTGCCCCACCTGAGCCACGAGTTCCGCCCGCTGAACCGCCCAAGCTGGACAGTCCGCGAGCGTGTGCAGCGCGGTGTCGAATTCGGCGCCGCCCTCGTGGCACTTACCGGTCGGTTCACACCGGGCCACCCGCCACAGATACCTCCCGAAGCAACCATGTCCGGAAAGCACCTGTGTCAGGCGGAAGGTGAGGACCCCATGCCTCCTGGCCACCCAGCCCTGGAGAACAGGCTGGATAGCTGAAATCGTCCAGAATCCAGCACTGGGCGATTCCAGCCGCCGCCCCCATTGGCGGAGGAGCTCCTGCTGAGCTTCACGCCGCCAATCCACTACAACCGCCGCAGAGTTTCCCCCCGAAGAACGGGCTTCAACTTTGCGGCGGTAGGCCTGAGCAAGCACCTTGGCCTCTAGATCCCATGGAGGGGACCCGGCCAAGGCGCAGGCCGCCTTGCCAGAGATAGTCCGGTAGCCCCGCACAAGTCTGACTGCCAAAATCTTCTGCGCCCCGCGCAAAAGGGGCAGGGACTTGGCAGTCAGCCGCTCCGCCCATACGGGAGCGCCGTACAAGGCCATTGACCGGACCACTCCAGCATAAAGGCGCCGGCAGTCTGCATTCGGCCCCCCCACATTCGGGAGGAGCCTGCTCAGGGCTCCAGCGGTCGCCTTCAATCTTGGGGCGAGCCGCCGGAAGTGGGCCTCAAACGTCCATCGGCTGTCGAGGGTTAATCCCAGGTACTGTAAAGTACCTGAGATTCCGACAGACGTCCCGCCCACCACCAACCGGGAGCCCACTGGGGGTGCCTTCCGAGGCCTGTGGAAACAAATGGCCTCGGATTTCTCCAAGGCCACCCCTAGACCTAACCGACGAATCCGGGCCACGACGTGAGCTGTGGCCGCGGTTGCCAGTAGACGGGCCTCCCGGTGAGTGCCCGCGCGGGCAGTCACGAGAGTGTCGTCTGCGTAACAGAACAGACGAACTCCCGGGAGCATTTGCCCACGCAGCACCCAGTCGTAGCCGATGTTCCAAAGGAGGGGGCCTAGAACCGACCCCTGTGGAACACCGCACGACATCCTCCGTTCCTTCCACCTACCCCCTGCTATCGGGTACCAAACAGCGCGGTCAGCCAGATAATCGCCGACAACGCGCTGCAGGTACAAGGGGATACGGTGGAAGCGTAGGGCCTCCTTGATCACGCTCCAAGGCAAGGTATTGAATGCATTGGCAATATCTTATGACACCGCCAACACCACCTCGCGCTCGGATGTCGCCTCCTCCGCCAGGACTCTCACACCTTCGATACAGTCGAGGGTGGACTTACCCCGGCGAAATCCGCACTGGAGGCAACTGAGATTAGGCCCTACCTCCTGGAGGTGCTGGACAATGCGGGAAGCTACAATACGCTCAAGCAGCTTTCCCGCCTCGTCCAGCAAAACAATCGGCCGATACGCGGAGGCTGTGTCGGCCAGTTTTCCCTCCTTCCTGAGCAGGACTAGTCTCCCCGTTTTCCACTTACGGGGAAACAGTCCCTGCTCGAGGCAGGCACTGTAAGCCTAACTGTTGCTCTGAGCTGTGACTCCAGTGGGCCCAGGGCAAGCGCCCAGGCGCGTCCAGGAATGCCATCAGGACCGGGGGCGGTGTTTTTCGCTTTCATGCGACTCACCGCCTCCGCAAGTTCTCCCTCTGACACCCCCAGCGCTCCTTGCGCAGCACCTTCCTCCTCGAGAGGCGCCATATGAGGTGGCTGAAACTCGGCTCTCCGCGGGAACAGGGCTTCCACAACTGACTCCACGAAGTCTGGCCGAAGGCTCTCGGTAAGAGGGGGGGCGCGGGTCCGGAGTTTTTTCCGTACCGCTCTGTACGGCCTCCCCCACGGATCCCGGTTAAGCTCCTCGGCCTGCTCCTTGTGGGCCCTGTCCTTAGCCATGCCAATGGCAATCCGCAAGGAGACGCGCACAGCCTTATATGCCTCATAGCGGCGCCTCTCCTCCTCGATGTCGCGCCGTCTGCGACGCCTGTACCGAGTGTACTGGCGGCGCACGACCACGCACTGTTCGCGTAGCCGCGCCAACTCTTCAGACCACCAGTACACCCCATATGCCGGTCCAGTGTTACGCACCCTCGGCATACTGGCATGTTGTCCTGACCCCACTTGGAGAGGGATAAGGGCAGGATAAAAAAGATTACTGAGCAACACTAATATTAATATTACTTCAAAGTAATAATATTAGTGTTGATTAGTAAAATTGGGTCTAGATATTTCATATTCTTAACAAAGCACATAGCTGATAGACCTTTGGAGAGATGGACGGAATTCATCACGATCGAAACGGTCGTGAGGGAACGCTGGATAAAAGCAGCAATGGAGTACAACAAATCTTTCTAGTATGCCTTTTCCATATTTGTCTTTTGCTAGTGCATACTAAAATATCTTAGTGGTCCATGACCATAATGTTTAAATAATTTACATCCACTTGCCTTTGAGATGTTAAAAGATAACTAATCATCAGTAAATATCGCTGTTCTAGAAGAGCAATGGTGCAACTGCTAAAACTAAAATTTTATAGGAGACCCAAAAAAAATTCTCTCCGCTAAAATTAATCAATTGACTTTAAAATAATGGCCGATATAAATATATTATGTAGAGAAAATTTGCTTTACTTTTATGTTAATTCATTCTTTTCCTGCCCTTATCCCACTCTAAGTGGGGTCGGCACAACATGTTATAAACATGTTGTTACATTGTTTTGGCTAGATATTTTACGACTGGCCGCCTCGACGAGACCTCGGTAAGAAAGAGGGTGATCTATTCTGGCTTCTTCCTTTTCTGTATCCATTGGATTGTGGATAAGCTCGTTAATTTATATGTACTGTATATTATTGTGTAGTCATATGTACAATTTCAATGATTCATACGAAAATTCTTGATATCTCCACGATATTTCTCAGTCCAATAAAACTCGTTTACAAGCAATTATAGAAATCCATTACGATTTATTGAGGGTTTTTCATCTCAAAATAACTTAATCTTGTCAATAGTAAGATAGATTGCCCCGATAGTGTCCTTTTCCTAGAAATACAATGTTTGGCGTTTCGTGATGAAGATTTATGACGTTTCCGATTTAGCTACAAGCCCCTTTCGGCTATTTGTAAATAATAATAGGAAGGATATTTTTGCTTATTTGTTTAGGAATAGCAACAAATAGGTAATTTAAAAGAGATCTAAATAATGTTTAGTTATTTTTATTGAAAAAAATACAATATATAATACATCACTTAGTTTTAAAACAAGACACGAGATCTGGTAACATTGAAATGGATGGACAGTGGCAGTGACAGATAAGAAGATAATTTTGATTTCGTTTATTGGTAGAGCTATTATGCTGGTATCAGTGTCACAAACGCATACATTTGTATCAACTTGATATTACAAAGGTAAGAATTTTCTGGGTATACTTAAGGCAGAACAAAGTTTAAGATTCTCTGATTCTCTTGATTAATTCGCGTTGTTTTCGTGGCGTGGAAAATTGAAAGGTGGGTTTGTTTTATTTATTAAATAAGTATTTGTGTAAGCATCTTGCATCGCGTAATAGCTCTGTTCATCTTCGTCCTGCCCCTATACCACTTTAAGTGGCGTCGGCACAACATGTTACAAACATGTTGTCACATGATTTGGCTACGTATTTTACGACCGGCCACCTGCCTGGCGTATAATAGCTCTATTGTTACTCTTATTTAACGAAGTTCTCTGAAGAAGCCCTACTTAAAGTGAATCATTCTGCATCATCACGGGTTGGCGCTCTTTGGATTTTTTTCTTAAGATATCCATAACGCACATTTGTTATCAACGAAAACTAAGTTGCCCGGAGTTTTAAGCCAGAAAAGACACGTTAAGCCATTTATGTATAGAGTTTATGTTCTAAAGATGATAATTCGAAGGTCACCTTTCGATTATCGTTAAACTTTGTCCCTGATGTAGGCCTTTTTGGGTCGTAAAATAATTTATGTACTAGACGCCGATCTTTCTGAGGGAAATAATTTAAGAATCTGGACCAGCTAGATTTCCCAAGATCTTTTACTATTGTTATCTTGAAATATTCACACATTAAATAATAGATTAAGTGTCATCGTTACGTCCAATAAAATTGTAGATAGTTTTATTTTATGTGAGCATTTTCTGTCTGCAAAATTCTATTTTGGAGAAATTACAGGTAATTCGTTCAATTTTCTGTGTATCGGCAATGGAACAAACCTTTTAACTTTCAAGTTTTCTTTGGATATATGTTTTTCAGCTGTTATATTAGGTTAGCAGCGAAAATATTTAGTGTTTTACTAGGTTTCACATTTCTTCAATTTTATAAATTACGCTCTAATTGAATTTGTGCTTAAATAAGTTAATAAAATTTCGGAATAAATTTAACTTGACGTGTGGCCTCAAAGCACAAAGAATGTTTTAGAATGTCAAAGGTTAAATCTACCCTAACGTGTATAAAGAGTAAAGCTGATTTGAAGTTGAAAGCTTTCGTTTTATTGCGTATAGAGACTGAATGGGTATTGCGATATGGCATGGCCAAATTTCTCACTGGATCCGTAGGTATGCGTTTGTAAACTGTATTAATTTAATTCGAAGTCGTAAGAAATGTGCAGAATATTTAAAATACCCATAAAAGTTTTATTGTTATATTTGAGTCATATGTCACATAATGTTCATAACCTTTTTTGACCCCATAGTAATGTAAATAGATGCGTGCACCTTTTTTGCAGTTTTTGCTTTTAAAAGGAAAAATTTTTCCTTTTCCTTTTATTATTTTTATTTCCTTGTATTAATTCAAGTGTTTATTGAATTATTTAAATCAGTTGGAATTGAAGTCACCTCATATATATATATATATATATATATATATATATATATATATATATATATATATATATATATATATATATATATATATATTTGAATCTTAGGAAATGGCTCCAACGATTTTCCTGAAATTCAGCATGCAGGAGGTTTTGGGTGAGAGAATTCGATCTAGCTAGGTTATTTAAAAGAAAAATAGTTGTTATCACGGTTTTCGAGCATAAAAAGTAATAAAATTTACTTTTGATTTATTGAATATTTAAACATTATTTTTGGAGTTAAATGTCAAGTCAGCGTAGCTTATCCGGGGAATCGGTTGTCGCGAGAAATGAAAATACTTAGAATCGAACCTACCCTATTATTATTATTATTTTTTTAAGTTTCTTTTTTTTATTTTGTAAAAAATTACCGAGCAAGGCTCAGTCTACCAGCTACTATATATAATGAGGAAAATAAACGAAGTGTTTACTTCGAATGAGCTTGTACTAATTTATGTCCTTACATTGAAGTCTCTGAAGTAAATTGCTAGATGTACGTTAAATGAATTAATCGTTATACTTTCGGATTGTTAATATGCCGTTAGCCGTAGCGGCTTTTACAGTGAACGGGTGGGTAAGTTATTCCTTCCATCCATTATTACTTTAGGGAGGAAATCAAGCAGTCTAAGAAAGCATTACGATACATTACATCTATACTAGTATTCAGTGAACGAAAATTAAGTGGGGGCAAAAAAGAATGGTACAAAATTAAAGAAACAAGAACGTATGAAATCGAAGATATATTACAAAAAAAAAATCATTCTTACTTCTTAGCTATCTTGGATGTTAATCCCTTTCTCTTTCGTCTCTTTTCCTCTCTCCTACTAACTCCTATCTCCATCTCTCCTACTCTCTCGCTCACTAATACATTCCGTTTTATACAATTTCATCTAATTCTTATTACTTTTATGTACTTTTATGTAGAGTTGACGATTCAAAGAAACAAGTTTATTTGAATAAAGAATATTTTGAATTTGAATTTTGAATTTGTACAACAAACTATAAATATTTTTCCATCGTGTAGTATTCGAGAGAGAAGAATAGACCATTCTCATTTCTTACCGAGGTTTGTAAAAGGCGACTAGGATAAGTTGACACACCGTGCGGTATCCGGTTAACCACCCTCTTCTTTACTGAGATGTCGCACAATACGAATAAGGTAAGTTGATGTCAGACAGGCCGATCGTAAAATAAGCAGCCAAATTATGTGACAACATATTTATAATATGTTTTGCCGACCCCACTTAGAGTGGGATAAGGACAGGAGGATGATGAAACTATAAATATTTTTCACCTATATATATAAATATATTACACATTCTGTACCCGCAACTTTGATCGCATCAAATTAAAATGAAATGTACTTGGTTTTTCCTATTTCCGAAAGAAAAATTAAATTCTTTATTCTATATGTTAGCCCGGAGCATATCAGCAATATTGCTTCTGCGTATTAGCCGTGAAAGCTTCAGAAAGATATTCGCATTTATAAGAAGTATTTAATAAAAGCGTTTAAAACAATGTGCAGTTACAAGAAATCGCGAGGACGACCCTATGCTGATTAAAAGTCTTAATGTAGTCTTAAAAAGCTTAAAGACAAAATTGTCGATTGTTGAGTATACAAATTACGTAGTTAAATGAATGAACTTTGTTAAGATCAGGACTGTTATGAATGTCATTTACATTTTGTTTACTTAAAATACAGAAAGAAGTTATGTAGTTTTACTTTATACTTTCGTAATGAGACCGCTGCACTCAACTCGGGAGTGGCGACCGCAACTAGATACTACTTGAATAACTTTAAGAATGAAATTGTTTTAATGATGTCCTTGGCTATGCGAGAACATAATTTTAGTGTTGTCATATTTTAAAAAATTGTTTGAAACTGTATATCTGTTTTTTATATAAAGAACATATAAGAGGCTCATTCCAAAAATAATACGAGCGCCTGTGATGAAATTATTAAAAGTTTTAAATGTAGAGATAGAGTGGAAAATTGAAGTATCGCATTTCAAAGAAATTACTTGTGTTAAAGTTTTCAAGATAAGATGAGATTCTTATATATATTATATGGCGTAATTATTTATAACAATAATTATATAAAACATTTTTTACATTTAAGTAAAATTTTGAATGTCTATAAGTAAATCCGGTCGGTGTATTTTGCAGTTGATACTAAAGCCTAAAGTCTGGTATGCGCCTAAGTAGAATGTAGAATAGACCACTCTCATTTCTTGCCGAGGTGTAGTAAAAGACGACTAAGGTAAGTTGACCCGCCGTGTGGTATCCGGCTGAGTAGAATAAACCACCCTTTATCTTACCGAGGCGTCGTAAAATGCGACTAAGGTAAATTGACTCGCCGTGTGGTATCCGGCTGAGTAGAATAGACCACCCTCTTTCTTAGCGTGGTTAAGTTGACGTCAAGCAGGCGGCCGGTCGTGAAATTCGCAGTCATGTGACAACATGATTATAAAATGTTGTGCTGACCCCACTTAGAGTGGGATAAGAGGGATGACGACAAAAATACAATTGAAAAAAAATAACCTAAAATATATATATTTTTACCAATCAATGGCACTAAAATGTAGACAATAAAAAAAGTCTAAAAAAAACTAAAAAGTGTTCCACTTTGTTGACTCACATTTCTCTGTGAAACAATGATAATTATTATTATACTATTCACTTTTATATTATGTGTACTTTTAAATTAAATTTAGTTTGATTATTGAGCCTAGCGTTCACCTGTTTTATTAATTTTTTATTTTTTGTTTCAGGTATGTATTAACAGGTTTTAAATATTTTCGGTATGTATTTTGGTAAGCACGAGTATGGTCGACATAAATATCATTGTGAATATTTACGTCGACTTATATAATATTTAATTTTGTTTATAATACGAAAGGTTCTTTTATATTATCTCCAGGTATAACTCCAAGAAATTAATACATTTAAAGTTTATCTAATGTAAGTTTTATTTAATTTAAATTATTAAATGTACCAGTTTAGTAGTGACTTAAGTACACTTTGTAATTTATTTTCTTTAAGTCTTCTTTACATACACGACAAAAAACGGAGGAATAGGCAAAAATACAAAGATAGGCTTATCGCAATAAACAGTCCCTTTCAGCTCACTTAAGTAGAGTAACTGAAAAGAATATTTTTATTTTTATTTTTGGGTATTATGTAATAATACTTATAAGTCTATTTTTATTTTACTAGTGAATATTTGATATTGAATTATTTATATGATATATTTATGTTTTATTTATCTTATTCTAATATAACGATATTTAAGCCAACGTGATCTTTACTCACTCCAGGAATAAATATTCTAAATAACATTCTAAGAAGGCTTAGATAAATATAGTTAAGGTGTGATAACATATTGATATTTAGGACTTTGAAATACAGATATGATTTAGAGGTGAATAAGGTGGGAGGACTAAGGTGAAACATATAAAAAATGAAAATTCATAAAACAGCTGTTTTTTTTTGCTATAAAGTTTTATGATGAATATATTATTAGATATTATAAGTTAATCACCTTCTGTTTATGACCGTTATCTTTATTTTATCCGGAGAAAAATTTGCTTTTTAAAAACTTTTGTTTGTAAGAACATTTAGCAATGAAATAAATACATGACCAGTTTTTTAATGTTATTAGCAATTTAATTCACTAATTACAGTCTAATTTCATATAACGTTATCATCATCATCCTCTTGCATTTATTCCACTTTAAGTGGTTCGGCACAACATGTTATAAACATGTTGTCACATGATTTGGCTACGTATATTACGTCTGACCGCCTGTCTACCGTCAATTTACCTTAGTCGTATTTTACGACACCTCGGTAAGGTGGTCTATTCAACTCAACCGGATACCACACGGTGAGTCAACTTACCTTAGTTTCATTTTACGACAACTTGGTAAGGTGGTCTATTCAACTCAACCGAATACCACACGGCGGGTTGACATACCTTAGTCGTCTTTTACTACACCTCGGTAAGAAACTTCATATAACGTTATGTTTAATTTAAAGTTTATTTGAACCGAAAAAAATATTTAACGCTTTTTTTTAATATCGTCTACCTTTCCTTTCACCGTCGTATATCGATCACAGAAGTCTATTAAAAAGAGAAGGATCAAATAAGGTGCCTGTATCCGAAGGAAATGAATATTTTATGTATCATTTCGCAGTCCAGAGAATTCATATCGTTTGAGAGATTTATACCAAGCGAAATCTCAAGTTAAGGCGCTGAAATATCTTGATATTGCACGGAAATAGTGCTTGCAAATATCTAGAAACCAGACGGAAGAATTAATGCGTTCTCAAATAAATAGAAGTCGTTAATTCAATACTACGTGCTAAAGCTTTTTTTTGTTTATTTAAGTTTTATTGCTTATTACTATTGTACGCTGTATGGTATCCGGCTTAATAGAATAGTACCACCCTCATTTCTTACCGAGGTGTCGTAAAGGCGACTAAGTTAAGTCGACCCGCCGTGTGGAATCTGGCTGAGTAGAATAGACCAGCCTAATTTCTTACCGAGGTGTCGTAAAAGGCGACTAAGGTTAGTTGACCCACCGTGTCGTTTACTAGAATAGGCCACCCGATTTCTTATCGAGGTGTCGTAAAATACGACAGAGGTAAGTTGACGTCAGGCAGACGGCTGGTCGTAAAAACGCAGCCTTTTCATGTGACAGCATGTTTATAACATGTGCCGAACCCGCTTAGAGTGGGATAAGGGCAGGAAAATGCTTATTACTATTGTATAAATATCTAGAGCATTTAAAATATCTATGAGTTTTCTATGTGGGTGTGACTTTTTACTTCCCTAGTTAGTTTACTACACACATAGTTTACATAAGCAGTGTAGGATGGTTTAAACGTTGTTTTATAACGTTGCAATGTTAAAACGTTATTTATTTTCCGAACACTAACTTTATACATGACTGAATCATTAATTGTTTCATAAATAGTATTTTTTTATCATTAAATAATATAATTTATTTATATATATGTTAAATCAAGTTGAATAGTTTGCAAACTATATCTATATTTATTATAAAAAAAGGCCTCAAAAGCGGTCTATATGTGATCGATTTTCACTATATCTACTGAACGGATTTTTGTACGGTTTTTACGAAAAGGTATTTAAGTTATTGAAAAGGTATTTAGGATAAAAGGTATTATATAAAGGTATTTATTTAGCAAGTATTCTCCCGGAAGGTTTAGGTTAATAGTACATTATGGTTTTATTGAAATTATGTTGAAGAGGTCGCGCAGCTGTAAAAGAATTCGTCTGGTAGGAGCTTTACTCACGTGCGCTGTGTAAACTAGCGAGATACACTAAAGTTATGTAGTAGAGATTTGTAGATCTATAAAAAACTACATAAAAGTCTGCAACAGCGTGTCTCTATCTCGTATGTTTAACTCACAGCTTATGGTAAACTTATGTTAACACTTATGGTAAAAATTTCATTTTGGGAAATATTGTATGATACACTGATTTTAACGGATGAACCCGCTGGCACAGCTAGTTATTTTCAAAGTAGCAAAAAATATATTAAGCAACTTTTTAAGTTTTTTTGTTATTAAATGCATTTCAAACGATAAGTTTTCCCTTTTTATAACATAATATATTGAGTCTGCAACGCCAGTACACCATCGCACTGTTCCCCAGTGAATGGTAGCTTTTAGTATTTCAGTTGGTCTAAGTTTCACGACCTCGAGTTGATTGATAGACTTGAACTAAGATGGCGGAGGCATAGTGAAATTTCTCAACTGGGGTTTAGTAATAGCATACATTATTTCGATTGCTTTACTTGCTCAAACTCACATTTTTTTAATTATTACTCAACTGTTTAATTTTCTAGTAAGTAATTTAAATATTTTTTTGTCATGATAATTTCCAGTATGTCGTAGATGTTGTAAAATATATTTCCTAAGTTGTGATAGCCCAGCGGTGAGACCGTAGGACTCTCTAGAGACGATAATGGGTTTAAACCCAAGGCAAGCACCAATGAGTTTTTCTGTTAAAACTTATGTGTCTAATTGACAATTACAATTTAGCACACTCGATGAAGGAAAACGTCGTCAGGAACCTGCATATCTCTAGAATTTCTGGGGGTATGTGTAATCTAGCAATCCGCATTGGAGCGTGGTAGGTCTTAGCTCCAATCTTTTTCACTAAAACTAAAATAGGGGTTCTATGTGTAACAGTGGGATAGTAACAGGTTGTTACTTTTATGAAAATGAGTCTTTCCCATTGCCTCCAATAGCGGCCTGGTTGATAATCTTAGCTGATTATATATCTTTTGAATTTAAACTATCGTGAGTGTTATTCATAATTAATGTATAGATTCCGGCTATACTCACGTCTTATTTTATCGGATGACCGACTAGTTTTAAGCCCATACGGGGCTCTTATTCGTGAGCTCTTTACGCGGCGTTATCGTGGTGGGAACTGCGTGTAGCATCTCAGAGGGCGCGATTCGGGAGTGGTTGGAGCGGAGGGAGGGACGGCAGCGGCGTTGGTCACGCGTCTTCTATGCACTCCCTGTCGTTACTCTGGTCTTCGTCATAGGATGCCCGGAAGAATTCTGAGCATGCAACGCTTACGGTGTCCGGTTCTAGCAGGTCTTTAGTTGTACCGGTAGTGCCAAAAATAGGTTTCCACGCTTGATACAGTGCCCATCGACAGTCTCAGTCTCGGGCTCATCCGATAAAATAAGACGTGAGTATAGCCGGCATCTATACATTAATTATGATTATATATCACTGACAACACCAGCTGCCGGTTATCGATCAACGCTATTTGTAATTACGGAGACAGACTAGTACCTTATGCCACACTTACCTTAGTAATTTAGTCCTTACATCCCAATAACAGAATAAGCTATACAGAACTGTACTTAGATTACTTATAAGTAATAAGGCCGCCGTTTGTACGCACTATTACGCCTTTGTACTCCTACTATAAGCATGTTATTTTTTCTTTTGTGTAATCTTGTGTACAATGAAGCTGTTATCTATCTATTTATCTATCTAACTGTAAGCACTTTTTATAAGTACTTGGTTAACCGAGCCTTGCTCGGTAACTTTTTACCAAATTAAAAAGAAGCTTCAAAAAGAAAAAGATTATTGGGTAGGTGGGACTCTATCCTAGGTATCATTTCTCGAGACAGTCCGTTTCTCGAATATGCTACGCTGTCTTGACGATTAACGACAAAAATAGTTTTCTATATTAACTTTCAATGTTGATAATTATTTTATGCCCAAAAACAGGGATAAAACATTTTTTTAACCTAGCTAGATCGATCTTTCTCCCTCAAAACCCCCTACATGCTAAATTTCAAGAAAATCGTTGGAGCTCTTTCTAAGATTTCGAAAAAAAATAATATAAATATATATATATATATATATATATATATATATATATATATATATATATATATATATATATATATATATATATATATATATATATATATATATATATATATATATATATACATACAAGATTAACTCATTTAAATATTAAAGATATTAGGTATATGTTCATTTATTGACAGACACGAAAGGAAGGGCCTTTCGGGTCCGTCAATAAATTTTGAAAACCGTTGATCTCGACCGTTTTAATCTTATTAAACTTATTATTCGATTAAGGTAAAAAACTCTGATAATGAAATAAAAAAAAATATTGTTCCCATTCAAATTTATTGTGAAAATATGAAAATTACATAAAAAATATATTTTCGCATTCAAATTTATCGTGAAAATATGAAGATTTTAGGTCAGTTTAAGCCGTAAATCAATAATGTTTGTATCACGTAACATACTAGTATGGGAAGATATGCACGGTACAATCACAAAGTAACTTAATTTTAGCAATAAATATATGTACACTGTTCTATTTCTAAGATTCCTTCTACGTGGTTATAAAAGTTGGGACAACATATTCTTTGTTGTTATACATGTTATAAACTGTGTACTTTTAAATTATTCCATAAATATATTAGTTCTCTCGTTTATACAGAATTGAGTAACATAGTAACATTTTTTTTGCTTTAATAATATGCTAGGTAGCTTATTATATAGCTAATATTGACAAAAAATATAACTCGCTACTGTTAAATCAAATGGACTATCTCATTTGATTGTTAATGATGATTGCATCTTAGTTATGAATGCGCTAATCAGCAAATGGAATCTTAGCGCACTGTTCTATTCAACTCTTAACTTTTAGGTATGATAATGCTTTAATTAAAATACACTATATACTAAAGGAATAGCGCATTTCGCCCTACTTTACTATCCGATATAAAGATTCAAATAAAAAAAAATATGCCTAGAAAGATGCCCACAGTTTTGTGAACAAGAGGAAGCTATACTAGCTATAAATTTTGTGTCATATAAAATCAAAAAATGGTTATTACAAAAACTTGTTACTATTAAGGCCCTAATCTGTCTCTAATTTGTTGTTTTTGTAAAATATAATTTTTGAAGTACAAAAATACGAATTTAATTAACAAATTTAAGAAGCTTCTGAAGAAGAAGAATGAGTGTAAGAATTTTGGCTGTTAATATCTTCGAAATTGTACTACAAGTGTATTTATTAACCTATAATTAAATTTATAATGAATATAATCAACCGTAAAGTTTTGAACGCGTTACGATTGACTGTAACAAAATTGAGCGTAAGGGCGAAGGTAAATGGGAAGTATCAAACCGTGAAAGTCTGTTTTGTCACTCAGGCATTTGCACGGAATTCTGCGGCGCTCGCAGCGCTATCGATTTTCCGCAGTCGGTGTAGCGAGGCTAGAAGTGGGGAGGGGAGGGGGTACTCAGCTGGGAGCCTCTCCCCCTGTAAACATAAACACAGACTCCGCTCTTCACAGGATCGGCAGCCGAGGTGAAATAACGATACTGAATATGTATGGTAACCTCGTATCAGCGATTAAGATTTGACTTTTCTAGGTCATGAGATTTAACAGCGTTCGTTACACATATTGGGATGAATAATAATTATTTGTCGTCCAATTCGGTTTAATTCAGTTTGTGTACCTCTAGGTGTGTCGATTTAATTTTTTAATGATTTTGCAATACAAATATTCGGCACATATGGTATTGCGATAGGAAGTTAATAAATATATATAAATCGGAATCGAAAATAGTTAAATGTCACTTGGAGTTGGTTAAGCTTAGATAAAGAATAGGTAGAAGGAACGGAACTAAACAAGAAGCATTTTATCTATCAAATAATATGTCGGTACACTTTATACAAATGCGGAAATAGATGATTAGATAGAAACTAAACTGGGTGTATATTTGTATTTAAGTATATATTTAAAAATTATACAAGTATACATATATTCACCAGTTGTCTGTCTACCATAACACAAGTATAAAGTTACTTACTTTGGGGATAGACGACCGTGTGTGTAAGTGTCCCATATATTTATATTATAACTAAATACTCTACTTGAGTAAATTCAGATGTATTGTTCGACATTATTTCATATTTATAATGAATTTATTATAATGACTGTAGTACTTTGAAACGTAAAAGCCTTTTAAGTAGATAATAGAAAAAAGACTGTGAGATTGTATCTAAGGAAGTTGATAATAATTTTAATAATAAAATTCGTGGATATTGTTGGGTTTACAAATAGATGTCACGGTTTGCCGTAAGTTAAAACTCGTTAGGAGTAAATCTCGGTCAACGAGGCATCGTAAATGGAACTAGAAATAAAATGTCTCCGTTTTTATTTCAGCTAGGTAGAGATTGTATGATATGAAATGATAACTTAAACCAAGTAGAAAGAATAATAGATAGAATTAGGCGTTACTTTGCGTAGATCCATAATTCAAAAGTAATAATAAAATTATTTATTTTATAATCCGCGATGAAGTAAAATAGAAAATATATAAGTAAGTAGCAGCCTGTTGCTCTCCCACTGCTGGGAATAGGCCTCTTCTCTCCGTTTTTGGAGGGAAGGTTTGGAGCTAAGACCTATCACGCTGCTCCAATGCGGGTTGGTAGGTTACACATATCTCCAGAATTCTCCATCGTTTCCTCACGATGTTTCCTTCACCGAAAAGCGTGTGATAAATTGTAATTATTAATTAGACACATAAGTTTTAACTGAAAAACTCATTGGTGTCTGCCCGGGTTCGACCCCGTGACCTCCTCGAAAGAGTCGCACGGTGTTACCGCTGGGCTACCACAGCTTAGAAAATATATATATATAATGCTAAATGTAGAGTGGACAATCCCATGAATGAAAACACATGTACAAACCTACCCTGGCGGTGGTGGAGGTTTCTGAATGTGTTTTTACGAATTCTGTATGTAACTCTACATTTACTATTATATTATTTTCTATTTTACTTCATGTGGATTATAGAAAAATAATTTTATTACTACTTTAGCAAGTAGAAAAACTCTCAAAACTCATCATCATCTTCCTGCCCTTATCCCTAAGTGGGGTCGGCACAACATGATACAAACATGATGTCACATGATTAGGCTGCGTTTTTACGATCGGCCATCTACCTGACGTCAACTTACCTCTGTAGTATTTTACGACAGCTCGGTAAGAAAGAGGGTGGTCTATTCTTCTAAACCGGATACCACACGGTGGGTCTCCTTACCTTAGTCGCCTTTTACGACACCTCGTTAAGAAATGAGGTTAGTCTATTCTACTCAGCCGGATACCACACGGCGGGTCGACTTACCTTAGTCGCCTTTTACGACATCTCGGTAAGAAATGAGGGTGGTACTATTCTATTCAGCCGGATACCACACGGCGGAAGAGATTTCAAAACTGTTGCGTTGAAATACACGTGAACCGATTAGTATGTGTACTTTCAAAATTAATAAGGCTTAGCTTCGCTAGAATCACCGTGGCGCCGTAAATTATACGTATTACGCTGTTATAACCGCGCAAGCCTATAGGTGCTATTGTTTTCGTTACGACGTATAAATGAATTATTAAACACATCTACGTACAACGTGAAATAATCGCTGCTGGGCGCCAGCCACATAATTAAATACATTAGGAAACAATGAGGAAGTTAGGAAATATTTCTAATTATATTTCTTCAGGGTAGTATATAGTAGCATCTTTTCAGGTCAGGTTCTTTTGCATGTTGTATATTACATATGTTTCGTTGTATACGCCGTGTCGTAAAAGACGACACCTCGGTAAGAAATGAGGGTGGTACTATTCTATTCAGCCGGATACCACACGGCGTTTTCCGGGTAGTATTATTACTCTATAATTAAGTTTCCGACAAAAACATTAAAATTCCGAGCGGTTGTAACCGTACGAATAGCGTTCAACCGTGAGATAAAACAACTGCTTATAAACAGAATGTTACTAAGGTACCCTCAAGTTTAATTATTATTGTTGCCTTACGTAAATAGTGCTACAAAGTTACTTCTCAGATCTCACGACAAAGAACTTCGAATGCGTTCGAAAATAGTTTTGAAAATCCAATACTTACATTGTCAGTATTAACGATTTTAGGTCCGTAAATATAAAAACCTTTCACTTTACTAGGTTCTAGTATATATCTGTACTTATTATAAAACAAAGTCTCCAAAAGCTGTATGTCTGTATGTGCTTGATTTATCTCAAAATCTACTAAACGGATTTTTGTACGGTTTTTATTAAAAGTTAGTGCAATTTTTTCGGAAGGTTTAAGTAAACACATCGTGATTTTATGTAAATTGTTTTGAAGAGGTTGCGCAACCAACAGAGATACACTAAAGTAATGTACTAAAGAATTGTAGATCTATCAAAATACTATAAAAAAGTTTGCGACAATATGTGTCTATCTCTTCTGCTTAACTCACAATAACCAGTTTTACGTTTAAAATGTCAACGAAATTCACTGATTTCCACGCGGGCGAAGCAACAGGCACAACTATTGTAAGTATAAATTAATGAAATATGTATAGTGGTACATTCCAGCTATGTTCCATACATTCAATGGGGCTAATCGTATTAGTCGTTCCGTTATAAACTGCTTCCCCAATGGGCCGAAGCTGTCAAACCTTTGAGTGATCTCAGAGGTGTGAAACTCGTTATTACCATACGGATAGGCATTGATTAATCCGAGGAGCCGAAGCTAACTCAATTGTAATCAATATTCGAAGTAAACTTGCCGGTATATTGATGTTGATTGGCAACCCGCATTAGTCATTGTTCTATATGCTATTGGTATATAATAATAAAGTTTACCTTTAGCTGAATTCATATAACCATTGGCATAAACCGCTACACGCTTTTTTCGCAATAATATTAATATTTTTTCGTTATTTTTAAACTTTTAGTTTGAAAACATGTTTTTTTAATTGCTAGTTTTCGACTTTTTAATGTGATTGTCAAAATTAAAAAAAAAATAACGATTGGTAACGACTGCGGAGCATAGGTCTCCTATCTCCTATTTTGGGGATAACTTAAGTTTAGACGTACCACGCTGCTCTAATGCGAATTGGTAAATGTTATCCCCGACGCCAGTAGAGCTTCTGCGCTCTACTCTCCGCATTTCGCTACCTCGACGATGCATCTGCGATCGCCCATCCCGCCCGGTGACGCTGTAAAAGCCGTTAGGGCTGTTAGCCCTAAAGTCAATTCGAAAAAAAAGGTAGATGATACAGATCCCCAGAATTCTCTATAATTATGTGGGTTTTCTCACGATGGTTTTCTTCATAACTCTTTCGAACAGTGTGTGATAAAGCAAATATCAATTAGGCACATAACAAAAAAAACTCTTTGGCCCCTGTTCGAGCTTTGAACCTATGACCCCTTAGAGAGAGAGGCACACGGTCCCACCATGCGTCTATCAGCGTTATGTCTAGTAGAACATCCTCATTTCTTACCGATGTGTCGTAAAAGGCGACTAAGGAAAGTTGATGTCAGGCGGCCAGCCTTAAAATACCTAGTCCAAATTCATGTTACAATATGTTAACATGTTGTGCCGATCCCGATTTTATTTTATTGGATTGTCACAAAGTTTGTATTGAATCCGTCCGTTCAGAGTGGGTCGAAATTGAGTTCAAAGGAGTTGGTTATACACATACATATAGGCGAAACTAATAATAAAGTGTGTAACAATGTCGCCTTTATCTCGGACGGATGGAGGAACTTATTGTACCATATTTTTTCGGCTTAATTTCATTTAAATTTTCGTTTTTTGTGAAGTTACGAATCGTTGGAGCAATTTCATTTCAGGTACCAATTCGTCAATTCAAGAGCGGTCATGCTTCATGGGGTTTGATTAATATTTCCAATTATAGTCTGCTTTCATATCCCTGTCCTTTAATTTTTAACCTACACAAAACAGGTTATTTGTTAAGAATTTAAGATAGTTGGTTTTTAATACAAAACGGTTTTTTAATTTTGTTGTGTTTAAGATAAATTATAAATATATGTTATTTGTTAATAATTTAAGATAGTTGGACTGTAATACTAAACGGTTTTTTAATCTTCTGTAGAAATTAATTCTTGTGTTTATAATTATAAATAAGTCTCTTTGATTTTTCACAGATTTATGGTTTTGATAGTCTATTGGGTTAACTTAGGTCTAATATTAAATGCAGGGTTGGATACACAATATATCTAATGGAGTGTGAAAGCAATTGATGTGGAATAGATAATGTACGCAATTTTAGAATATTCAAGGTTCGCTACGTTATCTGTTTAATTTTCTGGGCGTGTATCTATTGTTTTTAAAATAAACAGCGCATCAGATAACCTCTAATAATAATAAAATATATTAATTATTTTATTTAATTAAAATAATTATTTTATTAAAATTAAATAAAATAATTACTTAGTTTCATTCAGTTATGTTTAACTTACCTATCTTCTATTTTTTTAACGATCCATGTGGTATGCATATTACAAGAATTTTCCCACTTAGATTCAGGAGCTTTTGCAGCTTTTGAAGGTCGCCTGTCCGTCTCAGTAGACAGTGCGAAGATATGACGTCATTGCGTTATACTTTGTATCAAGTCAATTCTAATTAAAAAAGTAATCGGTGCGAAATATCGTTGTAGAATATGCAATAACTGGAATGTAGTTTGTTCTATGAAAAACATACGGGAGAGCTTTTGCCGAAAAAAGAGAAAGACCTTGTTTTATTGATGTTTTATTTTTATGGTCGTATTTCAGTACAATAATTAATATTATGCTAATAATAAGAAGATAAAACCAACCGCAGTACAGAATTTCAGGTAAACAAATGAATGCAATCTTCCATGACAGCGTGCAATTTTAAGAGTTTGCGTAACGCAAACATTATTTCTTTCGGTTTTTCCGGTTGTTGAAGAGGCATAGAATGAAATGCGAGCTATCGTTCAGCTGAAGTGAATAGTGTAGTGTATAATGACGTCGTTTCATAGCACAAAAACGCAAGTAGTACTGTGTGGAACGGTGAGGCCGTTAACTATACTCGCAAAAAGAGTTGTTGTCCCACATACCTTTTAAAAAGCCGTTACAGTTTCATTTTCACGTATTAAATCTGATTTAAAAAGTCACCAAAACGTTTATTGTTGAAATGTGAAGAGTCGCAACATTTTTATAACAAGCTTTGTTACTATTATACTATGTACGCTTTGCTCAGAAGTCTTGAATGTTAGTACAATTAATTGTTTTATTATTTTTATGTCGATAAATATTATTATTATTAGTCTATCTGACTGCAGTTAATCTCTCTGTTCTAGCAGACAGACGTGGCGGGGGACTTTGTTTTATAATAATACTAACTGTGGTCGCGGCTGCGCTTGCGTAAAAATCAATGTGACACAAAACTTTTCCCTCGTAAATCCCTTTATTTTTGTAATTTAGAAGATAAAACTAGTAATTGTGAGCTAACCCTAAGAAATAGAGAGATAGAAAATAGAGATTCTACAATTTTCAACTATATTACTTATGTGTATACGCGATTTACGCCACGCACATAAGGAAAGCTTCCAGCAGGCGAGTTTTTTATACAAACTCGCGACCTCTTCGATATAATTTACATAAAACTGTAATGTCCTATTAAGTTAAACCTTTCGTAGCACTATCTTTTAGTGAAAACCGTGGAAGAATCTGTTCAGTAGATTTTGGGAAAATCGATCATATACAGGCCGAAAGCTTTTGGGGCTTTGTTTTATAATAAGTATATAGATATCGCTCGTCGCTTTAAAACATTTTTAAAACTTGTTAAATCTTAAGCTTTAAATAGAAAATATCATGTTTCTGTAATCTGCTAGAAATTATCCACCAGAGGGATATAATAGCGGCCATTATCAAACTGGTATAACATACTCTTTCATACTGGGAGATACAGTAAACTCCGGCACTAAGTCGTTTATACTATAAGGGGTTTTGGTCATCGTTTCTATAAATAATAATTTTTATTATTATTTATTTTCTTAACAAATGAGCAAAATAATTCTATCATAACTTTTGTGACATATTGTTAGTATCTTCGTATCGCTGGGCAAAAATTTAGCTTTCATGTAAAATTATTAATCTCTCTAAGAATATAACGAAATAGGAATACGACAAATGGCTTTCCGTTGAAAGCAATTATCGAAATAATAGCGATACAAATTGTTGAAGTATCCGGAGCGGAATGTGCAGCGGTTAAGTAAATGTTTTTATTACTTTTTGTCGCAGAATATGAAATACGTTTTAATTATGAACATAGCTGTTATTTACGACATAAATCAGTTCGAGGTTTGAGAAATTACACCATTTGTTTCATATGACACAATTTTTTCAACTGGTTTGGCAGTATTCATTTCTCAAATTATGTATACATAGTTTATGTGTAGAAATCGGCTATAATCACGTCTTATTTTATCGGGTCAGCCCAACTAGTTTTCTCACCGCGATAACGTGGTAAGCTCATGAATAAAGGCCTCGGATGGGCTTAAAACTAGACGGGCTAACCTGATAGAATAAGATGTGAGTATAGCTAGTTTCTGTACATAAACTATTAATACTACTCATGATATTATAAATTCAAAAATTGTTAGAGTACAATTTTGGATACAGATCTTTTTAAATTTGTATAATATGCAAATTTAATTATTATGGACAGGGTATTTTTTTAATTATATAGGTAATTTTGAGTCAGTTATAAAATCTGGTGCTATTAAAACGAAATTCATACAAAAAATTGTGTTTATTCTCTCATAAGCCGTGTGGTATACGGCTATTAAAAGAGACAATCCTCATTTTTTACCGAGGTGTTGTAAAAGTCGACTAAGGTAAGTTGACTCGCGGTGTGGTATACAGCTGAGCAGAATAGACCATCCTCATTGTTACCGAGGTGTCGTAAAAGGCAACTATGGTAAGTTGACACGCCGTGTGGTATCTGGCTGAGTAGAATAGACCACCCTCTTTCTTACCGAGGTGTCGCAAAAGACGACTAAGGTAAGTTAACGTCAAGCAGGCGGCCGGTCGTATAATACCTAGCTGAATCGTTTGACAACATGTTAAAAACATGTTGTACTGAGCCCATTTAGAGTGAGATTTGGGTAGGAGAATGATGATAGAATTTTGGATACTCACTCATTCATTCATGGACAGAGTATTTTTTTTTTTAAATAGGTCATTGCGAGCTAGTTATAAAACTTGTGCATTTAAAATGAATTTTATACAAGAAAATTATTGTATATATTCTGCCATTAATAGTCTTGCTTACATAAATAATAACAAAGCTTATTACTCTACCATCCTACAATATATATGTAATACAATCCTTTGAAACCGCTATTACTTTGTCATTCTAAGCCCACAAAGAAAGAGATGACAGGGCGGGATCAGCATGTATTTTATTAAAGTTATGTTTTCGTTGGGATGAATAGTCTAGTTGCTATTAAGGCGGTACATGACCTTTTGTTATTTAGACTTGTTGAAACGGGATGGTCCCAACGTCTTTCATCAAATCTCTTTCACCTATACAGTATTTACAAAGGTATTATAATATCTATAATATGCGAATAATTGAAATAAATATAAATATGTAAATATTTAATCATGTATAAATATATTTTTTTGAATTTTGTAAACGTCTCCAACGATTTTCATAAAATTCAGCAGGGGTTTTGGTGGGGAAAAAATCGATCTACCTGTGTTTTATTGAAAACAAGTTGTTTATACACAATGTTCGCCCTCGTCGGGAATCGAACCCGCGACCTGCAGTGCTAAAGGCAGTTTCACAACCAACTGCGCCAACGGGCCAGTAAAAATACATAACACTAAATGTAGAGTGTACATGATACAATGACTGATGACATTTTGATAACTGATTGTTGGTATTGTGATAGCGAATGTGTGCAGTGCTTTTGTATTGTGGATTTTTTTCCTCAAATTGTAATCTTTAGGTGAAATTAATATTATTAATTTATCGGCTTTGGTTAAACATTGGTTTACGAAAGTCAAGCAATAATCGTAACATATGAGATAAAGTAAAAAGTAGAAACTCTTAATGTATTAATTAATAAGCTAAGTTAAAAAAACAAGCAAGTTATACAGTCTACTCAACAAGGCAAGGCATTTAACTAAGATGACCTTGTTACGTTCTGGAAAGCTTTCTCAATATATAAACTACGATTCCGGTGAATTATTACCAACGTTTTAAGTTCTACACAGACTGTAGATACAAATATATAAGCAAAATACATTTCTACATGTGTACATTATAAAACAACTTAATAGGCCTTGATGATTTTCTAAAAGCACTGTACAAATTAATCGTTTTTAGTTCGATTAGATATGATTATTTTTATAGAAAACTTAGACAGAGGGATTGAATACAATTTTTTTTTAATAGTTAAATGAGTTAATCTTAATTAAGAATGTAGAGTGTTTCGGGGAACGAAAAATCGACCCAAAATTCATCAAAAAATGTCGGTTTTTCCTGTTTTTGGGCACTAAAAAAATTACATAGTAATAGAAATATTCAAAATTCAAATTCAAAATATTCTTTATTCAAATAAATTTGTAAACAAGTAGGTGCTTTTAAATCGTTAACTCTACTGCTGGTTCGGAAAGCTGTTCCTACCGAGAAGAGACAGCAAGAAACTCGGCGGTTGCTCTTTTAAAATATAATTATTAAAACTATTTACATTAAGTCGTTACTGTCTTGTACGGGTTCAAAGAGAGCTTTATCCACACATTCTTATTTTCTAAGTAATCTTAAAGAGTATAGTAGGCTTTCAGTATCAGCCTCTTTTTAACAGTGTTTTTAAACTGCTGTAATGGCAATAGAAGCTTCAATTTGCTGTCATTTGTAAAGTTGTGATAGCCCAAAGGGGCGGACTATAAAAATATCCGGTTTCGAATTCCACTCAATAGTATAATGTTTTCCAAATCGTCATTCTTTTATTAGTTTTTTAAATTGCTGTAATTGCAAATTGATCGCTGAATTATTATAGAATCTTATACTAAACGAGAACTTAATTAATTTATAGAATTAGGCGTTACTTTGCGGAGATCCATAATACAAAAGTAATAATAAAATTATTTTGCTATAATCCGCGATGAAGTGAAATAGAAAATATATATAATGCTAAATGTAGAGTGGACAATCGGTTATCATACCTGATACATGCAGGATTATAGCAAAATAATTTTATTATTACTTTTGGAGAACTTAATTGTAACTAATTGCCATGTTTCAATATGTATAATTTACGATTCACGAAATGTATTGCTGCAAAGCGATACGACTAAAGCAGTGTCAATCAAGTTACACTATCACAATATTCAAGCGCAATAACAGTTTCGCAAATTTATAGCTCATATCACGAGCGCCGCTTGGGATATATCGTTTTATACATACAAAGTAGACAAACTTAGTTGCATCGACCAGTCCATAAGGGTTTGTTACTAATATGGAATCTAAGCTTAAGGCTTGTTTCTATGTATATTGTAACAACACGTTAGGACGTGAATCATTCTCCTGTCCCTATCCCAGTCTAAATGGGGTAGGCACAACATGTTTTAAATGCGTTGTTACGTGATTTGGTTAGTTTTTCCGACCGTCCGCCTGCCTGACATCAACTTACCTTAGTCGCCTTTTACGACACCTCAGTAATAAATCATCATTATCTTCCTGCCCTTATTCCATTCTAAATGGGGTCGGCACAACATGTTTTAAACGCGTTGTAACGTGATTTGGTTAGTTTTTACGACCGGCCGCCTGCCTGACGTCAATTTACCTTAGTCGCCTTATATGACACCTCGGTAATAAATAAGGGTGGTGTATTCTACTGAGCCAGATACAACACGACGGGTCAACTAACCTTTGTGGCCTTTTACGAGATCTTGCAAAGAAATGAGGGTGGACAATTTTACACAGCCGGATACCACACGGCGGGTCAATTTACCTTAGTCGCTTTGTACGACACTTCGGTAAGAAATGAGGGTGGTCTATTCTACTCAGCCGGATACTTACCAGCTTATCCTTACCAAAGGCTTGAGGATTAAAAAAGGCCAGGCACCTATAAGTTTTCTATACTACTGTATAGAAAACTTATAGGTACTTCAATGTCTAGTTTGCAGTTTACGTTTGTTTAAAGTCTAGAACTTGTAATTCGTTGAATAGATTATTTTATTTTTATTTCATTATTATAGTGTGATGAATTGTAATTTATAGAATTCCGTTGCTTTGCGGAGATCCATAATATAAAAGTAATAATCAAATTATTTTCCTATAATCCGCGATGATGTAATACTTTTACCTCTTTTTACTTCATCGCGGATTATAGAAAAATAATTTTATTATTACTTTTGTGTGATAAATTGTAATAACATATTAAGACGGAAACCTAGTTTATTAACCTAATTTTGTTTGTTGTAAATTGGAAGTCATAGTTCGTTGTTGAAGTCGTAGGTGATTGTATAAAGCTAGAAACTTTGTTCTCTCGAAGTTTCGTTCCGACTCTCATGTTAATTAGGTATTTCGCAAGGCTATGGCTAAAAAAGTAGGGTAGCTTATACTTATGTAAGCCTGTACTTATTTATTTTGTTGGTTTTAGAACAAACTCAAAAGATTGAACTTAAGCCGTACCGCCGTAAAACATTGATTCTTTGGCTTTTTGTCATCTTCATTTCATTGCCTAAATGATTCAGAAGTTACGGTACAATTATTTTTCTATAATCCGCTTTTAGTAAGAGAATCTATGTAATGCTAAATGTACGAAGTTTACATACCTTATACATGCAGATCCGGTCACCATACGAACCACAAAATAGCGCCACCAACAACACACCGTACAAGCACCATACACACTTACTACAACAATCGCAACAATCGCTTTGCTCCGTAACCGAAGCATCATCAGTAAATAGGCTTACAAAAAATTGTAAGGCATGTTTTGGTAGCACGATTTTGTTAATTTTAATAGTGACAGAATAGATCCAATTTACAACACTGTTTTTGCAATATAAACCATGAGCACTGCAGCACAGAATTATTAAGAAATTTATATGCCATACGATTTTGCGTCTATTGAATCAAGCGGCTATCTGAGCCTTAATTAGTCCGTCCGTCTTTGTCCAAGCAGGTTATATATCGACAAATAATTATTATATAATTTTTTTACATAAAATTATCAAGTATATGTGGTATCCGGGTGAATAGAATAGTACCACCCTCTTTTCTTAACGAGGTGTCGTAAAAGGCGACTAAGGTAAGTCGACCCACCGTGTGGGATAAGGGCAGGAAGATGATGACGATAAAGCATAAAATATGCTTAAAAAATATCTTAACTTACTGGATCTTATTTGAGACGGTGATCAAAATATGGACATTTCCTTAGAACAGTGCCCGCAAAAAGAAGTTATAAATGCCTGGGTCAGTCCTGCCCTTTCCCACTCCCCAGTTCAAGCGAGCTCCGTGAACTTTCGCTAACAGCCCTCTCTATCACGATATTATGTTGCAGTACATTTATTAATCGATTTTGTAAGACCTTTCTCAACTTTCAACTCAAATAGTTATAGAAATTTCCTATATTATGACAAGGTTAGATAAGATTTAATCCATGAGAATGAATTAAAATTATTAAAAATTATTAAAACTATTCTGATAGGGCCTCATAAAAAGGCGCTCAGCGCGCGATGGAGTTAGCTACGCTCGGTGTATCTCTACGTGATCAAATCAGACAGAAACTCAAAAACTTTCGCATTTATAATATTCGTAAGGAAAGTTACGCCGTGTGGTATTCGGCTGAATAGAATAGTACCAGCCTCATTTCTTACCGAGGTGTCGTAGAAGGCGACCAAGGTAAGTCGACCCGCCGTGTGGTATCCGGCTGAGTAGAATTGACCAACCTCTTTCCTTACCGAGGTGTCGTAAAAGGCGACTAAGGTAAGTTGACCCACCGTGTGGATAAGGGCAGAATGATAATGAATGTTAGTAAGGATTGTAGGATAGGATTACACGAAGGCGAAATATATGAGTTTCATTTTTTCTCTCATTACTCGTTCTCTCATTATTTGTTGTATTATGTAAGTATAATAACTCTATGACTTATGTACACAAAAATGATTAGTAATAAGTAAGAACGTCACGTTCACGACTAAGAAATTTCATTTCACAAGTTTCAACCCCTTTTAAAAATAAACTTCTTAAAATTTTCTAGTCAGATTAACTCGAGAAAATTGAAGGTTGTTAGGTATATAAAAATCGTCAAACTAATTCAACCAATTGTTGAATTTATATTTCAAATTTCATTAGCTTAACTCAGTACACTTAGCTGTAAAAACTAGTAAATGAAGTAGAAAATCTAGTTACGATATCTTAAATCTAATTTGTTTTGTGTTACTTCGTGCAAATCATTCAGCTTATTGTTTAAGTAGATTAACGTTGGGGGAGTTAACTCCCTCTTACGCTTAAATATAAATCAAATACCTCTAGTGAAATGGTTTCAAACTTTTTGTGTGTAATTTTGTGTTTAAAGCGCCTTAGTATAATTATCTCGAATTAATTTTCATCTTATAGTCATTTTCAGCATATTGCTATGCACTTAAACTACCTTAAAAATAATCGTGAGGAATTAAGAATATACTGTAACGTTTTATATAACAGTTAAAATGTTTCAACATTTTTTCTGACGTAAGTTCGTGTGGTATACGGATAAGTAGAATAGACCACCCTTATTTCTTACCGAGGTGTCGTAAAGGGCGACTAAGGTTAGTCGATCCGCCGTGTGGTATCCAGCTGAGTAGAATAGAACACCCTCTTTCTTACCGAGGTGTCGTAAAAGGCGACTAAGGTAAGTTGAACCATCGTGTGGTATCCGGTTTAATAGACCACCTTACTGAGGTGTCGTAGAATACAACTAAGGTAAATCGAGGGCAGGCAGGTGGCCGGTTGTAAAATAAGCCAAATTACGTGACAACATGTTTATAACATGTACACACTTAGAGTGGGGAAAAGAGGAGGGTGATGATTTTTTCTGATGTAAATACTACGTATGAAGGTTATCGATTTATTATATTATAAATATATTTTATATTATGATTATTTATAATGTTCCTTGTTGTTAAAGCGCATCGCATGTCCCAATTTAAAAATTATTATCAAGAAATTGCAAAAATAGAGTCTTTTTACACTGTTCAGAAAATAAAAGTTATTTTATAAATGAATAATGTAATATTCAAATGAACTCGAGTCAAAGTACTTGTACAGAATTAATTCGCTAAAGTACTCGACTATGTTTCGACACTTCGGTAAAATGAGCTGAAAGTATGAACTAGTTACATATATTTATGGGATTAGTGAGAGTTATTGGGTAAAATATTGGGTAAAATAAATGAGATTTATGAGATTTTTGTAGTTGGTAAATACAATGTTAAGCTTAGCAATATCTATCTGTATAATGTTATAGAACAAAGTCTCCAATAGTTGTCTGTCTGTCATCATTATTCTTCTTCTCTTATTCCACTCAGAGTGGGGGTAACATGTTGTCACATGATTTGGCTAGATATTATAACCGGCCGCCTGCCTGACGTCAACTTACCTAAATCACCTTTAACGACAACTCAGTAAGAAATGAGGGTAGCCATTTTACTCAGACGGATACAACACGGCGAGTCAATTTAGCCTAGTCGCCTTTAACGATACCTCGGTAAGAAATAAGGGTGGTCTATTCTACTCAGTCGGATACCACACGGCTAAGCTTAAGAAACTAAACATGGTTAGGATATTAAACAAACATGGTTATTAGTCAAATACCAAGTACAATGTAAATTAAAAAAATAATCTATTTTTACCAAATATCGTACCAATATCGTATAATAAATATATGAAATACTAGTAATATCCCGAGGTTTCACCCGCGTACATACAGATCTCATAGCAGTGGAAAGTATACTAAGTCTGACTATAGATTTAATTTTGTATAAATATGTCATCAATAGTTTCCGCAGGGCATGCGATGACTGATTTTTATGGATTTTTATTTTACGGATCCCTATTTTTTTTAAATGTAATATGTTGCTTAAGCTTTCCAATGGAGAAAAAAATTTTTGAAATCGGTCCAGTCGTTTTTGTATGAAAACATTACAAACATACATACAAATTTTTCCTCTTTATAATATTAGTATAGAAAAGAAAAACGTATTAATATATGGCCAACAATTATATAATAATACATTTATATTTGTAGTAACGATTAGAAAATGGTACGGTAGATTACATTTAAATTAGTTTGAAATGAGTTTTTCTTAATTAGAATTGAGTGTATTAGTTTATTTGCTACCTTTATAATCCATAGAGGGTAACTATATTGATTTCTTTATAACGTAAACATACTGACTAACCTGATTCCTTTTAAATAAACTCAATTGGCTAGTCTTAAAGTCAATTGTTTGAATTTAATTACAATTACAAAATAGAGGGTTATTTGGATGATAAAAAAGCTTGGATTTGAAAATCCTTTCAGCTTCATACAGGACTACGGTTTATTAATGTAAATATAAATGTTTAAAAGATTGACCGCCGAGTTTCTTTCTGGTTCTTCTAGATAAGAGCAACATTCCGAACCAGTTGTAGCTTCATTAATCATATTGATCGTTGACGATTCAAAAGTGCTTGAAAGAGCTTATTTGAATAAAGAATATTTTGATTTGATTTAAATTTTGCAACGTATGTAATCTAAGAATTTCTTACAAGAATGGTATTTATGTTTCTTTTATCATTTCTTACACAATATCCTAATTATGAAGGAAGTGAAAAAGAAAACTGTTATAAAGCTTTTAATTTTACTGATGAATTAGCAGTTAAATGTCAGAGAGAACGGGAAGTATTTCTTCTCTTGCTTGTTATTCTTACCTAGATTTATATAGGTTACCATTAGATTTTATCATTTGATAAGAACATTAGGGTATATTACTATTTGACCTCCATTAGCTATTATGGTTGAATTTGAGACGGGTTGATTTGTAATTATAATTTACCCGAAATTCATGTCGTCATTATAGCTGAAGTAATCCTAATATAAACTCATGTCCAAAATTGAAAGTGATTTTCATTACATTTTGTGAATTCCATTTTCAGTTATTGAATACTTTGACTGGCCCGTTGGCGCAGTGGGTAGTTATCCTGCCTTCAGTTCCATGGATTGCGGGTTTGATTTTCGCTGAGGGCCAACATTTTCTATAAAAGAATTTATTGGTTCTTTGAGCCTGGGTGTATATTTATATTTAAGTATGTATTGAAAAATAACCAGTTGTCTCTCACCCATAACACAAGTATAAAATTATTCACTTTGGGGACGGACGAGTGTGTGTAAGTGTTCCATTTATTTATTTAATTATAATTCTAGTCTAAAAGCTATGTTAGCCCAGCGGTAACACCTCGCACAACTATATACATTTATATACATTAATTTTGCACTCGTCACACAGAAAAACAAGCAATGACGTCAAAAAGATAAAATACGAATACTTAGTGTATAACTGTGGCCTTAATGTAATGACCAATATTTTAATGGCTATTTTTGTTGATAATATTCTGGACCCAGTAATGAATAACGTATCAGAAAATTGAACACTTAGGTAAATAACAGCTACAGGTAAAGTATTACTAGCTAACTATTTTACCTTTATATGTAATCCATTAGTAGAAAAATGACAGGAGTTTCACTTAGGTATATTAGACTTACAAAAGTTAATTTTTGGACCATAAGATACCTAATATAAGAAAGACAAAATTGTAACGTGTAAACTTTCCAGAAACTTTATCACTTTCTGCCATTCCCACAATGTGTGAAGCTTAGAAACTTAAATCCCGAAGATTTCCATTCAAATAGTCGTCATAAGCGTGTCCCTTGTCTAGAGATACAAGTCCAAATGTTTTATTCGAGTAGTGAAACTTTCTTGACTACTTTCTTAAATTTATTCTGTACGATTTGACAGTAAGTAGATAATAATACATTGTCTTATAACACATAAAAGTGACGTCAGTTCTATAGTTCTTTCAATCTAGAGGTTGTATTCCCACGACCTTTTTAAGCTCGTCAGTCCATCTCGTGGGGGGTCTACCGACACTGCGTTTTCCGGTGCGGGGTCACCATTTCAACACCTCAACAACCGTCCATCGGTTCTACGCACTGTGTGCCCCGCCCATCGCCACTTCAGCTTCGCGACACGCTGAGCTATGTCGGTAACTCTGGTTCTTCTACGGATCTCCTCATTTCTGATTTGATCACGTAGAGATACTCCGAGCATAGCTCGCTCCATCGCCCGCTGAGTGACTCTGAGCCTTCTTATGAGGCCCATAGTCAGCGACCACGTTTCGGTAAGAGCAACATTCCGAACCAGTTGTAGCTTCATTTATCATATTGATCCTTGACGATTTAAAAGTGCTTGAAAAAGCTTATTTGAATAAGATTATTTTGATTTTGATAATATTTTCATTTTGCTAATTTGGATTTCAATTTACTAAGCTTTTGAATATAAGCCATGATCAAGTCGTGTAAACTCTAAAGAAACTAACTATAGTTTGCTGCAGCAATTTACACAGTACACAGGTTAACAGTGGTTGTGTAACTTACAACTTTTAGCCGTTGATTAGTATAGGTTAAAATTCTCATAGATACTTGCCGAGCAATGCAGCTGATGTTAATGTTGCTTTACACGACTTAATAAAAAACGAGAAAACTATTTTTTTTATTAATATAAAAAATTATCACAAAAGCGATTGTCACGCTAGCGAGGAAAATATATATAATGACAACGATACAACAAAACAATAAATTAAAAAACAACTTTAATCTGAGTAAATAATAAACCTATATATATGTATATATTCTACTTGGTTAGTATCTAAACATTAAGGGTTAGTTACAACTAAATCTATGCACAAAATATAATTATCCGCAGGGGTGTTCAAGTTCAAAGTGTTAAAGTAATCTTTGTGCAATAAAGAGATTACAAACAAACAAAGGAGGAAATCTCTAAAAGTATACGACTACCGATTTGGCTCATCGGTTCGCGAACATGAATTTGCAATTGGCGGAGTCCAATTCATAGTATGAAGAACTCATGAAGTTCCTAAAGTGCTCATAGAGTTAACTTGAGACCTAAAGAAAAAGCTGTTGGATCCTAGCGACACAAGATAGTATGATGTGGAAACCTGTCTTCAGTAGCGTCCATAAAAATAAGAAAAATAAGAAGGCTTCATCAATAGCCGTGTGGTATCCGGCTAAGTAGAATAGTACCACCCTCATTTCTTACCGAGGCGTCGTAAAAGGCGACTATAGTAAGTCGACCCGCCGTGTGGTATCCGGCTGAGTAGAATATACCACCCTCATTTCTTACCGAGGTATCGTAAAAGGCGACTAAGATAAGTTGACCCACCGTGTGGTATCCGGTTTAGTAGAATAGACCACCCTCCTTCTTACCGAGGTGTCGTAAAATACAACTAAGGTAAGTTGACGTCAGGCAGGCGGCCGGTCATGCATGTTGTTAACATGTTGTGCCGAACCCACTCAGAGTGGGATAAGGGCAGGAGGATATATATAAGAAGGCTTTATCTAATTTCGAGAGGTAAAAGTCCAATGTGCTAGAGCTTTTAGATTATATCGCGGAATTCGACGTAGTCTTTTATTACGCTATAAAAATGTCGTATAAGCCTGAGTTGTTTTATATATACTTTAGTTTAAAGTATAATAATATAAGACTGGCCCATTAGCGCAGTAGGTAGTGACCCTGCCTTCAGCACCGCGAGTCGCGAGTTTGATTCACGCCGAGGATTAACATTTATTTATCTATAAATGAATTTGTTGTCTTCGAGTCTGGGTGTACATTTATATTTAAGTATGTATCTAAAAATATATAAGTATATATTCACCAGTTGTCTGTCTACCATAACACAAGTATTAAGTAACTTACTTTGGGGACGGACGACCGTGTGTGTAAGTGTTCCATATATTTATAATATGGTAATAATGATGAGTCGAATGTTGTTATTCTAATTAATAGAATATGGCGTTAATATGTGGCGCTCTATAATTCGAAAATAATATTATCATTCATCATCTTCCTGTCCTTATCCCACTCTAAGTGGGATCGGTAAAATATGTTACAAACATGTTGTCACGTGATTAGGCTACGTATTTTAAGACCGGCTGCCTGCCTGACGTCAACTTACCTTAGTCGTATTTTACGACACCTCGGTAAGAAAGAGGGTGGTCAATTTTACTCAACCGGACACCACACGGCGGGTCGACTTACTTTAGTCGCCTTTTACGACACCTCGGTAAGAAATGAGGGTGGTACTATTCTACTTAGCCGGATACCACACGGCTAAGAACATGGCGTTAATATGCGGCGCTCTATAATTCGAAAATAATATTATCATTATTATTTTAATAATAGCTATATAAAGTAAGAATGACTTACTCGTATCGTACTACTATTTTCAGTAAACATTTCACACTTCATTGCTTCTTATGACATCAATCTCCGAGCATAATATCTATTATGTGCACTCGCCTTTAGCGCAACGAACTTTCAACCTCTGGCAAAATGTATTTGCATTATTTATACTATTCTCGGACGCGCGCCAAGCTCAGAACTAGACAATGGCGTACATTATGCTTACAATAGCGCGGTTTATTGCCTGCCAACTTCTGTATTCTGCAATCTGAGTACTTCTTTGGTTCACCAACTTCTGATGTTTGTGAGGCAAATATGACGTGTGTTACATGTCTGTCATGAATTCGAAGAGAGTCTATTATATATATCATACAGGTTGTGGGTAGCACTGGTTATATGTATAGGTGTAATATAAGAATACGCAGAGATAATTTATAATTTATAGAATTGGGAGTTACTTAGCGGAGATCCATAATACAGAAGTAATGATAAAATTATTTTGCTATAATACGCGATGAAGCAAAATAGAAAATATATATGCTAAATGTAGAGTGGACAATCCGTTTTCATACCTGATATATGCAGGATTCCTGGATGTATCTGGAGGAATCCTGCTGCTAAATTATTATAATAATATAGCATAATAATATAGCATAATAATATAACAAAATAATTATAGTTAATGTATAGAACCGGCTATACTCAAGTCTTATTCTATCGGGTTAGCCCGACTAGTTTCGAACTCATCCGGGGCACTTATTCATGAGCTCTTTACACGACGTAATCGCGGCGGGAACTCGTCGTAATTACGTCGTGTAAAGAGCTCATGAATAAGTGCCCCGGATGGGTTCAAAACTAGTCGGGCTAACTCGATAGAATAAGACGTGAGTATAGCCGGCTCTATAAATTAACTATGAATACTACTCACGATAGTTTAAATTTAAAAACAAAATAATTATATAAATAATATAGCAAAATTTTTTTATTATTACTTTTGTACGCAGAGATAATTAAAAAAAAATCATCTACAGGTGAGTAACAACTTACAATTTTTCTTACCAAAGCATTAAGGGTGAAATTGCAGGGCGCAGCTAAGACATTAATTACTATAGCCATCAAAACATATTTGATGCGCTGCTTCAGACATTCAACGCAGATGTCAATTTCCCCTAGCTAAGCGTACAAAGGAAACTGTAGTGTTTTCATGATGGTAGAAGATAAATTTAAAGCAAGCGCCTCATTTACATTGAAAATCGCTTATGCTCGTTGACCGTGGCTCCACATTCCCCCGAGTACCCATTTGCATGTAATACCAATTGCTTTTTACAAGTTCACTAATTTTGCTTTTTAAGAAAAATTAAACCTACGTCCGTTTTCTTTCGCAAGAGTCTTGCGGAACAATGCAGGTTTTCACCGAGTTCGTGTAATGAGTGGATCTATGTAGTAGGGGGTATAAGTATTTGGTGGTTAATTTAATAAATATTAATAGAATTAATACTGCTTTTAATATTTCAACTATTATTCAAGGAAGTTTTTTTATATTACACATACAAATTGGATACAATTCTTTAACTTTAACAATACCTACACTTTATAATAAAATGGCAAATTTTGTTTTAAACGTTTTATGTTATGCTAAAGTAATAATGAAATTATTTTGCTATAATCAGCGATAAAGTACAATAGAAAATATAGGTAGGTATGTATATATAATACTAAATGTAGAGTGGACAATTCGTTTTCATAACTGATACATGTAGGATTCGTAAAACGCATGCACAAACCTCCACCACTACAATACACAAGCACTACACACATTCACTATCACAAACTCAACAATCGTTTCGATCCTCAACCGAAGCATCATCAGGATATAAACTCCACGACATTACGACGACGATTATTCATGTTAACATAAAATACAAGCAAAAGTTAGTCTCTGTATGAATATTTTGAAATTAAATTTTTCAAAATGAATAACATTTAAAAAAACCCCTGTACAAAAGCAAAATAAATGATGAAGGTTATTTAACAATTGAAACTGAAGCTATAAAAGTCGCGGGTACGAATGAAATTATTTTTTTCCTATCTATTTATAAAGAATAAAAATATTCATGTTCCTGAGTAAGCAATTGTATATTAAATTGATATTATTATTCTATTATTAAAGCAACAGACGAGGAGTAAACGAATACAGGCATAAATAATATAATTTATATAAGCAGGCGTTACTTTGCGGAACTCCATAGTTACAGAAGTTACAATAAAATAACTTTGCTATAATCTGGGTTTGTTAAGAGAATACATGCAATGCTAAGTGTATGAAGCAGGCGACAATCACATACCATATATATGCAGGACAAGCCGCCACACGTATCACAAGACGCCGCCAACACCAAAGCACTACACACACTCACTACCACAAACTCTACACACGACTCTCTACAAAATCGTAATGCGATTACGATTTTGTTCGTGGAGCCTATCCTCCTGATAATGCTTCGGTTATGGGGTGAAACGATCGTAGAGGTTGTGGTACTGAGTGTGTGTAGTGCTTTGTGTGCAATGTGTTGGCGGCGTCTAGTAATACGTGTGGCGGCTTCTCCTGCATGTACATGGTATGTGATTGTTGCTTGCTTCATACACTTAGCATTGCATATATTCTCTTAACAAACGCGGATTACAGCAAATGAATTTTTATCGTCACTTCTGTACTATAAAGAATATAATAATAGTTATACGAAAAAAGATTCCACTTAAAACATTTATCCGGTCGTTGATTTTCTGAGTCAAACCGGGTGTCTTATCTGCGTCCTCGATAAGGAGTAAGCTATCTATCAGACCCTTCTCATTATAAGCTTAGGAATTAAAGGATTTCTGAATATTGCCCGAAAAACATTTTTGTCTGAGCTACGATCTAAACGTAAATCGCGTATATTAATGGATTTATCGAGTGTGTCTATTTTTTGGTTTTTAAAAGACAGATGATTCACGACTTGTAATATACATACGGCGTAGAATGATCGACTAGTTACAAACCCATCCAGGGCTCTAAAAAAATTGTTTGTGTCGGACTCATCCTCCTGCCCTTATCATACTCTATCTGGAGTCGGTACAACATGTTATATGATTCGGCTAGGTATTTTACGACCGGCCGTCTGTCTGACGTCAACTTATCTTAGTTACCTTTTACGACACCTTAGTAAGAAGGAGGTGGTGGAGATGGTTTCTACTTAGCCTTAGATATCACACGGCGGGTCAATTTAGCTTAGTTGATTTTTACGACATTGTGTCGATGTCATGACAGACTCTCATATCTATCTCATATCTAGACTCAGTTTAGATCATAGATAGTATTAAGTATTTAAGTATTCAATTAACTCGATATAGCTCGTGAGCGTGGTAATTCGCAAAAAACTCAGATCAAAATCTATGTGTAAAAATTGGATTAACTTTTTTACGCTATAAAGTACTATACTTATACAGTAAGCGGACTTAATTCAGATTTTACTAATGTGATGGATTCGTAATAATTGTAAAATAAATATTAATATGTAAATTCTAAAAGCTTACATACACATAATAAAAATTCGTTTTTAAACTTTCAATGAATTCATACATTGAAAATTTCAATTTGAGAGACCCGAATTTTGATGACTTTACTTTTAAAATCCGTCAATCAAAATAAAATATTAATAAGTCTGCTAACTACCATGTTTCTTTTATTTTGTTAAAAGCCATAAGGAAGTTCTAACAAGTTTTAACTACACATTTTCTTATTAACGACAAAAAAAAACTAAGTTAATTTAGTTGAGCCCAAACGCAATTTGTTGTTTGATAACTCAGGTAGGTGACCTAATATTAACCTACTTTTATTACTTGTGTTAAATGGGTCACCGAGGTCAAACTTTATGAAATGGTTGACTTTTCATTAAAACGTTAAATATTTGTGAAGATGAAAAATATATGATTTCAGAAATGGGAACACCGTTTGATGCGACGCGCATTGATGAAAATAAGTGAAAAGCACTCCAGAGTCTTTGTTTGGCTACCTCTCTGACGTCAAATATACATATATTTACTGACCTTGTTGTTCAAAACAGTCTTAGCCTTGTCTCGTGTTTAAAAATGAGTTAAGTGTGAATTATGAATTAATGCACGTTAAATTTGTGGCAAAAGCGACATCAATTTAGCCAGGCAAGATAACAAAACAAAAATACAAAAATATTTATAACATGACATAACTTTGATATCAATGCCTGAACTTTAACTATTAGATGCCTATCTAATAGCTAAAGTTCAGGGTCATCATCATCATTCTCCTGTTCTTATCCCCCTCAAAGTGGGGTCGGCACAACATCTTTTAAAAACGCTGTCACGTGATTGGCTAGTTTTTGCAACCGACCGCCGGCCTTACGTCAACTTACGTAAGTCGCTTTTTACGACCCCTCGGTAAGTAAGTGTGGTCTATTCCATTCAGCCGAATACCACACGTTGAGTAAACTTACATTACTCGTCTTGTTCGACACCTCGGTAAGAAATTGGGTCAGTCTATTCTACTCAGCCCTATACCACACGGCGAGCCAACTTACCTTAGTCGCCTTTTACGATTGCTCAGTAAGAAATGAGGATGGTCTATTTTACTTAGCTAATTACACGGCGCGGCGGGACAATTTTTACTTAGTCGCCTTTTACAACACACCGGTAAAAAATGAGGGTGGTTATTGTACTCAAGTACTAGTTCAAACTGAATTTCAAATTATTCTTTATTCAATTCATCTTTTACAAGCACTTTTGAATCGTCAAATTATAATGAAGCCACCACCCTGCTTTAACCGAGAAAAACCAGTAATAAATTCGGCGGTCACTCTTTTCAATAAATAATACAATTATATACGTACTCGTAATTCTGAAAAAAATTTAACTTACAATTTAATCTAGTGCTTAGATAGTTGCAATATAAACTAAAAATTTTCTTATCTTTTAAATAATCTTCAGTAAAATAAGCTTCGATACGTGTCTTTTTAATTCCTTTTTTGAAGTTATGTTGTACACAAGTATCACATCTGTATATAACGTAAAGATGTTATATGTTTTCGAATCTCAGCACCCTTCTTCATATTTAGGTATGAATATGCATATAATTATAAAATTACTATTACTAGAACTTATATACTCGTATTAAGTACGTATTTATATCTTACATGTTAGCCCGGTTTATAACTTTCAATTTACATTAATTTCACCAATATTGTTTGTGTAAATTAACGATGAATGACAAAACTTTCGCTTGTATATATGGATGTAGGATATTTGATTTTTGTATTCCTCCATCAAGATCACTTGTAAAGCTTGACTTTATGATTTATGATGATTGATATTTAACTCATCTTAAAAGTACTTGGGTATGATCAGCTACTATAACTATAGATAGCTGAACTCTAATGACGATAGCATAATGTAAAAAGTAAGTCAATCATAGTTATACAAAGATACTAGTCCACACATCAGATACGAATAAAAGCCTTATCGTGTAGTTAGATACATGATATAAGGAATGGTAGTAACATTTTGTACTTACGCATTATTGCAAAGTTTCTTGATGAGTGCGTCACTAAAGGCCTCGGGAGTTTGATAAAAGTTTTCGAGCACTTCGGGATATATCCCTTGTTATTTAGGTTAATGTGGGAGTAGCGAAATATTTTATTAGGCGTTAGAGTATTAACAGAGCTTGCAAGTAAGGTTTTCTTTGGATCATACGAACAAATTTTGGTCGTAAAATCGTTCTGAACTTTCATCATCATCTTCCGGTCCTTATCCGACTCTAAGTGGGGTTAGCGCAACATGTTATAAACATGTTGTCACAATTCAACTAGGTATTTTACGACCAGCCGCCTACCTAACGTTAACTTATCGCCGCCTATTACGGCACCTCGGTAAGAAATTAGGGTGATCTATTATACTCAGCCCGATACCAGACGGCAGGTCAACGTATTATACCTTAGTCGCCTTTAATGACACCTCGGTAAGAAAGAAGGTGGTCTATTCTATTTAGTCGGATACCACATTGAACTTTATTATATACTTAGTATAATTTGCTTATTATGTAATGATTTGCTGTGTAATAATTGCATTGTTGGATTTTGTTACTTACCAAAAATATAGTTTAACTATTTCCCTTTGATTTATGTTGAACGGCCTGCAGCAATAAATTTGTTCACGCTTTTTTCGACAGTCAGAACGTAAAAAAGATAACTTTTGTGACGCAGACGATTTATTTAGCGGACACGTGTGACTAGCGCTGTGGAAAATAGCCATGTACCAAAAACTAGATAGAGGCCATTTAAAACTGCAGTTGGACAAAGCGTAAAAGAAAAAAAAATTAACACTGGAAAGATATTAAAAAAAATATTCTGGCTATGTATGAGTTAGTCAAAGTACAATGTTGAACGTCACATTAATCCTTTTGCCCTTATCCGACTCTAAGTGGGGTCGGCACAACAAGTTATCACATTATTTAGCTACGTATTTTACTAAGTGGCCTGTGTACCTGGGTGGCCAAGGCTTGCTCGGATTTTTAAAAAAAATATATTTAAAAAAAAATAGAAAATAAATAAAAATAGTTGAAGAGGGGGGCTTGATCCTAGGTATTTTCATTTCTCGCGACCACCCGTTCCTCGAATAAGCTACGTTGACTTGACAGTTAATGGCAAAAATTTAATTCAATATAAATTTTAGTATTTTTTAATGCCCAAAAACAGGGATAAAATTTAAAAATAAAAATAAAACCTAGCTAGATCGATTTTTCTCCCCCTAAACCCTACACGCTGAATTGCATGAAAATCGTTGGAACCGTTACCGAGATTCCGAATATATATATATACAAGATTAACTCATTTAAATATTAAAGATATATACAAGATTAATATGTAAATATTAAAGATAAATATATACTTTAGTAATAAAGAGGATAGTCTAAACACATGTGATAGTGTTTATGCCACATTATATCTGCCCAAGTGAACCGCAACCCTCATCAATGACAAGATAATATCTTAGCTATATTATATGATGTGTATTGATTTCGGCGGGTACTGAGAACTCCAGATAAGTCCGTAACCAGTGGGGTAGTGGGGTAGTAGTAGTCCGTTTCCTGTTTCTATACAAATAAGAACCTGATCTTAGAATACTGACCCGTTGTCCCAAGTAAATAAATAATAATAAATAAATATATGGGACACTTACACACACGGTCGTCCGTCGCCAAAGTAAGTAAATTAATTGTGTTTTGGTAGACAGACAACTTGTGAATATATATTTATATATTTTTTAAATACATACTTCGATACAAATATACACCCAGGTTCAAAGACCATCAAATTCATTAATAGAAAATGTTTGCCCTCGGCGGGGTTCGAACCGCATTTTCAGAACACATTTTCTATAAAACAGTTTGTTAGGTTCTCGAATCTGGCTGTATTTATATATTTAAGTATGTAATTAAAAATAATCATCGTCATCATTATTCTCCTGCCCTTATCCCATTCTGAGTGGGTCGGCACAACATGTTTAAACATTCATTTACTAAGTTATTTTACGACCGACCGCCTTCTTGACGTCAACTTACCTTAGTTGCCTTTTACGACACCTCTGTAAGAAATGAAGGTTGTCTATTCTATTCGGCTGGATACCACCACACGGCGAGTCAACTAACCTTAATCGCCTTTTACGACACCTCGGTAAGAAATGAGGGTGCTCTATTCTACTCAGCAGGATACCACACGGCTATGACCCATATATTTATTTATATTTTTTTAATAGAATGTAATTTTTTCACGTTCGCACAGTTATACGTGGTCAAAACCAACAATGATTAATTAATATTGTTACCAGAATATATTAAGCATAATTGAATTATGTCCGCATGTGTGAGTAAGCATTCACATACATATTAATGATATTATTGAATTGAATATTATCAACATATATACGTTATTATCAACATTTATACAGCTTAGATTGTATCTTGTCATTGATGGGCTGCGGTTTAGTTGAACTACCTTTAATATTTAATATTGAAATGAGTTGAACTTGTATAATATTTTCTGAATCTCGGAAATGGCTCCAACGATTTTCCTGAAATTCAGGTAGGGAGGTAGGGAGTTTTGGGGGAGAAAAATCTACCTAGGTTTTATTCAAAACAAAATAGGTTTTATCCCTGTTTTTGGGCATTAAAATTTTTTTAAATGTAGAATTGAAAGCAAATGATTTTTTTAGCTGTCAAATAGCTTGCTGTAATGTTGCGATAGCCGATGGGTAACGCGCGGACCGAAAATGCCGTCGAGTTTCTTGCTGATTCTTCTCGGTAGGAGCAAACTTCCGAATCAGTGGTAGCTTCTTTAAAACATTTGACGATTCAAAAGTACTGTAAACAGTCCACTTGAATAAAGAATATTTTGAATTTGAATGTTCACACCTCGGTTTCGAATTCCAAATAATTTTTTTTAATAATTTTTATTTTTATATCTTTTTAGAAATTACCGAACAAGACTCGGTCACCCAGTTACTTATAATTATAATTTACAACATAATAAAGGCTTCTACCAAAATTTCATGTCCCTACTATTACGGAGTTCCCTCGTCTGGAGCCAATCCTGGCAGTAGAATCATACTTATCATAAACATTGCATTGTCATCGAGACGGGAGTAGTATGTAAAATTTTAGCTACATCGGGCACCGGGAAGTATGTCAAATTTAACTTGCATGATTCCACCTATACATACATACACGGCAATTTACATAAAAGCTTTTTTTTATAAATGTTTACTAGCAATTTGGCAATTTGGGTAAACAAGTTTACCTTACTAGTCAACTTGTTAATTTTTTCAGTGTCCAAAAAGGGGTTTTTCTTTAGCAGTTGTTTTGGCATTTCACATTGACTATTGAATTTAAAAGTACTTGCCAAGGGTAAAGGTAAAGTCACCTTGTAAATTAATTCAAATAGCTAATTAATTTTGCAGTTACACAATTAGAGGTTCATACTTAATTCTCCTTATCTTTTGAAATCGTTTCAAGAAAACAAACATTCCAATTAATGGGATTTCGGGGTCGGTACTCAGTGATCTTGTAGCTCTTTGTAGAATTAAAGGAACATTTGAAATAACGTTATTTAAATTTGCATATTAAGATGAATGTTTTATATATTTAAGAGCGTTATTTCAGGCTAGTATGTTAAGTAGGCATCAATTTTGTAAAGCTTATAGCTTTATATCTGGCATTAGTATAAAACTTATACCGTACCGTACTTATACAAATCGTAGAAGACATTAGTGTACTTAGTGTGTAGTGTTTTATTTATTATTCGACTGGCCCCTTTGGCGCAGTAGGTATTGGCCCTGCCCTCAGCTCTGCTGGTCGCGGGTTCGGTTCCCGCCGAGAGCCAGCATTTTCTAGGAATAAATTTGTTGGTCTTCGAGTCTGGGTGTACATATGTATTTAAGTATGTATTTAAAAATTATATAAGTCTACATTCACTTATTGTCTGTCTACCATGACACAAGTATTAAGTTACTTACTTTGGAGACGGACGACTGTGTGTTTAAGTATCCCATATATTTATTTATTATTATTTATTTATTTATTCTTTATTGCACTCTAAAAAAGATCGCGATATAATTAATCAAAAGATTAGGTATACGTTTGCATTACGATTATATACGTTTGTTACAATTTATTTAATTATTATCTGAAAACCATAGCTTGTGAAGCTTTAGAAGTTCAACTTTGGCATATATTACATAAACTATAGCTATCGCTACGTGCAATAGCTATGATAAAGACGATGATACGTCATCGTCAAACTATTTTATCTTAAAAAAAATGCTTCGAAGCCCTGGAGTCTAAATGCGGTCTCGACGCCTTTTCCTCTACTTAATTTAAATTCTTACTAAAGTGGTATTTTTTTAATTAATAAATTATTTTTCGTTAAGGCTACGCATTGATTTTATATTACAGACTCTACCTACGATAGAATGACGTAAGAACTTTTAAGAACTTATAGCTCGATGTCAATATACAGTTCACAGTTGCATTTCATTTTGCTTATTACGACAGAAGTTAAATATTGGCCGTGGACTTTATTGTGCTAAAACAAATTTTCTTTCTCAAATAATATCCCACTCCTTACTCGGTTAAAGGCGATCGACGAGAATTTTATTTTTACGATAGCAGTACTTCTTGTATATAATGAAACAAATAAGAGTTTTACGAACAAAAGATAAGAGGCTATAAAAAAATGAATACTGTTCTTTACATATGAAGAAATTTAGTAATTCTTGCTAATTTTAAGATATCTAAATTATAATTTATTTTGATTATAACTTTAAACATATTGAAATAAACTAAAGTTAATAGATTAATTTTATAAAAGTATATACATTTTAAATACTGTGCTGTGTAATATTGAATAGTACTTAAAGCTTCTACACACAATTATAAAGATGGGAAGCTTTTCTCAGTGTCTTCAAGTGCACTCAACTAGAGGCAATAAAGTTTTTTATTCTTTCGTCGGTTTTGTCAGTTATATCGGTTTATTTCCTAATACAACTTCAACTACGAATAAGGATGAAATACAAAAAAAGTTTTTTATTTTAAGTAATCAAAATAGTACTAATTGATGTAGTAAGGGTTTCCTGTACTATAAATAAGATCTCCAACTCGACTATCGAGCATTCTGCTTATAGGCTTAGCTTTTTAATTGCTCGTATGTTGCTATTCTTAAAAAATTTTGCACAAATTTTTGCGGTTTTTGCAGTTCAGACGAGCGCAGTTTTGTAATCGGTATGCAATCATAATTATCATGGGATAAGGAATGGTATAGGACTCTTTTTCAGCTGTGTGGTGAAAAGAGCATCCTATAGGCTGAGTAGAATAGACAACCATCATTTCTTGTCAACGTGTCGTAAATGGCGACTATGGTAAGTCGACTTCCGGAATGCGGCCAGTCGTAAAATCACTAGCCTAAACATGTAACAACATGTTTAAAACATGTACCTATACTATATTACCTATATTAAAATATTTTTTTCACCCTTAAAATAACAATATCAAATAACAATTCCTGTGAAGAAATTTGTTTAGCAAAGTGGACCATTTATACAATAAAAACAAGTACATAACCATTCCTCAGCGGAAACCGTACCCGGATAAACATAAAAGCGTTGAATTCGAGCAGTTTAAGGCGATCGTAAGCGCGTAATACCTTCTCAATACGGCTTTGTGTATCGAATAAATTAAGCAAGGCACAAATAAAACGGGTATCAGAGTTAAACAAAACCAATAGTATCCGTAGTGTTCATGTTAATGAAGAGGCAAAAATAATAAGTAAATACAGTTTTATATCGTTAATAATTCCTGTTTAAAGTTCAGCAACAAGATACAAAAACGTAAGTTCAATTCTCATATTTTACAGTAAATGGAAATTCATCAAATAAGTAAGTAAGCAAGTAAGTAAGACTAAGGTAAGTCGACCCGCCGTATGGTATCCGGCTGAGTAGAATAGACCAACCTCATTTTTTACCGAGGTGTCGTAAAAGGCGACTAAGGTAAGTTGACCCTTTTCGTTGAGTTCTTTATTTAATAAACTTGCGAACAAGTGCTTTTGAATCGTCAACTCTACTGCTGGTTCGGCTAAAAGGGCCAGCAAGAAACTCGGCAATCGCTCTTTTAAAAATATAATTCTTATTATTAGTTATATTTAGTTATTCCTGTCTTGTACAGGGTCGAAGACTAGCTATGTCCAGGCATTCTCATCAGCTAAGTAATCCTCAATAGTATAGTAGGCTTTCTGTATTAGCCTGTTATTAATCGTGTTTTTAAACTGCTGTAATGGCAAAGCTAGACTTAATTGCGGAATTTTATTATAGAATCTTAATTCATTAAGAATAGTTCACTTAAAATTCAATATTACAATAGTATAAATTTAATTATTTACATCTAGTACAAGAAAATTATCTACTGCGAATAAATTCTAAATTCTGTTCTAAATTGTGTAAATAAAATACATTAATCGCATATCTGTGTATACATCTGTAAATGTTAGTTTGGATATCGGTAATACTGAAAACAAAGAGATGAAGTCAATTGACAATATTTGTTCGGATATAGGAATTTGGTATGATGGAGATTGTCGAAAATATATTTCGAATAGGCAGTAAACATTCGTGTGTATTTCAAGTGCCATAGTAAATTCATCATCATTCTCCTGCCCTTATACCACTCTAAGTGGGGTTGGTACAACATCTTATAAACATTGTTGTCACATGATTTGGCTACGTATTTTACGACCGGCTGTCTGCTTCACGTCAACTTACCTTAATCGTATTTTTGATACCTCGATAAGGATGAGAGTGGTCTATTTTACTCAACCAGTGTGTAATGAATCATGGTGGAGAATTGTTACGATTAAAGTAAAAACAATTGGTTAGAGACCAAATCGTGAACAAAAGTTCGAGATAATTTTTAACGTTAATATTACGTTGTCACACGTTAATATTGTTGACCCCTGTTAAACAGTTCGCGGGTTTAACATGTTTGTAACATGTTGTGCCGATCCTACTTAAAGTAGGATAAGGGCAGGAGGATGATGAAGTCATCATAAATATCATCATCATAAATCACAATAATTAAGCTTTTTGATATTGTTCAGAAATTCTTTTGTTATAGTTAACGTTTTACTTTTAGACCATATCATTTTCCTCTAACATTTCGTCGTTATATAGCTATCGAGCTTTACCTGTCATCGATAAATAGGAAAAATGAATTCCGCTATGGAAAAAACGACCTCCCTTACAAATAGTGTAACTATTTGTAACTGTATGCCCATCAATCCATGATTAATGTGTTAAAAAGCTCCGGAATGCTAGTAGAATGTTTGACATAAATCATAGTCATGACTGAAACAGTTGATTTCTGTGTTTGATTGCGAACATAAATCAAGTCCATCGTTTGTTCTGATAGTGGATTGTCGAGTGACGTCAGCTTGTACTTAGCAAATTGTGTCAATTACTGTTTACAGTGATAACTCTCTAGATATCACTGTAAACAGTAAAGACTCTTTCTCTCTCAGTCTTTTATTTATTGTAGGTGTGCCAAATAATTTATAGGAAAAAATGTTTATCACAATTTTTAAGTGGTATACATGAATACTTAAGTCTGAATCTTCGATCAGAATCACTTTGCATCAGTTATAAACTTGAAAGAGAATGTCATTTTTAAGCGTTTTATTCAAATATATTTTAACTGTCTCTTATTCTTTTGAACATTACGAGACAATTTACAATAAATTAATTATAAGTATCGTGCCTTTTATGCGACCAACATAATATTATAATAATAAAAACTTAGTATAATATTTTGATAAGGCTTTAAGCAATATTACTTGCGCTTGTAATATAACTTCATTGTGATTTCTCAATTAAATTATGACAGTGCGTACATTGTTATATATTTTAACAAAAGCCTGCTTTATTGTGGGAGACATAAAAAGGTTGACGCTTCGTCGATCGCTTAAATTACTTTTCAAGTATTGAATGAAGCTTGCGTGTTTTGCGAAGATGTTTTTGTGATGTTTATTAAGTTTTATTAATGTTTTAAAATACGATTATATATATTTATTTACGATAGCTATGATGAGTTTAAAGCAGAATAAATTTATTTGTTATACATTTATTTGATACATGACAATTTCACACTTATATGAGGAAGAGATTACGGATCTACAAGAGAGATTTACAGATTAAATTAAATAATTAATATTATCATAAAGTTTATCGTTTATCGTAAAATCCGTACTGAATCCGGCCGAGTACAAAAGACCATATTCTTTTCTGACCAATGTGTCGCAAAGAGCGACTAAGGTAAGTTGACATCAGGCAGACAGCCGGTCGTAAAATTAATAGCCAAACAGCCAACAACAAAAAACATGTTGTGCCATCCTCACTTAGAGAATAATAATGGCAGGAGGGTTATGATTTTTTTCTGTAAATGACTAAAATGGTGTTATTTATATGGAAGCGTTTATTTATGTGGAAGACCTTACTTAACAGGATAACCTGATTGGAAAAAATGATAACAATTGCCACTTGATTTTTTGTGATGGATAAAAAAGATCTTTAAGAAATTAGTGTAAAAAGTTATTATTACTTGTTTAAAGCAATATACTTTACAATTAGCCATCAAATATTTGGATCTACAATTAAGAAATAAATATTTCATCTATGAGTGTAAGTCACCCATAAAGGTTATCTACGATCTAAAGAAAAGTATTCGACAACATTCCCTCAAATTCACCTTTGCCGAATCGGTGAACCAAATAAGTTATTTCTCCTCGCAATCCTACCGGAATAAGCAATAATAAATTGCTGGCCCATTAAATAATAACTTTTCCGTAGTTACCTATTTTTGACACGCGACATACATTTTCAATTGAGATCGTAAAGTTCTGAAAATTTAAATTTTTGTTCAAAGAAACTTGTATAGGAATTGACATTAATTTTCAATCATGAAACAATAAATTAATGTTATAAAATCGATAAATTTGACTTCACCTTTTCGTTTCTTTTTTGTGTCAGGAAACCCATTATGGGTCGTCACCGCTTGACTCAGACGACGTATTATATATCGAACTCTCACCGACTCTAAACTTGAAAGTGCTCCACCACTCTGCTGGTGGCGGGGAAAGGGTAACTTTTAATACCTGATTGCCCCCCATCACCGCCAGTAACCACCCTGTATCCCGGAGAACCTTTTAATTTGCTTTTACCTAAACCTAGGACCTTCAGTAAGGCGATACGCCACCTTTTGAATTTGTATTCTATTTAAACAAAGGTAACGTTACGACAAACCGAAATAAAAGCTGACACGTCGCCTTAAATTAGTAACTTCTCTGAAATAAAATTATACTAGTTAAATTTTAAAATTAAACCAAGATATTTCTTATAATATACTGATATAGATTATAAACCATAAAACCAATGGATATCATCAATGGAAGACATCTAAACAAATGGATATCAACATACTAAACAATGGACATACTTCTTTTCTATTTTCCGTATTTTTTTAGCAATAATCAATCAATCATATGGATTGATCAATCATATGAATTGCATTACTTCCCTTAAGGTCATTAATAAGTATCAGTACGAATAATAAAACCATTTGACTGACTTGTTGGCGCTTTTTCTATAAACAATTTGTTGGTTCTTCGGGCCTGGGTGTATATTTTTAATATTTAAATGAGTTAATCTAGTATATATATATATATTTTCCGAATCTCGGAAACGGCTCCAACGATTTTCCTAAAATTCAGTATGTAAGAGGTTTTGGGGGAGAAAAATTGATCTAGCTAGGTTTTATGTAAAAAAAATATTGTTTTATCCCTGTTTTTGGGCATTTAAAAAAACTAACCTTTATATTGAATTGAATTTTCGCCATCAACTGTTAAGTCGATCTAGCTTATTCGGGTGACGGGCAGCCTCGAGAAATGTGAATGCCAAGGATCGATCCCCAACTCAATAATTGTTTTTTCTTTTATTTAAGTTTTTTTTTGTAATAAATTACCAGTCACCCAGATATTTTGTATTTAAGTGTGTATTTAAAATTATATATCTATATAATAGATGTCTGTCAAGCGAAACACAAGTAATTTATAGAAGTAGGCATTACTTTGCGGAGATCCATAATACAAAAGTAATAACAAAATTATTTTGCTATAATCCGCGATGAAAAACTATTGTAGGATGAAAACAAAAGTATTAAGTTACTTACTTTGGGGTCGCACGACCTTGTGTGTCTCATACATTTATTTTATTATTATAATAACAATTGATGGTCAGTTTATTTATTAAATCGGGTTTTTTTTAAATCATTTTTAATCATTTATGAAATAATTTAGATTGGTTATTCCTGAACGACACTTTCTTCATGTTACGCCGTGTGGTATCCGGCTGAATAGTATAGTACCAACCTCATGTCTTACCGAGATGTCTTAAAAGGTGAGTAAGTTAAGTCGACCCGCCGTGCGGTATCCGGCTGAGTAGAATAGACCACCCTCATTTCTTAACGAGGTGTCGTAAAAGGCGACTAAGGGAAGGTGACTCACCGTGTGGTATCCGGTTAAGTAGGATTGACCACCCTCTTTCTTATCAAGGTGTCATAAAATACGAGTAAGATAAGTTGACGTCAGGCAAGTGGCCGGTCGTAAAATACGTAGCCAAATCATGTCACAACATGTTTATAACATGTTGTGCCGATCTCACTTAGAGTGGGATAAGGGCAGGAAGATAATGAATTCCTAAGACACTTTTTTCATGTCAGCCGTTAGGCAGTTAAAAAAAGACTGAAATTAACTTTCTTACTAGGTAATTATGAATAAGTAAACCCACTCAACGGATGCCGCAGACACTCTATTGAATACCTCCTAGCAATATGAACATATAAAAAGATGTAAAGCTTTCCCCGTGAAGTAAATGAGCAAATGAAATGGTAAAGAGAGAATAAAGAAAGGTAATATGCGTTCATAATGGCGTGCCCCGTTCCTAACTCACGTTCTCCCCACGTTTAATAAGGATTGGTAATTTGTTTTTATGATTTCCCCGGTACGTAACCTTTGAGTTACAAAGTGCGACGTCTAACATTTATATATTTTTCTTGTACAACTTTGTGTTGTGACCCCATTTAATTTTTTTATATATTATATATATCCTCCTGCCATTATCCCACTCTAAGTGGGATCGGCATGTTATAAACATATTGGTAACATTATTTGGCTGCGTTTTTGCGACCGGCCGCCTGCTTGACGTCAACTTACCTTAGTCGTATTTTACGAGACCTCGGTAAGGTGGATGGTCTATTATACTAAACCGGATACCACACGGTGGGTCAAGTTACCTTAGTCGCCTTTTACGACACCTCGGTAAGAAATGAGGGTGGACTACTTTACTCAGCCGGATACCACACGGCGGGTCAACTTACCCTAGTCACCTTTTACGACACCTCGGTAAGAAATGAGGGTGGTACTATTCTACTTCGCCGGGTACCACACGGCTAATTTACTTTTTGATATATTTTGCCAATAGAGTGGTATGTGTCACTAATTTTTTTACCATTTCTGCTAGATTTTGCTGTATAATTTCTTTTAATAGTATATATTTGGTGATGGTTGATCCCAAGGATATCCCTGTTAGATAGTATCAGATAAGATAAAATTTTTTTTCATCCTGTAGCAATTGTCATACTTAAAAGATTAATTAATTATTTATTACCTTCTGGTTCTAGATCTCTATTTTAACTACTCTGGGATTTTAAGAAGGTGACAATACTCTTCCACTTCTCCCCTATCCTTAAATAAATATAGTTTCAAAGTCGCAAATACCTATTTACCATCTCGAATACGTAAGGTTTGTATAATTGATTTTTGAATTAAATGTTCATTAACAAATATGACGAACTTTTTGATTGATAAATTTTTATTGCTTTCTTCGATTTGAAGGTGCGGTATTTGCTTTTTGCTAAATAAATTTTGTATGGTTAATCACTGATGATGCCAATTACATATTATAAACAAAGTCCCACGCCGCCTCTGTTTGTCTGCCTATAGCTATAATCATTTTCACTTTTTGGAAGATCGTGTATAATGCGATACCTTTCTGTTTAGACGCATATAGTATTAATCCTTTAAAACAACAATAAATTTAAGCGTGGCTTTAACACCTGGTCGCTTGTAGCGACAACCCCCTCGCCGCACCCCTTGCTATCGGCCACCTACCCATGCGAAGCAGAGACCATAAAAATATAATTTATTATTAATATTCTCGTTGCTTTAAAGTTTTAGGTTACTTACATCCTTCAGTATTATTGAAAATAACTACAAAGATGATAACATTAAAAAAAGGTTGCACCTTGGATTATATTTATTTAAAGGAGAAATTGACATCACATTATAATATTTTCTTATATCTGTCGGAGAGCAGAAAGTGAATAAACTGTTTTTTGTTGCGTATTATTATATTATATTGGCTTTACTTTCTTATTTTACTTACTCGATGTTTTTTTAACTGAATACGCTTTGTGCACGTGAGTTATTATTATATTATAACACATATTTGACTCAGTAAATTGGAATAATATTCCGTAAGCGCAGATTGTACGAATTAATTTGTAAGATCAAATCTCGTCAAGAGGCGAATGTTTAATTGTGTGTGACCCAGTTTATCTCGAAGTTATATTAAACTCTGTGCGGTGACAACGTGATAAGGCATAGTGAGAAAGAAACTTCATCGTTAAAACAATAAATCATTATATTTACAATCTTATTTATAAAGTCTTGCTGTAATTATGAAGTCATCGCAATATTGTTACACAAATAGTGACAAAATTAATATTTGGTTAAACAAACATAATACTTAAAATAAAGTTGTTTCCCAATGCTGGGCATAGGCCTCTTTCCGATTTTTTTGGTGAGATGGTTTGGAGCTAAGACCTACCACGTGGTTCTAATGTGGAAATGCAGGTTTCCTCACGATTTTCCTTCACCGAAAGTTTCTTCTTTTTGATAGGTTGTTCGTTTTGAATTCTATGGAAATCATTATTCATCATTACAATTAAATCACCAATATAATTCCATTAATGTAAATATATTTCAATTCTAATTAAATTGCTCTAAAGTAGACCCTTAAAATGTTTCCAAATATAAATTTATATACTGTGTCAGCGAAGGCTTAAAATGTTTACTTGAAACAAAAATATGACATTTAATCAACTAAAAGAAGCCTATCATGATTAAAAATTCCCGTCCGAGAAAAAGTTACGTACAAAGGAGAAAGAAAAAGTAGGCCAAGACGTGTCTAAGCCGAGGTTAATTGTTCCACGTCATTATAGACACTGTTTACATGATACTCGAAAAACCCGCGACTTTGTTTATATAAAATAGTAGACTTTTTTTTAGCACTGTTTGTAGACTAGTGCCTCAATTTTTTACTATTCAAATGGCGGCATACATACATTTTGAATTTGACTCATTTACATTAATGTGTAGTATCGGGCTGAATAGAATAGTATCACCAACATTTCTTACCGAGGTGTCGTAAAATACGACTAAGGTAAGTTGACGTCAGGCAGGCGGCCGGTCGTAAAAACGCAGACAAATCATGTTACAACATGTTTATACCATGTTTGCCGACCCCACTTAGAGTGAGATAAGAGCAGAAAGATGATGATGTATCGTTTATTATGTTTTTGAATTGCGAATTAACGCTATACTATTCGTTCGGCATATTCTTCAGTTTTGTTTTTTATAAAAAGTTCAATAGCTGTATTTTTAAGATGAAATATTTCATAGGTTTGTATATATTTTAGATTTGGTAATATCATGAACGGATCACAGTGTTCCGCGGAAGTTATCTCCTTCATATTGCTTCATATTGCAACAGCAAATACCCAATGAGGAGCAACGAGCGAAACACTTGTTCTAAGTACTATTGTTGTTGCAATACAAATACTAGTTTGAATAGCCATTCAGTTGACTTAGATAGATCACCGAAGAACCGTAATACGAAGGTAGTCGGATTATTGTTATGAAACTTTAGTTGTTAGGTGTAATTTATTATCAACTAGCTGTGCCGACCGCTTTACCCGCTTCATTCCTTCAGTTCATTAGATTCATAGTGTACCTAAAATAATAATTTTTTTCTCATAACATGTTCATCCAATATAACCATACATGCACACTCATAAGCATGCACACACACGCACACGCGCACACACACACCCACACACATACACCCACACCCACCCACACACACACACACACACACACACCCACACCCACACCCACACACACACACACACACACACACACACACACACACACACACACACACACACACACACACACACACACACACACACACACACGCACGCACACACCCACACCCACACGCGCACACACGCGCACACACGCTCACGCACACAATATATACAATACGCCTACAGGCGTTAACACATTTTTATTTATTAAATTTATTTTTTTATTACTTAAAATGTAGTACTCAGGCATTACTTGCTTAAATGGAGCTTCAAATCAGTAGTTAAGTTTAAATAACAAGTAAATTGTTTTTGAAAAATAAATGAAAAAAAATGAAAAAGTTTCTCTTTCCCGCGTAAATCCCTTCATTTTGTTCTATTATTGAAAATTTGAGTATAAAGTTGTTTATCATCCTCCTGCCCTTACCTCGCTCTAAGTGGTGTCGGAAAAACATCAAATCAAATCATCAAAAACTTCAATTTACCTTAGTCGCCTTTGACGGCACCTTGGTAAGAAATGAGGGTGGTGTATTCTACTCAACCGGATACAACACGATGGCTCAACTTACCTTAGTCGCTTTTTACGACACCACGGTAATAAATTAGGATGGTTTATTTTACTCAACCGGATACCACACGGCATTTGACAAACACATTTACATGTGAATATAAAGTTGTTATTGTGAGTGAAACTTAGGTTACATAACTCCATAGTAAAACTTAGGTTACATAACTCCATAGCTCGTAAAGCAAACAAGAGTTTTAAAATAGTGGACCACGCAGCTTTTCTAAACGAACTGTCAGCAGATAACAACATATGGAGAGCAAAAGCGCCAGGTGATGATCCTGACTCACTCTGGAAATCAGCAAAAGAGCAAATAATAAAGACTTTACGCTCATCTCAGCCTATCCAGACTAAAAGTAAACACCAACATTGGATGTCAGACGACACATGGAGCCTTGTAGAACGCCGCCGTGAGATGAAAGCCAAGGGTACTCCTGTACAAGTCTTGAATTCGATGAGTGCGCAGATTCAATCTTCTTCTCGCAGAGACCGTAATGAATATCTCAAAAATATATGCTTAGAATTGGAAAAGAATGCAGAACGCAACGAAACAAGTGAACTGTTTAAGAAGATTCGTAGCATAACTCGTCAATTCAAATCCAAGACTTGGGCTATCGAGGATTCAAGTGGAGTTACTGTAACTGAAATCAAAGATATTGTAAGAGTGTGGAAGGAATGTTGCGAACATCTTTTTACTGAAGAAAGCATAACATCATTTGGCAACACTAGTGTATACTTACATAATGCACTTAATACTATGGAACCACCAGTACTAAAAAGTGAAGTTCGTGCTGCAATAAATCACCTGAAGAAGTACAAAGCTGTAGGAGCTGATAACATACCGATAGAAATCTTTAAAGCTATGGGTGAATTCGGAGTTAATATGTTACACACTATCTGCAATAGCATCTGGGAGACAGAAAAATGGCCACTAGACTGGGCACACTCTGTGTTCATACCCCTGCACAAGAAAGGGTCGACAAAAAAATGTAGTAATTACAGACTAATAGCTTTGATTTCACATGCCAGCAAAGTGCTTCTTCATATTATCAACACCAGATTGCAAGCTTTTCTGAATCCTGAAATAGCTATGGAGCAAGCAGGATTCGTCAAGGGTCGTGGGACACGGGAACAAATTTTAACTCTTCGACAAATAATCGAAAAGTCTCGAGAGTTTAACATCAAACTCTATATATGTTTCGTCGACTTTCGCAAAGCATTCGACACCGTAAAATGGCATAAACTTTGGGATGTACTCACACAAATGGGAGTACCTATTCACTTAGTTCGTCTTATTCGCCGACTTTACGAGGATGGCACTGCGACTGTTCGAATAGATGATGTGGACTCGGAAAGCTTTCAAACACAAGCTGGTGTTCGACAGGGGTGCATTCTTTCTCCACTCCTCTTCAATGTCTACACGGAGTGTATTATGAGAATTTGCTTAGAGAATTGGGACAAAGGGGTTGCAGTGGGAGGTCGAATGATATCCAACTTAAGATACGCCGATGACACTACTCTTCTTACTCAAAAAAAAGAAGATATGGAACATCTACTGACTCGTCTAGAAACAATAAGCCTCTCCTTCGGACTTGTCATCAACAAAGAAAAAACCAAGATGATGATTGTGGACCGAGCTGAACTGAACCAGCCTGAGATACTTATGATTGGCAACTGCGAGGTAGTCCAAAGTTATGTGTACCTGGGCTCCACGATCACGAACAACGGTGGGTGTGAGGACGAGATTCGAAGAAGATGTGCTATAACAAGATCTGCTGTCGATAGGCTTAAAAGAGTGTGGCGCAATCGTAATATCACCAAAGCCACTAAAGTCCGCCTTATGAGAAGTTTAGTTTTCCCCATTTTTCTATATGGTGCAGAGACGTGGACGGTTCGTCTGAAAGATCGACGGAAAATCGACGCGCTTGAAATGTGGTGCTGGCGGCGACTGTTACGAATACCTTGGACAGCGTTTCGGACTAACACCTCGATACTGGAAGATCTTAAAATCAAAACAAGGCTATCTGCGACGGTGCAGATAAGAATCCTTAAATACTTTGGCCACATTATTCGAAAGGAACACTGTATAGAAAGACTCGTTGTCCAGGGACAAGTTGAAGGCAAGCGGTCACGCGGTCGATCACCCACGCGTTGGACGGATCTAATACGATCATTAACTCAAAAATCCGTAGTCCAGTGTGCTAGAGACGCTGAAGACCGAGACAAATGGAGGCGCATTACAAGAGCTACAATAACGGATGCAAACCATCATCAACCACGACCACTCTGTCAAGAGTGAACGACTGAGGAAGAATTGTGAGTGAAACATAGAGACATTGTGACAGAGACATATATATATATATATATATGTCTCTGTCATATATATATATATATATATATATATATATATATATATATATATATATATATATATATATATATATATATATATATATATATATATATATATATATATATATATATATATATATATATATACATAGAGACGTATTGTGAGTTAAACATAAGAGATAGAGACATGATACGTGGATGTTTTACATCTACAAATCTCTAGTACATTAATTGTATCTCTGTCTGTTTACGCGGCGCACGCCGCTCTTAGCAGGTAAGTTTTTTTACAACAACGCAATATCAACTGAATTTACAAAAAACCGTAATGTACTATTACATACTACTAAACCTTTCTGGACAAATCTATTTTTTAGCAAAATCCGTACGAAATTTCGTTTAGTAGATTTTGAAAAAACCGGCCACATACAGACAGGCAGCTTTTGGAGTTTGTTTTATAATAAGCGTAGATATAGAAACGGTATAAGTAAAGTTTCAGATAGAGTACAGATAAATAAATAATTTAAAAAATCGTTTAATTTCACAAAATTAATGTTATCGACTTTTAAATAAACGGTTTTTAACGTACAAACATAGCAAGAATTACTTCACAATGTCAGTTAAATAAGCTTTATAAACCTTATTAATTACGTAACCAATAAAAAACAGCAAAGGACTTAAAGTGTAATATGAAGTCTTATAAATATTATTCCGCGACAATATTAATTATTGCGTACCGTACTTAGGTTTTATTCTTAATTGGTTTAATATTGCTTAATCCCGCATATTTATAACTTTCCCTCTTGCACTGTAAAGAATCTTGTAAGAATGTGGTAACTTAACGGAAAGTTAATGGCCCGATCATATTACGTATGGAAATTGAAAATGCTTTAATTTAAAATTAAATTTTATAGTAAAGAAGTTAGGCCTGTTCTTGTCTTAGATAAAGATTTTCTCACTCCTTGGAAGGAAGATTTGGCTAAGACTAAGATTGGCTAAGACCTTTTACCCTGCTCCATTGCGTATATAAAGATTGTGACGATGTTTTCTTTCATCGTATGCTTCATATATTATCAAAATCCAAATGCCCAGGGTTTGAACCTGCGAATTCATATTATGGGCATGACCCTTAAGCTTCACGCTATCACTCATCAAGGTTTATATAATTCTAGTTTTATGTAAGTATAAATAATTTACAGAAGCAGGCGTTACTTTGCGGAACTCTATAGTATAGAAGTTACAATAAAATTACTTTGCTGCAATCCGCGTTTGTTAAGAGAATACATGCAATGCTAAGTGTATGAAGCAGACAACTATCACATACGTACAGGACAAGCCCCCGCCAACATCAATACTACATACAAAGCACTACATACACTCCCTACCACAACCTCTACGATCGTTTCGCCCCGTAACCGAAGCATCATCAGGAAGATAGGCTCCACGAACAAAATCGTAATGCATTGCGTATTGCATTAAGATTTTGTTCGTTGGATTTCTTGTCGTTCGTATGTGGTATGTGATTATTGCTTGCTTCGTACACTTAGCATTGCATTCTCTTAACAAACGCGGATTTCAGCAAAATAATTTTATTGTAACTTCTACGCCGTGTGGTATCCGGCTGAATAGAATAGTACCACCCTCATTTCTTACCGAGGTGTCGTAAAAGGCGACTAAGGTAAGTCGACCCGCTGTGTGGTATTCGGCTGAGTAGAATAGACCAACCTCATTTCTTACCGAGGTGTCGTAAAAGGCGACTAAGGTAAGATGACCCACCGTGTGGTATCCGGTTTAGTAGAATAGACCACCCTCTTTCTTACCGAGGTGTCGTGAAATACGACAGAGGTAAGTTGACGTCAGGCAGGCGGCCGGTCGTAAAAACGCAGCCAAATCATGTTACAGCATGTTTATAACATGTTGTGCCGACCCCACTTAGAATGGGATAAGGGCAGGAAGATGATGATTATAAAAACCATATATACCATATTCTGGGCATGACTTAAGGGTCATGAGAGCTTTACGCTCTCATCATCAAGGTTTTTATAATTATGGTTTTATGTAAGTATAAATGTTTCGTTATTTTGCTTAATTTGACTTTCGAAATGGAAACCCGCCAAAGTTATATAAAAATAACATAGTATTACTCCTCTCCCAATCTCAATGGTTAATATTAAAAGCACCCATGTCTCTTTTAACGGCAGGTGACACAAATTTGAGATATACGGAGACCCCTCTAAATGGATTTGAGTAAGTAACTGAAGGGGGTATTAGGTCCCCCTTTTTTAGGGAGGAGGTGATCGGGTAGTTGACACTGTATGGGGATTCCATGAACACTTATATTTTCCGGCGTTTTGTTTAGGAGGTCAAAGGGATATATACGTTTATGTGATTAAATAAAATTCGACTATATATATCACGATCCATCATGTGGTGCTTAAGATTTGTCGTGAAAGTAAAATACTAAAGTAACAGTTTGCAGTTTTAGCTAAGAATCCTTGTAAGAATAAAGAGCTGAATATTTTTTTATACAACTCATAGGTTGCAAAGTTTTTAAAAGTTATATGGTAGTGTTTTGAGTGGTATAATGCCAGACGATTGCGAGAGCTTCCAATATTTATTGCTTAACCCATTCCATACAAACAATTTAGGGTTTTACTAGGAAAGAATGCAAATATTTATATAAATAATACAACAATAATTCACCCGTATTTTCGTAGCTTGTCTCACGTTTAAAATAATGATAGGAAAATATCAATTGACGTATTCATCAACTACGCTATCTGGGGATTTTTAATTTTTCCTCTATTAGGTACTCAGACGAACTGAAAAATTATATAACAAAACAACGATATTTTTCCTCTACGCTTATTCAATAAATAAAAAGCAATTTTCCCAAAGTCAATCTATTTAATCTTTCTCAACAACTCAATAACATATAATGACGGCCACAATGTTTTTTATATTAATGACCAACTCTATGAAAGAGGTTATATTAGAACAATGAATGAATGAATGAATGAATGAATGAAATTAAGTATATGAAGTCGTCCGATCAACCACCCAAGACCGCATGGCTTGAAAAGTGATGTCTTGGATATGATATAATTATGTTAATAAAGCTTCGGTGAAATAAGTAATTGGTTATTAAATATTACGTCACGAAATGTCATAAATCGGTTCTGACAAAATAGACTGGTGAAAATACATGGCCCTAATCAAATATGTCCCTTAAAGGGTCGGGTCGCGTCCACCCATGTCTACCCTCGCTTCCATTTATGTCGGTAACGCGTGTGATTTTGAAATTAAAATGTTAGATTGGTTTGATCTTTAATTAGGGAACGCAGATTTTTGTAGCTGAGTAAATAGTAACAGGCAATTTTAGGGTTTTTTAAAATAATATACGCGATTTGATTAGATATATTATCAACTATTAACTAAACGTGAAAATAACTATCTAGATTATCCTTCTGCCCTGTGATAAACATGATTTCACATGATTTGGCCTCGTATTTTACAGCCGGCCGCCTGCCTGACGTGAACTTACCTCAGTCGTGTTATAAAATACCTCGGTAAGAAAGGGGCTTGTCTATTCTACTCAAACGGAAACGGATAACTTACCTTAATTCGGTAAGAAATGACGGTGGTCTAATGTCGGAATCACACGGCGGGTTGACTTACCTTAGTAGCCTACTACGACACGTCGGTAAGAAACGAGGCTGGTCTAACCAGCCGGATACCATGCGGCTTAAACATGAAAATAAAAATACGCTGAGCTAAAAATTGCAATTACAATGTTAACACATAATAATTCTCTAAGATAATTTCCCAATATGATTATCTGTTGATGTTGTCTAGATGTATAAGGTTAAGTTATAAAAAATAATTAATTCTATGTCATATAAATTAACGTTAAGTACGTCTCATAACTCAAAAATTTCATGTTTGGTCGTGTAAGATTATTTTGTTTTCAGAATTCCTGACCGCAGGGTCCCGACTGTGAAAGTTATAAATGTGTAACTTCGAATGAAAAAAGTATATTTTCATTGCTTTTTAATTACAAAGTTTTTATGACGCAACTCTCTTTATTGAAGTTTTGGTTGATCTTTTTATCTATATCTGTCTATATTAGCAACATAGTAGGTTGCTCGCCTTAACTTAAGCGCTTACTCTGTAATAATAATGGGATTTTTCTCTGTAATAATATTACTCAATAATAATGGGATTTTTTCACTATTCTCCAAAAAAAATGATGTTTATATATTACTCCAACTCAAAATGAACTAATTTTTATTAATGTCTTAATCATTTAACCCAGCGCATAAGCCATAAAAGCGTAACAGAGAGTCAAACACTTTCGCATTCATAATTTAAGTTTGGATTTGTCTTTAATTGTGAAATTTTAATCTAATGTTTTCTCATCAGTATCCAATTGTTGTATTTATTACATAACATACATAAGTATGTTATGTAATATGTAATTACTTAATGAATGACTATTTTCCTAATATATTTGTTTTAAAAGTACTTATGTATTGTTATATTTGTTTAAAATTACTTTGTATTATGGATATCCGCAAAGTAGCGCCTAATTTGAAGAATTATTTGTTTCACTTAAGCTTTTAAATGTTGAATGATATACCTGTATGGAACTAAGTTTATGAAATTAAATGGAGTCAGCGGCACCTAATGTATAGGGTTTAATGTAATAAGTCATAATTATTAAAATAGGCGTTCGCCTAGGCTCTTGGCATAGAGCCGAGGAAAATCGTACTCTCGCAATCTTAAAGTAATTGTTGGAGCCAGGCCTCTCACTGTTAATTAATTTATAATTGGTTCGCCAACTCTCAACTTCCCGGCTAACGTTTTATTTCTGTTTTAAAAATTCCAAATGAACTTTCGTACAGCGTATTCGGAAATGTATTTATTGTTCTTCTTTATTCAAGTTCAATTTGTTGAGTGGAACGCTGAGATGGTTTTTAATTATGTTGCGTTGAACACAAGTCCTGGTTCGTAGAATTGATTTACGCGTAAGAACTTTATTTGGTTACGAATCATAAATGAGTCAACGTATTAGAAATCAATATATTAATCTGTAAACATCATATATTTAAGATGTCTTTATTAATTAATCTTTACGCACCAATTGCGTTGTTTTAACCACGTTATGACTACACTTTTACTCATATTTTTTTTACTTCAGTAGATAATTTAATCTTAAGACTTACAACTCGTTTCTTACACTGACGACAATACCCTTAACACAAAACTTACATACATACGTGTTTCTTTTATTTAAAACTTAAGTTCCAAAAAAACCTGCAAACTGATAAGAGGGTTTTTAAGCGTTAAGTTTTAAAAATTATTAATAAATATTTCATCGTTTTAATCGGTAAAAACGTTTAATATCCACGATAATCTATATTAAACCCCTTATACCAATTATAAGCCGGATAGGCTTTTAAAAGTTTCTTAAAAATCTAATTTTCTCTGTTTATTTTCGTACATAATACCTTTATTAGCTTCAAAATTCGTATAATTCTGAACGGCTCTCACAAAAGCGTTCAGATTTTTTGTGAATATCAAAAATTACGTTATTTCGCGCCCACTCGCAATAAATCCAGTCTGATCGGTAATTGCTTCTGATAAAAATTTAGATGGAGGTATTACGGAAATGATGACGTAAAATGGAAATCAAAATTGCCCATTTCGGTATGTAATTTTGTAGCCACGGGCTTGCAATGTGCTTTTTATAATTTAATGATAAATGGATTTATAAAATTATTTAAATGTGAGTGAAAGCGTGTGATAAATTTAGCCTATATTTAAGCACGTTTCGCACTAGAGTTATTAAAAATTTAGAGCTTCAAGGAGATTACCACGAGTGTGATGACCAAGAATGTGACTTAAGGGAGGGAAAAAGACGGATTGATTATTGGAAGAATAATATGCATACAAAAGCGTAGTAATAGAATTGATGAATGATACAAGGAGAATGGAAGATGAAGCCATATAATACCATACTTAGAGTCGGATAAGTGTAAGAGAATGATGTTTCTTACCGCGGTGTCGTAAATGGCGGCAAAGGTAAGTTGACCCACCCAGTGGTAACCGGTTGCCTTTTTTTACCGAGGTGTACTAAAGTACGATTAAGGTAAGATGACGTCAGGCAGGCGGCCGGTCGTAAAATACGAAGCCAAACCATGTGACATCATGTTTATAACATGTTGTGCCGACCACACTTAGACTGGGATCTACTACTCCGGTCATTTTCTTATAATATCATAATCATATGAAGTATTGTGGAAAGTACCTTATAATGTAGGTAAATATTTTAAGCCTGAACACTAAGGGTTAATCATCAAATTAGTGAATTCACTCCATTGTGCAATTTAAATAGGGTTAATTTTGTGTTACATCCATATATAATTACCATATTTTTTAATATGCTTTTGGTTGCATATCTTAGTAAATAAAGACGTAGTTGAAGATTTTCACATATTTTTGAAATGTACAATTTATTGCGTATATTGTCCTACGTAGATCAATACATAAAAACTATGATACTAAGAAGATTCGTGTACTTTATCTCTTATTTTTTGTCTGTCTTGGTTTAACAGTTCTGATGATTGAGGTCTTTCGAGGCTATTTCCTAAATGAAACCACCAAATCAAATAAGGGTAGCTTCTAACTCTTTTGTTCAGATATGTTCAGCACTATCTGTACCACATTGTCACATTCTATATTATATTGCCGTATCGCTTGAAGCGGTTTTCAGTAAGTCCCTCAGTGGTTTATGCATTTGTATTTTGGAAATTTTGTTTCAACCAGCTTTTGTTTTGAAACACGTATCTGCATTAAGATACAAAGTGTAAGCTCTCTTAGAACCTGTACAAGACAGTAATGACTAAATGTATTTAGTATTAAGAATTATATTTTTATAAGAGTAACCGCCGAGTTTCTTACTGGCTCTTCTCGTTAGGAACAACTTTCTGAACCAGCAGTAGAGTTGACGATTCAAAAGCACTTGTTTATGAGTTTATTTGAATTTAATTCGCGTTTACGTACAATCGAGATCACCAATGCTTTCCAATAAAATATCTTATCGCTAAATCATGTGATGGTCGATTATAACGAACTAATCAATGTTAGTAACCTTTGTAATCACAAAATCATACATCGATCCATAGTGTGATTGTACTTTGGTCTGCAACTATTAGGTTTTATAATCAACTGCTATCAATGTGGATCGCTAAAACCGGTCAACGTTCGATCATTATGAACTAATCGGTCATGACGCCTCTATTTAATTCGACCCACAACATGTCAGTCCAAATGAGCTTCCTGACAAACTCTATGGCTATAATTCCAATTTGCATCTACTAATATTACCATATGTACTTGGTATTCGGAATAAATTAGTGAGGGCCGATGCTAATGTAATTTGCCGTTATAATGAGAAGTGGTGATATTGTATCAAATGTTTGATTTATTCAACCTAGTTTATGCTAATTAATTCAGCGTTACTTCAGATCGATAAACCAAAAGTAATGATAATATAGTTTAATTGTAATCCGCAATAACAGAAAATCTGTATGTAATCCTGTTGACATCTCAATGACAAAATCGCAAAACTTTTTCGTGTAGTCGATAGACCTAAGCATCTTTAGGAGATATTCTGATGATGCTTCGGTTACGGGGAGAAATGGTTTTTGAGCTTGTGATAGTGAAATTGAGCTGTGCTTGCGTATTATGGTGACGTTGGCGGAGGTTTTTAGTTCATGCCTTTTTACGAATCCTGCATGTATCAGATATGAAAACGGATAGTGCACTTTATAATTAGCATTACATATATTTTCTAATTTCTTTATCGCGGATTATAGCAAAATGTTATTATTACTTTGTATTATCTGATCTCTGCAAAGCAACGACTAATTCTATTAAGCTTAATATGAGTTTTTTAATTAACCTAAATGCAATTTATTGTATATACATTTAATAATTAAGATAAGTAAATGTAACAAATTCATTTCATTTTAATTTCTTTAAAATGTTTACTTTGTATTAGGCTATAAGGGATCTATGTAGGAGTCGTATATAAAGGGTCTTTTCATATAAAGAAGATACTAAATTAGTTTATGTCAAGAACATACTACGTGACACGAATGTCATTAGCAATCTACAGATACAAAGATGTCTTATGGGTTGGGTTAGTCAAGTTAAAAGCCTATTGTTTTCGGTTTGATGAATTGTAAATTAACGTAATCTCACACTACTTTATATTAAAGTTCTATACCGTTTACTTTATATCAAAGTTGGGAATGAGTTGTCATTAATATTTACGTTTAATCAAGAAATTAATACTTAATAAGATAATAATATGAATAACAATTTTCTTTAGATGATGATAGATTATACGTTTTCAATGTATTTTTTCGTTTTTGAAGTTTTGCAGTTTTGTATTTTACGGACGCTTTTTTAACGTAGCATTGGGATACTTATTTTACTTATTTCAAGGATAATGCTTTAACACCATCTACGGAATTATTTGGCCTTCAATCGTGGACTAAGAAAGTCAAAGTAGTTAAATTGATTTAAATTCAAATTCAAAATGTTCTTTATTCTAATCAACTTGTAAGCAAGTGCTTTTAAATCGAGTGATTTACCAGTATATAGATAAACCTGAAATTTATTGCATATTCATGTAACAAATAAAGATTTTCACCTACTTCATTAAGGTAAATTTGTTCTACTTTAAATCACAGGTATATTATGACAGATATATTATCTTTCGTTATAAAATCATATTTTACGTGATAATCAAATAGTACGTTGTAATATGGTTTGTTTTTTTTTCGAATATGACTAATGCTGTTAGCCCTAATGGCTTTGACAGCGTCACCGATAAGACGGGCGAGCGCAGAAGCATCGCCGAGAAGAAATGGATAATACAAGCGGGTGCATTACTCGCACCCGCCCTACAGGGGGCGTTTAAGGGATGTCTCCTGCAAGACCAAACCTCGGCCTAAGGCGGCGCGTTTTTGGAGGGCTGCATCTAATAATTGACTTGGAAGAAGGCTGCGTCACGGCGGCCGCGGCAGAGGGCTGCGGCCGCTTGACACAAGCAAGCGGGGACCTCGTTTTCGCCGGCGAAGACGCTGTTTGTGTGAATGTAATGTGTGTATCTTGTTAGATGCTGTGATAGCATCGTCGGGGTCGTTAAGGACGCTCTTCGGGCGCCAGTGAATCTTGTTGGGGTGCTTGAACACCTTATAGTTGGACGCGGCCACTAATAAGGGGGGGGGGCATAAGGGGGTTTGGGTGGATGTACGCTTTCTCGTAGTAAGTCGTCGAGAATCGTCTGAAAAGATCGGCTATCGTGGGTAGGTCGAGATCTCTATGGAGGTTCACGTTGCGCACGAACCACGGACAGCCAGTGGCTGTACGCATGAATCGATTTTGAAGTGTTTGCAACGGACACAGTCGTGATTTCGGGAATATGGTTTGGTGGTAACCTTTATAATATAAAAGAGCGTCTTCGGAACCATTGATCTATCAGTGATTGGTCGTTAAAAAGTTGTTTTTAGTACATAATGCCTTCTTTTATGGGAACTTTTTATTTTTGGATGTCTGCATTGAAGTATTAATCTAAATAAGGTATAAGTTATTGTTCACATTTCCATCGATGTTCGATCGAAGATAATTTGTGTGTCTAAATTTAGTCCAAGTACATAATAAGTTGTTATTTATTTTTGCCCTGATAAGCTCACGCCTTATACCCCTGTTATGGGGTTGCTTGTAATCACTATCTCAGCAGGCGGTGGGGGATGATGTAGCATAAAGGGAAACTGTGCTAATATGTGTAAGATGAAAGAGTTATGGTGTTTACATATACTTCGAAAAATTTTCTAAATTTCTTACTACGTAGTACCTACGTACTTAAATTTGAGATGATTTGAAATAATTCAATTAATATAGACAGGAGGAAAAGTGATCATGTACCTAACCCGTGCAGATGTGTGGCGAAGGATCACATTAAAATAACAAAAACAGTAATAAAATACATGATTTTTTTTTTATAATGTATTACTAGTAATTCCTTATAAATAATTTGTATGGCAAAACAACGTTTGCCCAGTTAGCTAGTTATATATTATATATAAAATATAGATTATTATTATTACGAATACGAACATTTATCCGCAGTGATGCAGTGGCTAAGAGTAAGTTAGTGATATCTAACAGTTTAGAAACATTAATTAGTGGTATCGTAGTTAATGTATAGAAACCGGCTATACTCACGTCTCATTCTATCGGGTTAGCCCGACTAGTTTCGAACCCATCCGGGGCACTTATTCATGAGCTCTTTACACGACGTTATAGCGGTGGGAGCTGCGTACAGCAGCTCGCTGGGCGCGACTCGTAAGTGGCAGGGCCACGCCTTTTCAACGTGTACAATAAGACGTGAGTATAGCAGGTTTCTATACATTAACTATGAATATTACTCACGATAGTTTAAATTTAGTGGTATCGTCATTGACAAAAACATTTTTTTAATAGTACGACATACGGAATTTCATAATTCACAATTAATTACGTTATATCCGACGTAAACGACAAGTTATGGGATAGTGTTATGATGTTATTAATGTGTTATAGTGTCGTTACTTAAGAGTTTACGAGGAACTCATGAATTAGGTCACTAGGTAAATGATTATTTGGTGATTATAACTGAAACACGAATTATTAGATATTTCGTATGTTCCTTGTGAGTTAATATGATGAAAGTTTGATGATGCTTTACAATATTAGTTTTACAAACGACTTCGATGGTTTATTAACCTCAATACTCCCAAACCATCGTCTCCTTTATTCCTCGATATGGGATAAGGGATATGGGATAAGGAGGAGTCTATTGACTAAGTCAAGGTCTCCATCATCGTCATTATCCTTCTGTCCTTATCCTACTTTAAATGGAGTCGGCACAATATATTGTCACATGAATCGGCTAGGTATTATACGACCGGCTGTCTGCCTGACATCAACTTACATTAGTCGCCTTTTACGACACCTCAGTAAGAAAGATGGCGGTCTATTCTCCTCAGCCGAATACCACACGGCGGGTCAACTTACCTTAGTTGCCATTAACGACACCTCGGTAAGAAAGAGGGTGGTCTATTCTATTCAGCCCGATGTCACACGGTGTCAAGGTCTCCATCTAAATCTTGTAAAATATCGTAATAGAGAATTAAAGCACAAAAATCTAGTGACCATGTTTGCAATTAAAAATACAATAATATTAGGAATAATAAAATATCCATTTGTTCTTTTTCATAAACTTTATTGACATATTCTGCGCAAATAAAATTTTTACACATTCTTTTAAGTATTAATAAATAAACAGTTTGAGACTTATAAAATGAAATCATTATTAATGTAGAAATTATTAAATTTATGTTCCTCAATAAGAGCTGAGCTGCAAAGGGAAATCTCACGTAAGAAGTCGTTGCACCTTTTCAAAGTTATCTAAGACGAGACGAGGAAGAGCCCAAAAAAAAACCTAATAAATGGACACTCCCATATAGACATTGAAAATTATTCAGTTACTACTTTCTATTTAGTGTTACATTATGATACTTTATATATCACAAAGTTTTGGGATTTCCTTTAATATATGACATTAAATATTGTAGTATAATCGCGGATATTATACGCAACTGAATGAAAATTATTCGTTTAACTAAAGACTACTATGCAATTCAAGAAGTTTGCAGCAGAATTGCCGCAATTATATAACTGTTGAAGGTATTCCCGGAGCAAAAGTGTTCTAGTTTCAAATAATAGAACTTTAAAAATTCCAAAGGAATGTTTTTAAACATTCAAATGCCGAGAGTTAAATAGTAATATTACAACAATTCGAACTTGTAAGTGCAGTTGTCAGAAAACTTTATAGAAAAAAAAGGACCAAAGGGGTTGGAGCTAAGACCAACCACGCTGCTCCAATGCTGATTGGTAAGTTACAGATATTCGCACAATTCTCTACAGATATGCAGGTTTCCTCATGATGAAAACCTTCACGGAAAAGCGCGTGATAAACTACAATTATCAATTAGACACAATTTTTAAAAGAAGAACTCATTGCTGCCTGTGCGGGGTTCGATCGGGTGACCCTCTTGAAAGAGTCGCTCGGTTTAACCACTGGGCTATCACACTTAGCGTATGTAAACATAGGAAAAATGCCAGAATGCTACGAGGCAATTATTCTATTAAATTTGATGAAAGGTTCAAAGTCTCAGTTTAAAAGACGTCTATAAATACTAAGATTTATAAATATCATTAGCATATTGTTCTGTAAATAACAAAGACCAAAGAGATAAATTCAAAATAAGTTCTGAGTTAAACTGGTATTTGAATAATCTAATTCACAGACAGAACCTGCAGAATTATACGAAGTCTTTATCTGCTATTTACTAGAAAACTTGAAACTTAATTTGTCTGAGCTAATTGGCTCAAACTCCACTAGTTTTCTTTCGTTTAGTAATAAGAATGTAGACGTCACAGAGTGGTGTTTGCAGTTTTTTTCTGAACTCCGTTTTTTGCTCATTAATCCTTTGCAGAATAATTTATAGTTTTAAACTTTGTTTTGCGATCATGTAACAGTATTTATCACAACTAACAGTACCATTTAACTAACAGTAGTAATAACATCGAAATATTAAGTTTTAACAGTGTGTCTACATCTTAGTCTATGAATCTTTAATATTTAAATGAGTTAATCTTGTATATACATATTTTTCTTAATTTTGGAAACGCCTCCAATGATATTCATGAATGAAATTCAGAATGTAGGGTTTTGGCAAAACGATCTAGCTAGGTTTTATTAAAAATAAATATTGTTTTATCCCTGTTTTCAGGAATTGAAAAACTGCTTAAATTGAAATAGATTGTAAAGCTAAAATTTTGCTGTCATTTGTCAGGTTGTAATAGGGCAGTGGTAAAAGAACGGATTAAATATGTGAAAATACCTGGGTTCAAATTCCACGTGTTATCGGCCTTTTTTTATTTTTTGTTTGCATTTTTATACATCTTTTAATAAAACTACCAAGCAAGACTGGGTCATCCGCTATATTTCAAGCATTAAAGGTATTTGATACAAATAAGGTTACAAACTTTTATAAAAAAAAACGATAACTTGTACAATAACGATGATATACTATAAAAATTGACCAAGTTTAACTAAAAGCTAATGAAGGGAAACAATGAATAGTTTGGTCTTTTGTCGACACGTAATTTATCGCTGTTCTGAACATTATATTGCTTTTTGTTGTTGTTTGTTTACTTTCGTTAACAAGGGGAGTTTCATTATCAGTATACTAATAATTGTGTATCTTTTTTTTTGACAACATCTTCACGATACGTGAGCAGGATATTACTATTATTGTTATCCACATTTGAGCAAATTACGTAACGTCTATAAGTCCTTGGAACAGTGATTGTTGTGTCACCACATCATTTGATATTCTAGGGTCGATTAACCAGTATTTTTAAAATAATTATTATACAATTAGGTTTTGCAGAGGTCCATAATACAGAAGGTAATTAAAATATTATTTTGGTGTAATCCACGATAAAAGAAAATATATGTAATGAATGCAACACACTACGCACACGACAAAATCACAATATTCGATTTTGTCGTTGAGTCTATCTTCTGATGATGCTTCGGTTGCGGGGCGAAACGATTGTTGATTTTGTGATAATGAACGTATATAGTACTCGTGTATTGTGGTGGTGATGGTGGAGGTTTGTGCATGTGTTTTTACGAATCCTCCAGGTGTGGGGTATGAAAATGGATAGTCCACTCTATGTGTAGCATTATGTATATTGTTCATTTACTTCATCGCGGATTATATGTAAATGATTTCATTATTAATTTTGACCGCAATCTTAAGTTATAAATAGCATGTATACTCTTTTACAATAGAACTTAAATTGTTTTAGTATCGTTTTTATGTACTTTAGTATTTATTTATTTATATTTATGTACCAATATTGGAAAAACCATTATTGGTAAAAAAAAGTGTACAAAGGTCAACTTATCCCTATGACAGAGATCTCTGCCAGCTAACCTACGAAGTGAGCCAATTTATATTTAAGAAAAAGTTGGTACGCAAATATCAAACATTATGAATTAGAATTACCATTATTATCTATGTGACTTTTTCCTGGAGTTTGGATTGATTATAGCATAATAATACAAGGAGTCATGCGTATATGCTCATATAAATTTCATTTTTTCCGTCGAACAATATTATAATATGTAAAGTAGAGGAACGTGTTTGCACTGAGCCTCAGCGTGCTCGTTTCGTCTACTGAATTATTTATGTAGTTTTCAAGAAGACGATATTTCACGACATCCGCACGTTCACGAGCAAAGTGCATAACTATACAAAATATGTTCAGGAATTTTTTTGGGAAGATCGCGAACATAAATATTCGATTAAGTGATCGATACATGGACATTTGGTACGCCAGATGGGGATGATACGTTTTATTAATCTATTTACGACTTAGTTTTAGGTATAATTTTAAGGAAATGTGTTATGTGTATTAGTTCAATCCCTGACAATTTGTTGGATAGACTAAAGTCAATTTAATTACAATGATTAAGATAATATCATCATCATACATGTTATAAACATCCTGTCACATGATTGGGCTGCGTTTTTACGACCGGCCGCCTACCTGATCACATCGTATTTTACGACACCTCGGTAAGAAAGAGGGTGGTCTATTGTACTAAACCGGATACCGCACGGTGGGATAACTTACCTAAGTCGCCTTTTACGACACCTTGGTAAGAAAAAAGGGTGGTACTATTCTATTCAGCCGGATACCACACGCGGATTATAGCAAAATAATATTCTTATTACTTTTGTAAGAAAATACTAGAGAAATATTTTCTGGCGCTAGATAATACTCAAAATTACAGAAATAAAAGAGATTTGTATATTGTACAAAACAGATAAATGGATAATTAATGGTTCATTAGCCGTATCCTTGTAAGTTAGTGACTAATAAATCTTATTACAAAATATAGGCGTTTCAAAAAGTTTCAACGGTTCAAGTTATTTTCTGTTAGTGAGACGGTAGCTGTCTCGTTTTCCGCTGCGGAAGCGATGCCGCGATAAGCGGTACCTTTAGTTACATTGCTACCTATCACGCAGTTCGCGAGTGGAATTTGAACAAGCTTTAGAAGAAATTTGTTAAAGTCAGTAGCAGTATTTTGTAAATGTTCAGGCATTATTATTAGTTTTGTGCTCATAAATCTAAGAGAAAATAAGGAAAATTTGAGAATAAAAATGTTTCGCAAATATATGTAACGATTGATTTGCTACTTTTTTTTTTCATTTCAATGCGTATTGTCTATGAATCTGAAATATATAATATATCTACTCTAGAATATAGAGTAGTAATAACGCGTGGTATCCCGCTAACAGACCAGCCTCATTTCTTACCGAGGTGTCGTAAAAGGCCACTAAGGTAAGTTGACCCACCATGGGGTATCCGGTTAAGTAGAATAGACGACTAAGGTAAGTTGATGGCAGGCAGGCGGCCGGTCGTAAAATACGTAGCCAAATCATGTGACAACATGTTTATATGTTCGATTTTCAAAAGATTTCCGATGAAGGTAAATCATATATTAAACTCGTGCAGGTAGTTTGATTAAATATGAGGACTTCTCTTCATAATCGGCGATTATAAACAATTAACACGAGCACGATCGCGTAGAGGGCTAATCGTCTAAGATCGCCACTCATCTATGATCGCCAATCGTCTATAAACTCAACTCATCTCTATGATCACAAATCGTTTATGATTACGACCTACATTGTGTTAATTCACGGTTTCTCGGACACGCATCAAAGAGAATCGCTCCATGTCCATCTTGATGCTTGTCGTTTGGCAAAATACAGATGATCGTTTGGACACTTGAACGATGATCGTGCCGATTACAGACGATCACGCGATCAACGATCGTCGCCGTTAGTGAAGTGGTCATGAATGTTTAATTGGGGTATTATGATTATACTGCCATTAGTCAATTACTAGAGTCTCATTTGTTTAACAGCGGGTGAGTTTCGAGAAGGACCAACAGAGGACGCTTTTAATAAATCTTTTACGTATCTTACGTTTCTGCTTATACTCGTAGTTATACTAGTTTATACCCGCGAATTCATTTGCGTGGTCTGTTATCGAGAGAACTTGATAATAGATGGCACTTTTCATTTTCATCTTATTCCTGTAGAATTAACAGGATTTTTAAAGCTTACATGTTACCCCAGTGTATAATGAATAATTGTGCCAAATTTCATCGATATTGCTTCAGTGGATTCGCCTTGAAAGGGTAACAAACATACATCCATACTCAGAAACTTTCGCATTTATAATATTGGTAGGATAGTGTAGTAAGTAACAACTAATAAGTTGTCGTGACTTTACATTATCTTTTGTATTCCGTTTTAGTATTCAACAGGAGTTATTGAGTTAGTGTTCATCCATTTAAAGCGCTTAGTTTGTAACTATCTCATCCCTACATTCGAGTTTTAAAAATAAATAATTATTAAAATTTCAATATTTTAGAAAAATCTATAAATATAAAAATAAATGTTTGTTTGTCACGCAGTAATGTTTTTTTCGCATCTTTAATTGATGCTCTATTCATAAAACATCAAACGCAGAAAAGTCATATTTTTGTCAAATTGACGGGATGTCACGTCATCCGCCGTACTACAGTATCGAGAGAGCGGGCGGAGCGTAGAGCGCAGAAGTGATCTGTTAGGTCGCTTATGAAATGTTGTTATAATGATATTGTAGATGTGTACTGGGGCGATACAAGATATTAGTTGAGTTTTAACTCGACTATTTTTAATAAATACACATCTAGGCCCGCTCTCGTATAATGGTTCAAGATGCAAGATCGTGCCGATCTTTGGAAAGGCTGTGATTGTGACTTGACCATTAAGAGTGTAAGCGATGGTTACATCGCTTTGCTCACCTCGAACGATTAAAGTGTCAGAATGATACTTGGTAAAGGCAACTTTGCTGAGTAGTGGTTGGCACTCTACCGAACATGCTCTGGCGGGTACTGGTGGGAGACTTGAGGTTTAGGCCGGCAGTGATTTCGGTCATTGCTGTGTGCCTGGCCCAAAAGGCTACACTAGGCTGCATCTTATTAGGGCTGGGTCTAGGCCCGTAGTTGACTTCGGTTGCTGCGGCGTGCCTTTATTCGGCTTTGGTTTGACGCAACCAGAGTTACTTTGGGCGTGTGCCTTTGTGATACGGGTTTGGTTAGGCCGGTGGTGATTTCGGTCGTTGCCGTGTGCCTTGCTCGACCTTTGGACGCATAGGCCGCTTGAAGTAGTGCCGGTACAGTGGTGGCTGAAATGTTATTGTTTGATGAACGGACATCTAAACGTTGTCCTGAGTCTCTCAATAGTGACGGAACCACAGCTGAATGTTGCTGGGCGTTGCGGAAGTTAACTTTATGTTGCTGAAGTGATACGCCGCAGCAGTGATGGATCGCTATGGACTTTGTTCATAGTCGCGGATGGGTGTGGTGTTTCGTCCTTTTTAGGACGTCCTTTAGCTTAGTTAATGATACCACGAATGACCATTATAGCATGGCATTATTGCATAAGAGGCGCTGGTCGGGTCTTTGTTAACAAGACTGCGGACTAGCTTTAGACAGTGTGGCCTGCATTTCCCTAATCATACTTTTTACGTGGCTTGCCGCGTTAAACATAAATTACCTTTTGTTGTATAAGGTGGCGTGTTGAGCTTGGCGCATACCGTAAGCGAGTGCACTATGCGTGGCTCCATTATATGGTAGTGGGTGAATAAGGGTGGATGGCATTCATGTAATGCTCTGCAATAAACATATTCCACTTCGGTGGACACACACTTTCCACTTCGGTGGACACACACCTATATGGTGTATATATTATAACTGATCAAGTTGCTTTGCAACATGTTGTGCCATTTCGATGGGTTTCCACTTTGTGGACTTTATACGTGTTATACGTATTATACTGTATGTGGTTTTTACCATAGAACGCACCGTTACGATGTGTGCAGGCGACATGCGCCTTACTGAATATAAGAATTGGTAATTTATTATCAATGTTTACCAGGCCTTGTGCCTTTGGCTAATGCCATATTTTATAGCTCCGGCTATTTATTATTTGGGCTTCGGTCCTACAATACACACCAAGGCACTCGTGCCTATATGTCAACTGTGGTTTTGTTGACTCCTGACAATAATGGGTTTATCCCATAATATTACGCCGCAGGCGCACTATAAACAGGTACCCCGCCAGGGGGGGGGGCTCATATCCTATGGACGGAGCTCACCGTTGGTAGCGGGTGCGGAGCTACTGACTATCACTCTCTTTTTATATTTTTCCAAATCGGAAGAATATAATAGATGGGAGAGAGATACCACATTGATTAAACTTCTCTACGGAGTTGTTTAAGGGCTAGGTATTAAGATCGAGTGAGTGATCTTTCTGTTGGCTATAACATAAGACATTCGCGAGACATTCAACTATCTGAATGTCTCGCATATTTTTTATCAAATTTTATAGTAACCTGTTCATGTATTGGGCATACAAGAATCTGTTCGTGTAACGAATATATATCTGTTGGACATATAAAGTCTGTTCATGTAGAGTACAAGTAAAATCTGTTCTTGTATTAGATAAATTATAACCTGTTCGTGTATCGTACACTTATACTCAATAAATTACATTAATTTATGCCTGCTTTACGCCTCTAACCTGATGACAAACAACTGTTTTATATTATAACGAAAGATATTTGAAAATGAACCTCCCTGTTGAGCAAAGTGATATAAACTACGAATGTAGGGTCTGACAGCTCGTTCTATATAAAAGAATATGATATATTGAAATATTATTATAAAACTATAATGTGATTATTATCACATAATTTTATTCTATTTAAGGTTTATTTAACTCCTTTAGGTTGACGGACACATAGCCTCTGACGCTCTAAAAGAATTTGAGTTATTACAAAACACAACGTAGTACGGGTCCTAGCCACTTAGACGAATCATGTGCCAATATATATTAAGAGTGCTAGCGCCTTCGGCGCGGTTTTATGCTTTACGCTGTTGGAGTGCGAGCGCTCTAGCGGTGTTTGAATATGTATAAATTAATATTTATACAAGTCGGAGGAGGAGATAGTTACAATTTGGTGCCGTGACCAGGATGGTCAATACGGCTTGTGAGAAGTTATTAAGTAGGCGAAAGCCTACAATTTGTTGTCCGTGAAATGGAGAGAGACTGACGAGGCTCATGTGTCCATTATAAGTTATAAATCCTTGAGATCGGGGGGTTGTGGAATCTGAGGTTGACCATTTCTAATCATACCGATGAACGAGGTATGGATAAACATTAAACAAATAGGGAACAAAAACAAATATAGTTAAGCTCAAAATGGCAGCACTATGAAGGAGACATCAGTAGTCTGGGGGTTGTAGATAGTTCGAATTTATAAAATCGTAGAAATATAAAAGAAATCGAATGGTCTTAAAAGCGGGGGGTTGATGTATAAATAGATAAATGCAAAGTTCCCATTTGAACTAATTGTTGAAAAGATTAATAAAATAAATATATGAAGTTTGGCAAATCAGAGATCCTAAATAACATAAAAACAAATTTAGTATTCAATTTCAAAAGTAAGCATATGCTGTAAGTATTTCCTATTGTAAATTCTATTCCGATAGGACTCCATAGAATTTAGGGGGTTGAATGTAACTATCTCATCCCTACATTCGAGTTTTAAAAATAAATAATTATTAAAATTTCAATATTTTAGAAAAATCTATAAATATAAAAATAAATGTTTGTTTGTCACGCAGTAATGTTTTTTTCGCATCTTTAATTGATGCTCTATTCATAAAACATCAAACGCAGAAAAGTCATATTTTTGTCAAATTGACGGGATGTCACGTCATCCGCCGTACTACAGTATCGAGAGAGCGGGCGGAGCGTAGAGCGCAGAAGTGATCTGTTAGGTCGCTTATGAAATGTTGTTATAATGATATTGTAGATGTGTACTGGGGCGATACAAGATATTAGTTGAGTTTTAACTCGACTATTTTTAATAAATACACATCTAGGCCCGCTCTCGTATAATGGTTCAAGATGCAAGATCGTGCCGATCTTTGGAAAGGCTGTGATTGTGACTTGACCATTAAGAGTGTAAGCGATGGTTACATCGCTTTGCTCACCTCGAACGATTAAAGTGTCAGAATGATACTTGGTAAAGGCAACTTTGCTGAGTAGTGGTTGGCACTCTACCGAACATGCTCTGGCGGGTACTGGTGGGAGACTTGAGGTTTAGGCCGGCAGTGATTTCGGTCATTGCTGTGTGCCTGGCCCAAAAGGCTACACTAGGCTGCATCTTATTAGGGCTGGGTCTAGGCCCGTAGTTGACTTCGGTTGCTGCGGCGTGCCTTTATTCGGCTTTGGTTTGACGCAACCAGAGTTACTTTGGGCGTGTGCCTTTGTGATACGGGTTTGGTTAGGCCGGTGGTGATTTCGGTCGTTGCCGTGTGCCTTGCTCGACCTTTGGACGCATAGGCCGCTTGAAGTAGTGCCGGTACAGTGGTGGCTGAAATGTTATTGTTTGATGAACGGACATCTAAACGTTGTCCTGAGTCTCTCAATAGTGACGGAACCACAGCTGAATGTTGCTGGGCGTTGCGGAAGTTAACTTTATGTTGCTGAAGTGATACGCCGCAGCAGTGATGGATCGCTATGGACTTTGTTCATAGTCGCGGATGGGTGTGGTGTTTCGTCCTTTTTAGGACGTCCTTTAGCTTAGTTAATGATACCACGAATGACCATTATAGCATGGCATTATTGCATAAGAGGCGCTGGTCGGGTCTTTGTTAACAAGACTGCGGACTAGCTTTAGACAGTGTGGCCTGCATTTCCCTAATCATACTTTTTACGTGGCTTGCCGCGTTAAACATAAATTACCTTTTGTTGTATAAGGTGGCGTGTTGAGCTTGGCGCATACCGTAAGCGAGTGCACTATGCGTGGCTCCATTATATGGTAGTGGGTGAATAAGGGTGGATGGCATTCATGTAATGCTCTGCAATAAACATATTCCACTTCGGTGGACACACACTTTCCACTTCGGTGGACACACACCTATATGGTGTATATATTATAACTGATCAAGTTGCTTTGCAACATGTTGTGCCATTTCGATGGGTTTCCACTTTGTGGACTTTATACGTGTTATACGTATTATACTGTATGTGGTTTTTACCATAGAACGCACCGTTACGATGTGTGCAGGCGACATGCGCCTTACTGAATATAAGAATTGGTAATTTATTATCAATGTTTACCAGGCCTTGTGCCTTTGGCTAATGCCATATTTTATAGCTCCGGCTATTTATTATTTGGGCTTCGGTCCTACAATACACACCAAGGCACTCGTGCCTATATGTCAACTGTGGTTTTGTTGACTCCTGACAATAATGGGTTTATCCCATAATATTACGCCGCAGGCGCACTATAAACAGGTACCCCGCCAGGGGGGGGGCTCATATCCTATGGACGGAGCTCACCGTTGGTAGCGGGTGCGGAGCTACTGACTATCACTCTCTTTTTATATTTTTCCAAATCGGAAGAATATAATAGATGGGAGAGAGATACCACATTGATTAAACTTCTCTACGGAGTTGTTTAAGGGCTAGGTATTAAGATCGAGTGAGTGATCTTTCTGTTGGCTATAACATAAGACATTCGCGAGACATTCAACTATCTGAATGTCTCGCATATTTTTTATCAAATTTTATAGTAACCTGTTCATGTATTGGGCATACAAGAATCTGTTCGTGTAACGAATATATATCTGTTGGACATATAAAGTCTGTTCATGTAGAGTACAAGTAAAATCTGTTCTTGTATTAGATAAATTATAACCTGTTCGTGTATCGTACACTTATACTCAATAAATTACATTAATTTATGCCTGCTTTACGCCTCTAACCTGATGACAAACAACTGTTTTATATTATAACGAAAGATATTTGAAAATGAACCTCCCTGTTGAGCAAAGTGATATAAACTACGAATGTAGGGTCTGACAGCTCGTTCTATATAAAAGAATATGATATATTGAAATATTATTATAAAACTATAATGTGATTATTATCACATAATTTTATTCTATTTAAGGTTTATTTAACTCCTTTAGGTTGACGGACACATAGCCTCTGACGCTCTAAAAGAATTTGAGTTATTACAAAACACAACGTAGTACGGGTCCTAGCCACTTAGACGAATCATGTGCCAATATATATTAAGAGTGCTAGCGCCTTCGGCGCGGTTTTATGCTTTACGCTGTTGGAGTGCGAGCGCTCTAGCGGTGTTTGAATATGTATAAATTAATATTTATACAAGTCGGAGGAGGAGATAGTTACAAGTTGACTCAAAAGTTTGTGAAGTAAATGTGATGAATTTCGAAACCATTTGTTACGAACATTCATTTTATACTTTTATTTTGTTAAATTCTGAAAAATTTGCGTTGTAGCATTGAAAAAATATAGCTCAGTTGAAATGTACTGTTTATGTCTCGTCTACTCTTTTTCTTGTCATGCATTTTTCTTTGGTGACTTTTACTTTTATTAAAAAACAAAATGAACATGATCGATCTACCTAGGTTTTATTTAAAAAAATGTTGTTTTAGCCTTGTTTTCGGGTAAAAAAATGCTACAATTCTTTGAGAAAGCAAACTGTCAATTTCTAAGTCACGATAGCTCATTTTAGTAACGGGTGGTCTCGAATTCACAATACCTGGTTCGATGCCTACTAATACAATCTTTTTTTTTAAATTTTAATTGCATGTTTTTATTTAAACTCGGTCACCCAGGTATATATTAAGTACAATAAACTTTGATTAGCTTTACAAATTCGGTTACGGGGTGAAACGATTGTTGAGATTGTGGTTATGTTATTGGCTGCAGGTAGTGAATGAGTGTTAACGCATTGTGGATGTATCAGGTATGAGAACACAAGTAGAAGTACACTCTACATTTAGCATGACATAATATTTTCCTGTATCGCAGATTATTGCAAAATAATTTTCTCATGACTTTTTGTCATTGATCTAAATTGGTTGTATGGATTGCTTTGTTGTCTCGTAGATAAATAAACGATATGATAATTTATTATTAGCTCTTATATAACAATAACAATTGAATAATTATTATAATTATTCAATTGTTCTTGTTTTGCGACTTCATTGTATGTTTATTTAGATATTTATTTTTTCTCAAAGTTATTACGATTGTTGTTTACGTTCATTGTCACTTTATCTCAATATAGTTCTTGATAGTTGTTGTCAATCTGCACATGCTGTTGCCATCTATAATTAAAATATGTATAGTGTTATATTGTTGATGGCCTTTTAAATAAATAAATAAATATATATATCCTCCTGCCCTTATCTCACTCTAAGTATGATAAGCAGGGTGTCATAGATGGATTGAAATAAGGACTACAATGTATCGAACTGAATAACGCTTAATTTAAGATTAGGTATGTTTAATACTAAGTGTGGGATATATAAATTGCAAAGAGGGCAAACATGTTACTAGATAATTTGATCATACGTTACATAGCACAGGAAATAAATATCAACAATAGACGCACCACATGTTTCTGCGTTGGCAAATAGATCGATTGGATTATAACGTTGGTTCGCAATTTGCTCACGTCAGACATAAAAGGGGAGAAGAGTTCGTAACGGAATACAAATACTGGGAGAAAAACACAATGCTATCAATAAAGGTTTTCGTTACTTTGTTTTTTCTTAGAAAGCGTAATATAACAACAGAATCCAGGGGGAAGAAATAGAAGAAAGGGGAATATTATTATTTATAGAATTAGGCGTTACTTTGCAGAGGTCCATAATGCATAATGAGAATATTATTTTGCTATAATCCGCGATAAAGATCGCGATTTTTATCGCGGATTAGAGCAAAATAATATTCTAGTTTTGGTAATATAATTATTAAATTGTCAGTCCGGCGGAAAAGAGTATATCAACCTCATTTTATACCGAGGTTTCGTAAAAGGCGACTGAGGTCAGTTGACGTCAGGCAGGTGGCCGGGCATAAAATAACTAGCCAGAACATGTAAAAACATGTTGTGCTGACCGACTTTAAAAAATGTTATCTAGGCAACCTTACTTTATCTTAATCTCTTTCAGTCATTTTTCATCTTACGCTACAATAAGATGCTTGTGTATGCATAAGTTAAAAATCATCTATTGTTTTTAAAAACATTGCGTATTGATTGCAATATTAACATTAGATTTTTTCTATACGTTTTTTATAATTCTATATATTTATTTTTTATCTATATTGTTTAAGTAACGTTATGCGTACAATCAAACTATATTAGTTTAGGCGAAGTCTTCCGGAGTGAAGAGTTAAATAACACAACGTTATTCAAGAATAACAGCAAAAAGACTCTCAATGTCGCATCGTTTTAAATGAAAGCCGAGCTCACAATCCATAGCGCGAGCTGTGGATGTGTAAAGTACAAAGAAAAAAGTCAGGTCAAGGCTTACACGGTTTCATCTCATGGAGGAAATATCTCGTGGTTCGCTTTTCAAAAGAATTAACGAGACCTCGGGTGGAATTTGAGACGTTATATAAGATGGAAGATAATCTTTGTTGTATAAAATTGTGTATATTATATAAAATAATGTATATATTCACCAGTTTTCTGTCACATATCAGAAGCTGTGATAGTCCATAGAGTTTTTCTATTTGAACTTATGTGTCTAATTGATAATTGCAATTTATCACACGCTTTTCGGAAAACATCATGAGGAAACCTGCATATCTCTAGAGAATTCTGGGGATATGTGTTACCTACTAAACCGCATTGGAGCCGCGTGGTAGGTCTTAGCTCCAATCCTTCTCTCCAGAAACGGAGAGAGGAGCCCTACGCCCAGTAGTGGGAGAGTAACAGACGACAACGTTACCTGTCTGTTACCCATAACACGTGTATTAAGTTGATTTGTGGACTTACTACTATGTTCGCAATAGTCCTATATAATTATTATTATCTAGCATACCCGGACGCTTTAGTAGGCTTAATTTAATAGTAATCAATAGTACAAAAGTAATGAAAATATTATTTTGCTATAAATCGCGACAAAATTGCGCTAAATTTATGCGCGATAAATTTATCGGGCTATAGCAGAATAATATTTTTTTTTCTCTCGTATTATGGACCTCAAGTAAGTAACGCCTAGTTCTATAAATAACATATCAATAGTGAAAAAAAACTGTCACTGACCGTTTAAGAAAAACTTGATGACCACCAAAGGATCACCCGCTAGGTAATTTTAAAGACTTTTTAAAATTTTGAAATTTCATTAAAATTTGTCTAGCCGTTTCGGAAATTATAAAGGACATACAGACAAACATTAACTTTTATATTAGATTATTATATTATCAATCAGCTTCGCGATTCAGCGCGGAAATGCTGCCATCATTCTTGGTACCATTCCACGTGGGCATAATTTGTATAGTACTAGCGTGTAAGTAGTTTAAGATAGATATAACTTGTACATTTTTGCTTTAAATATAAAAAAAAATTAAAAATAATATAATTAATATATCATTTGCAAAATTGTAAAAAACTAGGCATATCGGAAATACTGAGGAAGATATTATACCTGTGCTTAAACATCATGAAATTTGATTTTGTCTTCGCAGCTCTACATTTGCATATATGAAGGTATTTATGCGGGAAAGCTTATCCATTATTCAAGCAGAGCGCCTCTTTTACGGCACAATAATAAGGTATATTTATCAAAGGTAATGCTTACCTCGCTAGTTATATCTTGATTTACGTGGATCGCTTGGTGCTGTGTGCGAATTATTGTCAGTTTACTGAAGACACCTGCGTCTCGAGTAGTCGGTTAATACATTCCTTATCCCCTCGTTACTTGTAGCAATTTATTTACGTTACTTGGGTATAATATCTTCGTAGTATTGGGACGTAACGATTTTTGAATAGTGGTTAATTAAAAAAATATATATTTGGATTGACTGGATATAATCCACCTCGAATTAAAATCGTTTAAATACCTTTATTATATTTGTCGTAGGATGACTACAGATCTATTTGTAATGAATCATTTTGTTTTTTAATATTAAATTTAGTTATTTGATACGAATATCTATTTTACGATTTTATTTTAATATCAGTTTTACAATGAAAAAACAAATTTTACATTTCTTCAATTATTTATTTATATTTATAGTATTATTTTTCAGCCTATGTTTGTTTAAAATAAAATTATTTGCTCAAAATTGATTATTGGATATGAATATGTTTAAAGAAGTTACCTAAAGCGTATCTCTTTATTTTTGTTATTAAACCACTCCACTTAATTTAGAAGAAAATACACTTTGTGTGTTTTATTAAAATTCCTAATTGAAATTTCACGATAATGGAATTTCTCAGAATTTCTAATTACTGCAAAACCACTAAAGTCTTAACTGTAATGTTACAAGATCTAGACGCATAAATAATTACCCAAAGACTTTACCTTTGATTATGTAACACATTAACATTCTGTAGATGAACTGGCTTCGTGAATAATGGATCAACTTTATTAACGATTAAAGATGAATTTCTGCGAAATTTCGGTGTTGTATATGAGACATCTTGGTTGATTCGTAAACTATCATAAACATTTGATGATATCTCTTTTAACTAATGAACGTCTACTGTTGGACATAGGTCCTTTTCAATAAATTTTAAGGCCAAAGGATTTTGTACCGATTAAATGCTTTGACTCGCCGTTACCTATTTGAAATAGCTTTATTTTTTATTCTAGCACCTTGAGACTTAAATGTAATAAGTTTTTGATCTATGTAGCCCAACTATCACTACTTGAGGTTCATTACATGTTTGGCTTAGTTGGTGCATTCTCTTTCGGTTCTTTTACGGATACCTTCAAGTAGGTTTCGGTTTTTGGTTAGATATAACCCCTTCTGATACGTTTCTGTTCTACAATCACACAATTGATTACCATTTTTCCAACTATTCCAACTTTTAGAAATTAATATGTAGAGAGATGATTTTCTGGTTACTAAATCTCTAATATATAAAAAAATATATATTTATAAGTTAACTAAAATATCTTTAACTTAGTTGTAAGTATTTGTAATACTAAAATTCTTTTCAAAAAGAGTTTTAAACATTGTTCAAAGACAAAGCTTGTTAAATTCGAAGTTCTTACAAAGTTTATTTATTCATGTTATTCCAGTTTAGATAAGGCAATTTATCTTTTAAGTTTCACAATAAGTCCAGTTAAAATACGGTCCGAATTCCGAAACAGTTTAGAAATTTGGTACCTATTTATTATTTTTATTGTTTTTAAGTTGTAGAGTCGATAGTCATCTCATGGCATTTGTTGATAAAGACTTGATACTACTATGATGAAATACCTTACTAGAAAAAGATGAAGCATATAGACCACAAACTATTTGGTTCCTTCATATGGAGAAACGATTTTTCAACCGATGGATTTTCACTGGACATAGGTCTCTTCTAAGGACTTCTACACTACACTATCTTTTTCTGCCTGAATCTAGCGGTTCCCCCCCACTTTTTTGAGTTTGTCTTGTCTTCAACCAGCAGTAGAGTTTCAACGATTCAAAAGCACTTTTATTTGAATAAATATATTTTGAACGATTTTATTATATGTATTGATTTATAAATAAATAAATAAATATATGGGACACTTACACACACGGTCGTCCGTCCCCAAAGTAAGTAACTTAATACTTGTGTTATGGTAGACAGACAACTGATGAATATATACTTATATATTTTTTAAATACATACTTATATACAAATATACACTCAGGCTCAAAGACCAGCAAATTCATTTATTGAAAATGTTGGCCCTCGGCGGGAATCGAGCCCGCGACCCGTGGTGCTGAAGGCAGGGTCACTACCCACTGCACCAACGAGCCAGTCAATTTGAATAAGATGTTTATTTTATGTGGTTTCTAAATAATTAACCACTTTCAATGTCTGTCGGTTTCAAGCGCGATAACATAAAATTATTGACATCCATTTGAAGTCAAATTGATTAGGCGACGGATTTGTAGTAGGAAATATTAAAATCAATCCGGACAATTTAAGACGGCTCTTCGGCTGAAATAACGAGAGCGACATAAATCGAGTTCCATAGACCGAGATAAATGAAATTTGATTTCAGGTAGATTAATAAACATTTACATCAGTAAGATATAAAACGAAATATATATATTAAAGCATTTTCCCGCAACCTCGTTCGCGTGGACTGTTGACGTGTGATAGGTCGATAAGAGATAGCGCTATTGAATGTTATTAAATTAAGCTATTCCTGTAGAATTCTCCGAAACTCCGGTACATAAGGAATAATCGTGCTAAATTTAATCGATATTGCTTCAGCACATTCACCAGGAAAGTGTAACAAAACATACATCCATACTCACAAACTTTAAGACTAATATTACTAGCTTTTACTCGCGACTTCGTTTCGCGACATATTTATTTATCCTCGAAAGTATGTTTATTCTAAGTCTCAAAGGTTTATTACCACATCTATATCTCCTTAGAACTATCAATTTAGTGCTTTCAAAACCTCTATACATACAAAATTGTATACAAAACGTATTTATCAGTATGTAAAAATTTAAATCAGTGTTTATCAGTATGTATGTCGGTGTACTTAAAATTAAAAAGTATCCGTAGATTGTTAAAATCTTTAAAATTTATCGCATACATTTTTATAAGACTGTTAAGACTTAAGTTCTTTCCTCATTAAAAGTTCCCAAATTACTCGGAAATTTCAAACTTTCATAGTTATTAAGGGTACATTTTTGGAAAACCTATATCTTCGAAGAGGTGTTTTAGCAATATTTATACTTTGATAGGGATTTAATTGAAATAGTCCTAGTATCTATATTAATGCATAAGAACTTTCAAAATAATTATATAGATGCCAAAAATCGGGATCATAAAGTATTTGTATATTTTTTTAATTAATATAATAGACCGCCGTGTGGTATCCGGCTGAATAGAGTACCATCCTCATTTCTACCGAGGTGTATGATCATCTTCCTGCCCTTATCCCACTCTAAGTGGGATCGGCACAACATGTTATAAACATGCTGTCACATGATTTGACTGCGTTTTTACGACCGGCCGACTGCCTGACGTCAACTTACTTTAGTCGTATTTTACGATACTTCGGTAAGAAAGAGGGTGGTCTATTCTACTCAACTGTATACCACACGGTGGGTCAACTTACTTTAGTCGTATTTTACGACACCTCGATACGAAATGAGGGTGGTCTATTCTACTCAGCCGGATACCACACGGCGGTTCGACTTACCTTAGTCACCTTTAACGACACCTCGGTTAGAAATGAGGGTGGTACTATTCATAGTTATCTCTATATGTAACTTGTTAAAAAACCTATTAAATTCAGGGGGTGTGAATTTCTTATAATTTCATAGTCCCCATAACACCTTAATGGACCAATTGCATGTTCTTTCTCAGTTTTGGAGCATGCTCGAGATTCGTGCTTGAAATATGTACGCGCTTAGTTTGTCGTTATTGTTGGCACCAGTTTTGGTTTGGCAGTTTACGAGCGAATTACAAATGTGTAAAAATTTTCTCTACAAATAGCAACAGTAATAAACACAAAAGTTTTTCTACTGAATAATACCAAAAGTGTGTCAAATTTTGAGTCAAACATACGAGCATTTCTGAGTATTATGAAACCTTTTGGTTGATGAAGTAATTTTGTAGAAATAAGTTGAAGTAATAAATCACAATAGACTTTCTTAAGTCATTTATTCTTCGTTTGTAAGATTCGCGTATGAAATTTATAAACATTTCCTGTCCAAAAAAGAAAATCTGTAAAGAAAAATCTGGATTCTTTTTAAAAGCTTTTATTTAGGCTTGAGCAGCGTAAACCAACAGAGATACACCAAAGTCAAATACTAGAGAATTGTAGATCTATAAAAATACAACAAAAGTCCGCAAAAGCATGTCTCAATTTCTTTTGGTTAACTCACAAAAACTTTTTTTATGTCCTAATTTAAATTAAATAGATTGGTTTCCACGCGGGTGAAGCCAAAAGCATTGCTAGTTTAAAATATAAAAAAAAAACAATTTTAGTACGTAAGTAAATTCATCATCCTCCAGCCCCCCACTCTAAGTGGGGTCGGCACAACATGTTACAAACATGTTGTCATATGATTTGGCTACGTATTTTACGACCGGCCGTCTGCCTGACGTCAACTTACCTTAGTCGTATTCTACGACTCCTCGGTAAGAAAGAGGGTGGTGTATTTTACTCAACCGCATACCACACTTCGGGTCAATTTACCTTAGTCGCCTTTTATGACACCTCGGTAAGAAATGAGGTTGGTCTATTTTACTCAGCCAGATACCACACGGGGGGTCAGCTTACCTTAGTCGCCTTTTACGACACCTCGGTAAGAAATGAGTAGAATTGAGGATGGTACTATTCTATTCAGCCGGATACCATACGGCGTTTAGTACGTAAGTAAATTGAAATAAGTTAATTAGAAATTATTTTTATATTGTTGCAGGCGCTCAAGTGCGGGGCTGTTGGCTCCACAGCTCACCTGTCAGAGCTCACCAGGCCCATCAGCATCAGCTACATCCCTTCCACCACCGGCATCACCTCCACGGATCGTATCAGCGCCTTCCGCACCCCAACCACCTCCCGAGCAAATACCGCAACCGGCACTGGAAGACGGCGTGAGATTAAGGCGGGCGCATACCGTTGCTGTTAGGGATTATTTGAAGCGAGAAACGCAAACTTTCTTCGGTGTTCAAAGAGATAATGAAAGGGAACAAAGACGGCTGTGGTATGAGAGGAGGAGAAGGCATGCGGCGCGGGCGCTTGGCGACCTCAGGCCTGACCTGCCGCCCGATCACCATCCTGACGATGATGATATTAGGTGAGCACTTTTCGTACTATAAGTTTTTTTTTTCGAATTGACTATATGCTGTTAGCCCTAACGGCTTTTACAGCGTCACCGGGCGGGACGGGCGAGCGCAGAAGCATCGCCGAAGTTGCGAAATGCGAAGAGTAGAGCGCAGAAGCTCTACTAGCGTCGTGCTAAGGGTGCCTCCTGTGAGGCCGGACCACGGCTTAAACTATAAGTATTGAGTTATTTAAGTACCACGTAATATACAGAGTCTTTTGATTTATATGGAAGTAGAGGAATTGTGAGATTATATACTTCGACTGGCCCGTTGGTGCAGTGGGTAGTGACCTTGCCTTCGGCTTCGGTCGCGGGTTCTATTCCCGCCGAGGGCTAACATTTTCTATTAATAAATTTGTTGGTCTTTGAACCTGGGTGTATATTTGTATATAAGTATGTATTTAAAAAATATATAAGTATATATTCATCAGTTGTCTGTCTACCATAATACAAGTATTAAGTTACTTACTTTGGGGTCGGACGACCGTGTGTGTAAGTGTCCCATATATTTATTTATAGGCCATGTCGAATATATTCATTATTCGCCTATCCTTATACCATTCTATGTGGAGTCGGCATAACATGTTGTTGCATGTTTTGACTAGTTATTTTACGTCCGGTTGCCTGGCTGACGTCAACTTATCTAAGACACTTTAACGATATATCGTTAAGAAATGAGTTGTTTTTTCTACTCAGCAGGATATCACACGACGGGTCGACTTATTTTAGTCGCCTTTTACAACAAGTCTGTAAGAAATGAGGGTTGTCTTTTATACTTAGCCGGATAAGACGTGGTGGGTCAACTTAACTTCGTCGCCTTTTACATCACCTCTGTAAGAAAGCAGGGTGTCTTTTCTACTGAGCCCAATGCTACACTGCAAAGCCATGTCAAATATACTATTAGCAGAATAATAAACAAAATAATAAAAATAAACGTGTAACATCAAATCTGCTCAGAGAGCGTGTATATAAACAATATATGTACGAGTAAAAAAAACAAGTCGATGTAAAAGTAGACTGCTTTTCATTTCAAATTTTGTAATTTATAATAACTAATATTTTACCGTCATACCATTTATAAATATATTGCGTAGTAAAAGCAAATAATTGAGTTTTTTAGCGGTACGAAGCATTAGGCTTTAAATTTATTGACCATTAAGTTGGTTCCAATAATTTATGTTTGCCAAAAACGCGAATAATGTGAACATAATGTCTCCCCAGCTGATGGGGTTAAGGCACTGGAATTATGAGCAACGTATTTCTCTACTAGGCTATGGAAATTTGTATTTCAATTATCATAAAATGGTAGGTAACGGCCTGTTACTATCCCACTGCTGGGCATAGGCCTCTTCTCTGCGTTTTTGGAGAGAATGATTGGATCTAAGACCTACCACGCTGCTCCAATGCGGATTGGTAGGTTACACATATCTCCAGAATTCTCAAGATATACGCAGGTTTCCTCACGATGTTTTCCTTCACCGAAAAGCGTGTGATAAAAAATGCAATTATCAATAAGACATCAATTTTAATAGAAAAACTCATCGGTGTCTGCCCGGGTTTGAACCCGTGATCATCTCTAGAGATTTACACGGTCGCACCGCTGGGCTATCACAGCTTTATCATATCATAAAATAATTATATTAAACTGAGTATATATTTATCATAAATCATCATTCTCTTGCCCTAATCCCACTCTAAGTAGGGTCGGCACATGTTATAAACATGTTGTTCATGGTTTGGCTACGTCAATTTACCTTAGTCGCCTTTTGACACCTCGGTAAGAAATAAGGGTGGTCCATTCTAATCAACTTATGGGTTAACGGGTGGTAACCGGCTAAGTAGAATAGACCACCCTCTTTCTTGATATATTTCTTAAAAAATTACTTGTCACAAATTTGTAATAACAGTAAGCTTTTAAGTTTTCGCTTTATATTTAATAACGACCTGACCTGCATTTTAGACGATCGAAATGAGGTCGCGCGAATTATAGAACACGTTAATAGGCGTTAAAACAAAGGTATGAAGTGGGGTTTTCTGTGTAAAGTGTAATTTTAGTAAATAGTACAGTAGTAAGTGGTAGTTTCTAGAAGCATCGTTAATTGCTGAAGAATGAATATAGATAATATGTAATAGTGTGTGTAAATATCTTAACTTAAAACTAATGTGAGATTGAATTTGAGGTTAAAATATTATAATTACTGTTAGATCCGGCTGAATAGAATAGACTCCCTCTTTCTTACCGAGGTGTCGTAAAAGGCAACCAAGGTAATTTGATCCGCCGTGTGGTATCCGGCTTAGTAGAATATACCGCCCCTCTTTCTTACTCAGGTGTCGTAAAACGTAAGTAACTAAGGTAAGTTGACGTCAGACAGACGGCCGGTCGTAAATACTTAGACGAATCATGCGACATGTTTATAACATGTTGTACCGAACCCACTTAGAGTGGGATAAGGGAAGCAGGATGATGATGTATAGATTAGATTTTTGAACTGAAAGAGGTATATAATTGGTTAGGTTACCTTAGTTATTTTTTATTTTTTGTTTGACCTTTTTATTTTTAATAGTCATCATCATCCTCCTGCCCTTATCCCACTCTAAGTGGGGTCGGCACAACATGTTATAAACATGTTGTCATATGATTTAGCTGCGTTTTTATGACCGGCCGCCTGCCTGACATCAACTTACCTTAGTCGTATTTTACGACACCTCGGTAAGAGAGGGTGGTCTATTCTACTAAACCGGATACCACACGGTGGGTCAACTTACCTTAGTCGCCTTTTACGACACCTCGGTAAGAAATGAGGTTGGTCCATTCTACTCAGCCGGATACCACACGACGGGTCGTCTTACCTTAGTCGCCTTTTACGACACCTCGGTAAGAAAAGAGGGTGGTACTATTCTATTCAGCCGGATACCACACGGCGTTTTTATTTTTAATAGTCATAAAAAAGATATTACAATTAGGTACTTTTTAAGCCCAATAATTCCACGTGTCGATACATTTAGTCGCCATTTTTTTATTAGCTTAATTACTTCTATAGAGTTTAAAGCTAAACGACTAAAAGAATGTCAAATCTAAGAAGAGAAGTCACTGGATTAACCCTATCTTCAGTTATAAATTGCAAGCAAAAGATAGATGGACGATACGTTACATTGTATCCAACGCCTATCTCATTTATATTGATGAATTCACTTGAATAATTTTCAGGAGATGAAGCTCGAAATGTCTCTTCATTCTTAAATATTCGACGATGCTATATGCGGTCTGAAAGTACCCGGCACTTTCAGACCGTATGTACTTTGACGGTTTTTATTTAATTTACGAGTGAAAGTAATTTCCATTTTCTTTTTCGACCAAGTCTTTTTATTCAACTACGACATGTGTGCGTAGTGCGAGTTTTTTGACACCACCGGATATGACTCCACCTGATACGACACCACCTGACGACGACTTTGCGGTCTGGGAGCTACCATCCACCAGACCTCCCCATCGAACCAGACATCCCTTATGTTACCTAGGTGACCTGGGCTCACGACCCAAATACCGACACCCTTAGGTCACCTAGGTGACCTCGACCTATGGCCGAAATACAGACTGGGCTTAAGTGCCCGCAAGGAACGGCCCGGGCAATGAGGTACGCCTCGCGGCCCGTACCCTGCTTACCCCCCACTCGGGGAGTCAGCGTGACGACCCTGCTGCAAATTACGTTACGCTAACGCGATCGAGTAGTTAAAAAAAAACTCGCACTACGCACACTGGTACCGTTATAAGCCATATGACATACGGGAACGACTACCACCGTCGTCATCGATTAAGGATAACAAGTATGAAAGCTGGTGGTAGCCCAGCGGTAACACCGTGCCACTCTTTCAAGGAGCTCACGGGTTCAAACCTCGCACAGGCACCAATGAGTTTTCGTGTTAAAACGTATGTGTCTAATTATTAATTGCAAATTATCACACGCTTTTCGGTGAAGGAAAATATCCTGAAGAAACCTGCATATTTCTATAGAATTCTGGGGATATGTGTATTCGATCCGTATTCGCGCAGCGTGGTAGGGTCTTAGCTCAAATCCTTCTCTCCAAAACGGAGAGAAGAGACCTATTCTCAGCAGTGGGATAGTAACAGGCCGCTACCTACTTTTTTTAGTACGTTTGAAATAGGGATGAAATTTCCAATTAATTATTATTAAGTTACTCAATGGCTTAGAAAAAACGTGAATGACGAAAAAATTCTCAGCTATTGACTTTTTTATGAAGCAATATTGTCTGCTATTAAATTTATATAGCTAGCTAGCTGTGCCAACGGCTTCACCTACGTTGAAATCAGTGTGTCACAAAGTTTACGTATTTAAATTTACTTAAAACTATAATGTACTATGAAAAATGATCACATCCAAACAGACATCATTAAGGGACTTTTATTTATATGATGTATAGATTTTTTTTATACACGAAAAAACTCCTTATGGGTACCGCCGCCCGACGGGAACAGGCGGCGGTCATGTCGGACTCGCACCGACTAAAATAACCTGTGTGCTTCACCACGCTGCCGATGGCAAGGACAGGGTAACGTTGTACACCTCCTCCGGGTAGGGACCCTTCGAAAGAGAAGCCCCCCCTCTGCTAACCGATGCATCGGGAGCATCAGATGCACCGACCGCCTCGGGGACCTGTAAGCCAGACGTCCGTTATAATATGATGTATAGATAGTTGGAGTTAAGTATTTAATTTTTTTATTTCTGTTTAGTATGTATGGAGCATCGGGTGCGGCACCAAGAGAGGCTCGGGGGCAAACGAGGGAGCGGCCCGACGTTCTACCAGCGCCGGCGTCGCTCGAGCCCCCTTCGGCTGTCCCCCCTCGCCCTGGGAAGGACAGTGTCGCGAGGCTCACCCTCACCGGACTCTCTTATGTTGTTACCGTAAGTATTACTAGACTTATTAGTAAGAAAATGCTAAAAAAATCTCCTGGTTCTGATTCTATTCCTAATAAGACACCTACGTGACGTAAGACTTCTCTGCGAGTCTAATTTTCTCCTCTATACGCAACGCCCCCTCTCCATGTTTCACCGTCGATGATGTTCTGCGTTCGCCCATCTTCCCAGTAACATCTGACGCTTTCGGATAAAAATTAAAGAACATGGTAATCCGGGGATTCCACTGTGTTAATTTACTGGCTAAATTCATTAAATATTGCTTTTGCCTGCATAGTTATATGTCTTTATTATTTGCAAATATATTAAAGAAACCTGTATCTCTCTTTCAAATAGAATGGCTGTAACAACTTATTCGATTGCATTTTCGTATACCGTAAAGTCCATGATTATAAATAAATATTTTATATTTGTTGTTACCAAAATACATTTGATTTAAGCGATTAATTGATAATAAAGGCTAAATTAAGTATCATAAATTCTGTTTATAAAATTCTAATCTATTCTTCTATATCTATTCTATACATATAATAAAATCGTTGAGATTAAGAACTCTTCCTCTTTGCGTTTGTTTGCAATGGAGAACCTCTTTGCGTTTGTTCCCGCTAATCTCAAAAACCGCTGATCCGATTTAGACGGGGTTTTCACTTATATGTAGTAGAAAGCCTCACTTAACATATAGGGTATGTATTATTTCAATAGGTCAGCGAATAATAAAGATATGACAATTTTACAACATGTTTTTAATACGAACTCCTTCATTGAGTTGGTCAATAATATGAAAAAATATTGTGGCCGTCATTATGTGTCATTGAATTGTTGCGAAAGAGTAAATGGGTTGAATTTGGGAAAATTGCTTTGTATTTATTGAATAAGAATAAAGGAGCAATATCGTTGTTAATTATATTCAAAAGGGGATGTAACTTAAAGTCACAAATAGAGTGGACAAAAGGAATATCTGGAAACTTTAAGAGTTTAAAGAAAAGACAAATGACGATCAATATCTTGAGACAACACGGAGAGTGCGAATTTCGTATAATTTGAAAGATAGTTGCGATATGCGATGCTATGGAATAAAAAATGGAGTTTTTATTGGAGAGATTATTGATGGTAATTGGAATTCGGTTAAATGATTCTGTGAGATCAACGTGACGATGTGCTATGTGAGGCCTTAGACGCGCCCGTGACTTTTGTTCGATGGGATTGTCTGCTAGAATGACGATTGTTCTCTGGATCTTTCCAGTTGTAACGATTGTTTCCTAAACTGTGGACATCTGCAACGACTGTCAGCTAGGCTCTGCCTGGAAGTGGTGATTGTTCTTTGAGCGTTATCATTTGCGAGTCTGCTTACGTGTGTATCTGCTGAGTTGGTTGCCAGTAATTGAGCTGTGTTATGCCATGACAGCGATTGGGTGAGCTTAAGGTGTGAAATGCTTACAGTGCAAAAAGCTTAAGGAGTTGAGCTTAAAGAGTTGGGCATAAAGCGTGAGCTTAAAGAGTTGAGCATAAAGCGTGAGCGTAGTCCTGTCATGTCATGGCATGTGCGGTGTTCTTTTACAGATTAATAAAAGAGCAAGTATTGAGTTTCTTGCCGATTCTTCTCAGTACAACCAGCATTCCGAATCGGTGGTAGATTCATTCCCAGAAGTCAGCTTATGAGATTTGCGGGGTCGCAAATGTTGTCAAGATGGTCGACTGTTACAACATGTTTTTAATACAACTTCCTTCATAGAGTTGGTCATTATTATGCAAAAGCATTGTGGCTGTCATATTTTATTTGTGTCATTGGGTTTTTGAGAAAGAGTAAATGGGTTGACTTTGGGAAAACTGCTTTTTATTTATTGAATAAGTATAAAGGAGAAATATCGTCCTCTTTTATATTATACTTATATATTTTTTTAATATATCATCATCATTTATCATCATCAATATCATCATCAATCAATATACATACAATAAAATCGTAGAGCTGCCAAATCTGTACATTTGATATTTTTTTAGAAAAAATTAGTGTTGTCGTCTCAAAACACGCTTCTAAACATGAAACAATAGTTTTTAAAATTTTTGTCTGTTTGTCTGTATGTCTGTGCGTTTGTTCCCGCTAATCTCAGAAACCGCTGATCCGATTTGGTCGCGGTTTTCACTAATATGCAGTAGAAAGCCTCACTTAACATATAGGGTATGTTTTATTACAATCGGTCAACAAATAAAAAAGATGTCAATTGTCAGTTGCTATGATACTGGTACTTGCATTTTTTCCGTTTTTGCCGTTGTAAATAATATGTTGTAATAATAATAATAAATGTTGTAATAATATATTTTTTTCGTATTTATACTAAAAACTTGGAATCCAGCGCTGAACCTATATAGGTAATTAAAAAAAACAGATCGTCAATTCATACGTTACATATAAATGTTATTATTAAAGTTTTCTTGCACGTTATTAGTTTATAATATTTATAATGATATTTAATACCTGAAAAAAATAAAAAAAATTTTGATGTACATATATGGAGTTTATTGTAACAGATAAGCCCAATCTAGGAAGTCTCCTTTTAATATTTGTTTCATGTACGGATTATTTACTTAAATAATAAAATTATGCTCTTGATTAAACTATAAATCTCTCTGACTATACTGATTATTCTATAGAGATATTTGCAGTTGGAGAGTGACAGAAGCTACTGGTAATTCCAAGACTACAGTCCCCGCGAACGAAGTTGCGGGTAAAAGCTAGTATCAAATAAAATCAAAAAATGATATCAAAGGAAAAAATAGGTAGGATGTTTAAATGTGTCTATAATCATCATTCTTCTACTCTTGAATGAGATTAGAAGATATGAGGCAAAACAACATGTTTTAAACATGTTACCTGATCTGTCTAGGTATTTTAATGCCGCTGCATGACGTCAACTTATCTTAGTCGCCCATTACGACACCTCGGTGAGAAATGAGGGTGTTCTATTCTACTCAGCCGGATACCACACGGCACATTTAAATGGGTCTCTAAGAGAAGCTAATATTATTTTTCGAGTAAAACGAGCGCAAACACGAGGTGTGTATTTTACACGTTTAAATTTCTATTCGATTTCTCCAACAACGTTATGATAATGCTCCTGCATGTTTGAATCCAAATTCAGGACGTCTTTTATAGAACGTTGAACTAAACTGGTTAAATTGCTGAAAGGTTCCAATTCGCTTGAACGTTTATTCATGTAATGTTAGTATTATCGATTCAAATGGTATCCGTTTTATTTTAGAATGTGAGAAAAGCTTCATTCAGAAGACATTAAAAACTACTTGACGTATAATAACAAAAAGGGATAAGTCCGCCTTTATACATGTGTTTTTTTTTTTTTTTTTTTCTTTCTCTTTTCTAAATATATGTGTAAAAAGAAAAATAAATAAATAAAATAAAGCTGATGAAATTTATAGAATTAGGTGTTACTTTGAGGATATCCGTAATATAAAATTAATAATAAAATTATTTTGCTATAATCCACTATAAATCTTAATAAATTAATAGATAAAATTTATCCCGGATTATAGCAAAATAATTTTATTATTACTTTTGTAACAAAAAGCTACACTAAGATATATTAACAAATTGTCACAGTAATGTTTTCATTATAATATGTTATTGCAGCTGATTTGTAATACAAATTTTATATAAATACAATACATCTTTTAGTAACGATTTTTTAAAAGCTTGTACTTTAAAAAGCTACGGTAGCGAGTTCTAGTAAAGCGGTGCCTACAAATAGTCTATTCGATGTATAAAAATCATAAAACCAGAGTCAGAATGAATAATAAATGCTACTAGGATTAATAGTTATATTGGTGCTTTTGCGTTTAAAATCTTGACCTTTTATGATGTTATTACATGTTTTTAGTTTTCGCCTTATCATGTCTTATTATTTCAAACAGTTTTCATATAATTTACTTTAATTGGGTTATTATGATAAGTTCCCGAAGTGAGTTATTTTTAAATAACATAAATACTTTCGGGATTTAAAAATCTATAGGGGTAACGGTAATTATATGATTATCCTCAGATTCGCTCAAATATATTCAAAACAAACAAGGTATTGTTTACGTTACTTAACGAGTACACTTTAACCCTTAATAATTTCTCTTTCGCATGATCTTCAAAATATGCTAAAGACGAATTAGGTTACCATATTTATGTGCAGTAAATTATAAAAGCGATGTCTTTGGGATCGCGTTGAGCATTACGGCATCGTAAATAACATAGTTTGTGGTCGAAGCTATACCCCAGAAAGGAACTGTACAAAATACTGCCTCTTTTCTTAAGAGCCTTAAAAATTAATTTACGGGAATGAAAATGCTCCAGTTAATTTATGGTTATTACCTTCGTGTACATTTGTTATATGTAAAAAAATATATTTTATTTTAGGAACATATTTTATCGTAGTAGTTTTTCGCTTGAATGCAATTTTATTTGATCTAAAAAGCTAGTAGCTACTCCAAAGCCTAAACCCCAAAATCAGTCCCCAACGTCATCATTAAGCTGTTAACAGTAATACGGACTCACGCTTATTATAAGGGCCCTTGCAACACTTATATACCTGTATTTTGTAATGAAACAAAGAATTTTAATTTTGATATGTATTTTTTTATTTTTTTTAAGAAAACTTTATTGTACGCTATATAGACAATATTGTTAAAAACTAAATGATGAACAAAGGGCGGCCTTATCATTAAAAGTGATCTCTTCCAAGCAAAAAAACATTAAGGACCTTAAAACAAAACGATACGGATAAGTGCCAGTAAATTAGATGTAAATAGAACATTCTTTACTGCACCACATAAAATTACAAATATACATTGTAAAGAAAACGATATAATCTTAATGCAGATACAACAAGGCGGCCTTTTCGCTAACTAGCGATTTCTTCCAGGCAACCTTTGGGCTAGAGACATTAAATTTAGGGTAATAAGGTAGGTGGTGCATTGTATACAAATTCTAATCCATTAATATATCTACATACATACATATAATAAATTTACTAGTGGTAGTAGTGGCTTTGCAGGGCCAGAGGGCCCAGTATCACTTTGACCATTACTGATCTATTGTGATCGCTACTGACTACAGTTCGCTGCCAATGCAGGTGATCTCCAGGAATTCCAGGATTTTTTTGGCAGCGAGATCTATCACCTCTTTTGGGCGTAGACTATGCGACCCTAGGAGAGAGTATCGAATTTGAACCAGCGCAGGACAATCGCACAGGATATGCATAAGTGTTTCCTCCGCCTCTAGGCAGAGTCTGCACGATCATGTGTCTGACAGCTTCAGGTTTTACATGTGTTTATTTTGCCCACAGTTCCCTGTAAGCACCCTCGCTAGTTTACTTAGATTAGTTCTACGAAGCGCTAAAATTTTACAAGTAGCTCTTTTGTAAAAGGCTTTCATTAACGCTTTCGAGTGTTTTAATCCCGGACTATTTCTCCAGAGATTAAGTGTGTGACAGAAGCAATAGGCTTCTATAGTAGGCATGGCCAAACTTTTTGGAATTCCACAGATAGGTTCTGGTCCCATTTGCGGCATTTTGGCAGCTTCTTTTGCAAGACCATCGGCTATACTATAAATACTCGGCTATACTATAAATACTAATATATATACGATGATATTTGTAAAGGCTCGTTAATTAATATATATTTTGCACTTCAGGCGGTGACAAGAAGATCGCGTCAGTCGACGTCGGCACTTTGGTCGCGCTCGTTTCGCAGCGGCGCGCCCAGTCCGCACGACGACGCTGACGTGGACGACGTTTTCTTCGCACCGCAAGCGTTAACCTCACCTCTAAATCAGCAGCACCATGATGATGCTGACACCGTTGACGGAACCAAAGGGTTCGTACTACCTACTGAGTATTCAATACTTTGACTTCTCGTCGCTAACCGAAACTGTACGGTGTATGTACTATTTAGGGTGTTTACTCTTTATATATATAGTTATATAGTTTCTCAAGTTTTTTATAACTTTTATGTTTTTGTCACTGGCCGGGCTATAGTGATATCAGAACATTACCGTAATGAGAAAAGTAGAGATTAGAGTATATAAGCGCTACTAGCATCGGAATTATCGTTCTAAGTATGCTTCCTGTGAGAATGGACCACGATTTATGCAACTTGTAGTAAAAAAACTGATGGTATGACCGTAACTAGGCATTATATGCTTAGGTGTGTTGCAGAGACGCTTTATTTGACCAATATTAGACTCTTAATACATTTCGCCTGCGAAGACAATGCGTGCGCACTATATGTGTTTGTTTTAGCGATTCTGATGTTATGGATTTTATTTTTTTATGTTTTACTATACGCCTATATTTTGGGTGAGTTTAAGGTAAGAGACATATTGATGTACATGTACAAGATTTAAAAGAACAATTAATTGGAATTATGCCTTTAAAATCGAACCAAAGTGTTATTGATAGCAATATCTGCTTACCCTTTTTTGCGCGATTCTTCCGGTACTAATGTCTTATCGCTAAACAATAACACTAAGCAACTTTTATAATTGCGGCCAGAGAGAAAAATTTATTCATTAAATTAGAAATGTATTTATCTTAATTTTGACGGCGATATTTCTGTGAAAGTATCATGATGCCACTGTCAAAATGAAGAATCTCTTATCGCGTCGTCTTATAAAATACTTGCCTAGATCTCTTCGTCGTATTTTTAATTAAAAATCTTCAATCTTGAACTTATAAACGTTTGTAAAGTTAAAGTTTTTCATTTCCAAGAATATAGAGATTTATTTCCGCCTCTGTTTTATTTATTTTACTCTTTCAGTAACAGTGTAATAAAGCAAGAGATTTCTTTGTTTTTAAGAAAATAAGACGTTGTATCTACAAATATCTAATCGAATTTATTGCGGTTGACAAACTCGCATTTTACTGAAGTTACTTAAAGTATGATACTGAACTTTAAATGAGTTTTAATTTACTTAGCTCATTCTATAATATATCCGGATTATAGATTGCTGCATTCTTACTATATAGTTTCCCGTCTCGTCACTGTCTAAAAATATCTATATAATTTATTCTAAATTAAATATTTAGATTATATTATCAAAATTTTTGATAAATATTATTTAAAATAAAACTTGAGACTTTGAAATATAATATAAATCTTAAGCACTTTTAAACTAAGACTAAAGAAACATTACACATCTTTACCATCATAATGCAATTGTTGACATTTATATATTATACTTTGTATTATATATAGTGTGTATGTATATATATTTATTTATATATAAATATATTATATATTTATTTTATTTTTATTGTTAAACTAGGAAAATATTAGTAGGTAATGTTTGATATTTGCGTACCTTTTTCTTTAATATAAATTGCATCACCTCGTAGGTTAGCTGGCAGAGATCTCTGTCATAGGGATAAGTTGACCTTTGTACACTTTTTTTTTACCAATAATGTTTTTTTTCCAACATTTTTATGGTACATAAATAAATAAAAATAAATAAATAAATCTCAATTAAATTATAAGTTACGAGTAATGACATACAATTATATTTATTTTTCATGGATTCGCAAGGTTCGCTGTATTGTGTAAACAAAGAGTTTAGATTTTATGGTAAGCGAAGAAGTTTCTAATGCAACGAGTAAATAAAGCATGTTTGAACTGCGCAGCAGATTATTTAATTTCTAGTACAGCTCCTCTTGTCACCAATTTTTTTATTAGACGAAATTATTTTTGAAATTATTATTGGTATCAACATCTTGTTGTGCCCTACATTAATCTATTCGTCAAAAGACTGAGTAGGCGTCGACTAAAAGCAGAGATATTAACGTTGAAAGAGCTTTTTATGGTATCGTTAAAAGATTCATAACAAGAAACTTCACCAAAACTACCACGATAGAAACAGTTTTATATCATTTGCACATTTATATTATTTGATGTTTCAAAGCCTTAAGATGAGTGGGTTTTAATCGAATAACTCGACGTATTTAATTATATGACTATCAGAGCGCTAATCCCTTGAAAGATTTTTAATTTTCGCGACATAACTAATGTAACTAGTAATAAGAATTATATTTTAAAAAAGAGCAACTGCCGAGTTTCTTGCTGGCTCTTCTCAGTAGGAACAGCTTTCCGAAGCAGCAGTAGAGTTGACGATTCAAAGGCGCTTGTTTACAAGTTTATTTGAAGAAAGAATATTTTGAATTTTGAATTTCGAATTTTCTAGTTTGTTACATTCTTATATATTTCTTTCTTATAACATTCTTTATATATTTCTTTTATTTAATTTCTATTAAGCTTTTTGTTTCATTTCATATTTTTATATTCTCAACAGCGTACGAAAGTTACAATCGCTCTGAAACATATTTCAATGTTTCGAAACTTTTAATATAAAGTATGGTTTAATTATTTAATTTTTGTTCTAGAGCCCGTTCGCCCCTCGGGTCGTCGGGCGTGGAATACAGAAGACCAGAAAGAAGTGTACAATGGGGAGCTGGCGGTATACGGATTCACACACCTATGCTCGAGCCATTAGCAGACAATTCAAATAGGAGGCAGTTTGGAATGGGCGTAGTTGGAAGATTTTTCAGGTAAACTTACTTAATTAAACCCTACGTATAATTTCGTTAAACTGTCTTGATAGAAGGTTATGACTCCAAGTGTGTATGTTACTCTTTGACGCTTTATTTGTTAGACCAAAAATGATGAAAGTTTGATACAATATATATATCCTCCTGCCCTTATCCCACTCTAAATGGGGTCGGCACAACATGTTATAAACATGCTGTAACATGATTTGGCTGCGTTCTTACGACCGGCCGCCTGCCTGACGTCAACTTACCTTATTCGTATTTAACGACACCTCGGTAAGAAATGAGGGTGGTACTATTCTACTTAGCCGGATACCACACGGCAAGAAAGTTTGATGCAATATAAGCTTAAAAGGCTAACATATAACATATAAAAGCTCCGTTTTTATTTCAAGAATAGAGAAAAACACAAAGTACATAAACGTTTAACTAAACGTTATAAACGTTAACGGTACTTTAACGTTTAAGATGATGTGAAGTCGCGGAGACTCCTATAAGCATACAAGTTTTCCCGTAGAGATTCTTATTCCGTACCTTGAGATATTTAGTTTTGATTTAATCAAATAATAATAACCAATCAATTGATTGAGATTAAAAGACATTTTCATTTTTTCTACAGTGTGAAGTAAAATTATATCCTTTAAACATTTTATGGGTCAATTCAATGGCGACAAAGGCTTGTACATTTTCCGCAGTGGAACGAATAAAAATAGTAACCAGTATTGATTTTCATGTGAATATGTATGCAGCGAGGCCATTTAATATTCCCTTTACCTAGTTGTAAGCTACTTAAGCGATTGCACGATATGGTATCTAAAATGCAACTAAATTATGTAACTAATTCTTGCACAAGTAGCTTGAATAATGAATTAGTATCTAATGCACTAAATGTATATACTTATATATCATCCTGTCCTTATCCCACTCTAAGTGGGGTCGGCACAACATGTTTTTCTCTTCCATTCTGTCCTATCTTTCGTCAACTCTGGCGCCAGTCCTTTTATATGCATATCATACTTCACACAATCCAACCATCTCTTTTTAGGCCTCCCTCTAGGCAAATATCCATCCACATTCAAATTTAACACACGTTTGGTCACATGATTTTCATCCCTCCTCATTACATGTCCATACCATCTCAATCTTGCACTTCTCGACTTTTCTATAATGGGCGCAACTTTCAGACTTCTAAATGTATATACTTATGAGTTACATAAAGTAAGCTATGTCACAGTTCTTAACTACCCATTACTATAGGTAAAGATATTCTTAACTACCGGATAGCATAGACCTTCTCCCTCCATTTCTAGAGAGGGTTGGAGCTAAAGCCCACCACGCTACTGCGATGCAGGTTGGTAGGTTACACATTTCCCCAGACTTCTCTAGAGATATGCAGGTATCATCACGATGATTTGCTTCATTGAAAGCGTGTGATAAATTGCAATTATCAATGTTACATAAGTTTTAACAGGAAACTCATTGGTGCCTGCTGGGGTATGAACCTGTGACCCTCTTGAAGAACTCGCATACTCTCACCGCTGGGGTATTTTTTTTGAGTATGTGTTTCATATTAATATAAAAGATATGGTAAGAGTTATATAATTAACAGAATAATTAAGACTGATGTTTTATATACAAAATAAGGAACGATTTCTGAGTGTTAAAATGAAAGCGGAAGATCGTATAAAATGGAAGTTAATAAAATCGCAAAAAAATTGTTACAACATTAATTTATTCCTTTTAATTTCATCTTGTTGAAAAATATTTAACGATACTCATGGGAATTAGAATATCAAAATCTGTTTTAAATTTCATAACCTGCTACGTTTTCTTACGGAACAAAAGATACCGTAATATATTCTTCGAACATGGATAAACTTTTGCTGTTATTTGCCAATTTTATAAATAATGAAAAGCTAACCTAACTTCAAAACAATGGTGCGCTTGTTTTAAAATTATACAGAAAATGTGGCTTCGTTCAACTTTTGAGCTTTTTCAATTGAGCTTTTAACGAAATTATCTTTGTTTTTTAAAATACTGTGATATTATGATTTCGTGCTAGCTAGCTGACCTATCTTTGTTTCAAAATTTAGCTAACATCATTAGGCAAGCATTTTTTTAAAAGAATATGTATTATAAGAATAGGTATTATAATACAAAGTCTCCAAAAGCTTTCTATCTTCATGTGATTGTTCTCAAAATCTACTGAACAGATTTTAGTACGGTTTACACTAAAAGGTAGTGAAATTCTTCCTGAAGGTTTAGAATTATAGTACGTTATGGTTTATGTAAATTGTTGTTAAAAAACGATTGCTGGGAGCTTTAGTCGCGTGTGCGAGTAAACCAACAGAGATACACTAAATTAATGTACTAGCAAACTCTAGATCTACAAAAATACTGCAGAAAAGTCCGCAATAGTATGTCTTTATCCCTTATGGTTAACTAACAACGACTGACTGACTTCCACGCGGGCGTAGCTGCTGGCACAGCTATTTTTAGTATTATTATTATTTATATCAGTAAGCTTTATTTATATTATTTTTTACAATTTTTCAAGTACTGAAAGTTAAGTTGACATATAATAAATAATAAAACATCAGTAAAAAATGAGCATAAAAATACACATAAATTTCGAAACCGTCTTTATAAGCGAGGGTCTTTAAATAAAAAACACCAAAAAAACCTTTACAAATTAAAATTTACCAAAGTACCGAGCTAAAATACCAGTTTCTAATTGTTAAGTAAAAACCATAAGTGCTCCTAGTGATTAAAAGTTTCATTTTCCAAAAGTATTAATTCTCAAGAATAAATATTCGTGCACTTTAATTGCGAATTCTAGCTAGTTGCATGCTATTTAATGGGGTGGATGATTGCACAATTAATGAAAACTCAATTGTGCATTGAGAGTTCGCAGAACTGAGTCACGTAGAAAATTTAAATAATTCACAATCCATTAGGAGATGTATTTTTAATTGGAGTAAACTATTAATAAAGTCTTCACAAGTTTCAGTGTATTTATCTATTGATATGGTGTTTCGAATTTTAATCCAACAAATCGTTAACGCACTTTTCTTAGTCTCAAAGCAGGAGCAAGCATTTTTTTTTAAAAATCAAGTTATATCTTGAATATATATATAAATATTTCCGAATTCTGGAAACGGCTCCAACGATTTCATGAAATTCAGCATGTTTAAGGTTTTGCGGGAGAAAAATCGATCTAGCTAGGTTTCATTTAAAAACGTTTTATCCCATTTTACGGGCACTGAAAAAAATGCTAAAATGTTGAATTGACAGTAAATCACATTTCTGGCTGTCAAATCTAATGCTGCGATAGCATAGTAGTTAACGGGCAGACCAATACATTTCAAAACCCGGGATCATGTACCACAAGTCTACTCGTTAATTATATGAATATATAAAAGAAAAATGAAATGAAATCTCCATCGGTCCGCTTTTTTTCAAATTTGTGCGCCCATTTCGTGTGGTTCACAAACTCTTTGTAAATAAAAATCCCAGCTACATTGTACCTCTGAAAACTACCTTTTATAAAAGCAAAAAGTACGCCGTCGTTGTCTGCGGTCGGTGAATCATTTTGAGGATTACTCGTTGGACGTCGACTCGAGCTATCGATCCATGTCATAATTATTAAAGAGCATCCACAAAGAGCTTAGCCGTCCGTAGGAATACCCTGACATTCGTATAATATTCGCATATTGCTGACTATATAATACTTTATCAATGACTCATTTATGTTGGCATTTCTTAATTTTAGTATTGAAAAATGTGTAAAGAAACGTAAAACGTATGTACGAGTGTGCGTGTGAGTGTGTGTGTTTGTGTGTGTGTGTGCAATATCAATATATTACCTATACTTTTTATATTTACAATATATACCAATATATACCTAGGTACTATAAATGCCATCACATATATAACAGCTTTTCCTCACTTTGTTAAATAAATCACGTATTTTACGGGCCTGCTTGACGTAAACTTACTTTAATCGTATTTTACGACACCTCGGTAAGAAAGTGGTCTATTCTAATCAACCGGATACAGCACAGCGGATCTACTTACCTTATTCGCCTTTTACAACTCCGCGGTAAGAAATGAAGTTGGTTTTTTCTACTCAGCCGGATACCACACGTCACCACCATTTCACCATGTTAATTAAAGCAATCATTGAATTTGAACCATTGACCTGACCAATTAGACGTCTGTTTCTGTAGACTAATAAATTGAAATAATCAGATTTTTTTAAGGTAAACATAAATTTATTATAGCTGAGTACTGACATTAACAATATTGGGAACGATAGCGCAAAAAACCGATCGATGTTTGTAGGTCCTTTGTATTGGGAACACCTAAATACAGAATGGCAAAATAATTTTACTATTATAAACGCCTTTTACTGTCGAAGTACAATTTTATGTAAAAAATAAGTTTTTACGAAGATATAATATTCTGTTCTATTGTATTTTATGATTGCGATGTAACCTTACGACAAGGTTACTTTATTATGATTGAAAATCTATTGCCCTCGTTTATAATGCTTTGCGAAATGTTGCGCGACGCGTCACGTATCGTTATCTTTTTCGTGTAATGAATTAGCGAATCTATTTTGATGGAAAAACGATGTCGAAGAATGTTTTCCATAATCATCATCTTCCTGCCCTTATCCCACTATAAGTGAGGTCCGCACAACATGTTATACATGTTGTCACATGATTTGCCTGCGTATTTTACGACCACCCGCCTACCTGACGTCAACTTATCTTAGTCGTATTTTACGACACCTCGATAAGAAAGAGGGTAGTCTATTCTACTTAACCGGATACCACACGGTGAGTCAACTTACTTTAGTCGCCTTTTATGAAACCTCGGTAAGAAAAGAGGGTGGTACTATTCTACTCAGCCTGAAACCACACGGCGGGTCGACTTACCTTAGTCACTTTTCATGACACCTCGGTAAGAAAAGAGGGTGGTACTATTCTATTCAGCCGGATACCACACGACGTCAATGTTTTCCATAATATTCAGTCTTTTTGTTTGAATATTATATGTAAGGGGGAAATTTATATGAATAATAAAGTTCGAAGAATTGGTACACTTTATAAGCCTCCTTGTGTAGTATGTAGATTTTGTAAGCTTTCTCTAAGTTAAGTGATGAAGTCTTGTATAATATATTATGAATCACTAACATACAATGGAGCAACTTGAATAAAAGTTTGTATAAATGCCTATCTTCGCAATTTGAACCCTGCTCCAAAAATTGAGCAATTTATAAGAAAGAATTAGAATACGAAAATCTGTTTTGAATTTTATAACCTGCTTCATTTTCTTTATCGCATGGAAGATATTAGGTATTCTTAAACAGGGATAACTTTTGTTGTTGTTTGCGAGTTGTATAAATAATGAAGTTTTTAAAGTTTGTCTTAATACAAAGTAACCAATCTTTTAAGAACAGCTGAGCCAACAATACGGATATAATATTCCTCATAATGAGACATAAAGGAAAGTTCTACTTCATTATTACTTAAAAAATTCAAACACTTTGTGATATATAAGATTTAACATATGTTAATTGATATTATCATGTTACCCATATTTATAGTTTAAAGCGTTCGGGGAGTTACACGATATCTTTTGCCCAAAATCCCTCAGTGCCTCAAAATCTCTGAGAGTCATTGTACAATACTTTGCAATGTTCAATATGGTGTTGGTAGTTTTCATAGTCTGATTTGGCCTCGTAACTAAGAAAAATAAGTTTATAGAAGCTAATTGGGCGATGAAATGAGCTTTGTTTGGAGTGTTTTACAATTTAGAAATGAAGAGTTTGAATGCAGAAGAACATTAAATACTCACATAGTCACTGCGTCGTGAAGCTGAACCGGCAAAACCTAGATTTTAACTGACCGATCTATCTTTGATCCCATAGTGTTATATTAAATAATGTTTCTGATAGATACTGGTATATTCTCTACTAGTTCCGTCAGAGATAGAGAGCCGACAAATATGTATACTTGATTACACGCAGCCCATCGCTTGGATTGGACAAAATTACCCCTAGAATCCAAACGGTGGTATAAGTTCGTTTGGCCTGAAAAACCGAAAATCTGGTCTTAAGGAGACCAATCTCAAGGTGTTACGAGTAACTAGTATGAACTTTTATAATGAGTTCCGAAACTAATATTATTACATTGAAGTACCTTTTTATGTCTGGAAAACCCATTATGGGTCATCACCGCCCGACGGGGGCGAGCAGCGGGCTCGTACCGACTAAAAACCTGACAGTGCTCCACCACGCTGCTGGTGGCGGGGACAGGGTACCGTTGTACACATTGCCCCCATCCCCACCAGCAGCAATTCTGAACCTCAGATTGCGCCATCTCTGGGTCGGGGCCTCTCTAAAAGTGGTCCCTCCCTCCGCTAATCGATACATCAGGAGCACCAGATGCATCGACCGCCTCGGGGACTTTTTCAGATGGGCGGTCAATAAGCCCCGTTAGTAAATATTAAAGCATCTTATATTTAGCGTTCTTGATCAACCTTAGGCATGAATATGAAATGTAACATTTTATAATAAAAGAACATTGGCAAAGCTTTAAACCGCATATAATTCACCTGTCTCAATATATTACACTGCTTACCAGAAATTCCCATTTTAACTTGCTGTAATGGGTTTTTTAATTAATACCTTATGAACATGACATTGGGTACTATTTATGAGTTATTAAATTCGCAATTTTCTTTTAGAAAAAATAAATATGTTTATAAATTTACAATTTATCTTACTTTATGCTTTATTTCTATTTTAAATATTGAAACTTTTGTTTCGTGGGCTAATTATCTAATGATTGTATATTGGATTTAATTTAGTTTTAATGTTATTTATTTGTAACAATAAATATTTAAATGAATTGATCTTGTATATATGTATATTTTCTGAATTTCAAAAACAGCTCCAACGATTTTCATGAAATTTTGTATGGTTTTGGGTGCATAAAGCGTTACTTACCTAAGTTTACTTTTAAAAAATATTCGTTATGTCTCTATTTACGGGCACTAAAAAACTGCTAATATAAAAGCTTAAATTTGATGTCATTATTTCAGTTGTGATAGCGCAATAGGGCATTTTTATACATTTAAAAAAAAATACTGAGCAAGGCTCGGTCACCAAGGTACTAAATAATAATAATCGTATATTTCAGAACCTATTCAAATAGGTTAGATATCATCATATTATATATTTAGCAAAAACCAGTTTTACATGTCAACACAATGTGTTTACTTTTTATAAACTCTATTTTTAAAATAAAGGGTTTTACTCATTCTGCTGACTAGATTTCTCGTATCGTTATTGAAGTTTTTTAGTTTTTCCATTTATATTGCAGAATAGGGTTGTCTCGAAGTAGCTGTAATGAGAAGTAAATTAGGCACATATTACTTAGGTACTATTACTATATATAGCCTTCCCGGGAATTTAACCCGTGAACCTTTGTTCAAAAGTCATAAACTCGCACCGTTTGACAATTCAGTCACTTTTATAAGTATCTGCCAGGTATTCTTATTACGTATTCTTGGAGTAAAATTACATGTAAATTACTTATTTGCATTTTTTCCCTTATATTCGTAAAATATATCTTCTATTATCATTTATAAATTTACAGACTTCCATACAATTATTTTATTCTTTTCTCATCGTAATTTAGGGCCTGAATTTTCAGAATCTTTTCTTATAATTAATTAGAAAATCACTTGCAGATTTTTTCTTTTTATGATTTTTCCTTAGATGAATAAAGGAAACTGGAAGTCCTGTAAAATTAACTACAATTCTCAGTAAGGGATAAACCTTTGTTTATGGTTTTATTTGTAGTTATCAAGAAATTAGTGTTTGCTTAACTATTAGAGCAGGTACCTTCGTACTTTAAGAAGAAGACTGTTATTAATCAAACGTTAGAAAGATTTCCTCTCTCCTCGTTAATGGCCAGTCAGTAGGTGAGACCCGCTAAGCTTTTTCAATAAAATGCTGGTAATATTTATTGGGATTTGAACTTAATGTGCTTCAAGAATGAAATAGAAAAATAGCTATTTTGCCAATTCAAAGAAATTTATTTATTCGAAAAAGATCGTCTAATTGGTCCTCTGTCTAATAACTGACTTTAACCAATGTTAAAAAAAAAAACATAAAATTTACTACATGCAATCACAAATAGAGCTTACCGTTGTCGTGTTGATTTGAGTTTTTTTTCGCGATGAACTACTTGTGATTAAATAGTTCTTTTTTTAAAACGTGTGAATTGGAAAGGATTGGAGATAGTTTTAATTTCAATTTTAATCTCCATTTGTTACATTTATTTCTTGACAATCAATTTTTAATATGAAAATTCTAGTTTACTATTTTTTTTTATTATTCTTTTACAGGCGATCACTTCGCAAGTCAGTTACAAATCAAGAAGAAGTCGCTCGTCAGTTAGACGAGCTAACAGACTACAGGCCTTATTTTACGTGGTGGGTCAGTACGGTACAAACCTTGGTGCTCTTTTTGTCCTTGCTGTGCTACGGGTTTGGACCCGTTGGCTTTGGAAGGCATACACATTCCAGCCAAGTCCTTGTGAAGAGTCTTAGTTTACAACAGGTAAATTATAATTTGATACTTATGAACATGCGTTTAAGAAATTTTTAAACCTTCTATAACATTTACAACTATGTATAGTAACTAGATATTATCATATATATCTTCAATGATATTTTGAATGTTAGCTTGTATGTATATATATATGTATATTTTCGGAATCTCGGAAACGGTTCCAACGATTTTCCTGAAATTCAGCACGTTTTGGGGGAGAAGAATCGAACTAGTTAGGTTTTAAGTAAAAAAAAATTCGTTTTATCTCTGTTTTCGGGCATTAAAAAATACTAAAATTAAAATTCAATTGAATTTTTGTCATAAACTGTCAAGTCAGCATAGATTATTCGGGAATCGGGCGTATCAAAAAATGTAAATACCTAGGATCGATCCACAACTACATCATCTTCTTCTTTCTCAACCGGTGGACGTCCACTGCTGAACATAGGTCTCCTTAAGGGATCGCCACAATCCACGATTTTGTGCCGCTTGGATCCAGCGGCTCCCCGCGACCTTTTTGAGGTCGTCAGTCCACCTCGTTGGGGGTCTACCAACGCTGCGCTTTCCAGTGCGAGGTCGCCATTCCAGCACCTTAGGACCCCAACGCCCATCGGTTCTACGTACTACGTGACAACTACATAATTATATATATTTTTTAAGTTTCTTTTTTTTATTTTGTAAAAAATTATCGAGCAAGGCTCGGTCAACCGGGTACTAATATATTAGAGTGTTCAAACTGATTAAAAATTTTCAATATTAACTTCAGACTTAACTCAGACAGTAATTATCTCAAAACAATAAATTTGTAATTTTTGACTTTTCGACTCAAAAGGTTGCCGACCCCTGGTATACAGCTGTAGAGCATTAACAGCCGCGTATTTTATACCTCTACATTATGAAGTCATGTAAAACTATCGTATTTTTAATGAAACATATAACATAATATGAAAGATACATTCAAACTTTATACTAAAAACATGTACTTGTATGCACCACACGGGAGTACTGAAACTCAGAACACCTTTCTTGGTATAGTTTTAAATGGCTCACGTTGACAACGTAAAGCTTTTAGGCGAAACACATTACTGCATTTAATGTTTGAGCACCTGGGAAAGCGACCGTGGGCGTTATAGATTAAAAGAATATATCTATTTAACATAACTTCTAAATTAATTAAGCTTATAAGTGTCTCTAAACTATAAATATGTAACTATTATAATAAGAAATAAAAACTTCCATAAGAAATGTTTGTCATGGTAAGGTTTAGTACAAATACTTTAAAGTATCTAAATCGAGGTTTTTAATTCAGGGGTTGATTGTATGAATAGATACACCATATTCATAAAATTTCATTCATTAGTTGCCATTCATTCTTAGTTTTATTAATATTAATTTATAAAGAGTAATAATGGTTTATTAAGTTAAATATACGAGTTTTCGAAAAACATTCAACTTCGGTGGCAGATTGTATTAAATACACTTCAAAAGAACTTTTAAAATCTTAAGTGTACTTAAAGTTTGAAGGTATCTGTCTCAAGAAGCAGAATATAATAGTTGGACTAGTAACGCAAAGGCTTGAGAGAGAATCTTAATAAAGTTGTTGTATCAGTTACACGTCTAATAATAATTTATAATGTTCAAAGTATTATTACTGGAAGCTTTTCTGTTAAAAGCATAATAGATGTGTTTATAATGAACGTCAAACTCACGTCTTGATAAAATCTTTCATTACTTTGGGCCCAAGCTAAATGTTACTTGTTTTAGCATACAATGACTACATTGTACAACGTATTACGTTATTCAAAATTTCATTTGGCTAAGAATATGAGATAATAGTTAAATTTAAATAAAAATTCAGCTGTAAACAATCTTTAAAAATTTCCTAAGTAATATTTTTAATCTTAGTAGATTTTTCAGGTTGTAGTTTGCAAAAAAAAAAACGTTAGTCGATTAATTTATCACGAACGATATTTTTCTATACATCAATTTTATAATTCAAAATAACGTACTTACAACTAACAGACTACAGAATTCTGTAGTCATATGCTGTGTAATAACAGCAGACAATATTCTATATATGGCTTAATATAATCTATTTGAAAATGTGTTTGTTTGTGGCCCTTTACGAATGACAAATCAATGTAACTTTTGGTGATGAAACATTTGTAGTGCTAAGATTAAAATAGACAACGAATAATCTAGGTACTTAAGTCTATACAGACGAATTAGCGGACAAAGTTCGAAAGCTTTGCTGCAATATAAATTTATAATGTAGAGATGAATAACGCGATAACATTACATTGTGCATAGGCTTATTCCACTGGTTTCTCTGAATCCGGCTGAATAGAATAGTACGACCCTCATTTCTTACCGAAGTGTCGTAAAAGGCGACTAAGGTAAGTCTACACACCGTGTGGTATCCGGTTGAGTAGAATAGACCACTCTCTTTCTTACCGAGGTGTCGCAAAAGGCGATTAAAGTTAAGTTGACGTCATACATGCAGCCGGTCGTAAAATACGTAGCCAAATCATGTGACAACATTTATAATGTTGTGCCAACCCCACTCAGAGTAGGATAAGGGCAGGAGCATGATGAAATGCACCAATATAACAAAGATCACAAAATGAACGCGTCTGATGCATATTTTGCAGTGGCATCATCATTATTAAGACTAAATCGCAAATATCTTCTGTAAGTGAATTGTGCACGGGATTTATAACTGTTATTTTTGACTATGCCTATATATTAAAGTAAATATTTCGATTTATCTCTTGTAGGACTTATTAAGAGTTGACAATTTCACCTTGAACATGTTTTACGTTGTAACAGTTATTTAAGTATGTTACGGAACAATTAGCCCAATTAATTTTTAGCGTACTACACTTTGATTACCATTTAATTATCATACATTATAAAACTTCGATTACGGTCTTAACTGTATTTAAATTCTATATAAATTACAGTCAATTATTTGAGTGAAGTATCAGTAAGAAAGACTATTCTGACGTTAATTGTTAAATAATCTAATATATGGAAATTAATGTTGTCTGTATGTCCTTTATAGACTCCGAAACAGTTGGACCGATTTTAATGAAATTTTCAGAAATATTTTAGAATGACCAACGGATACCCTGTAAAGTTTACTGGCGATCGATATATTTTTTTTTAAATTGTTGATTTCTTTTGCGACGGGAATTTGAAACCAAATAGAGCCACAGCAACGCGTGGCCGGAGAGCTTGTTTCTCAAAGTCAAAGATATATCAGTCAGCTCATTGTCAATCCATGGGTTGAAAGTTAGGCGGTATGCTATAGATTTCAAATTAATGTCAACTAGTGAGAAATAGGTCAAGCATTATTCGTTCATTCATAACGGTTACTTAGACTCCGTAGCCCATGACAACGACCTCGAATAAGAGCAGATTAGATAGATACAAACTTTATTGGACATTAAAATTAAAACATCAAAAAAACATAAAAGTTGATGTAAAAAGTGTGGCTTCAATAATGATCCTTAGACACCAGATAATAAATATAAGATAATATAAAAACCAGCATCTCAGGTATGCAAAAAAAAAAAACCTTGCTACATGACATGAATATTCATTTAACTGAATATGAAAGTAAACAAACAAATATATTCATACCTATAACAAGCATATAGTATTTCACTGAAAAAGGCTGATAATAAGCCTTATTTCATCTATTAATAACAGCTTCGTAACTTCAGTTTTGTGTGAAATTTTTGTACGATTATTAGTTTATAAAAACGTAGACCTATCCATCAAGTTAAAAGCAACTCTTTTTTTGTAACTCCGAAAAATGGTACTTCCTGTATATGAGGAAGTACTATTTTTACCAAGAAGGATCAGTTGCTTGTTGTCTATTCTTCTTTAAACTGATGGAAGCTAACTGTTAGACAAGTACCTTTAAAAAATATTCACTAAAAACGGTACTGTGACGCTTAACCCCAGCGGATTATTCCCGTCAGAATTACTTACTACTTAATACTTAATTTCGTGTAGGGTATAAAATCAGAGTAATAGTAAGGGTATAAGATCAGAGTAAAGTAGTATCATCATCTTTCCCACTCTAAGTGGGGTCGGCACAACATGTCATAAACATGCTATCACATGATTTGACTACGTATTTAACGACCGTCCGCCTACCTGACATCAACTTACCTTAGTCGCCTTTTACGACACCTCTGTAAGAAATGAGGGTGGTCTTTTCTACTCAGCCGGATACCACACGGCGGATCGACTTACCTTAGTCGTCTTTTACGACACCTCGGTAAGAAATGAGGGTGATACTATTCTACTTAGCCGGATACCACACGGCTCAAGATACTTGATCTTTAAGATATTTTCAGAAAATATGGTACTGTGACGCTTAACCCCAGCGGATTATTCCCGTCAGAATTACTTACTACTTATAGTAGTAGATTTATTAACACTATGTACCTATTTCGTGTAAGGTATAAGATCAGATAAACTAGTATATAATAAGTTATTTTTACTACGCCGTGTGGTATCCGGTTGAATAGTACCACCCTCATTTCTTACCGAGGTGTTGTAAAAGGCGATTAAGGTAAGTTGACGTCACGCAGGCGGCCGGTCGTAAAAACGCAGCCAAATCATGTGACAGCTTGTTTATTACATGTTGTGCCGATCCCACTTAGGGTGGGATAAGGGCAGGAAGATGATGATGGTACTGTGACGCTTAACTCCAGTGGATTATTCCCGTCAGAATTATTTAGTACTTAATTACTTAGTAGTAGGTTTATTAACACTGGTGCAGACGTTATGCGTTCAGTATTCCTGTGTCCTCCGTCTTCAGGCAGTACAATGGAACACCATGAGGTTTTAGACGGTAAGAGTCCGGCATAACTGCAATACCGCTCCCCGTGGATTGCAGTACCCATGAAGGGTTTCCTCATTAAAAAAAAAAGGTTTAAGATCTATAAATATATATAATAAGATCAGATAAAGTAGTAGTAGTATAATAAGTTATTTTTACTGTTTTCGCAGGTTGAATGGGAAGAACCAGCATCGTTCTGGTTGGGTCCTAGAGCGGCGGACCTTATACATTTAGGAGCTAAATTTGCGCCGTGTATGAGAAGGGACGCAAGGATAGCAAGAGCAATAGCAGCATCCGCAAGAAGAGAACGGGATACAGCTTGCTGCATACGAAATGATGATTCAGGCTGTGTCCAGTCTTCTAAGGCGGATTGTTCGGTAAGTTTATCTAAAACTAACAATAAACCACAGATCATTGCAGCAAACCTTTCCTAAAGTAGCTTAATTAATTTTAATTTATAAACTTGTGCTATGGGTGATACGCAATTTTCCAATTTCTTATCGAAGTGTCGTTAAAGGCGTCTAAGGTAAGTTGATGTCAGGCAGGCAGTAAAATAACTAGCCAAATCGTCTAACAACATGTTGTGCCGACACTACTTTAAGTGGGATAAGGGCAGGAGAATGATGATATGTATCGAATATATATTTTCGAGTTAACAGTTAAAAACTTGAAAGGAAGCTGCTTAAGTCCAATAGAAATCTGTGTAATGAATTATCGATATTGCTACTAGATATTTAAATAAAATATGCACTGGAATAGATAATATCTTCAGAAGATTAACAATTGTGTAAAAAAATTATGGATAATGAATATACTTAGTTTTATGTCATTAACAGAGAAGTAGTCTTTACACAGTAGTCGGTAAGAAAAGGCTCTTTAGTGTAGCGCTAATAAAAAATTATGACGTAGTATTTTAAAACTTAGGTGATATATTCGTACTTACAGTTTTTACACGGTGCCACTATCTGACCTTGACAAACTATTAGGGATGAAGTAATGGCGCGAGTAAATCTCGAGTAACTTTCAACAATTATTAAATGAAGTTATAAAATAAAAGAAATATTTCGTATCGTGTATCAAAAAACCATCTTTCAGGATAAACTTCTAATATTATATTTTTGTTTTCGTCTCTAAATTTCTATATGTTAATGTTTCAAATTATTTACATGCAAACCACAGATAAGAGGATTAGTATCAAAGGTAAGCTTTTAAGTACTGCAGCGTTGGTCGTAAAATTTTATTTCAAATTTCACTGCATGTAAACATAGCAATACGTAAATTATGTTTATATAAACTTTGTTAATGTATAAATGATGTATACAGATTTATTGAAATGTCTGTTGTTATATTATCATTCTAGAATTAGTAATTGAATTTTATTAGCTGCTTTGACAGATAAGAAATTCGTTGAATGGGAAGTAAAGCATTTACTTTACTTTTACTTTTTTTTAATTTCTGCGTTTTTTATATTGTACTTACTACGTACTTTTATACTTATTTATTATTAAAAAGCAGAATTTATGCAAAGTATATCAAATTATTATTCTAGCTGTGGTAGCCCAGCGGTGACACCGTGCGATTCTTTCGAGGAAATCACGGGTTCAAACCCGGGCAGACACCAATGAGTTTTACTGTTAAAACTTATGTGTCTTATGATAATTGCAATTTATCACACGCTTTTCGGTGAAGGAAAATATCGTGAGGAAACCTGCATATCTCTAGAGAATTCTGAAGATATGTGTAACCTACCAATCCGCATTGGAGCAGCGTGGTAGTCTTAGCTCCAATCCTTCTCACCAAAAACGGAAAGAAGAGGCCTATTCTCAGCAGTGGGATAGTAACAGGCCGCTACTTACTTTTTTTTATATATCAAATTATTGCAAATACTATGAAGATATTATTTTGATTCAATCGGCGTTTGTGCGAATCATTACTTTTGTACTATGAAATTTCGTAAAGTTATGCCTACTTCTGTAAATTTTGGTCAGTTGTAATTGTAGTAATAAATATTAAATTAATTAAAATTATTTATGATACCTATACATATTTTTACTATAGTCTATTAAAATATATTAAAACAATTGTAGTAAAATAACATTAATTTAAAATGTTATTCGGTAAAAATTTGTTTCTCGATTCGTAAATTTTAAGAGGAAAATATAGCTTTTAATTATGCATTCGGAAGTTTCTTTCAAATTTCACGTTTCTTCAAATGGAACATTTTAGAAAACGTTGATATTTTTAAAGTAGATAACATTTAACCATGTAATTTATGGGTTTATATCAATTACCCCAATTATTTTCATTTTAACATTTCGCCTCCACACCCAATGTCTAGCGTGACCTCAAATTCTATAAAATTTCAAGCGTTTATTTTTAAATGGTCAAATTTGTAACGTGAACCTATTGTAGAGTCTTGCGTGCTAAATTGTAAGTCTTATAGGATTACTGAGGTAATTTTAAAATAACTTGTATACATACACAATGTTCGTGTATGTATTTTTGGCCGTAAGACACGATTTTCAATGCTAGAACAGTAAATTAAGATTATTCTTTACAAAGCATTCCGTCTTTAGTTAAAGTCTACTTATTATTGTAACTCATGTACATTACGCTATCAGTTGCCATCAAAATAGATGTACCTGACCTTCGCAACCCGATAGGGATGAATAAGATTTACAGATTTTTAATATATATTTTTTGTATATTTCAGAATACAATATCAACGTGGAAAAAATGGTCTTCGGGTGAATCCGGTCCAGGCGGTCGAATATCAGGTTCAGTTTGTGGACTAGATCCTAAGTAAGTTTAATCCATACTATAATATAAAATTATAAATGTGAAAGTGTCTATCTGTCTGTTAAGCTTTTTCTTTTATGGCTTAGGCGCTGAAGCGAAATTGATAAAATTTACATTTAAGACTTATCTTACTTTATCATTGAGATCGGGGACGTTCTCCCGTGAGAAAAGTTGCAAAAGGAGGAAGGCTTATGATATAAAATAAGATAAGATATTTGAATTTTTTCTTCAGAAATAAGAAAATACAAGTACTACATAAAAGAGTGTATGAAATGGAATCATACATTTCTGTTTCAGGTTTCTTAAAAAACTTATGATTTAATTTTACAGGGCACAGTATAGATAATTGGAAAATATCGCAATTCTGTACCCCACAACTTCTTATTTACAAACTGAATAGTTTTAGACTCTTCAATCAGGTTTTCTACTTTATTTTACAACGTAATATTAATAGGCTGTTACTTTTTTATAGATTTTGTGAAGCGCCGCGATCAATAGCACCTCATGAATGGCCGGACGACATAACAAAATGGCCAATCTGTCGCAAGTCTGTTCTCGATGGTTCAGCAGCTGCTGGACGGGCAGGGCATGCTGCAGAGCATATGGCATGTGAAGTAATCGGCCATCCGTGTTGTATAGGGGTCCATGGTCAGTGCGTCATCACGACGAAGGAGCACTGTGATTTTGTTAAGGGTTATTTTCATGAAGAAGCTTCATTGTGTTCACAAGTAAGTTAATGCTATTTTATAAAGTAATAAAAAGATAATAATTAATAAGATCCATAATAATAGACAATCCATATATAGTTATATAAATCAAGACATGAGTATATCCAGGTCTTATACATATCTGGGTACTATATGGTATATACTCACGTCTTAATTTATTCGCCTTTATGTTTTATGTAACGCAGTATAAAGAGTTCAGGAATGAAGGACACCGGATAGGCTTTAAATTTGTCGGTCTCACTCGATATAATAAGACGTAAATATAGCCGGGTTTTATACCATTAGCTATGAATGTCTGTTCTGTTTGTGTGTCGGTATGTTATTACGTGTTCACAACTAATTTGTTGGAACGATATTAATGAAATTTAGTAAGATTGAAGCTTATATACAGGGTATATCATATATAGGATAAAAATCCCGTTTTATCTACGGAAATAGGAAAATATAGTACACGGTTGAGTTTTAATACCCTCGACTTAGTTCGCATTCGTAATAAATAACTATGAGTATCAAAAGGTAATAATAACAGCTGTGAGTAACCAACAAATACTATTAAATTTGATGTTATTGTCAAGTAAACAACCTTGTCTATACAATTAGATTTTATTTGAGAAATCGTGTTTGAGAAACAGTACCCACTTCTACACGCAAGGGATGTTTACACAAGCATCTAAATCGATATAAGTAGTCTTTGTATTTGTACTTTATTACCTTCTATTCGTCGTAGTATTTATTTTAAACCAATGGGCGTGTTCATTCTATAAGATCAAATAATTATTTAACGTTGTATAAATGCTAAAAATGTAGAATTTATATGATGGTGTAGTGAGTTATATAATTATATTTTATACAAATCATTTTTGATACGCGTAATCGACGCACCGAGTTTTTGTTGCTGCTGATTTTCCATATAAGATCAACGTTTTAGTAGTGGCTTCAATTGACAAAAATTTGGCAATATTACAAAGACCTTTAAATGTTTATTAAATGTTACTAATATTTCAAGGAATCTTATTCCATGTACTTACTGACTTTGGTATTTTGTGTAAAACAAACTTTTCTTTAAAACTAACTTCAACGCGTCTTACTTCTTCGTTTACAATGGTTTATGTCGCTAGTAAATTCCTATTTTTAGGGAGTCTATTATATTGTGACTGAATTAGCTAGCCTCTAACGATTATCTATTCTTCGTTTTTTTAAGTTAAGGTCTTTTTAACCCGATAAGAAAATGAAACTCACACCGTTCATAATTTTATGTATTTTTCTATTTCCTATGATTTCAATAATCTCTTTTACATCTCCTCTTGGCTAAGAACCTCTCCAAATTAGTCTCTGTTGTTCTGTTTAGAAGCTGCTCTTATACTAACCATATTTTTATTATACATATTTAAATGTTCATACTTTTTCAATTTTCGTTTTAAACCTTACACTAATATTGTGTTGCAGGTGTCTTGTTTAGATGATGTTTGCGGGATGTTACCGTTTATGCGGCGTCGTCGACCCGACCAGCTGTATCGAGCTTGGACTTCGCTATTTGTACATGCGGGTCTGTTGCATTTGGCAGCTTCGTTAGCACTTCAGTGGCTCTTTATGAGGGACCTCGAAAAGATGGCAGGGCCAGTAAGAATGGCTTCTATATACCTTGGCAGCGGGGTGGCTGGCAATATGGCGTCATCTATATTTGAACCGTATAGAGCTGAGGTAATTATGTGTATGGATTTGTCTGTTAAAAATGGCTACTAATCTGTAATAGTAAATTGGTATAAACTGTTGAAATTAAAAAATTGATCTTCTTTATGAAGGATATGAGAAAAAAAGCGTAAAGATTTTCCATTTGTAATTATTGACGTAAAATACATTTATTTACCTGTAGGCCTGTTTTTCTTTTGGGAGAAAGAAAAAATACAATTGAGGAAAACTTCACACTTTAATTTAATTAAATGACGGTTTCGTAGGCTTTTTAAGGGCATTTATTAATAAGTACCAAATATTTTTTGTTCTACCGTAATCGATGATTGATGAACTTTTGAAAATCACTTAAAATATTTTGAATTATTAGTAACATTTTTTTCTTCCAGGTTGGACCAGCAGGATCACACTTCGGTTTGCTAGCGTGTTTAATAGTAGAAGTTATTGGTGCCTGGCCGCTGTTGAGGCATCCTCGACGAGCCCTCTTAAAACTTGTGGGAATAGCAATAGCGCTTTTCCTCTTAGGCCTTTTGCCTTGGATTGACAATTTCGCTCATGTGTTCGGATTCGTCTTTGGTTTTCTGCTCGCGTACGCGTTGTTGCCGTTCATAACCTTCGGGCTCTATGAGAGGCGAAGAAAGATTGTTTTAGTGTGGGTGTGTTTAATTTCGGCCGCGGCAATGTTGTGTGCGTTGATCGCGTTGTTCTACGCGGCGCCTGCGTACGAGTGTACGGCGTGCGCTTACTTCACGTGTTTACCTTTTGCGCCGGACATGTGTGCGTCACAGGACGTGCGGGTGCGTCAGTTGGACGGCGTATGACGGCGCGCGGCCCGGGCGCCCCCGCCGCCGCCGCCCCCCTGCCCCGCGCTTTTCACGCGCCCCCCCAAGTTTCAGACTTGTCGCCGCGCCGCACAAGCATAAGCTGCATTCGATCAGTTTTGACTTCATATAGGCGAACTTTATTACGAAATACATTTAGTACGAACCCTAGTACTTGCTTAATAACTATGCCGATGTGAATGGTTGAGCTACGAGAGTTCGATGTTGTAATAAAAAGTCTATCGCTTGACGTTAATCCAAGGGTAGTCAGACGGCACTCATCTAGTAATCCAAACTAAGTCGCATCGGCAAAGTATTATTGGGTAGTATATTGACTTTGAAATTGATTACTTTTAAATTATGTGTCAAACTTAGTTAATGAATGTGGGTGTGACCTAAAAAGACTAGAAAAAGGAAGGACAAAACTGATCGTGGTACTTTCACTGCCATTGCCGTCGTCTTGTGACTTCACAGTATTATAACGCTCAGTGTATGTCAATGCTCAAACAATCTTATTCGACTGCGGTAATAAGACAAATGTCTATCAAGGAAGTCGAATCCATAGTGATCCAGTGAAATACATTCAATCACATATTTATTGCATAATTATATCTGCGTTATTAAATATTATTGTCATCATTAACGTGTAATTAAAGTGTTTGAATTAAAAGCAATAATTGATATATTCAATTTTTCACTTACATTACTCCAATTAAAATCGTTAATGCTTTTAATTAATGAACCTTAAACAGCATGTAAATGTGATAAATACACACGGATTCCAAAAATAAATTTGTATTTGATGCGTAATTTGTACATATAATGTAACATACTATTGCAAGATTGTAAGTAAGGTATTTATACAAAAGTTGCGTTTATTCTACGTGCCTTCTACGGGAAATTTTCGCCATGTTTATTTGTACAATTTGAGAAAATATAAATAATCGAATACTCTTATTTTATATAATGGCAATATTTATTACTATTTTGTCGATATAATTAAATCCAAAATTATGATGACTGGTCACACAATAACAAAAGCAGTCCAAACCTTTCGCACGCTGTACACAATCCCAGTAGTAAAATAAATTGTCCATCCAATAACATGCTATAAGAAGCTACGTAAATGGATCCCACACGAACTCTTCTAGACATTTATTTTTTTAGTAAAGCTTTGCACAATGTTTTTTGAAATAAGTAAATACACTCAAGACTGCAGTCTATATTTTTTATTATATTTTAACATTCACTGGACAAACGAAACTGTACTAAGGTAATGTGAATTTTAAAGTATATTAATTAATTCACTTGTACCAAAATTTTGGGTCTAGTGTTGACATAATCATTGTTTATTACTGTAGTTCGTCGAATAGGAGCTAGCTAATTTATTAGGTTTTTATAGACAAATGTTGTAGTTTATTTGAATATGAAACATTGTTGGTTTATATATTTGTATTCCCATCATATTAAGGAGTTGTAAAACTATGCCAAAGGTAAAGAGTAAATATCCTGTTAAGTACAAATACTATTTATTTTTTAGTATTGGAATTATTTCAGTTTGAATTTTACTAACGTAAAATTTGTAGATGTGTTATGAATTGTGATTCATTATATAATCTGTTGAGCGAAAATGTTTTGTTTATCATTTCATTACAAAGTTAAAATATAAAGTAATGGTGATGACATTACTTTTTAATTTAATAAGTAGTCAAGTCATTAAAAAATAATTTGTAAAAGTGACTGTAACGCGAGTCAGAATTTAAGAAGATTATCATTGAATCATTTCGTTGATGTGGTGTTAGTTGTAACAATGAATAAAATTATGGCTGTGGCATTTCCCGTAATAAGGCTTAAGTAATAAAATTTAGTATATTACTAAATAATGTAAATAGCGTAAACGAATATTTGGTATATGTATTCGCTATAATTTCTATTGATTGACTAATTCTATTAAATAATATTTAAGTCTCACATATGAATTTTAGTTACGTCAATTTCTATAGTTATATGATGAGTCTGCGTAGATTAATTGGTTAATTTATAATGTACGCTAGCGTATTTTTAACTACTTATCATTAGGGTCTTTTTGATTTTATGTCATTCATAGATTACGTGTGCAGATATTTTTTCAAGATTCTTAAATATTTTTTTGTATTTTGTTAATTAATAAAAATAGATTAAAATTTTCAATCATAGTAATTACAATTTTGTTCTGAAAAAATATTTAAATTGCTCTGGCGGCTGATACTAAGAATTTTCTTAATAAGCATAAATAATTAGTATAATTTTTTTTCCTAAAATACTTATTATTAAAAAGTTTTTAAAACATTTTATTTTTAATAATAGTAACAATAAAATTGTTTTATAGAAGTTATGATAGAATTATTTTGCCATATTCCGCGCTTGTTAAGAGTGTAGGAAGCAGACAACGCTTTCACTACGACAATATCTACGATCGTGTTGCCCCGTAACCGTAGTGTTTGTGTGGTGTGTTTTTAGTGGCAGCGTTTTGTGATACGTGTGGCGACTAGTCCTCCATGTATAAGATATGTGCACGAATTTTTCTTCCTTTGTAGATTTTCTTAACAAACGGTTATAATAGCAAAATAATTCAATCATAACTGCTGTACTATTGAATTTTACAAAGTCACGTCTGATTCTTAAAATGATTAAAAAAATATTTTAATGTGAGAATTTTTTTTGTGAACGTTAAAACTTTTATTGTGTGACCAATAATAGTAATCAAAAATATTATTAATAATGAATATACCAAAATAGTGTATTATAAAGTTGTTTTCGTTAGTTGTATTATATTTCGTGATTTTTTTATGTAATTTATGAATGACCATAAAAGTTAAGATTGTTTCAAGCCTCAAGTCAGTTTTGTACTTATAGGTGAGATGATTTATACCGAATTTATTAATAAGCTAATCAGGCACATTAATTTTTATTAGCTATAGTTTTTTTAATAATTTGTGGTATATAATTTTTTTAGGCACAATAATGTACTGAAAATCTTTTTTATTACTGTAATAATGTAGATAATATCAGTTTTGTAAATAATGTGAAAGTAAAACAAGGGAACTGAAAGCGTTTTTAAAAACGCTACAACAAAAATAGCATTTGTGTGATTTAACTATGTTATATACTCTGCTTATTAATTACATGATCCATATATATTGCTACTTTTATGCGATAAGTTATTGTACTGGAGTAGTGGAACCTTAGGAATAATGAGAGGGAAGATGAAAGTCGTATACTTATCTTTCTCTAATCAAATAAAAAAGAGAGTGATAGATATAGTCTCCTTTGCTTTCTCTTTATTGTAATAGACCATATTTTAGGTTGGCATCACTTCTCTAGTACAATAAACTATGCTTTTATGGCACGGTTCTATCATTCATTAAAATGAGAGAACCAAATAAATATCGAAGGAAAATAGAAGCGTATTAATATATTTTATTTTAAATATAATTATATATAATATTATAATATTGAAGTAATATCAGAGCGCATCAATACATTTTCTTTTATTTCTAATATTTTATTATTATATTGTTTTAAATAGTTGAGAAATATAATTTTGTCTCAGTACAACATTATTATTATATGCCATTTAATACGAACATTTATTAAAATAAATATAAAAAATCACAGTTTTAGAATAGAGTTGCCCGTTTTAACGTCTGTCTTTTTGGTAAATTACCACGAATAAAAATAAAATTGTTATATATGCAGAACATTTACTTTGTATAAACTTTAGTTACTAAAATTTGTAAATTTGCTAATTACTAATTATAGACTGAATGGAATTTTTGTTAATATGTATTCAAAAGGTTCTGTATGTCACACAAAATGCAAATGTTCATAACCCTTTGTAGACTATTTTAAGTTTCCTATGATTATTATGATTAAATTAAAAAAAAAAAAATCTTCCATAATATGACTATGTACTATGACGCTTTGGTATACATGACGGGGATAAAATAAACATATATATTTAAAAAGTGAGTTATCTCAGAAAAATGATAAATATTGACCTCAAAAGCTGCTATAAAATCTAAATTCATGAACACATTTGAGTTCGCTTCCAATAATATTGTGCTATATGAGCAATGTGCAAGTATTTTATCTATATAACACATGTTTAATCTTACTAGCATAACATAAGCGATGGAAGTGATTTTGTATGAGGATATATATCCATAAGTATAGGTGCCACGATCATTAACTTTATTTCATAATTGTTTGTAGCGTTTAATTTATTATCGTAGAAGGCCTTTACATTTGTTTAATAATGAATAATTCGATTGTTACACTTCACATGTACCTTAAAAAGTTGCGGTTTCAAAATAATGTTGTAAATGTGCGTATTTTTATACTAAAAAAAAACAAAAACAAAAATGTGTCGTGTTCGCGTGATGTATGTTATCGAAACGTGTTTCGTATAATATTTATTTTAATATAGTTTCAGCGATGTTATCTCAAAGTGCCCTTGCGGTCGGCGGCCCAGCGGCGGACTGTTTTCAGAATTTAACTTTAAGGCAACGTTAGTGGCATTTGTCATCTATTGACTAAGACAAGAGACACGTGAGCGGTAGACTGTTTTCAGTCTAGTCCCGTTTCTTTTACTTTTAAATACTATTTATACAACCTGAACATTAAAAACAAAAAAGAAAATCTTAACCAATTCCGCACACGTGTCTCTTGCCTTACTCACAGGATGCCAAATATCACATTTAAAATACATATTGTACATTGTGAACATACAAGTATTGATATTGTAGAACATAAGGAAATGGTAACGTAATCTTAATGTAAATTAGTATTAATCGAACAAGAAACCTTATTATCATAATATTTCTGTGTTTCATTTATACGAATATTTCTTTCATTCTTATGTATGAATGTTTCCGAACAAAGACGGAGTGTAGAGGGTGGGAAGTAAGGCAGATCGCAATGATGGTGAAACAGAGTTCTTATACATAGCTATATGTATCCTTGCCTATACGTATGTATGTATGCTTATACGTAGTAGGGAAGCCAGACTAAAGTTGTCATACGGGTCACATCGCGTTATAATCGATTACCTTTGTATAAAGTTCTACGTTTCGGCAGAGTTGCATCCACCGTGGTCACGAACTGACCAGTCAGTCAGTTCGTGACCAGTCAGTCAGTTCGTGACCACGGTGTATGCAACTCTGCCGAAACGTAGAACCTTATACAAAGGTAATCGATTATAACGCGATGTGACCCGTATGTTTATTTAATAATCAGTATGAATCGCGAAAGTTTAAAATCTACTAAAGTTGTCATATTACGATATAGAGAAAGCTAATAAGGGTCTATCCGTCTATCTTTTATATGTGTTATTAGACATAGATATTAATATAAATATATGGGACACACACACGGACGTCTGCCCCCAAAGTAAGTTACTTAATACTTGTGTTATGGTAGACAGACAACTGGTGAATATATACTTATATAATTTTTAAATACATACTTAAATACAAATATACACCCAGACTCGAAGACCAACAATATCGTTTATAGAAAATGTTGGCCCTCGGCGGGAATCGAACCCGCGACCCGCGGAGCTGGAGGCAGGGTACTACCCACTGCATCAACGGGCCATATGAAGTATAAGAGCTTCATCTTCTTCTCATTATTTATTGTGTCACTATCACTTACACGCCTGCTTATGACTCCCGTACTGTATATTCTTATCCCGAACGGATTTTTTTTTTAATTTAGGTATATATAACATTAAGTAAAGCCTGCTTTTACAGTCTCTGCAGAGACTATGTAAAGCCTGCTTTTATAGTCTCTGCAGAGACTATGACTTTGACCAAACATTCCACTGAGCGATGGAAAGAGCAATGCTCGGCATAACCATACGCGACAGGAAAACAAACGATTGGATACGCTCTAAGACCAAGGTCAAAGACGTAGTCAAATTGATTACCGAGCGCAGGTCCACCTGCAACGACTACGTCTTTGTCATGTGTCCCGACCACCTCCAGGTTGTCGGGACACATGGCCCGCATGAATACGGGTCGTTGGACGCAGAAATTGCAGGAGTGGCGACCACGACCGCATGCCCGGCCGCGTGGTAGACCGCCAAAACGATGGAAGGACGACATCGTACGGCACGCAATTCCACTCTATTTGAAAAAAGGGTTGGGGCGTAGCAGCTTACAAATGTAATGAAAATATTATTTTCCTATAAGATAGGAAATACTCTTCGTTCTCATACACAACAAACGAGCGAACGAATTGTACACTCTACATTTAGCATTACATATATTTTCTTTTATCGCGGATAATAGCAAAATAATATTTTCATTAGTTTTATATAACCAAATGATGTCAGTTGGTTCTTAATTTGTTTTTCTATAAGTGATCGATAATGGAATTGAGGTTTGCGTGTGAATAAGATATTTCCCTTAAATAAGGGAGCATGCTATGTCGAACTCAGTTTCGTGCTGAACGCAGACTCGATATGACTAGTAGAAATTTATACTATTTAGTGCGTGGATCGTGTTAATATTTGTTGTATTTAGACAAGTATGTTTGATTATTGACGCGACGCGGCGTCTGTCATAAGAGCCGTAAGACATCTACCTGTAAGTCATAGTATATAAATAAATAAAAAGAACTCTATTCAACAGCATATTTCATACATTTAACATCCTCCTGCCCTTTTCCATGTTATAAACATACTGTCACATGGTTTGACAAGGTATTTTACGACTGGCCGCATGCCTTACGTCAACTTACCTTAGTCGTCTTTTGATCAGCCAGATACCATACAGCGGTACAGTATATAATAAATATAAATTAATAAATATATGGCGCAATTACACACACGGTCCGTCCGCAATGTAACGCAATACTCATGTTATGGGTGACTAACAATCGAAAAATATATACATATATAATTTTAAATAAACAATTAAATACATATCTAGACCCATAATCAAAGAACCAACAAATTGTTTATAGAAAATGTTAGACCTCGGCGGGAATTAAAACCCGCGGAGGTGAAGGCGGTGTATCACCTGTGTTATTGGGCCAGTCAATTTATAAACACGGCATTATATTGAACATTATATATATCTCTTATCAATATGCAACCTGCCACTTCAATTAACGAATTTTCGATACGATCACCCATAGGTCGTTGTTTCGATAATTTAAAAGTAACAATGGCTTAATAAATAAAAACTTAGCAAGCCTTTTTTAAATTATTAGCCTAAGGGTAAAACTCAATTCAGATATGCTGAATTAATGATAAGAAAGCTTGGATTTAAATTACGACCAGCTACGCACTAGATAATAATGTAATTTTTATTATTATTGAAATATTTATTTTCGAAAAGAGTGGCCGCCGAGTTTCTTGCTGGTTCTTCTCGGTATGAACGCCTTTCCAAACCAGTCGTAGCTTTATTGTAATTTGATGATTCAAAAGTTCTTTTAAAAGCGAATTTGAATAGAGAATTTGAATTTGAACCTGAATCACTTTCTACGAGTATGCTTACAACAACATTCAAAAAAGGGCATTAGAACTCTATAATTAATTTAAGCAAAAAATATTTTACACAAAAAAAAAATATAACATAAATAAACTACCTGTGCTTGCGGTTTCGCCTACGTTTAAATCAGAATTTAATTAAAATTTCGAATATTAAAGTAGTTATTATGAGTTAACCATAAAAGACAGAGATATGCTGTACTACTTTTGTAGATCTACAATTCTTTAGTATATTATTTAAGTTTATCTCTCCAAACAGACAAGTTTTTTTTTATAACTGTGCGACCTCTTCAATACAATTTACATAAAACCGTAATGCACTATCAGCCTTAACATTCCGGAAGCCTTGCACTATTTTTTAGTACAAACCGTAAAGGAACCGACTTGAGATATTATTATATAAATATTATATATAATATCACATAATCAGATAATAAAGTATTCGAAACCTAATCAAATACAGGAAGTAAACAAATTGTAAGAGGAAATAACTCGACTTGCCAGTCAAATGGAACATATAGTTATCCATGGATTTATATATCAGGGCTCCCTACTTAACATTTCAGGTAGAAAGCCCTGAAGCGGTATTATTTACGGTAAATACCAACCACGACGGATCCCGATGTATTTGATAACGTCAATCACACAATGATAATAATAATCATGGAAATGAAGTGGAAAGACGTTGTTTAGCGCGCCGCTGGAGCCTAGTGCTGACTTGCTTTTCTTCCGAGATTAACATACAACTACTTTTAAAAAAATCTACATCGTAAAAAAACAGTAAGGTAAGAACATAACAAATATAAAATATTTTTATTGATTCTTCATGTCAAAAACATTGTAACACTAGATATTTCCAGAGATTTACATTTTATTTAAAACTATAAAACTTTAATGGTGTAAATGTTTTATTTTTTAGTATTAATGTTTTTTGTACGTTATTATCAAAATTAAAAGAATTTATTCCCTATTTTGCATTTGCTACCAAATAATTGCTTTTTTATACGAATGCATAAATTCTACTTACCGAAAAATAACAATAATATATGAATTGCAAAATATTACAATTTACCTCACTAATTATCATTAATTACCGTTTTACAAAGGTTTTTAATTCCAAAAAAATTACAAGGGTTTTAAAACTTTTTTTTATAACTGGTTTTCTAATATGGTATCTGTTGAAATGCTGAATGTGCAACTCCTTCATTATTTATTTTTTAAATATGTTTTGAGTTATTTAAAATGTCGTATTAATTTTTTTTTTTTTTATTTACAACAAAAATGTACAAGTTATATCTATCTTAAATTACTTACACGCTAGGACTATACAAATCATGCCCACGTGGAATGGAAGAATGCTGGCAGCGTATTAATTATATTTATTCTGTGTACTTTGCCGAGCTAGTAATTTCTAAAGTTGTTATAGAGTAGAGAAGCAAGTCTAAAATTTGTGTTTTTACAATTAAGTTAAAGCAAATGAGACTAGAACTATCTGTCTCTTTTGTGTGGACACTCATAGTGTGTGGATGTAGTGTGGATTAAAAAAAAGTAACGGCCTGTTACTATCCAACTGCTGGGCATAGGCCTCTTCTCTTCGTTTTTGGAGAGAAGGTTTGCTAAGACCTACCACGCTGCTCCAATGCGGATTGGTAGGTTACACATATCCCCAGAATTCTCTAGAGATATGTAGGTTTCCTCACTATGTTTTTCTTCACCGAAAAGCGTATGATAAATTGTAATTAGGTATCAAGTAGTAGTGTAGATTAGACAAAAAGAAATATGAGTTTCATTTTTTATTTATTATTTATTCTCACACTCTCACTTACAGGCCTACCTCCTTTTTATAGCCTCATAACTCTAAGAGTACATTGGAAAAAATTATGATATTAAAAATGAGTAATCGGTAAAGTTTCTTTTAGGGCGCTCAATTGTTTATTAACTTTTTAAATGGATTAAACCTATAATGTAGATAATCCGAACACTTTTTGTAGGTACTCTTTATATTTGAATATAAAAAAGGTGCCCCGTTTTATTATTTAATATAATATAAATTTATTAGACTTACGAACATAAATGTGTACTTTAAGTACTTCCTCAAATAACAATAAATCAAAGTGCTTTTAAAAATATATTATAAAAATTAAATATCTGCCTATATTGCAAAACTATCAATTCTTATGTTTTAAGGAATCCATTTTATATCCAAAATATTAATAAACCTAAAAACTGAACAAAAAAAAAAAATATTTTTACAAAATACAAAATAATATTTAGAAGTTAAAATATTTCATAAATATTGCGATATTGTTAGACTTATGCGGACATCTATTTCAGAAGAATGTTATTTTTCTTAAAGCAGATTGTTTTCGCAATAAATTTGGCCCAAGTTCACGTAAAAAACGTAGTTACTTCAAAATATCTAATTTATCGCGTGTTAAAATAAATACGCCTTTATAACACAAATAATGATAAGATTGTTAACGATTAGTTAAGTTAACTATTTGCTGTTCGAAATATTACGAAAAGCAAGTGAATGAGGATGACTTAACATAATTGGCAAGACCTTAAAATATTTTTACAAAATTATACAAAATATCCACGAAGCTTTTAAAACTTGAATAAATAAAGCAAGTTTTATTTATTGAAGTTAACTTACACATTATATCAATATATATTAATATATTAATACTTTGGCATTTTGTATAATTAAAAAAATATATATATCTATACTTTTTTATTTATGAAATATAGCCGTATCGTTTTGTTTTTAGGTAATTAGTATAATGATTGCCTGGAAGAGATCATTTTAGGAAATAAGACCGGCCTTTGGTCATCATGTACTTTGTAATAATATTGTCTATATATCAGTTGTACGCCGTGTAGTATCCGGCTGAGTAGAATAGGCCACCCTCATTTCCTAAAAGGCGACTAAGGTAAGTTGACGTCAGGCAGGCGGCCAGTTGTACAATACCTAGCCAAATCATCTAACAACATGTTTAAAACATTTTCTGCCGACCCCGATTTAATGATTTGTTTTAATGCTCGCTATAAAATATAATTTGAATTCTTATACTTTTAAAAAGAAGGTTTTAAAAACGCTATAGTTTAAAAAGTTAAAATGTCAAACTTCAATAGCATTGGACACGTTCGTCCGTTATTTTGTTATTCCGTTCGGACGTAAAAAAAAGGACAGACAAAGAAACAACTATTTGTAACAAATATATTCTTATGAATTCTGTCGGTATTTCACTTCTAGATATCCAGGTCGAGTAATCTTGACAAATCAAGGAAACAATTGTTAAATTCGCATTCTTTTATCAATATAGTGGTTATTGAAAATCTACTTGACATACTAAGGTATTAAAGCTGATACTGAACTTTAAAAAAACCTATATTTGTTATCAGTCAATTTATTTCACTATTATTATTGTATTTGTTTAGGGTTAATGTTTTAGTTCCCACTCTCCTTTTTCTTTCTTTTTGCCGCACTTAATACTCTTTTACTATTTTTTATGAACGACTACTTGTTCCCACGGCTTCGCTCGCATGAAGTGAACGCAGTGTGTTACAAATATGTTAAAAAAAAAAATAGATCCACAATACAAAAGTAATAATAAAATTATTTTGCTATAATCCGAAGCATCATCAAGAGATTGAATCCACTTGATGATCTCCTGATGATGCTTCGGTTGCGGGGCAAAACGATCGTTAAGTTTGTGATAGTGAACGTGTGTAGTGCTTGTGTATTGTGGTGGCGGTGGTGAAGCTTTGTGCATGTGTTTTAAAGAATCCTGCATGTATCAGGAATGAAAACGGATTGTCCACTCTACATTTAGTATTATATATATTTTCTATTTTATTTCATCGTGGATTATAGCAAAATAATTTTATTGTTACTTTTGTATAACTTAAAGAATTAATTTACATTATGTACTTTTAACTTAAACCTTCCTCAAAAACTGCACTATATAGTAAAAAAATTACGAAAGTCCGTTACTAGATTTTGAGAAAATTGATCACATACAGACAGACAGATTTCGTGACTTTGTTTTATAAATTGTATAGTTGAGCTCTAAAAAACTGTATTAAAAAAAACTTAATCTCATCACGATCAATAAAAAAGTAATCAATCAATTCAAGCGAGAACTAGAGAAAAACCCGATACATAAGAACTGAAGTAATTTAAAATAAATTATCTAATTAATATCATTCTGAAGTTAAAATGTGCTAGGATCTGGTTTTAGTATATGCTATTTTAGACAATTTATATTGGGACAAAAGCGTTATTTTTTCAAAGCATCTATTAAATTCTTGTTATAAGAGATTTAGACTTTAAGATTAGATTTTTAAGAGACAGCGATAGTATTAGATATAGCTGTGTGGTATCCGGCTGAATAGAATAGAGTACCATCATTTCTTATCGAGGTGTCGTAAAAGGCGAGTAAGGTAAGTTGATGTCAAACAGGCGGCCGGTCGTAAAATACCTAGCCAAATCATTTGACGGCATGTTTATAACATGTTTGCCGACCCCACTTAGAGGGGGATAAGAACAGGAGAAAGAGCGATAGTATTAGATAATTTTAAAAAAAAGTACACATTTTATACACACAACCATTGATATTCGTCACGCGATAAATTTCGATCTAAGATTGCAATCAGATAAAAGATCAAAATATTATTATCTCACATGACTTTGTTTGACGTAACTACAATAGCCGCTGATAAAGTTTTGAGATAAACCTGACAGCAGTTCAACATAAGAGCGGTAATCAGAAAATAATGATAACCGAGTTTTTCTAATTTAAATAAAATTGTAAAAGAAAATGAATTGTATTCTCTGATTCTAATGGTATTTTTTTCATGCTGCAATGAGTCTGGTTAACTGCTTCTGCTGCTGCTGGTTTGCAGCTTACACTACGGTATCTCCGATGTAGCTCCTAGGTGTAATCGTCATCTAAATCTTATGTCAAAACTAATGTTGACACCAAGTATGAGGAATTCGGGAAAATATTATTTAACATAGAACGACACTGTGTACTTGTTACGCAGGACCAACGGTTTGCGGTATACAAACATCTGGATTTATGATGTTTTTTAAAAAAATTATGTCAATAAGGGCTTTGATATGATAGCGGTGTGACTATGTGATTTTCTAAAGAGGGTCACGGACTCAAACCCCGGACAGGCACCAATAACTTTTCTGTTAAAATGTCTAATTATAAATTGCAATTTATTACACACTCTTCTGTGAAGGAAACTTGCATATCTCTAGAGAATTCCGGGGATATATGTAACCTACTATACCGCATTGGAGCAACGTGCTAAGCTCCAACCCTTCTCTCAAAAAAGGAGAGAGACTTATGCCGAGTAGTGGGAGAGGAAAAGAAATCGTTACATGGAACATTGCAAGGAGTCCTTCATATTTTTTAGAGTATGTATTTGAGGAGACCGATGACCTTTGTCCGGCTATGGGGTAGTAACTATATAATAAAATATGTAGTAACTCAGTAAGGCACTGTTTACGTACATAAAGCCCATCGCGTAACGCGAATGAACATAATAGCGTGGCCAATTTCGTTTTTTTTCGGATGTAATATTGTCACTTCTGCAGTATTATACCTTTTCCTGCTCGACTGCCAAATAGTCGCGCGAAAGAAATTGAACGTAGTGCTCGTAATTTATATAGTAAATACGGGGATACATTGAGTATGGTGGTCAGTAGTGTTAATATGAAACATGTTGGTTCTAGGTACAGATACGATATGTTGACGGGATGGCGGCTTACTTTATCAAAACGTAAGTATCGCTTTTATTTGTAAATTATTCATTTATTTTGGAATAAATATTAAATGAATAGAATATTCATATTTTATATTTTGTGGATATGTCTGCATTTGAAATCTTCCTCCTAATATATAAACAAAAGTAACCTTAATGAAAAATATTTTTGCGGTCCAAAAATCATTATGTAGGTTTTATACAAATTTTTTCACTTTTTGTTATTATATTGAAACTATCTAATATGAAACAATAACACACAATTCAATACGTAAAAATGCTTAAATGTTACAATGCCTTCAAAGAACCAAATTAACAATTAAAAATACGTCACATACATTTTGACTAAAACATGTTATCTACTGAAATAGAGCTGAAGTGACTAAAAATTTGATGAATTAAAAAAAAATATCAAAGAATCAGTTATTATAAATTACAATGACTTGTAAATATAACATTTGATTAACTATTTAAAAAAAAACTATCACAGAATCAAATCTAAACTCTGTTTTGAATTTTCCAATTAAACAGGTAAAACAGCTGTGTAAAAGGCATATATATTCATGCCATTAAAATCAACATTATTTAATAAATATTATATGTAAGATTATATAATTTGATAATCCATTGATCTATAAAACATAGGTACATAATTTATAGAAGAAGTAGGCGTTATTTTGCGGAGATACATAATACAAAAATAATAATAAAATATATATAGTTAATTCTACTCTATAAATAGTAGAAAGAAAAAACATTCATAAATATTTTTACAAAATCACTATTGGAATTGGTACAAAGCCATATGTAATTTTCTTAAAACATAAAAGAAAATGTTTATATAGGAATAAATACTCATCATACGACGTTCGCAGTAACCAGTCTTGTATGTAGCACAGAGTGATAATATTAATTTGGCATCGTCATATGGCATCTAATTAAAACATTATCTATGTATTTAAAACTACTGATGATTTAAAAAATTTCATACTTCAGTGTCTCTTGGCTGTGACCTACTAAGTATTGGCCTTTAAATTCAGAAAAAATAAATGTCTAGTGAATTGGAATAGTAATAGTAATTTTTTGAATTCATTAATCATAAAATTTGAAAAGTACCACCGTGCTTATAATTTGGGATGTGGGTGAAATGAACCTGACATATAGAAGGAGGCACCAAAGTCCTTTATTAGTAGCTCTACTATAAAAAACCACAAAAATCTGTATTACCTACTCATAACCCAACCCAAATAACAATCAATACAGATAGTTTTTCCAAAAGGCTTAAGGAACAGATTTAAATAGAAATGTTTTTACTTTATATATTCAAGATATACGAGTACTTTTAACCTTTGTTGTATTTTACATTATCATGTAAATCAAAAATTATGTGACCAAATGAGCGGTAAATATGTGACTAGCGTGAGGTCCGAGTGGAGATGGACGGATTGTGTGAAGCATAAGCACAAGCATATAATAGATATAACGTAGGAGTTGACAAATTATATGAGAAAATGAAAGCGAAAAACGTATTATGCCGCCCCCACTTAGACTGGGTTAAGGGCAGGAGAATGATGAATTTGAACAAATGCACTTCTATTACAGTTTTCATAATACCACAGCGATACGTTTTGGCGGTTATGGGATTGCTGGCTATAGCTAATGCGTACACAATGCGCGTGTGCCTAAACTTGGCAATCACGCAAATGGTTAAGAAAACGGTTGCTGTTGAAGGAGATGAAAACTGGGATCCTGATGCGTGCCCAGATCCCAACTTAGTGTCCAATGTGACTTTGAAATTATCGGACTATTTATTGAGGCAAAGTGTAAGTAGTTGATTTTGGAGTATCGTATTCACCACATGTTTACCTTGTTTGTCAAACTATTTATAAATAATACAAACTTCTATGTGTAGCTTTAAATTGTATTCACAGACCATGTGGTTTTCTAGAGAATATATTTATTTGTTTTGTATTTCATCAAAGTATATTTTTAATTATCAATGTTGGTATACTCCAGGGATGAATTATGATTCCGAAACTCTATGTATGCCACACAAATGACTTATCGTAACTTTGTATCTTAAACTTGTAAACGGCCAGTATTGTTGGAACAAACTTAGAGAAAACTAATAGTGCTCTTTGGATTACGGCTTGACCCAAATGACCCGAACTTTGACAGTCGCTGGGTACACTACTGAAATTTCTAACGCTAATTTTCAAAAGTGCTTGAAAGCTTAGTTCTGGTGGATTTTCATTTGTAGATGCTTGGTTCTAAAATTAATATATAATTCAGCAATGTTAAAAAATTATTGGTATTTATATTGTACTTGTAAAAAACAAAACTTATATAACGAAACAATATATAAACAACATTGAATTGCTTGATCTAGATTTCACAAAAAATATAATTATAATATAATTGCTTTATTGAAAATCATTACGTATTTTGAACGAGGAAATTGTACGTTTACACAAAGATTAGCTGTTACTTATACAAATAATTGCTTAGGTTCGCCACAATACTGCTATCTCTTCAAAATCTATCACGTTGCGTTATTTTTATAGACAAATAGTGTCCTAATATTATTTTATATACATGGATAGACATGTAAATACGTCACTATGTACATAATAATATTTCAGGCAGAAACAAATATTTCAAATTACTTCAAAAGAATTGTGCTGCTCATTATGCATTTTCGTTAATTATTTTTCACTGAAATCATCATATTTCTGAAGTTAAAGGAATCAGTATTGCTAAGGACTATAGCCAATTGAATTATTTGAGATTTATAGATTTTTCAGTCTGAGATAATAACCATCTTTTTTGTTTTCTTAGCGCCGTATAGATGCACGGTTAGAGGCTGGGAGAAAGTTTATACGATCCATCGTTCTGGTAAACTAAGATAGTGCCGTTTTTATATCAAAAAGGGTTTGAAAGGTACAATACGGGACACACTTAAATTATTATATCTCTTGTAAATTTTGAGCTATTGATCTGCTTGAGCATGTTTGATCTGCTGTCTTATTACTGTGTACTCCTACATTGAATATTATATGCTATTTCGATTTTATGGTTTAATTAGTGGAATATTTATTTTTAGTTTTCGACAGTTTAAAGCGGACCAATAAATTGATACTTCGATACACAAGTTGCGATTATTTCATGTTTTACGCTGATTCGAGGTCAGGGTAGTACTAACTTTATGTTCGTTTTTATCAGTTTAAATTGTCTTATTCATTCATGATTTTCTAAAATTTCACCGTAGTTATGGCGATAAGTTTTGCATAACTTGTGGGTTGTTCGTTAGTATTCCCAAATTTTTGAAACATTCATCAATCATAATTTGGTAAAATGTTAAATATATAGGTACTTACGTCTCGATTGGTTATATTATAAAACTAGTGGCCTACCCTGCTTCGCACGGGTATAAAATATATAGCCTATGTCACTCAGTGAAAAAAAATATTAAAATCGATCCAGTAAAGTAAGAAAAACAATACCTCTCTCCCTATACCAAGAAGGTTTCCTGCTATATCTAATATCTAAATTCATATACTACATATTTACATTTTACATTTTTCCCTATATATTTTATGTTTAAAATTAATTACAGAATGTCAATACATTACTGTCAATGTCAATGTCAATGTCTGTGAATGTCAATACTTTATATACAACATTCATAGCTTTGTTATCATTAGACAATACAAACATGTTTTCTTTAGAGGTTACTCTGAAAAGAGCGACATTTAGTTGTGCGTCCGATCGCTGTTAAATTCGAAGTGCAATAGGGCGAAGCGCGGCCTCCTCGCGGGATTTTAAATCTGTGATATCTTCGAAAATGTTCATTTAAATTACATGCTGTAAACGGCCATATTTATCTATATTAAATCAACAATGTATTTAAGGTACTTAATTGGATAAGGATTAATGCTATATTGTATAAAAATTGCTTCGAAAATAAGGCATTATTTTTCGTAAAAAGCAAATGACAAAAAATGCTATTGTGGGTTATCCATAAGAGATAGACATATACTATCGCGGACTTTTCTATAGACCTTTTCAATGTGTACAAATACTTAGTACATCATTTTGATAAATCTCGTAGGGTTTAGCCTGCGTTTGCAATGTAAGCGGAAAAAAAGTAATTATTTACACATCACATCAGAAACCTCAAAAATTATAGTATTTCTCTACTCCATATTTAATGTTATTATACATATAAACCTTCCTGTTGAATCACTCTATCTATTAAAAAAACCGCATCAAAATCTGCTGCGTAGTTTTAAAAATTTAAGCATACATAGGGATATAGGGACAAACAAAGAATGTGACTTTGTTTTATACCATGTAGTGATAATCCCTATAGCATGATTCAGTATTCACGCGCGATGGCTTATTATTAGCGTATTTCATGTATAACTTTGGTGTTTCTATACCGATTCCAACGATTCTTTTTTTATACGATGGTTAATACTATTCACTTTTTTATTTAGGGATGACTGAGAGTGATATAAACGTAGGAGTAGACAAATATGACCAGAAAGCTTCGAACTGCTAAGCTATCGGGAGTTACACGTGTTATTGTGAGTCAACCATAAAAGATAGACATATGCTGTCGTGGGATATTTTTTATATAATTTTAAGGAGAACATTTCCGTCATACATAATTTCTGTGTAGCTTTAACCATCAAGGTTGCACACGCGACGGAAGCTTAAAAAATGGAGTAACTTCTCCCGTTTTCCCGACATTTCCCTTCACTGCTCTGCTCCTATTGATTGTAGTGTGATGAAAAGTATACTATAACCAGCTCAGGAGTATGAAGAAAAATCGTACCGAGTTTTGTTAAAATCCGTCGAGTAGTTTTTGTTTCTATAACGGTTATACAGACAGACAGACAGACAGACAGACAGACAGACAGACAGACAGACAGACAGACAAAAATTTTACTGATTGCATTTTTGGCATCAGTATCGATCCCTAATCACCCCCTGATAGTTATTTTGGAAATATATTCCAGTTACAGAATTTACCTCTCTACAGATTTATTATAAGTATATAAGTATAGATAGATTTACTACAGAATATATCAATGTTGCGCATTCGGATTTAAATATATGAATGTTTATCTTGAATAGGAGTAAATTTATGCTACTTTATTGTAGTTACTTTATCAGTAGGTACATAAATATTCAGTTAAGCGTTTGTGTTTGAGTTTGCGTCTCATTATGAATTACTAAAACAAGTGTAAGTAATAAAACTTCTATCTCCCTTATCTAAACCTTTATTTGTAATCGCATTTCAATAAGAATCTGTGTTACTGGAATCAAATGTGAACACGTGATGATAAATCTCTAACACGTATTAAATGCATTGTTCTATCATATATCTTTTGAAAGTGTTATTCAATTTACATAGGTATAGACTCGGGCTGGATTTATTTAAAAAAATAATGATCAGACTGATATAGTATAAATTAAAGGATAAATTCCTTGGTTAATTTAAATCGAATTATTATCCTAATCAACAATTGTAACATGACGCACAGTCTCTAAAAACGTGTGCATTGTCTTTTAATCTTTGAGCCATGCGAACTTTTTACATGCTGTAAGTATTTAACTACAAGAACTTTATAAGGTTCTTTACACATTCATTGTCCGGACATTGCCTGAAACTTGATGATTAAGAATCTTTAAATACTCTAAAATACTCAACTCCTGTTAGCGGTTTCGTCTCCGTGGACTCTTAGATGATTTATCTGCGTGTCAAATTTTTTTTCGAATATGATTAATGCTGTTAGCCCTAATGGCTTTGACAGCGTCACCGATAAGACGGGCGAGCGCGGAAGCATCGCCGGGAAGAAATGGATAATACAAGCGGGTGCATTACAAGCACCCGCCCTACAGGGGGCGTCGCCTTAAGGGTGTCTCCTGCGAGACCGAACCTCGGCTTAAGGCGGCGCGTTTTTGGAGGGCTGCATCTAATAATTGACTTGGAAGAAGTCTGCGTCACGGCGGCCGCGGCAGAGGGCTGCGGCCGCTTGACACAAGCAAGCGGGGACCTCGTCTTCGCCGGCGAAGACGCTGTTTGTGTGCGTGTAGTGCGTATATCTTGTTGGATGCTGTTATAGCATCGTCGGGGTCGTTAAGCGTGTCAAATTGCATTTGAACCATTTAGCCACTTTTGTATGGGTTGTACAGTGTCGATATAAACTAATGCAACCAATTGTCATTGTCACATTTTATGTAGAAAAAAATGTGTTGGTATATTTAAAATTTTAGTTATCAAATAAAATAATCTTGATTCTATGTAATTTAATTTTTACGTCAATATTTTTCACAGACCCAACTTTTTGAGTGGAGCGAAGCAACACAAGGTTTACTCTTAAGTTCTTTTTACTATGGGTACGTCCTAACCCATATACCTGGTGGTATGGTGGCCGAGCGTTACGGTGGAAAGTGGGTACTAGGGGTCGGGTTATTATCGACAGCTGTTTGTACATTCATCACGCCGATTGCGGTTAAGACTGGAGGTGCAACGGCATTGTTTATTCTACGTGTTGTTGAAGGATTTGGTGAGGTAAACGTTTGTTTTGTCTTTAAAAAAAATTATACACAATACAATCAGAAGTGGACACTCCTTAGTAAATTTTACAAATGTAACCCACTAACGCGGCGCCCAGTGTGTTGGATCTATGCTCAATATCCTAATCTCAGATGAGACAAAGCTATTACGCAAAACTGTTGTTACTTACTCGGTTTTTTTTTTATAACTGGTAACACAATTTTAAAAATGGTACTAAAATTGATATGGATAGATGATACATACTGATAGAAGCCAAAAACTAACATAAAAAAGAAAATAAATATATAAATGGGTGACCTTCGATGGTGTGGCCTTTAAATAGCGGCGTATTGTCTATGGAAGTTAGTCCCATTCTCGAATTGGATTATTTAAATGCCTTGTCTTCTGCACAGTGAATTAAGGCGAGGTGTTGCCGTTTGTCTTGCTTTGGCAAATGTCCTTATAAGTAACCTGTCTATACAGAATCCGCTACACAACTTATAATTTATGATAAAACATTGTTATATGACATCTCTTAGAATGATAGTAACTACTGAAATGTCCGAACTTGTGATGGTTTAATAGTTGTAATAATTCTATACCACATTAATTATAGGTTAAAACTTCCAAGGTATCGCTTAATCTATATGATTCTTGTGTTTTTAAAAGATATTATTTTGTAGAACAAATGCTAATAACTTTTACGTTTCAGGGTCCAACTATGCCAGCTCTAATGGCAATGATATCTAAATGGGCACCAAAGGCGGAAAGAGCACGAATGGGTGCTATTATATTTGGTGGTGCCCAAATTGGTAATATCGCTGGATCATACTTTTCCGGCCTTATAATGCATGCGGGATCATGGGAAAATGTGTTTTACGTGTTCGGCGGGTTTGGTCTTGCATGGTTTGCAATATGGGTAATTTGATATTCAATAATTAAAACATCCCCGTTATATTTAATTAATTTTATATGTATAAGTTCCATTTAAGGAAGGTTTACTTACAATTTTAAGTATTTTTTCATGAAAGAATTAGATATAAAAATGAAATTATCACTCCCATATCGTGTGACATCCGACTGAGTAGAATAGACCACACTCATTTCTTACCGCAAAAGTTCGTGTCGCAAATGGCGACTAAGGTAAGTCGACGTCAGGCAGGTGGCCGGTCATAAAATACTCAACCAAAACATATTACAACATGTTAATAACATGTCGTGTGGACCCCACTTAGAGTGGGATAAGGGGGGGAGAATGATGTACTTTTTTGTTAATAGGGACTAAATATAAAAAAAAAAAATATTTCAGACCATTCTATGCTTCAGTACACCGAATACACATCCATACATATCAGACAGTGAGAAGAAATTCTTAAATGAAAATGTTCAGGCATTGATTCATAGCGAGAAGCAAGATTTAGACCCAGTGCCATGGAAGGCGTTGCTCAGATCTGTACCTCTGTGGTCCCTAATTATTGCCGGTGTAAGTAATAGACATGTTTTTATTAAAATCTAAAATATGGTTACTAAAAACGAAGTGAAGAATGAAGTGAAGTGAAGTAATAAACGCAACCATTTTTAGGGGTCCTTTGAGGGCTTCACGACCTCAAAATAAGTAACACGGAGGTTGTGCATCTACGCAGCACGGTACTTTTGTCCCAGCCAAAGAAAACAAAAGAAGCCGTTAACTAATTGATGAATTATTATTTAATATATTAATGATCTCCTAATTATGCATCCCGCACCTTTTCGAATAGTCGTAGCTGAAGCTACGACTATTCGGACTATTGTAATTTGACAACTCAAAAGTGAAAAAACTTGAAAAAATATTTTTTTAAATTTGAATTAGCAAGACCTCATATTAAACAAAATGTAATGCTTTATTTTATAATAACAGAAAATTTATAATTTCTCTGTCTTTGTAGTATATTTTTTAGCAATTCTATATTTATTATTTGCATAGGAATATTCTTATAATATGATGTTAAACCAATGAGACTCTAACCTACGCACAAATGCATAAGAGAGATGTGTCCGGAAACAATTAAAAGCATCTAGGAACTATAATAGTATGAATAATATACTACTCCTGGCTGCAATCGTATTTAATCTTTATTTAATATTCATTATTTAAACTTTCAGATCGGCCACGATTGGGGCTACTTCACTATGGTCACAGACTTACCAAAGTACATGACTGATGTATTAAAATTCAACATAAAATCTACTGGGCTGCTATCTGCCCTTCCTTACGTCGCTATGTGGATTGCATCATTCTTCTTTGGCCTTCTTTGTGATTTCTGTATCAAGAGAAATTTTCATAGTATTAAAAATGCAAGAAAAATTTATACAACAATTGGTGCGTATTTTTATATGAGTGACTGATATGTGGCTGAATTTTTAGGTTTCATGTGTGGCTATTTTCTACCAATAATCAATATTTCGCTGGATCCTAATACTATAAAAACGCACTACCTGCTACAAATCGAATAGCCTTAACTTCATATTTAATGTAATTTTATGTATGACGTTTCTTGTAAATAAGTAAGAGGTTTTCTAAAACTGCGTATCATTTAAGTATGATATATTTGAACAGCGACATCCTTTACTCGAGCTTAAGATTTTAGTTTAATAGTATATTAATAATAGATCTTTATTGTACACCAAGTAAGTAATCTATGAAACAAAAGGAAATAATGAGATACAAAAATGCAAATGAGGTCTTTTAACTAAAAGTGATCAACAAACAACCTCTAATAGAGATAGAGAGAGTAGGGGAGCCTAAAAAGCAAGGGGCAAACCTGTAAGTGACAATGACACAATAAATAATGAGAGGGAAGATGAAATTCGTGTACTTCATCTTTGGCTCATCACAAGTAAAAAAGAGAAAAAGATAGATAGACCCTCATTTGCTTTCTCTTCATTGTAAATATGTCACATTTAGGCTGGCTTATCTACTCTAAGAATAATACCTCTATTTAATGTCTACGCTTAAGAAACTAAGATATTTAACAGTATATGAAGATCGTAACACACAAGACGAAGCGGTATATGAATCAAATAACAGAAACAAACAAAATTTGCATTTTTGTCGATACGTTGTTATGGCTTGAATTCTGGGAAATATTTTTATAATTTTTACTGTTATTAAATTATTTTCTTTTGATTTGCAGCTGCTACCGGCCCAGGTATATGTATTATCCTAGCCTCATATTCTGGATGTGATACAACGCTCGCAGTTTTCTGGTTCGTCGCAGCTATGACACTTATGGGTGCTTACTACAGTGGCATGAAAATTAATGCTCTTGATATTACACCTAATTATGCTGGCACTACTACTGCAATGGTTAATGGCATTGCTGCTATTTCCGGTATCATATCACCATACTTAATTGGACTGCTTACTCCAAACGTAAGTAGAATGTTATTTGAAGTATCAAATTCAAAGCCAAAAGCATATATCCGAAAAAATTATATCTATTCTCTGATGTGTTTGTTGTATAATGTTGTATAATCAACCAGAAAATTAGGTTCAAATGTTCAAGTTTAGGTTTGTATGGTTGTTCTATTTTATCAATCTATTTCATTTCACCGTTTACCACTATCCTGAATCTTCAATAACGCGCTGAGCCGCCAATCATTGTTATTATGTACATTACGTAATCGGCAGCCTATGATACAATTTGTTAATTTCTTTGATTACGAACATTCCTACAATCGAGAGGAATTAGTGTACTACAGGGTGAAAACCAATGCTAGGTATGGGTATAGGTGTTTCCTGGATTTCTAAACTGAATGAGTTAGATTGTATACGTCATAAATACATAATATCCTATTACGTGCACTATTATGTGTCAGTTTGTATTAGGATTATGTCTAAATAAATCCCTCTTATTCTTATCGATTATCTGATGTCGTTTGATCGTACTCGACAAGTTCTTAAGTTAAGCTTATTTCCATATAAGGGGGCTGATAAGCTGATAAGTGATATCATTTCCGTGACAGATCTGACGTTTCAGGAGTTTGAAAAATTTCCAAATATTATATTTTATTAATATTATATTTTACCTACACTACAAAGGATTTAATTTTCTTAACTTGTGTTTATAATATACTAGATGTGCCAGCGGCGTCGCCCGCGTGAAATTAATTTCCACGTAAATTTTTTTTAACGGAATTGAAATTTTTAACGTAAAAGTAGTTATTGTGAGTTATCATAAGAGATAAAGACAGACAGTCGCAAAATTTTTTGTAGTAAAGCCAAATCATGTGATAATATGTCGGACTCCACTTAGAGTGGGATAAGGGCAGGAGGGTGATTATGATTTGTAATATTTATTTTTATTTCCCTTACAGTCAACCCTAAAGGAGTGGCGAGTGGCATTTTGGGTGTGCCTTGCGATTCTAGTTATTACAAACATCATATATCTCATCTTTGCAAAAGGAGAGCAGTTATGGTGGGATGATGTGAAACGACATGGCTATCCAGACAACTGGAAACACGGACCCCTGCCGCTACGAAATAATGACTCTGAGAAAGCTGAGAAGGAAGAAACGAAAGAAAAACAATGATTTAGCAATGTTAAAAATATTTATTTCTAGCTTTAAAAATGTAATTTATGGTTTTAAATATACACTTTTTTATAGTTTTTAGTATTATTTTATTAACCCTTTTTTTCTGTTAACTATGTCTTATTGGTTAGTAATATTTAAAAGACGATTAATTAAAAAAAAAAACACCAAATATCTATTACAAAGATACACCAAATATTGTAACAATTATATACGTGAAATCCCATCCTACTAATATGCTACTAATATTATAAATAAGGCAGTTTGTGTGTATGGATGAGTATGTTTGTTACTCTTTCACGGCGAATCCGCTAAACCAATATCGATGAAATTTGGCACAATTATTCCTTATACACCGGGGTAACATATAGGCTATAGAAATCCTGGTAATTCTACAGGAATAGGATGACATTTACAAGTGCCATCTATTATTATATCAACCTATCACGCGACAACACAAAAAGTGCACAACGCCGCTAAAGAAGTTTTCACTTCAAAAATGTAGTTATATTTCTTATATTAATTAGCCATTGTAATAGTTCAGTTAAATTTTACTCTTTTGACGTAAGCCGAAAAACTTGGAATCTAAATACTTCTGTAAATAAAGATTTGACTTGATTTTAACACATCTTTAATAAAAATAAGTTCCATAGGTTTATTATAGATGGCGTTTTGAATGTCATCCTATTTAATTCATCCTGAATATAATACCTGTTGAATTAACAAGATTTCTATAGCCTATATGTTACCGCGCCGTATAAAGAATAATTGTGCCAAATTTTATCGATATTTGGTTCAGCGGATTGACCGTGAAAACGTAACAGACAGGCAGACACTTTCGCATTTATAATATTAGTAAGGATATTAATGGTGGTGATATATTAATAATATTTGTAACAATTTATGAATGTAATACCTACCTACGCTTAATAATTAAGCCAATGATCGAAACAATAAGGTGTTGAGGTTGCAACATTTCTTCATAACGCGGTGAAGGCCCAGTATATTTGACCTTCAATGCACTTTCAATATACATTTTTACTTTATCTTATAAAGTTTTACAAGTCACCGCATATCCATGCTTTTAACTGGATTATACAAATAATGGTTTATCTGATCTGATCTCTTGACGCGCTGACGCACGAGATTGTTCGCTGTATCAGTATCATCTAGATACAATTTTGTTATGGACTACTTCAATTGTTTCAATGATATTTAGATAAATAAATGACAGTTCGAAAGTGGGTTGGACCAAAAATGATAATAAAATTCAGTGTTGTGTTTTTATGTATTGGACGATACTACAATTTTAATGTCTTCATAGTTTAATGACTGTTACATATTGTCTCCAACACTCGAATAGGTTTAAGTTACGTGTGGCGTTTTTATTCATGAAAGTTGGTATTAGACAATGGCTTTAACTGGATGGCGTCGAATACTTAACAGGGGTAAAGTTAATTATTAATATTTATTAAATTTTGTTTTATAGATATAGTTAAAAATATTCTATTTTAAAATGCTAATCAATTATGCATATTAGTGAGAGAATTTAAAATAACCAGTTTTTGTTAAGTTTAACTTTGAAGTAATAAAATATTAATATTTAAGAAATGTATTTTCGTTAATGTTTTACAAAGAAATTAGAACATTTTTTTACTATGGAAACGAAGTACATAATTTTATGTTATAAAGTTTTTGGCATCATTCTCTTGCCCTTATCCCACTCTAAGTGGGGTCGGCACAATGTTTTTAAGCATCTGGTTAAATGTTTTGGCTTATTTTACGACCGCTTACCTGATGATAATTTACCTGAGTCGCCTATTGCGACACCTCGGTAAGACACGAGGGTGGTCTATTCTACTCAGCCGGATACCACACCGCGGGTGAGCTTACCTGTCGCTTTTTACGACACATCGGTAAGAGATGAAAGTGGACTATTGCACGCAGCCGGATACCACACGATTATATAATATTATTTGTATCATTCTGTAATTTTTTTAGTATGTCTGTGTATAAATACGTTTATCTTTAATATTTAAATGACTTAATCTTGTATATAAATATTTTTCGGAAATTTTGAAACGACTACAGCGATTTTTTATGAAATTCAGCATGTAGGGGGTTTTGGGAGAAAAAATCAATCTAGCTAGGTTTCATTTAAAAAAAAAAATTGTTTTATCATAGTTTTCGGGCACTGAAGAGACTACCAAATTTTTATGAGAAAGCAAAAGATAATTACGCTGTCAATTATAAAGTCATGACAGCTCATTCGGGTAACGAACGGTCTCGGGTTTCGAATACGAAACGATTCTAAATAAAATATATTTATAATGCATCTTTATATATAATTAAAATTTAAAAAAAAATCGATCCCCTAGGTACTAACTAATATTTAACCGATCTGAAATAAATTTACAACATTTCTTTCAGTGATTTTCATACCACAACGGTATGTATTCGGATTACTCGGACTTTTCGCATTGGCGAACTCTTTTACAATGCGCGTGTGTCTGAGTATAACCATTGTAAAAATGGTAAAACAGGTCTCATCTGACTCCCATATTGTTGGTGAAACATGTCCTGGTGATACGGTTACATCATCATCTAATTCATCAGTAGTATTTGAGGTATGTGATTGTATTATCGTTTAGCTACTTTAGCTACTGTTTTTCAGCAAATATAAATTCAACATCTTTACGAGTCTCTACGAGTTATATCTCTATTTATCTTTTGAAATGTAGTCTCTGCTTTACATTTAATTCATCAGTAGTATTTAAGGTATGTGATTGTATTGAAATTGTATTATCGGTTAGCTACTTTAGCTACTTTTTTCATCTAATATAACTTCAACACTCCGTCTCTACGAGTTATATCTCTATTTTGACTGACCTGTTGGCGCAGTGGGTGACCCTGCCTTCAGCTCCACGGGTCGCGGGTTCGATTCCCGCCGAGGGCCTACATTTTCTATTAATGAATTTGTTGGTCTTTGAGCCTGGGTGTATATTTGTATTTAAGTATGTATTTAAAAAATATATAAGTATATATTCACCAGTGGTCTGTCTACCATAATACAAGTATTAAGTTACTTACTTTGGGGACGGACGACCGTGTGTGTAAGTGTCCCATATATTTATTTATTTATTTATTTATCTTTTGAAATGTAGTCTCTGCTTTACATTTAATTCATCAGTAGTATTTAAGGTATGTGATTGTATTGAAATTGTATTATCGGTTAGCTACTTTTTTTTTGCTCGAGCCTCAGCTAATATAGATTCAACACCGTCTCTATGAGTTATCTCTATTTTTTTAAATGTAGTCTCTGCTTTATATTTCCTTGACTGTATAAACGGTAACGGGTTCAAACCCTGGCAAGACACCATTGAGTTGTTGTATTAAAAAAAAACTGTTAATTGAAATTTTTCACACGCTTTCCAGTGAATAAATACGTCATGAGAAAACCTGTACATTTCTAGAGAATTCTGGGTATATGTGTAACCTAGCAATCCGCATTGCAGCAGCATGGTGGATCTAGGTCCAACCCTTGTCTCTAAAAACGGAGAGAGGAAGTCTATACCCAGCAACAAGTACATAAGTCTACATATATACATACAGAACAGTACATGATACACATATATACAGTTTACATTAAGCTACTCCAGGGTTGAATATATCCTAATACATATAGGACATGTCATAAAGACTAAACCTTCACGGCTTTACTACAAATTCGTGAGCAACTGGGTCATTGAAATTTTTATTTTTTCCGGGGCTAAGATATTATTAGATGTTTGTTTATTACAGCTTACACAAATAATATAATCTTAAATATTTAAATGAGTTAATCTTGTGTATATATATATATCTCGGAAAAGGAGATTTTCATGAAATTTAGACTGTAGGGGGACTGTAGGGGAACGGTCAGTCTCGAAAAATGAGAATGTATTTAAGTATGCATTTTAAGATTAATTGTATTTACATATATATTTCCCAGATGTCCGTCACCCATAAAACAAATATTAAGTTATTTTGGGAACGGTTGACCATTTGTGAAATTGTCCATGTATTTATTTATATTCATTAAATGTTATCATGGCTACCAACCAATAAAATAGTTTAAGACAGATAAAAAATAGTTTAGCTATATTAGAGTCAATCTTATCTTAATCAATATTTAATTTCATTCTAATTTCTTTAACATACATAAAGTTGTAAATTTTATATTATCTATGGGCGTATTAATTGTGCATTAGGATAGGAAAAAAACGACCTTGAAATTTATTTGAAAATTGATTTTAAATCAATTCTTTAAAATAGTACAATTAAAAGAAACAAAAATATGGAATGAATATTAACATAAAGAGAGGGATATAAAATGTAAGTCTTTCTAAATAGAAAACGACAAATAAATGATAATAATCTTTTTTTTTATTTAATGATACATAAATTAATTTAATTTTACCCACCCACTGGCGTCTAGGAATACTACGAAGTCATAAATGTTATAATATATTACATATATAACTAGAAATATATGTAATTAATAATTTAGTTAGTCGAAGGTTATTTATTATAGCAGTAGTATACGAAATATGATTGCCATCATATAGTTGACAATGTAAATAGTGTTATCTGTAGTATGAATAAAATAATGTTTTACGGATTATAATCTTGTATATCTCTTAACTTATCATTTAAAACCATCAAGATAAACTTTACATTGGACATCCAGAATGTTGCACCTAAGTATGTCACATAGTTCTTAAAAACTGTCAAAGTTCTATATACAAATTAAAAATGAAGCATTTATATACTTGACTTTATTAATAACGATATTTCACTATTTAAATTTAACCTTAATAAGTTACATGCTAGTGATATAAAAATCATGTTCACGTAATTAATTTAAGAAATATAATTTTACTGACGTTAATTTCGGAAACTATATAGTATTTTAATCATATAGCAATTATACTACAGAAGCCGTGTGGTATCCAGCTGCGAAGAAAAGACCACCCTCTTTCTTACCGAGGAATCGTAAAATGCGACTAAGGTAAGTCTAGACGCCGTGTGGTATCCGGATGAGTAGAATAGACCACCCCCATTTACTAGCGACGTGTCGTAAAAGGCGATTAAGGTAAGTAGAAGTTGAAGTCAGGCAGGCGGCCGGTCATAAAAGACCTACCCAATTATATTACAACATGATTAAAACATGTTGTACCGACCCCACTAAGTATGAGATAGGGCAGGAGAATGATGAATGAGTTATACTTCAGTAAGGGTCATAGACAGATGTACTTCAGTGTTGCAACAAAAAATAAGACAGAAGATGTTTTTCTAAAGGTTCAAAAAAAAGAGACAGATAATAAGTCTCAGTTACTTTCTCTTTATTGTCTATTGACACATAAAGCTGGCTTCCCTACTTGAACTTTATGGAACTAGCTTTTACCCGCGACTTCGTAGCGTGGACTGTTGTGGTGTGATAGGTCGATAATAGATGGTGCTTTTCAATATCATCCTATTCCTGTAGACTTAACAGGATTTCTTTAACCTATATGTTATTCCGGTGTATAAGGAATAATTGTGCCACATTCCATCAATATTGATTCAGCGGCTTTGCCGAGAAAAAGTAACAAACATACGTCAATAGTTAGGTACAAACTTTCGTATTTATAATATTAGTAGTAATCTTAAATTGATTTATTTTTGCAGGGCAGAGAAACTTACGATTGGAGTGAGAGTACTCAAGGTTTACTTCTCAGTGCGTTTTATTACGGATATGTTATCACACATTTACCAGGAGGGCTTCTAGCTGAGAAATTTGGAGGAAAATGGACGTTGGGTTTGAGTTTGCTCTGCACTTCTATATCAACTGCTTTGACGCCATTCGTAGTGTCTTTTGGAGGTGCTGTTGGATTATTCATCATGAGAGTAGTTAGTGGCTTTGGAGAGGTAAGAATAAAGTAATGTTAAAATAAATCACTGAATATATCTCTCACGGGCTGCAATAGAGGTACAACTCAAAAAAACACGAGTTTTGGACTTGGAATGTGTAAATGATAAATACACATTATTTTCAGCAGTAATAACGACATAACTCATAATTCAATATTAAGCCGTTCGTAAAAGCAAACCAAAGCATTTTTATGCATTTTTCTTAGTAATTTAAACATTAAACCCATTGATCTCGAAATATGATTTTTTTGAGTTGTTACATTATGCTATTGCAGCCCATAAGAGTTATGGTACTCACATTTCATAAATAGAAAGAATATACTTTGGTAATTCAGTCCATTGTTTTTCCGTTAATAACATTCTCGGAAACGGAACTTTTCAAATATTTTTATTACCTTTCTTATACTGCTTTTTCCCAGAATACGAATTTAGAAGAGAGAAATTAAGTAACTTTGTGTACATTCAAAACATTTTAACCGAAGCCTTCATCTCTTTTATTAAAAGGTTCGCTTAATTTGATTCACGTTTTCAAATTCCAATTATAGAACAAGACTTTTATCTTAGTAAAACAATATATTTATTTTAGATTATTAACACCTTTTATCTTAAAAGCTCTTTAGTTCCTTTCTTGTACAAAAAAAAATCAACCTTATACATTATTCGATTTTATTTTCTCTGAAGATCTTCTTATATTTTTCTGGTCTGAAAAACAAAATAGTTTTGCGTTATACATTTGGTGATCATTAACAATATTATACTATTCGTTTACTCAAAAACAATGCTATCCGTATACCGTACGCGGCATATTCTGATTTATAAGTTTTTCTGGACTCTACTAGGATGTGACAACTAATTGAAGAACTTACAACCATTAATATTAGCTTATCTACATATTTCTAAAAGATAATGCCAAGCATCATGATCGTTCTGACTTCAACATGTCTGCGTTTTGTTTATAATGCTATACAAATATGCTTTCAATAAGTTTAGAAAGCTTATTGAAAGCATATTTGTATTGCTACTAGCTATAAACTAGACTAGCTAACATTATAAGCATATTATATCTTGGAAAGGGCATCTTTATGATTCTTAAATAAAGACATATTTATAATAATGTTATTTCAAATTACAATTTGTATTGCAAAAAAGGAATTTCTGAGATTTTAAAAATCAGTATAAAAAGCCTCTGTCTCTGTGATTGCACTATCTATTATTTTATCTATAAGAAGTATGATTACGATAAAATAAAAGATGTTTACATTCAACATAGAAATATATCCATGTCATAGACAAGGAAATACATACTGATACAATTTATAGAATTAGGCGTTACTTTGCAGAGATCCATAATACAAAAGTAATAATAAAATATTTTGCTATAATCCGCGATGTAGTAAAATATATATAATGCTAAATGTAGAGAGGACAATCCGTTTTCATACCTGATACATGCAGAATTCGTAAAAACACATGCACAAACCTCCACCACCGCCACCACAATACACAAACACTACTCACGTATATCACAAACTCAACAATCGTTTCGCCCCGCAACTGAAGCATCATCAGGATATAGACTCCACGCCAACCTTGCGATTTTGTTGTACTTAAGTTACTGATACTATATTTTATTGTTTAAGGGGCCAGTGACACCAGCATTTGTTTTATTAATGGCCCGCTGGGTCCCTCCAGCAGAGAGATCTCGGTTCGGCGCAATGATATTCGGAGGGGCACAAATAGGCAATATTGCCGGTCCATATATTTCGGGATTGCTCTTAGCGGATGGAGGTGACTGGGCAAACGTGTTTTACGTATTTGGTAGCTTTGGCATAATATGGTTTTTCTTTTTCGTGAGTATCCTAAGACTCGTCATCTAATGTTTATATATACACATAAATACATTTTCGCAGTAACATATTTATTGTAATTTTATAATATTAGAATTAGTTTTGTTTACGATATAGCGTTGGGAATGAGCGCAAAACATTTACTTATATTGCTAAATGTGCAGAGTAACTCAAAATCTATCTACTACTAGCACACTACATTAACGCTTAACATCATCTTAGAAGGTATTATATCTTCTATGGGACAAGCCTTGGCTTAGAAGGATGTGATGTACAGGACAAGAATATCATTGTGAATAGTTCACCCATGGGTCCAGAAAGCTATGACCAACCGTCTTTGTCAACAAATGTGCTATATGCATGTGTGTCTTTGTACTGTCGATCATCAGGGAGGCTTTTGAACCGTTTATAATTTTACTGAGACTTAGTGAAAGAAGTTAATTTTTAAAGATTGTAAAACAACTATCATTTCATTTGAAGGCGACTGAAGCAAGCGTCATGTAACGCATTACCTTAAAATCAAACAATTACTCTTCCAATAATGGAAATGATTGAATGAAAATAGATATTGACAAAAAATCTATTCTTTCGTTTCAATTAAAAGCAATGACGAGTCAATATGGATTGACTTTGTTTATCCAATGGATGAGGAGTATATTAAAAATATAAATTAAAATCCTTCGCCGTACCCATTGCGCCTAGCGATCCAATCGTAATTTATAAAGTAAAGATAGGTTTTAAAGACTGCTCTTTGCTTATTCTGCTCTCTGCTTAATTTGAACAAAGGTGGAAAACAGAAATACATAAGTTATTTAAGCTAGTACAATTAAACAATGTCTATCTAATCTTAATATGGGTTGCAGATATTTCTCTGCTACAGTACGCCTAACTCACATCCATTTATATCTGATGAAGAACGAGATTACTTAAATGCTAACGTAGCGGCCTCTGGTCTCCATAAAAAATTGGATCCAGTGCCATTTAAAGCCATACTGAGATCGCCTCAACTTTGGGTTCTAGTGATTGCTGCTGTAAGTATAAAACGTCTAAAGTTCTAGTTCTGAGGCTTAAGAATTATACTCATATTAAGAATCATACTCAAAAGCCGTGTGGTATCCGGCTGAATAGGATAGACTACCCTCATTTCTTACCGAGGTGTCGTAAAAGGCGACTAAGGTAAGACGAACCACCGTATGGTATTCGGCTGAGTAGAATACACCACCCTCATTTCTTACCGAGGTGTAGTAAAGGGCGACTAAAGCAAGTTGGCCTACCAAGTGGTATCTGGTTGAGTAGAATAAACCACCGCCTTTCTTACCGAGGTGTCGTAAAATACGACCAAAGTTTAAAAAAAAAATACGACTAAAGCAGCCAGTCATAAAATACGTAGCCAAATTATATGACATTTTTCTAACATGTTGTGCCGACCCACTTAGAGTGTGATAAGGGCAGGAGGATGATGATGATAAGAACCATACTCAAATACTTTTAATATAAATACTCACGAAATACGAGTATTTATACACAATTGATTGTGTACTCGGCAAATTCTCTTGAAGTCCATCCAATTAATCAACATCAGATGAAAAAATAACTGCTATGTTTAACAAGCATAGAAAAAATAGGAAAATAAATATTTTTTTTGCCTAAGTAAGGCACAAGAAATAGGCAATAATAAATAAAGCACCTTAACAAGAAAATCCTAGTAAATAACAATTTTATATTTAAATATACAAATTTACATCTATCTTAAATTACTTCCACGCTAGTACTACACAAGTTATGGCCACACGGAATCGTCCCAAGAGCGCTGGCATCGTTTCCCCGTTGAATAATTTGTCTTGATTTAAATTAATTGTTTATTCCTTTGTTAGTTTATGCTTTGTTTTTAGATCGGACATGATTGGGGATACTTTACGATGATAACTGACCTACCAAAATATTTCTCTGATGTTCTCAAGTTTAATATTAAGTCAACTGGATTAATGTCCGCACTGCCATATATAGCTATGTACGTTTGTTCATTTATATTTGCTGGTTTCTGTGATTTTTGCATTAGAAGAAAGTGGCATAGTATTACTACGGGAAGAAAAATATATACTACCGTCTGTAAGTATCATTACCTATTATTCAAGAATTTATAGACGTTTCTTTCTGGACTTACATAGTCTAAAAGCAATACTTTAAATATTTATTGTATTAACTAAAGATATAACTAAAGATTAGCGAATTTAGGAATGGATAATCTGGAAATTATTGCTAATTAATTTTATTTATTATTTTTGAACTATCATTCTGGTAATCTTTAAACTTTTTCCACATACCTAAATATATATATCTTACTATTTTTAAATCATCAAAATATACTGAAGTACAAAAAAAAGTAAAATAACAGCCTGTTACTTTTTAGAGATCTCTAGAATTCTCTAGAGACATGCAGGTTTTCTCACGCTGTTTTCCTTAACCGAAAAGCGTGTGATATATTACAATTATCAATTAGACACATAAGTTTTAGCAGAATAACCCATTGGTTACTACCCGGGGCTTCAACCCGTGACCTCCTTAAAGGTCGCAAGGTGTTGCCGCTGGGCTCTAATTGCTTAAAAAATATACTTCGTAAACATATTATGGTATTTCATATCTGGAGTATTCATGTCCACGAAACATATTTTTCTCGCCGTGTGGTATCCGGCTGAAGTACAACCCTCTTTTCTTACCGAGGTGTCGTAAAAGGCGACTAGGTAAGGTAAGTCGACCCGCTGTGTGGTATCCGGCTGAGTAAGTGGGGTCGGCACAAACATGTCATAAACATGTTTGTGCCGACCCCACTTAGAGTGGTATAAGGGTAGGAAGATAATGAAAAATATTTTTCTCCTTAGCATCAACATTGCCGGCCATCTTTATTATTCTGGCTTCATATTCTGGCTGTGATCGCGTCAAGGCAGTGGGATTTTTCATTGGATCGATGGCATTTATGGCCGGGTTCTATAGCAGCGTAAAGATCAACGCTATGGATATCGCCCCGAATTATGCAGGAACATGTTCCGCATTTGTGAATGGATTGGCAGCTGTGTCGGGTATGATAACACCATATATGGTCGGACTTTTGACACCTGATGTAAGTAAGATAAATTGAGAAAAACTTTCCCTCACTCCAATTTTTATCTATTATACGACGAAATTTTCAAATTGTGAGCTTTTAAAGCCTAGCGGTGAGACCCTATGACTCTTTTGAGGTATCATGGGCTTAAATCCCGGGCAAGCATCGATAAGTTTTTCTTTTAAAATCTTATGTATCTAATTGATAATAACAATTTAGCACACGCGTTTCGGTGACGTAAAACATCGTGAGGAAATCTGCATATCTTTAGAGATTTCTGGGGATATGTGTCACATACCAATCTGTATTAGAACAGCGTGGTTAGCCATCCTATGCCCATCAGTAGGATTATAACAGGCATTTACTGTACTTTATATTACAAAATCTTTTGCATTTTTTTTAGTTTCTAAATTTTTTGGTGATTTATTTTTCGACTGTTGTTGATCCGAATTAAAAATGGATCAATGTGTCAGAAACAATAAAATTTTTCATTGTTAAAATTAATCCTTTCTTTATTCTATTAATATTATGAATACAAAAATCTGTTTAACCGTCTGGTTGGTACGCTTTTATTGCTAAGCCACTAGATGTAGTAGTGAGATTTAACCTTATATATCTAACATTCAATATAAAAAAATAATTTTTTTCTTCGCGAACAAGACAAAAATTGAGGTTATTTTAAACACTTAAGTTGGTATGAACTAAATCTAGTATACAGCTTTTACATAAATAATTATGTATTCTGACCTAGATTAGTCAATTTATACGTACTCTAGAAATGTCAATATATTTCGCAGATTTTGCATAAAAAGAACATTAAGATTTTCTATTGAGTTACGCAAGATGAGGTAAAAAATTCACGGTTGATTTAGCTTCGTTTGGTCAAAGGTGAAAATGGAATACGTCAAGCGTAAAATTGATTTGACTTCCTACAGATGTACGGTAAAAAAAGTTTTATACAGGAATTTGGACCACCGTTAACAATTTGTTCAAACAAATTAACTTTGTCATGAAGTTTCAATAAAAAATCATGGTTTAAGTATTGTAGTTGTGGATTATAAAAAGCCATACGTTTGTGAATTTATATAATCCTCAATGCTTTAGCATGTCACAGAAGAATAGGTCTTAGATGCCAAGATCAATGACAATAATTATATACATAGATGGTTAAAAGTAAAGCAGATGCAACACAAGGTATAAAGGCCTTAATCTATTCATAGTTACGATGGCCTAAAAGACGTTTGTGGATAAGAAAAACAATACTACATTACATTATATAATCAGTTTTTTTTTGTTTTAGCAAACACTTACACAATGGCGAAATGCATTTTGGACTATATTTGTAGTCTTAATTGGCACAAATATAATATATTTAATTTGGGGATCTGGAGAGCAACAATGGTGGGATGATGTTGATAAATACGGATATCCTGCTAACTGGAAACATGGACCTCTAAAAAAGAGAACAGAAAATATAGAAAAAAAGGTTGTATACCCAATACATGACCATTCCCCAGTTGTAAAAGATTGATAAGAAAATAAATATTTTTAAACCTTGTTTGTTTTCTTTCAACCTGCGAAGATTTTTTTCAGATTGACAATAAATAAATATAAAAATAACATACTTTTATTGTTTTTACCGAATTAAAATGTTGTACATGTAAATGAAAAAAACTGTTTTTTAGAACGTAATTTATAAAATTCTGTTCAAACGTATAATACATTGTAAGGAAATGTAGTCAAATATTTAAAAGAATGTAAGCGGCTAACATTTGTTAAAAAAAGTCTGACTTTTGCAGTGTTCTAAGATTGATAAAATGATAAAAATAACAAATAAACTTTGCAAACAATTTAAACATAAAAAAGGCTGCATAATATAGGAAAATTTCTGATTCAAATAGGAGGAAATTTTTGAGAAAAAATACAGAATTTACCAATTCACGAATTTTGAATTGAATTGAAGCAGTTTGATGAATATATGGCAAGATGAATGTATGTGGATTACACATACTACACATTCATACATCAGTAAATTGTTTGCAATACAATCTTTGCGATCTTAGCATAATTATAAACCATCGTTGCGATAACAATTAGATTATATAAATATGATCTATATAAATTAAAATACAAAGATTTTATACATAAAGATTAAAGCGAGCAATTTGTATGAACGAATATTATATAAACGCGATATTTTTGCCTTACAGCACATTCCCAAAATTAAGAAATGGGAAGAGCGTTTGATACTCAAGAAAAATAATCAAAGAAGCAGACAACAGAGTCTATTGGTATCTTAAAATTTACTTATTTTATAGAATATTCCATTAGAATAATAGCCCATAAACACTGTTCTACAGCCATATAGCTTGTAAAGATAAAATGATTATAGAAAATTCATAAAAATAAAACTTTTTACATTAAGTGTAACGCTTTTGTCTAGAATAAGTTAAGTTAACAATTTTACTGATTATTTATCGAACGCCACATAGTATGGGTTCCGTTTGATTTTGCCTTTGTTTCGTAAATATGTGGGTATACCTGCATTCTATAATTTTGAATCCGTAGCTAGTAGATTTAACTGTAACGCCGTATCTAAATAATAAAGTCACATTTCCTATGCTTATGCATGAGACATGTGACTAAATTCTTCGATAGGGCGGTACTAAGCGGTATGGACGCTCAATTTACAAATAGATCACAAAAGCGATTTTACAAAAATTTTACAATTTGGCATTTGTGAAATTTTTGTCATTTATATGAATAATCTTGCAACTATTTAGAGATATGAGAAATAAGTATAAGAGCAAAAAAAAATGGAAAAATAACTGCAATAAAGACTGTAAGCATGCTAGAGTAAAAGTAAAGTAAATTGTACATGTAACTTGTGTCAACAACTTTTGTCGCATTTGTTTTATAAAAGTTCACTTTTTTTAGTAAAGTAATGAAATTCGATTGCTGCTTATAAAGAAAAATAAAATTAAATATTTTTCCTCAATGTCACACAACCTCGCGAGTCTCGAACGCATTATTAAAATATGTCCCTCAAGGAATCACGCTCACGGAAGAATATTATTTTCCTCAGCTTCAACAATACCAACCATTTTTATTATTCCGGCTTCGTACTTAGTCTGTGATCGAGATAGACGGTGGAATTTTCTACACATCAATTGCATTTATTACCGGTTTCTATAGCAGTGTGAAGATTGTTTGCCATTGATATTTTTTAGAACAAACGAGGTGTTCTAGCATAAATCATTGCCAATTGTAACGAACATGATTAGAAGGATTATATAATATAAAAATACAATAGCGCCTTTGACAACTGGTGCGAATCATAATTATCCAAAAATGTGATAATCCTCAAAAACCATAATATAATCATCAAAAATAACCACAAATATTTAGTTGAGATAATTGTGAATACACTATATTTGTGGACATCGCCTCATAATTCTAATATAGTAATTGTTGGCGAAGCCGCTACGGTGTAGTGATGAAATAATATCTAATTCAAATATATACATTTTTTTCGTCCCCTAAGTATTTAAGTAAGACCGAGTATATTGCTTTTCTTAGTTTATGACTTTGCAATATTCTCAAGTACTGTTTGCGTACAATAACAAACTACATTTTAAAAATAAACGATAATGCATATTATAAAGGAGATACATACTACGGTGTGTCTCCTCAATTTTTGGTATAGCCAACCATTACGCATTCTGTTAAAAAACGTCAAAGCTTGGGCCATCAATATTTCTTAATATTATTAAACAGTGGTAGAATTATTGATGCAATAGGGTGAACACTGCAATTTAAGCCTATTTGTTATCGGCAAAAACTTGGAAATTCTTTCTTTAATGATTAAAAATAATTGTACAAATAATTTATTAAAAAAATTTTTTGAAAAAATTTTTATTCTATTGAATATTATCTAGATAAAATGATCTATACACTTCGAGTTGTTTGATTGTGCAATGGCGTTAATGAAATTTCGTAGATTTTAAACAAAAAAAATATATTAATCAATGACAGTTAAATTTTTTGAGACATAAAAGATACAACAAAAAGATAAATGTACTAATACATTTAGTGCCTGAATTAAAAGTAACGGCAAATGTAATGATCATTGCAAACGTTATTTGCTATTTATTTTCAATCAATACAACAAAGTATTAATTACCAATTAGTAAATAAAATATTTAATTACACAAGAAAGTACGTTTGGTGAACTTAAAATTAAGAAATACGTTATTTGCAAAGAATTATATTTAACAGTAAGTACAGGTGTAGTATTTTATCTTAATATTTATATAACAATAAGGAAAAAAAAGATAATTGTGAAAAGGTAAAATACTGGGTGAGGTGAAGTCCCTGGACTATACATAAACATAACAGGTACATGATATTTCTATACATAATGGTATGTCAAAAACTATTACTTATCAAATAATTCTTCGTCTTCTCAGGGGTTTCCCACACTTAGTCGCAGTCTGGCATGGTGTGGAAAATGTTACAACTACTTAACATAGTAGATATTTTTTAAATCTGTCTATTGTAAAATCTCGTAAGAACCAGGATGAATAAAAGCTGGATATGTGCACGTGAATAAGTTAGAGAGCCCCCAACCCAGAGGTGGCTCTGATTGGCTCGTTGGCGCAGTACGCAGTGCCTCTGCCTTTACCTCCGCAGTTCGAGGGTTTGATTCCCGCTGAGGGCCAACAATTTTCTCTAAGTCTGAGAAGTCTGAGTGTGTATTTAAATACAAATGTATTTTAAGTTATGTATGTATATATATACCAGTTTTCTGTCTCCTATATAACATTACACAAGTATTAAGTTACTTTGGGGACGGACCGTGTGTGTGCATATTTCCTAATCCTCCTGTCCTTATCTCACTTATTATCGCTCAACATATTAAAAACATGCTGTCACATGATTTGGCTGCGTTTTTACGACCGGCCGCCTGCCTGTTATCAACTTATTTTAGTCGTATTTTGCGACACCTCGGTAAGAAAAAGGGTGGTCTATTCTACTAAACCGGATACCACATAGTGGGTCAACTTACTTTAGTCGCCTTTTATGTCACCTCGGTATTCAAGCAAGCGGTAGCAAGCAGGCAAGCAATTAAAAATATATATATTTATTTAAAAAAATGCTTGCCTGCTTGCTTCCTCATTGCATATTCACTACTCTTTTTGAAAATTTTATTGCTCAAGCTTCAAGTCGGTAAAAACAAGGGAGGGTATATGATACATGCCGATACTAATTTCTGAATTAAGTTAATTTTTATTTGATTTACCCTGTACGTATGTGAAATGATTAGTAAACTGTCCCGTTCATATTTGCAGTTCATATTATATAACGACTAACATTTAATAATATGAAACTAATGAGTTAAAATTGTTCCTATTTATACATTTGCTTTAAAATAAGTACGTTTTATATATGAAAATAACAAAGTGAGGTAGTTCATAAGAGCTTAATTATATACTTAAAGTGGACAACATAGTGTCTGTTCACATTCTGAGTGCACCTACAAGTTTTGATGACTTACAACAAGAATATAATCGGGCAGACTGACATTGCGCACGAGTCAAAACGCGCAGTCGAATGCCTGTCACCCAAGCATTCGCGTCGACTTGTGCTTATATTGTGTCATGAAAAACAGTGCAATCGGATAATCCAGTTAATATAAAACGTAAGTAATTTTATTATTTACATAAATAAATTTTAATTAATAATTAATGAATTTTCATTTACAAAGTAAACGTTATTGTTGCGTGCAAATTTATTTCGCGCGCAATTGTACTTTTTAATAACTTTTAAATAAATTTAATGCTCAATGAAATTACGTTTGAAAATATTTCGCGGTATTTCAAAGCATTTATAATTTTTTAATTAAAACCTTGTAATATGAACGGCGTAAATGTTAATAATCATGAGTGTTATTTACATTCTTCGTAACTATAAGCAAATTTCAGACTTAAGTAAGAATTATATAGAGTTAAGTCACATCAATAAAAATTCACACATCACTTTATTATAATTTTACTGTTTATCACAATGCTTAGTTATCTCGTGTGATCTGTTGTAATTTATAGTGTAAATAAAACTTAACAGATATTGTTCATTACATTTCTTATATTATAATATAGTCATTATGATTGGTTTACAAACACTAAAACAATATTATGCAAACAACAAAATGATTTTATTATTAAAATAAATAGAAAACGCCAAGTAGTATCCGGATAAATGAATAGACCATCCTCATTACTTACCGAGGGGTCGTAAAAGGCGACTAAGGTAAGTCGGCCCGCCGTATGGTATCCGGCTGAGTAGAATAGACCACCCTCATTTCTTACCAAGTTGTTGTTAAAGGCGACTAAGGTAAGTTGACCTACCGTGTGGTATCCGGTTGAGTAGAATAGACAACCCTCTTTTTTAACGAGGTGCCGTAAAATACGACTAAGGTAAGTTGACGTCAGACAGGCGGCCGCTCGTAAAATACGTAATTAAATTATGTGACAGCATGTTTATAACATGTGCCCGACCCCACTTAGAGTGGGATAAGGGCAGAAGGATGATGATAAAATTAATTAGAATGGAACTGAGAAAAAATATTTACACATTATCATTAAATCGATTCCACTCAATCAGGTAAGGTTACCAAAAGACTGATAGCGTTATCCCTTCGTATTTATAATATTAATTTGTAAATTATCGTATTCCTTAATGCGATGTACTAATTTTTGAATCATACCTTAGATCAAATAAGATTCCACATTTGGCCCAGTCATATACGCACGGGTTATTACATCTGACATTTATTGATGGCTATTACCCATAACGAATTATATACATATTACAATCAAAGTGTAAATTTACTAGGAACGTCGGTTTGATGTCATTTTTAAATTAAAAAATGATAATTTAAAAGTAGTTTTCCTTATTTGATTTATCCTGTATTTTTTTCTTCAAAATATTTGAATATTTATGAATTGGTTGAAATGTAAAGAATTCGAGAATCAGTCATATATTATAATGATTACTCTCCTAAACACACAGAACAATACAAAATTACGACATTAAGAAGCAAATGAAAAGTTATACAAGGCTTTGTGTTTAGGTATGAATCGCCATTATGAAAGATAATATCGCGAGAAAAACCAATAAAAAACCTAGTTTGCTAAGGACTTTTAGTTTTTAGGATTTTTTTATTTCAATTCAAATAAGTGTAAAGTTTGTGAAGTTAACGATACAGAAATACTTCTAAGCGAAGATTTTTATGACACTTTTATTGCTATTTACCTGACTAAGCAGTCAAACGATTTCAAGATATGGCACAATCATAAAATCCTAATACAAATTTACAATTGCTTTATTATACACTTCGTTTAAGATGTTTTTATAGAGATTGTTATGCGACTTGAGCACAGATTTAATTAATTCGTTAATATGTGTAGTAAGTATGAGGTTCCGAGGTGAACGACTGAAGCAATTCGAGTTCACCTAGTGCAGCTAAATGTTTGTAGTTTATGCATAGTAATATTTGCAGTTCTAGCATACACTAGACCCACACGCCTTCCTGCGAGCATGCAACAATGTCTAAAGGAACTATTTTATCTGTATTACCTTCATATTGATTTATAATATGTACTTCAATGTTATCTTTATTAAAAGACATCCAGATTAAATTAATTTTTATAACAAAGTGTACATAAATTGTAGCAAAGTACAAAATCATTTAATTTGTAATTTCATGTCATTTAGCCCGCTTTAAAATGACAATATCAGTTTTTAATAGATATGTTTTGATATTAGACGTCTCGATGATATCTGTTAAGTTTTTTTAGGCGCGTCATGAACTCAATATGTGTTAGGGTGGAACTTTCATACACTTAAATCTTTTTATTTAATTATATTTATATTTAATTATATTTATTAATATTTGCTTCACAGTATATTTTAAGCAATTTAATTTATGTACATAAAAATATAAAGAATTATAAAACGATAGGTGATGTATACAATAGACAAAGCAGGAACCGACATAAGCTTGCGGCTCCTGCTTTGCGCCTTGCAAAAGTACGTAATTCGTTTGTGGGTTTTGGTATAAGATTCTATAATAAAATTCCGCAATCAATTTCAGCTTTGCCATTACAGCAGTTTAAAAACACTGTTAAAAAGAGGCTGATACAGGAAGCCTACTATACTCTTGAAGATTATTTAGAAGATAAGAATGTGTGGATATAGCTCTCTTTGAACCTGTACAAGACATAATGTATATAGTATTAAGAATTATATTTTTAAAAGAGCAACCGCCGAGTTTCTTGCTGGCTCTTCTCCGTAGGAACAGCTTTCCGAACCAGCAGTAGAGTTGACGATTCATAAGCACTTGTTTACAAGTTTATTTGAATAAAGAATATTTTGAATTTTAATTTGAATTTTGAATTTGAATTTAATCTTCGCAGTAATATTTATATAAAAGGTCTTTAAAGTTATGAAAGTGTACAAAAAGAGATGAAGAAGAAGTAGGAAGAAGAACGTTTATTCCTGAATATACATGGAACATACACAAAGTAAACAATAATAACGATAAGTAAAGTAACAATGAAGTAAGAAGTAGTGTTATATACTTTTTTTTGCTGATGGTACTGTCTAGATGTTAGTATTTATTTTTTTTGTTTTAATCACACATAATACATTACGAATTTCGATAAAGCGCATTACAGAGTAGTATAGAAAAAGGTGACCTTGGACTTGAAATCCATTAAACAATCAGTTTATATCTAAAAAGAGGTTACTATGTTTTGGGCAAAACATTTTTATACTTATTAATTTGCTGATAAGGTATAATACCTTATCAGTAAGGTCATGGGGGAAATAGTATGCAAAATGTAAAAATGGGGACAGTAAATTTTATGGGACGAGCTAGTAATGATAATCACGTCAACTTAATTTAGTTTGTATAAAACAAAAGATTCACTAATCGTTTTACCTAATTGGTTACCAAAAGATTTCCTAACATAGTACAAAGTACTTAGTCTTTAAAAACAGTCTTGGTGTAAAATTTACGTCATTTACGTTTCGCAAAATTTCTTTCATTACTTTTATCAAAATTTATATATACCCGTCCTTCAGCATTATAAGGTTTTTAACCTCAGGGACCATTACAATGACCTTACCATTTATACTTTTGAGAGGATAATCGTTAATGATCCTCAGAGTTAAAGCTTGGTTCCCAAAACCATAAATTAGATTTTCAATATTTAATTTAGATTGTTTTAGTAACAACCTTTTTAATACAATTTAGATCTTTCAGTCTGGCTATAATACACAGTTTTTCATAATGCTAACACGATATAGGTACATATATATTTGTAAGTCGTCAGCCTAAATGTGGTCTCAAAATTTACCCCTGAGACTGAGCGTTCCCCGCTATGGAGACTAGAGAACAATTGAATTGAAGTACCGTTCCAATAATCATCATCAAAATTATTTCCTATTCCTAAAAGAAATCAAAATTAATTTTTTTTACGAAACATTTTCACTGTATCAGAAACACTTGAATAAACATTTCAAGAATATGGTTTAATGCAGATATGCATAACCATGAATAAGGTATGCAATATTTCTTAGTAAATTATGTTTAACATAATAATGTGTCTAAAGAAAATGGCATAGTCCATGTAAAGGTTAATTAATTAATCTATTTTAATGCGTACATAATACATAATTCATTTTTCTTTCCTATGGTAACATTATATAGATCTTAATGGCTTTGCAGAAAATATTTAAAAAACTCGTAAAATTTGTATGGAGACAAAACCAAATGTATATACAATGTAATATATAAAATAGGCCAATAAACTAAATCAATCATCAATCATATAAGTAAGTAATAGACGATCTTTTTTTTAACATATTCTGTTTTAGATAATTCTTTTGTAGTCATATCCTCTGTTGTAAATTAGAATATATGTCCACAGCATGTATTTCTGTGTCCTTGAAACCCGATTAGGTATATCATTAGATTGTAACCAGTAAAAGTATAACTCCATTTCTGGCCAATGGCTTGCAGTACCTGTGCAGAGTTTCATCATGTTAAAAAAGACTCAGCCAGCTGGCTTAAACGGTAATTCTGTCACCAAAAAGCATTATCTAGATCCATGTTGTTGGCTGACATGATACCACAAGTAAATGAAATCAGCTGTCGACGAGAGATGGCTGAATTTCATCCTTAATTCCGTTTAATGCATTCTGTTATGCAGAAATGAATTAACATTTCCGAACATAGATTTTTTAGACATGAGGCTCTTATTATAACAGATGATATTATCTTGAAATAAAGATACTACTGAGAATCTCACTATCTATTTATATCGCACACAGCGGTTCGACGATGATTTTCACACGTACATTAAAAAATTTGCGATTAGGCATGTACTCTTACCGTCATCATTACATTTAATCTATTGTGCTCGTAGAATTGGTGTAAATATGTGACACTTGCTTTCGTCTGCGACTTGGCCAACGTGGATCACGGATATTTATTATTATTATTTATTTTATTTCAGACATAGTGTCCATATTATTAGTTACAAAATTACTTAGCCTAGGTTAGTAAGTACTCATAAAATAAATTTACAAAACTTATTTAATTTAATTTTTTGATGATTTTCAATAAATGCCCTCCAGAGATATACTTCAAGCTATCCCATTTACTGAGCTATCCCATGTGCTGAGGAGGGAGTTGGTGTTACTCACGAGTCTGTGCATCGTAGAAATAGCACGTTTCCCGATGATAGCGTAGAAATCGTCTATGCGAGCATGCGCAAACTTTGCTGATGCACTACAATGGCGTGGCTTACCCAACACCGCCCTCAGTACATTGTTGTACTGTTGTTACATTGTTGTATCGTTGTTGTGTACATTGTTTTTGCATAAGAATTTAAAATTAAAAAAAAATGTTCTAAATGAAAATTATTCTATTAACTTACCTGGAATCATAAATACGTTAGAGTATTTGTATTTCTAAAAATCTTAATGATTTGACATAAACATAGTGTATTTGAATAGTAATGGAACTTTTGAAGTCGATTCCCAAGTAAATAAAATATTTAAGTTATTTGGAATTCACACTTATGTCAGCTTGTCTTAAGTAACGTTAAAAATAAAGATGAATGTTGTAATAAACACATGTAACTATGGTAATTATAGTCTAAAATATTGAAATATGGCTATAAAACCATCAAATAAAGAAACTTATGGTCAGTTAAGCTTAAATAGAACTACCATAAAATTTTATTACACTCATTAAACCATTATTATATCCATCATCTTCCTGCTCTTATCCCAGTCCTGCTTATCCAAGGCAAAACATGTTATAAACATGTTGTCACATGATTTGACTACTTATTTTACGACAACTCGCCTACCTGACGTCAGCTTACTTTAACCGCATTTAAGACACCCCAGTAAGAAAGAGGGTGGTCTATTCTACTCAACCGGATATCACACAAAACTAAACATTAAAATCGTAAACCAATCTCATACGAAGTATCTACCGGTAACTAAAATAGATAAAAGATATAAAACAAACGTGGTGTCAGCGAAAATAAGGCTATTCAGCAATTCTAAATGGATAACGCTATGAATAAATCTAACTCACATCACGTTTCGTTATTACATTTGATACATTGACTCGATAACATTATGATAACCAGATGTTCCTCGCTGTATGACTGCTGGAATAATGATAGTGACGACCTCTAAAATACTTTTTTTTAGGGATTTTCTTTTACGGACAAGATACTGATATTTAACGGTTTTAAGGTTTGGCCCAAGTAATTTCACTATCGCTAATGTATCGCGAACTTATGATCTGGATTTTATATTTTAATGTAAGGTAACAGCACTAGTAAATGACTAAGTACTAGTAGTGGACCGTTTTGTATGAAATTTTATATTATAAGAGTTTTGTTTGTTGTAGCTAATAAAACATAAATTTGTTTTTTTATCTTAATGCCATCTATTAAAAACTGCCCAAAACCTCAGAACTATAGCCCATTGTTTAATATTTAAAATGTAGTACTTATTATTAAATATCTAGCGAGGCTTCATTTGAAAAAAAAAATTGTTTTCAACCTGTTTTCAGGCATTAAAAAACTGCTATAATTTTATGAGAAAGCAAAGAATAATAAAGCTGTGAGTTTCAAAGAATGCCAGGATCGATTCTAGATAAAAAAATCTTTTAAATTTTTTAATTACATTTTTCATATTAATGTAATTAATATTTCAAATTAATTATACTCTTAGCTCAAGAATTTTATTTTGAATTTAGATGCCTAGAGTTCCGACTAGTGCTTAATTAAAGTGAAGGATAACACTACATATATCAAGAGATTTTTAATCTGTAACTTACCAAAAAGCACTGGATTGTACTGGGTCTTCATTTCCTTATTTTAAGTATAATACCTAGAAAAGCGACCTTGGCCCAAAAAGATAATCAAACTGCTATTTTACGATATTTGATGTCACACACAAAAATATCACAGAATTCTTCCAAATTATACAGCACTCATACGGGCTGTGAAAGCAATTTTATCTTTTTTTAATACGTAAACCTGTTAGCGTCAAGTTATTTGTTTCGCAACATGAAAAATAGTTTGCTAAATTGATATTTATGACGTAGGTAAAACCCGTGTCTTTTTGCATTCGACATAAATCAAGCGGAAGGAAAATTTAAAAATATATAATTGTAATTAAATATTTTGGTTTTTTAAAGGTCACCGTATGGTCTTGTTGTCATCACAATCGCTATAAATCCCATCGCCCAAGTTCACATATCGGAAATTGTTTAATTTGCCTATTTAGGAGATATATAGGAAATGTATGAGCCAAAGCATTTTATGCATAGGTTGTTAAGAAAAAAATTACACCCATTTATCAGGCAGTCTACGACGCTGCGTTTATCGGGGTGGGTTCTCCATTAAATAATGCTTAAGATCCTAACGCAAATAGGTTATCCGTAAAAATATAACAAATTAAATTAAAAAAATAACGTTAAATCAATATACACTTCATTATAATGATATCCTTAGCCATATGGGTTACCTGTTAGAGATCGCTTTCAGTGATAAGGCTGCCATTACATATTTTATTCTAATTATTTGTTTCTTTAATATGTAATAATGTGTGTAATTAATAATTTCATTTTCTTCTTCTTCTTACTTTAAAAATAATTAATAAATAAAATGTGAACTTGGAAATTACTAGAAAATTTCATTACATTGTGCTCGTTATACATTACCTACACATTTTTCTCCTGTCAGGGTATTATATGAGGGTCCTCCTGCTTGACGTCAACTTATCTTAGTCGCCTTTTACAACACCTCTGAGAAGAATAGACCACCCTCATTTCCTAAATGAGGGTGGTCTATTCTACTCAGCCGGCACCCACACGCTATACACAATAACACATCATATTATACAAACCATGTATTTGCTATATTCTTATTCGCAGCACAAAAAAGGAAGACTATTTTATCAAATCTCAACCTTTCCTTAACAAAATGGCCATTTGAATATTAGTGTTGAATAAGACACTTTTTTCCTTATATCATTTAATTTACATACCCGGAAAAACCTCGTTTATGTTTCGATAAGTCAGCTTTTGATATATGAAAATTGTATTCACAGATATGAACCAATAAACATTGGTAGGCTTAGATATAGCGAGAAAGGAGATTGTTACTTCAAGAACTTTTTAATATATATTAATAAAAATAAAATAACAGAAGTATGTAGCAATCTGGATACAAAAATAGCATAGGCACGTTAGTAAAACTTTGCTATCAAAGACCTCTTCTATCCTTTTTGGAGAGAAAACTCGGAACTTACACCTCCCACGTTGCTTACTGCAAATTGATAAACTTATTATATCGCATTTATTATTAACTTAAACACACTTATTCTGGTTTATATTATTACTATTATTAAATTAAACACACTTAAACCTGCGACTACAACATATTTGTTATTAATTTAATTGCTATTTTTACGAATATTACTCCAAGGTTAGCCATGAAAGGAAAACAACAAACATAGTGTAACTATCTCCTCCTCCATACTGTAGTACGGCGGCCGTCGCGACGTTCGGACAATTTGACGAAATTTTGACTTTTCTGAATTTGATGTTTTATGAATCAATTATAGATGCGAAAAAACGTGCTGCATGTCAAACATTTATTTTTATATTTATAGATTTTGTTAGTAGTGCACCAGAATGAGCAGGAACATTTTTTTTTCGGACACTAACTAAGGCTGTTAGCCATGAAGGCTTTGACAGCGTCACCGGGAGAGTGGGCGAGCGCAGAAGCATCGCCGGGCAGAGCAGGAACAGGGAGAAATGGCGAGACATCGTGAGGCGAGCAACATCTGCCACCCATAAAAATACTTAGTGTTAACCACGACCACTCTGTCAAGAGTGTTGCGACTGAGAAGAAGATTTTGTTGAAATATTGAAATTTTAATAATTATTTATTTATTAAAACTCGAATGTAGGGATGAGACTGTTACAATAGACAATTAACATTTATGTTATTTCGGTTATGACTGTTCCACACATAATTCTCATCACTTTCAAATATGGTATTGTAAATAATAATTTATACGTTAAGTTCCTTAAGGGCCAGCGTCATTAAGCGTTTAACCGTGAATGAGAATGTAGAGAAAATCCACGTCGAAGTTAAACGAGTGTTTCTCCAAGACACACAGATCTGTTGTGACGCACAGCGGCCTTAGTAATACATGAACCAAGCGTGGGTTTGGGTTACTAGTTTTTGATAGCATATTTTTTTATGTTAAGGAAAAATTATGTTATTTGTCTGTAGGCGGGAAACCTTTACGTACCCTTCCGGTGTCCATTATAAACCACAAAGGGTCAACCGCACATACGCAAGGCTTCACCTTAAGCTTTAGAACTTGTAAAAACAGGTACGTGCCATGCGATCTCTTATTTTCTTACGAGCGATAGTTTAATGCGGATAATAAATAACATATTGTTAAATTAGTACATTTGTTATTACAAAATTTCCTGCTTTTAAATTTTTTTTATACTTAATATTTTGGTATTACCTTAATTATTATGTTGGTACAAAAATATTGTGATAGAGTAAAAAGCTAAATAATTATGTATCCGTGTAGTATGCGGCTGGGTATTTAGACCACCCTCATTTCTTACTGATGTGTGGTAGAAGGCAACTAAGGTAAATTGACCCACCGTGTGGTATTCGACTGTGTAAAATAGACCACCTTCATTTCTAACTAAGGTGTGGTAGAAGGCGACTCTGGTAAGTTGACCCGGTTTTGTCACCGTCTTATGCGTTTAGTAAGTATTATATAGAAGTAATTGAAGCGTGAACACAATTGAGACACCGACCTCGATTGATAGCTGCCAGAAGGTTGTACTGAGTAAATTTTTATTTAATATGTGTAATTACGTCATGTATATTATATCATGTCAAAGGTTTAATAAGAAAATAACACTTAGGTCACATTTTATAGCTGAAATAAGTTGAGTTTCCAATGCTTGAATTTTTTGATGGATAAGATAAATTGCAAGGTTGTAGATTATCTTTGATTTTATTGATAGTTTCTCATTATCAGTGATAAAATTTTATAGTAAAACAATGAAAAAGACAAGATTTAGATGCTATAGAATATAATAATTCAATAAAACATTTTTTACATCGATTCCATGATCTCAATTGCAAAAGGCATAAAGGGTAAATGCCTAACGAGAGATATATATTTTCCCATTTGCTAGACCGAGCCGTTTCTGCCGTAGCTCCAGTCTCGATATCGGATGATATGGAAAAAGAGCCATGATCAATGAATGTTATTCAAATTCAAATTCAAAATATTCTTTATTCAAATAAACTTGTAAACAAGTGCTTTTGAATCGTCAACTCTACTGCTGGTTCGGAAAGCTGCTCCTACCGAGAAGAGCCAGCAAGAAACTCGGCGGTTGCTCTTTTTAAAAAATACAATTCTTAATGCTAGTTACATTTAATGTTTCTATCTTGTACAGGTTCGAACGATATATATATCCACGCATTTTTATCGTTTAAATAATCCTCAACAGTATAGTAGGCCTTCTGTATCAGCCTCTCCTTAATAGTGTTTTTAAGCTGCTGTAATGGCAAAGTTAAAATTGATTGTGTGTGTTACGTCTTACTTTAGGGCTCGTAACTGTTCCCAAGGACCAGGATCGAGTCATCGGGTCTCTAGCAATTGTTCTAACTTATTAAGGCCTAAGAAGAGCAGCTTTTGGCTTAGGCATAACATTTTTATAAATAAATTATCATTATTCTGCCCTTATCCCACTCTAAGTAGGGTCGGCACAATATGTTTTAAAACATGATATTAGATGATTTGGCGAGCTATTTTACGACCGACCGACTGTTTGATGTAACTTAACTTAGTCGCCTTTTACAACACGACAAGAAATGAAGGTAGTCTTTTCTACTCAGCCGGATACAACATTGCGGAATTTTTTTACAAACACCTATCAACATAATATAATCGTATATAATTGACATCATTGTAATTATATTTTAATAAAAATATTGGTTTAATATATAGTAACACTATAGAGTTACAGGATAACTCATTGTAATTATTATTCAAAATGGCCAAGTAGTAATAAAAGAAGTTCAACAGAATTATAAGTATACAAAGTTAAACGAGTGCCTATTTTTCTTTTAATTTCCAAGGAAAACCGTGGTAATTTCAAAGACCATTATAGCTTACTAAACTATATAGAATGAATAAAGTCACAGTCACAGTAAATTATAATCATTTATAATTAACCTGACAACTTTACGGTGACATTTTTATTTGAAACCGGTTGTTCGCAGTCGAAAGACATTTACTGGTTTTATTTATATTAGCAACTGATAACTTTAAACTAAACATTATATAATGTAATAACAATGTTACTAGTAGTGAAAAACGTGCCTCGCGTTCGTGCATAAGATAGTTTAGTTTTGTGTGCATTTGGTAGTGCAGCCTGTACAAAAATACTGTTCTGGTGCAAAATGGATGCCGTAAAACCGCAAAATGACATGGACGTTACGCAATTTCGGAAGAAGTAAGTAGGTGAACTAGATAATAAAATGTATTAATGTTAGCAAATCTAATGTGATATGCGATATTTGAACTATATGTTGCTTCATTGTCGCTTGGCGAATACTTTGAATGTTTTATATGAATATTTTGGAATTTTAAGTGTTTGCAATGGATTAATTATTATTTCAATGTCAGAAGTATCAATATATATATTTTTAACCAACTTGGACATGTATTCAATATTATTTAATGTTAGCGCAAAAAATTACGAGATAATGATTGTTGTGATTATAGTAAGTTAGGTAATTAGTATTTTTGTCAAGATTACCTTTTATAGACTTCGCCTGCCACTAAGCCAGTAAGCCAATAATATATGTTTATACTTAGTCAAAAAAATTGAGTAAGCACCTTTAACCCTCCTATGGAGTTATTAATAGAAGCTAGCGTTACTTTGCGGAATTCAGAAGATACAATAAAATTATTTTGCTGTAATCCGCGTTTTTGCAATGCTAAGTGTAAGAAGCCTCCTATGGAGCATCTTACTCTTACACTTAGCATTTGATCAGATTTAAATATTACCAAACCAATGGCCATGACAAAATATAAAGTAAGGTAAATAAATAAATAATCTATGGCGCTATCCGTCCTAAGCAACTATAATATGATCAACAAAAGATTTCCAGGGCTGGGACTACGAAGTGGGTTTCATAGAGGCGGTGCTTCCGAAATCAAAACAGCATTTAATCTCCCTAGATTATATGATCAAATTTGAACGACTTACCTTACGTCAACTTACCTTAGTCGCCTTTTACGACACCTCGGTAAGAAATGAGAGTGGTACTATTCTAATCAGCCGGATACCACACGGCGTAAACCGGTCAGAACTTAGGTAAATAATATTACTGACAGATGAGTGTTGCTAATTCGTCCCAGCACAAAATATTTATATCACGAACAAATGACTGTGAATACAACTAATACTAGGAAATAAAAAAAATAGTGAAACAATTATATCATTGCTTTCTTCAAGTTTGTCGATTCTTGACGTAAATTATTTTAAAATTTTGAAGTTACCTCATTAATGCCAGTAACAATTACCGTAACTAAGTACTATTTATTAATACAGTGAGATAAAGAAATGTACCACTTTTAGCAAATTATATACACGGAGAATTGTAAGATTAATCAAATAAAATTTACGTTAATATGTTAAACGAATAAAGGAGATTATTTATTGTTGACGTTTGCCGTTTCTATGTAAGGCACGAAATAATTTTTAATTTTTGCTTTGAACAATATATTGACGCATTGTTAAATTATAGGTTTTACGCGAGATAACTTTGTGATACTGATTTTCACGGGAATGGACGCAAGCGTATAGCTAATTAACTAAGGGCCTGTTTCACAAGTTACCAATAAACTGTCAGTTAGCTTATTTGGAACATATCTGACATACATCTCGGAACTTTGCGTTTCTCAGGTTTCTGATAGGGTTATTCAGCACTTAAAGTCCCTAATAAGTTAACAGGTAGATCATGTGGCTGTTATTTTGTTTATCTGTTGGTTAGCAAATACCTATTTAAAAATAGCCTCGATTTTTTTTAAAGTTAATTTGAACCTCTTTTTTAAACATTTATCTGCTACTTAGTTTATTTGTCGGTTAACTATCTGACATTTTATCAGTAATTTGTGAAACAGGTCTTAAATATTGATTAAAATATGGTAAGTAGTATACAAAATGATTAAAATATCTCGAGGGGTAAATCGCATGTTACCCTAAGAAATAATCACTTCATATTTGGTTATTTTATGAACACTGAATGATTACTAATGTACTATTACTCACAGTAATTTTAAAATCATTTAGTTTAAAGAGTTTTAACGTTTAAATTGTTATCACAGAATCAAAATTAATGCCACTGTTGAGTTATCTCAAGCGTTAATATCACGTAGCGAAACTAATACACTTTGAATTACACCGCATTAAATGGAATTTGTTTTTATATGGTTTTGCATCATAAAGGAATTCTAGTGTGAGATAATGTCTATGTATGGCACAAAAGAGTTCTAACGAGTCTTTTATAAATACAGAAATTTTCACGGTTTTACATACATATACTGCGTGACAAATTGTTGCGATGGGACAAATATTTCAAATTGAGAAAATAGTTAAATTATATTCATATTTTCGAAACGAAGCTCATTATGTGAGAAAAAGAATGATTTAAAATTATAGGAAAGCTTTTGCTTTGATAAAATAGATAAAATTTACGCACTATAAAGGTGTTATAGTTTACTAGCTGTGCCAGCGACTTTTCCCGCGTGAAAATCAGTGTGTGTGTGAATTTAAATTTTAAATATAATAGAACTTATCGTGAGTTATAAGAATTGTAAGAGAATTTTGAATAACTTTCACCGTGTACTTAGCGCACGCAAATTTTGCCGTTTTTGCAATATTTTTTTTGCTGCTCGTCTTCTATTCATTTTAGCGTGATGTATGTCTATACCTTTCGTTGATAAATGGACTATCCTACGTACAAAAAAATGAACAAATCAGTCCAGTAGTTTCTGAGAATAGCGCGTACAAACAAACAAACTCTTCAGCTTTATATATTAGTATACATATAGATTAAGGAAATAGTAAAAAATATGAAACCTATTTTTTTATAAATATTAAACATTTATAAATATTATCTCCGGTATAAGTTTAAAAACTTTATTCTTGTTAATGACCTACACGTGTTTCAAAGAGATGATACTTTTATAAGGTTCTTCAAACTTTTTTCCGAGTAATCTATCTTGAGGACATTTTTATTAGTCACGCAGATGTTTTCAAATTTATTTGAAGCATTGTTTGTATTTTAATATGGAAGCTGTTGATATGTGTAAATATTGGTAGTTGAAGCAGCATGAAATTTCTTTAAAATTTCTAATAAATTAACTTTTCTAAAAAAGGGTCTATGGGTCTATAATATGATCGTTGTATTTTGTATATTTTTTAAAATTTATTTTAATATAAGTGAACCCCTGATATTATGTATTATTCAGGATCCTTGAAATAATTGACAAAAATAAAAAGCTTATTTCATGCTACATTGATATATAATGTACTTATAATAATATTATATTTAAAAATATAGGTAATTAAACTGAACGAAGTAAGTTCATTTACCTATAATATGGTAAAAATTAAATTAACAAAGGGCAGGAGCACTAAGTATTATTTGACTAAATTGTTATATACATATGTTGCTTCGTATAATACTGTAATTATAATAATTATGTAATTATGTAATTATAATTATAAAATATAGTTATTGTATAGAACCGGCTATACTCACGTCTTATTCTATCTGGTTAGCCCGACTAGTTTCGAATCCATCTAGGGTTGCCATCCGTACTATATTACATAGTATCGTACTATATTTTAGTCAATTGTACTATATATTACAGAAAAACAATAAGGACGAAAAATAATATATTTTTATCACTAATTCAATTGTCGCGCTTTTTTTGAATCAACTGTGAATAGAACGCACCCGCAGCACTGCATAGGAATGTTTAAACGAAAGTCATTCATGTATTTACGGGGCTTAGTTAGTTAGTAACTCTAACTCCTTTGTCAATGTCCAGCGAAAAGTAATAATAAAGAATCATGGAAAAATAAATAATGATTGAAAATAGATGTGTACTATTTTTTTTCCTGAATTTCCTGAAATTACTATATCTTATTGATTTAAAAAGAAAAATACTATTTTTCTTCAAAAAAAAAGTGGCAGCCCTAAAACCATCCCATCTATTTATTAATACTACGCACGATAGTTTAAATTTTAAAAATACTGTAATTATCTTATTTTTAGCCACGGACACTATGCCTTATTGTACTTGCTAGAACACAATAATAATTGTAGTAAATTGGCGAGTTCATTACGTTTAAGTCGAGTTAATTTATAAAACTGTATTTCCTATTATATTCTATGTATATTCAAAAGTCATGAATACTAAAAACAATTGGTTTCATATTGAGTTCGTGTTATTTAGTATTGTTATATCGCCAATGTTTTACGTGATAAGATTTCGCTATGAAAAAATCAATTATCGTTCCTATATCGTAATATTGTTTTACTTTTTTTCTGCTATATTTCAATTAAATTTAAATATTCTTGACCTTATTTAAATTTTATATTTGCATTCATTAGGTATCTTAACTTTCGTAATGTCTGCTGTAACATCGACCTCATAATTGCTACTAATGCATTTTAAACCGACACAATACATTATTAGTGTTTAACAATACATTATGGCTGTTTAATAAAAGAAATATAAAGAACACGCTCTAAATTTAAATAACATAATAAATGAAAACATGTATTTATATATCATCATCATCATCCTGCCTTTATCCTACTCTAAGTGTCGGCACATGTTAAAAACATTTTGTCACATGATTTAGCTACGTATTTTACGACCGGCCGCATGCCTGACGTCAACTTACCTCAGTCGTATTTTACGACACATCGTTAAGAAAGAGGGTGGTCTATTTTACCTAACCGGGTACCACACGTTGGGTCAACTTACCTTAGTCGCCTTTTACGATACATCGATAAGAAATAAGGGTGGCACTATTCCATTCAGCCAGATACCACACGAGTCGACTTACCTTAGTCGCCTTTTACGACACCTCGGTAAAAAATGAGGGTACTATTCTATTCAGCCGGATACCACATGGCGTAAATGAAAACAATAATAAATTTATTATATTTAATGAAAACAAAGATCTGTACAAGTTAAACAATGTTTATGTAAATATAAAACTATACAAGGTTTTATTTGGTTATTAAAATTAAACCATGATTATGAAAACTTGTTTTTTTTTTTTATAAGCGGATATAAAACCAGATTAAGCTAGTAAGCTTAAATTATTATCAGAAATGCAATGTGTACACCGTAAATTAGAGTCGTATCACACGCAATCTGTAGGTCAAATAAATCCGGTTATTTGTGTCTCCAAAAACGCAATCGTCGCCGTAATGGGCCTAGACCGTTCATGTTTTAAATAAACTGGTTAAAGAATCGCAACAACTAATATATTCTTTAAACCAGTTTTAATTTTGTTTATATATTTTTACCAAGTATTAAGTAAAGTTATTAGGTATGATTATTTTTTTTTAATTTGGAAACAATCAACTAAAGATAAAATAAACGAAAAACGTTTTAATTAAGTTATTGTGTTACTATAGTAAAATTAATTAACCACTACAATCTGATAAAGAGAAACGTCCTTTAGTGCTTGACAAAATGGTATTAAAGGAGGAAATTGGTAAATAATGTAATAAACCAAAAAAATTATACAAATACTGTTGTCATGTCACTGTCATGGCGATTTTATACCGATGAAATCCAACATCGGACCTTGAGGAGTGGAACAAATAAGATGTTATCTATATAATTGTTAAATATCTGGGTGACCGAGCCTTCGCTCGGTAATTTGTTGCAAAAAAAAAACTTAAATAAAGAAAAAACAATTATTTAGTTGGGGATCGATCCTTGGCATTCACATTTCTCGAGGCTGCCCGCTACCCGAATAAGCTACGTCGACTTGACAGCTAATGGCTAAAATTCAATTCAATATAAATGTTATTGTTTTTTAATGCCCAAAAACAGGGATAAAACAATATTTTTTTTACATAAAACCTAGCTAGATCAATTTTTCTCTCCCAAAACCTCCTACATGCTGAATTTCAGGAAAATCGTTGGAGTCGTTTTCGAGATTCAGAAAATATATATATACAAGATTAACTCACTTAAATATAAAGAATATCTGGGTGACCGAGCTTCGCTCGGTAATTTTTTACTAAAAAAAACTTAAAAAAAAGAAAAAAACAATTATTTAGTTGGGATCGATCCTTGGCACTCACATTTCTCGAGGCTGCCCGCTAACCGAATAAGCTACGTCGACTTGACAGTTAATGGCGAAAATTCAATTCAATATAAATGTTAGTGTTTTTTAATGCCCAAAAATAGGGATAAAACAATATTTTTTTTACATAAAACCTAGCTAGATCAATTTTTCTCCCCCGAAACCTCCTACATGCTGAATTTCAGGAAAATCGTTGGAGCCGTTTCCGAGATTCGGAAAATATATATATATACAAGATTAACTCATTTAAATATTAAAGATATATATGAATTACTATCACTTTCATGAAGGTCTACGAATGCATAGCAGTGCGCTATATTTAAATTTTTGTATGAATAGTTTAGTTAGTTAAAGAGAAATAGTTTAGTTAGTTAGAGAGAGTCCTTGGCCATAGCCTTTTCTAAAGGAGAAAATGTTCTGGTTCCAGAGTTTCTCAGTGTGTTGATACAACAAACTTAGTCACGCCGTGTCCTAAAAACCAAGTAGATATCCATCCGAGATATTATTTTTAAAGAGTTTAGACGCTACACAGTTTTGTGCTATTTTAACATTATAAATGCGAAAGTTTGTGTGTATGGATGTATGTTTGTTGCTCTTTCACGAAAAAACTATTTGGATTTGAGTGAAACTTCACCAGTAATATAGGTTCACATAGGCTACATTTTGTAATGATTTTAAGTAAATTGGTTCCACGCTAGTGAAGCTGCGAGCAAAAGCTACTTTATATATAAAACTTTTATGTAGATTAAATATAAAAAAGTAAACCTTGTACTATTTAATGTCAAGCTGTATAAAGTATTTATGGCTCAAAATCGATTGGTTCAACATAGGTAATTGATTTATTTTATTTTTTACCAAAAGGACAAGGAGATGCACCTAGAAGAAGGCTTTTATTTTAAATAGTGTTTACGGACCTGTAGTTTGTAGCACACACATTGCATTCACAGAAAGTTGTCGGCCTCCGGGAATTATCGATCGGCCTGCGTTCGTGGATTGTTACCCAATAATAATACGAAAACAGTAGATCTTTGCTCACGTGTCCAAACTCGGGCTTTGACAGTATGGATAAATATATCATGCGGAAGTGATGACGTAGTAAACATAAACATATATATTAACTGTTATATAATTTTACTAGCTGTAACAGCAGCTTTGACCGCGTGGAAATAAGTGTGTCTCAAAATGTATTTCGAATTAAATTTTGAACATAAAAGTAGTAATTGTGAGTTAAATATAAGAGACAAAGACATGCTGTCGCAGACTTTTTTGTAGTATTTTTGTAGATCTACAATTTTCTAGGACATTGCCTTAGTGTATCACTGTTGGTTTACGCGGCATACGCGATTAAGGCTCACAGCAGGCGAGTTTTTTTTACAACTGCGCGACCTGTTCAACACAACAAAGAATTGCACTAGATTTTATTAAAACGGTTCAAAAATCCGTTTTGTAGATTTTGAGAAAATCGATCACATACAGACAGCTTCTGGGAACTTTGTTTTGTAATAAGAATAGATAAATTTAGCTTAGTCTGTTTTTAGTTGTTCGTCGTCTTCTTTTGCAATCGACAGATGTCTGTTATTGCCACTGGTACGAATTTTCGTTCAATGGATGTAAGCTCCAATGATTTTGTATTGCTTTAATCTTCCGATTTAGGTATTCTTCTTAAATGTACCATATACTTTTACGTCTTGAAGTGCGATTTCTACACCAGCACATTAGGACCTTAACATTTATCAGTTCCTCATACTAGTTTGCTCGCCGTAGTTCAGTTAAGTTCAGCTTCATGATATTGCGAGTTTGGTTTATATCACTTAAAGATACTAACTATAACTGACTACAACTGTAGTTTAATTAATTGCCTAAGTTGGCGATAATTTCGATCGACTGCCAACACGCACTATTGATGTTTTTCTCTTATACAAAAGGAAAATAAGTTAAAAAAAAATTAACCAACCTAATCCATTCTTTAGAATATCGTAAAAAAAGGGGTAGGTAGCCTCATTTGCTTTCTCTTTTTTTAATGGACATATTTTAGATTTATTCTCCCACTCTAATATAACTCTATGTACATGACTGCTGCAGTTATTATTAAAGTCTCTTAAAGCCAAATTTACATCTGAGTCCATAAATCTCTAGAAAAAGGTCCGATCAAGATACGACCTCTGCATTTATCTTTAAAGAAGGCAAAAAGCAGCAAAACGCTAGCTTAAAAAGCAATAAAATCAAATAGATTTTTAGAGGAAATTAGGTATTGGAATGGATACAAGGTAGCGTGCTACACGATTAAGCTAGGTATCCTTTCACTGGCATGACCATGGAAGCGCAAATTATCGATTAATAGTATAGTAATATACACTTGCATATTTAAATAGGCTCAACATAGTCATTAAGCGAATGCTAGAGAATCTTCTTGTCCTTGCATATACATTATGTTATCATCATTTATTAAGACCAATATGAATTGGGAAAATTTTAATGTGTTGATTTGGTGGATGAACCTTTAAACCCCTTTATATGAAGTTTATGCTTTTTTGGTAGCTTTTTAGACTTTTCATAACCAAATTCGATGCTTCAAACATCTCGTGGGATATTGAAATATAATGTTTTTAATGTTTCACTTGAATTAAGTTCTATTTTATAACCGATTTTTACATGTTACATAACAAATAAATGCAGGTATTCTTTATATAGTTATGTAGTATGTAGTTATGTATGTAGTTATTTAGAAGCTGTGGTAGCCCAGCGGTAACACCATGCGACTCTTTCGAGGAGGTCACGGGTTCAAACCCGGGCAGACACCAATGAGTTTTTTTGTTAAAACTTATGTGTCTAATTGATAATTGCAATTTATCACACGCTTTTCGGTGAAGGAAAACATCGTGAGGAAACCTGCATATCTCTAGAGAATTCTGGGGATATGTGCAACCTACCAATCCGCATTGGAGCAGCGTGGTAGGTCTTAGGTCCAATCCTTCTCTCCGAAAATGGAGAGAGGAGGCCTATGCCCAGCAGTGGGATAGTAACAGGCTGCTACTTACTTACTTACTTACTTTTATTACTTATGTCGTATTGAAAACTATGAAATAACCGATATACCTAATTAATGTTTTTACTCAAACCTATGATCTGCTAGGTATGCAATTCTTCTATTCTCGTGAAGTGGGCGTAAAATAAAATTTTAAATATTGTTCGCGGCACATCATATTCTTAAAACAATACGTTTTAAGAGTATGATGTGCCGCGATAACCTAAAGGTTAAAACGTGTAACTATTAGAAAGAGTTTGCGTATTCGAACCTCAGCCTGCTTATTTATCTATTGATTATTAATTTGAATTTTTTAATACATCTGTCACTAATTTATAGAATTAGGCGTTACTTTGCGGAGATCCATAATACAAAAGTAATAATAAAATAATTTTATTATTACTTTTGTACATCTGTCACTGTTACAAGAAGGTTAATATTGTTAGAAAATATGCAGATAACGTTTGAAACTAAACAAAAGATCTTCGTAAATGTTAAAATTCTCGCTCTATAAGGTGTTATATTTATGTCTCTAATATTAATCACAAATGTTTGTTTTTCTATTTTGCGCTAAATAAGTAATTTTAATATGAAGATAGTTAAATGGTAAAGGCAGAGGTTACGTCTTTTTAATCTCGTTCTCTTTATGTAAAAAAAGTCGCAAACTTAAGCTAGAATGGTTTTATTCGTTAAAACTGATTTTCAAAGTATGTAGTAGTCAAAGTCAAATTGTATTTATAAGTTTTTATTATATATTGAACAATAGAGTATAAAAAATGCCTCCACGCTCGTTATCAAAGCAAATCACACACGTGCAGCCAATGTAAAATGGCTTTGAACGCGAATTAATTAAGCTATTCAATACGTAATTACTCACGTGTTTCGTATTACACGAACGATTCCTGCTTAGTAAATGTAAAATTAATTTACTGAGTGTATTTGATAACGATTCATAGTACGAGCTCGTTTAAAAACTAATAGAAAAAGGTTAATTATTAATTACAGAGTAGTTCTATAATTGTAATGTTAATATGTTATATGTATACCTGTCTGCTTAGACGCCGTGTGGTATCTAGCTGAATAGAATAGTACCACCCTCATTTCCCACCGAGGTGTCGTAAAAGGCGACTAAGGTAAGTCAACCCACCGTGTGGTATCCGGCTGAGTAGAATAGACCAACCTCATTTCTTACCGAGATGTCGTAAAAGGCGACTAAGGTAAGTTGAATCACCGTATGGTATTCGGTTTAGTAGAATAGACCACCCTCTTTCTTACCGAGGTGTCGAAAAATACGATTAAGGTAAGTTGACTCAGGCAGGCGGCGGGTCGTAAAAACGCAGCCAAATCATGTCACAGCATGTTATAAATGGTGTGCCGACCCCACTTAAGAGTGGGATAAGGTCAGAAGGAAGATACCTGTCTGGTTAGATAAAGTTATCTTTTTAAATAGTTTTAGTTAATAATAAATAAATATATGGGACACTTACACACATGGTCGTCCGTCCCCAAAGTAACTTAATACTTGTGTCATGGGTGACAGACAAGTGGTGAATATATACTTATATAATTTTAAATACATATATACAACCCCGACTTTAAGAACCAACAAATTTGTGTTAGAAAATGTTGGCCCTCGGTGGGAATCGAACCCACGACTCGCGGCGCTGAAGGCAGGGTCACTACACACTGCGCCAAGAGAGTTTTATTGTGTGCTTCTGTCCATGCTGACCTAGCTGTGAGAACGTGTCCCTTGGCAAAGGTTTCATTAATGCTAACAGAACCTACATGCTATATATAAAAAACATTGAAAACAATGTTCTAGAAAAATCTAGAAATGTATTTTTTTACCAAATCTTTTCTCACAGAATAGTTTTGAGGAAACGGTTGTATATCCCAACCCGTTTATTAAGGTGGTGGTAGATTATTCATGTTTTGGCAATGCTTTCAACAAACTGATACGCAGACACTCTAGGAATGTTTTAAATGTACCTACCAATCACATTTCCAGCGAGGCGTCTGCGCTCGCCCAAACATTCCGGAGACGGTGTCTAAAAGTTCAGGATACTTCCGAAAAAAAGAAATATTTTAAATGTATTACGGCTTTTTAATACTCACAAAGATCTTAAAAGAAAAACCGGTATGGTATCCGGCTGAGTAGAATAGACCAACCTCATTTCTTACCGAGGTGTCGTAAAAGGCGACTAAGGTAAGTTGACCCACCGTGTGGTATCCGGTTTAGTAGAATAGACCACCCTCTCTTACCGAGGTAAAATACGACTAAGGTAAGTTGATGTCAGGCAGGCGGCCGGAAAAAACGCAGCCAAATCATATGACAACATGTTTATAACATGTTGTGCCGACCCCACTTAGAGTGGGATAAGGGCAGGAGGAAAGATCTTAAAAGAAAAAGTTTCACCATTACAGTAGTTGAAAGTAAATATTAAAAGAAGGTTGATACATAAAGGCATACATAATTATATTTATATAAAAAAAGTAAAGTTACGGCCTTTAACAATCCCACTGCTGGGCATGGTAGGTAAGACGTACCTTGCGGCTCCAATGCGGATTGGTGGGTTACACATATCCCCAGATTTCTCTAGAGATAGGTATGCAGGTTTCCTCACGATGTTTTCTTCACCGAAAACCGTGTGATAAATTGCAATTATCATTTAGACACATAACTTTTTTAATAGACATACTCATCGGTGCCTGCCGGGGTTTGAACTCGTGACCATCTCGAAAGAGTCGCACGGTCACACCGTTGGGCTATCACAGCTTATTTACATTACATAAATTATAAGAATCTATGGATGTAGCTATCCTTCCTTGCAAAAAATAGCAATGATTAAGTGTATAGTTATTAGAATTATAATTGAAAAACCGAGTTTCATCCTGACTGAATGGAATTGGAAATTGAAATGATGAAATATCATTGAGCTACTTTTAAAACTAAATAGGTAGTTAACTGGCAATCTGTCGTCGTTGGCGTACTTGATTCTCGGATACTTTGTCCTTATATCAAGATTATTGAACTGATAAACACGTCAAACAATGTTATTTGTCGAGATATACCGGCGCATCTAAGTCATCCCTTACAGTGATCTATAATCTTTAGTTCGATACAGTGTTCAATAAATTATAGATTAATATCTGAAAGAAATAATTTCTAAAAAAAATTTTTTTGTAAATAAATTTTAGAAAAGAAGGCTTTGCTTGTAGTGGTACGTATTTATATTTTGTAATTTCAAAATGTCGTGATATTCATCACTACATATTATAAAACAAAGTCCATATTTCCGTATGTACGCGTAAAACTTTAAAACTACGCAACCGATTTTGATGCGGTTTTTTTAAATAGATAGAGTGATTCCAGAGGAAGGTTTGTACGTATAATAACATTCAATACGAAGTAGAGAAATAATATAATTTTTGAGGTTTCTCTAAATAATTACATTTTTTTCCGCTTACATTGCAAACGCAGGCTAAACCCGAGATTTATATAATAACGAGATTTATCAAAATGATGTACTAAGTATTTGTACACATTGAAAAGGTCTACAGAAAAGTCCGCAATGGTATATGTCTATCGCTTATGGATAACCCACTAAAGCATTTTTTGTCGTTTACTTTTTACGAAAAATAATGCCTTATTTTTGAAGCAATTCTTATACAATACAGCATTAATCCTCATCCAATTAAGTACCTTAAATAAATTGTTGATTTAATATAGATCAATATGACCGTTTACAGCATGTAATTTAAGAGAACATTTTCGGAGATATTACAGATTTAAAATGCTGTGAGGACGCCGCGCTTCGACTTTAGCAGCTTTGTCGCTCTTTCAAGAGTTTGTTTAAAGACATTCTGTAATTAATTGTAAAAATAAAATACATAGGTAAAATGTAAAAGTAAATAAGTAAAAATGTACTATATGAATTTAGATATTCCAAAGATAGCAGGAAATCTTCTTGGTATAGGGAAAGGAAATTGTTTTTGTCCAAATAACGCTACGGCCACGGGCAGTAATGAATAAATCAAAACAGCTGGATCAATTTTAATCATTTTTTTTACACTGACTGACATGGGATATATATTTTATACCCGTGCGAAGCAGGGGCAGGCCGCCAGTTGTTAATAATTAAACAATTTGTATTATATTTCGTGTTACTGTATTTTGTGTATCTTATCTTATTGTATCTTAAAAAACCGTCTTTAAATGTGGACTTTTATTTCCTTAATTCCCTTCCTCCCATCCTATAATAACAATCTTAATGAACAGATAGATCTTTATATGTAAATATTATATAACAACGATATTTTTCCTTTATACTTATTCAATAAATAAGAAGCAAAGCAAAGGTTGTATTTGAAACATGTTGTTACCATAATTTCAGATATTAAATATTATAATTTCGAGTTTGCACTGTGAGCTATCAGATATCGCATCAAGGTTCAATATCTGCATCTTTTTATAACAGGATTTCTTGATTTTTTTCCTTATTAACGTTGACTGCCATTGATGCAGTTGGTAGTGACCATGCCTTCAGCTCTTCGGGTCGCGGGTTCGATTCCCGCTGAGGGACATTTTCTATAAAACAATTTGTTGGTTTTTCGAGCCTGGGTGTATATTATTATTTAAATATTATTCGATACTTGAACTGAACTCAGCGATTAGACTCAACTACTACTGAACGATGTAACCTTGACACTAACAATACCAAAATTACCTATATCTTAATATTTAAATGAGTTAATCTTGTATATATATATATTTTCCGAATCTCGGAAACGGCTCCAACGATTTTCCTGAAATTCAGCATGTAGGAGGTTTTGGGGGAGAAAAATTGATCTAGCTAGGTTTTATGTAAAAAAAATATTGTTTTATCCCTATTTTTGGGCATTAAAAAACAGTAACATTTATATTGAATTGAATTTTCGCCATTAACTGTCAAGTCGACGTAGCTTATTCGGTTAGCGGGCATCCTCGAGAAATGTGAGTGCCAAGGATCGATCCCAACCAAAAAAATTGTTTTTTTATTTTTTTTAAGTTTTTTTTTTGTAAAAAATTACCGAGCGAAGCTCGGTCACCCAGATATTCGAACTTTAAACGCTTAGAATATATTAGATAATAGTTAGATTTATATCTTAATTAGTATTGAAAATACTGAAATTACATTGGACCGACAACCTTAGGAATATTCACGAAACCTCATCATGTTGATATTGGCAACCGACAACATAGTATCTTGAAAAATACTTTAATAGTGCTATACAAACGACTACAAGCGCCATCTACTTTTACGAATAATCAACTTGAACAGGGTATGTATTTAAAATTAAACGCGTGTATATTTACCAGTTGTCTGTCACCCATAGCACAAATATTATTCTTTGGAGGCGGACGACGTATTATATGAGTCCCATATATTTATTAATTATTGTTATTTATTTAGACTACAGACTAGAGAGCCGAATCAAGGGGCTTTACACATTTATGTCTGTCAACAGTTCGTCGTCTTCCCTTCTTCTGACCTTGATTTATGTGGAACTACTACCTTCATATCTCTATGAAGGCCTTGACCTCCCCGCCAATATTTAATTCATTGCTTAAGTCATATATCGAGAAATTCAATATACACGCTAAACCATTTATATCATGTGGTAATTTCATATCTACTTTTATTTGAAAACGATCGCTGACATTGACATAGTTTTCAGTTTATTCACGGTCGATGTCTCTTTATTATAAGTGTACCTTCAACATTGCAAGTCATGGTCCATTGACACTCAAGTTCTTTATTATGAATTGAATTCATCATTGCATGAGACGTTTGCAATATTTCACCGACCATGCTATTCAAAGTAATAAAAAGTACCAGCGTTTTTGACTGTCCGGCCACTGGCCTAGGTTCAATAAACCACCAGGGATCAGTTAGTTGCAAATATCTCCCAAATTTACTTTATATATTATATGTACCTTCCATCACTATATTTTTCTATAAGAAAACGAAACTTGTTGACAGACAGACTTTCACATTTATAATATTAGTAAGGAAGTAAAGATATTTATAAACTTTAATCGGCGTTCTATGTGATTGTGATACGAAATATGGATTATCTTCTACTTCTTCTCAAACTATAGACGTCCACTGCAGATTATAAGTCTCTTCCCAGGATCTCCATAAAACACGATCCTTGCCGCTTGGACCCGCGACCTTTATGAAGTCGCCTGTGGATTATAGTAAAATAAAATTATAGCAACAACTCTCCAGAGATATAAAATTGTATTTTACCAATGCGCGCTATATGAATTTTAATATCGGATTCCTTGACAAAGCTGCTGTGATATAAATAATTGATTGCTACAGAGGATTGCCATAAAAAGTAAATATTCGGGAGGGGATGCTGGAATTAATCATAACATTGGGAACAAATGGATATTATGATAAGGAAAAATAAGCGAAAGCATTTCATAGTCTTATAAAGTTTTATTTGATGAATTGTGATTAGATTCTTCGGAATATCAGATTCGCAATTGAAAAGATGGAATAAAAACGAAAAGTAAATTACGGAACACTCATTTTTTAAATTGAAAAGATGGAATAAAAACCTAAAGTAAATTAGACATCAAAGTCGATTTAATTACACATCATATACGACTATACAATACTAGCTGTGCTTGCGGCTTTTTTTTTAATTTTTTTTAGTTTACTACTAGCAATTTGGGTTATAAATTACTAATAGATCCCTCCAGCTATGCTAAATCCTTGTGTTATGAGTGGGTACACATCGGTAGTATAATGGCCGGGATTCGAACCCACGACCTCTCGATCGCAGTTCCGTAACCCTAACCATTCTGCTTACTTACTTAATCATACTGCTTCCATTTTATGAATGTTCGAGAAATCGGCAATACAAAGTGCTTTAAGTGGATTAAATCTAGTTATATATTCTTGTCTTAAAGTATTAATTATTATTATCAATCCTTATAAAAGCAATTGATTTCTTGTGTCCAAGTCGACAGCTACTTGAAAACATCAAGATGTAGGTTGTTAATCGTAAAATTAAAAACTTACTGCTTATTTGTCATTGACACTATACTTGTAAACAACATACTAAGGACAGGTGTAAACATGCATAATCGGTTAAGAATCAGTACCTGGGTGACTGAGCCTTACTTGTTATATTTTTATAAAATTTAAAAAAAGTACTTCAAAATAATAAATAAAAAATAATAGGGTAGGTGGGGCTCGATCCTAGGTATTTTCGCGGGACCACCCGTTTCCCGAATAAGCTACGCTGACTTGACTTCTCAGGGCGAAAATTGTATTGTATATATTCAATAAATTAAAAGTAATCTTTTGTTTTTTTATGCCCAAAAAAAGGTATAATTATACAACTCATTTAAATATCAAAGATAAAAAGTTTGATACTTTTAGAAACGATCATAACAAGCAATTAAATGGATCGGATTCATTTAATTATATAATAACTTTATATATGTTTCACATAACAGTAATACATAAAAAAGTAAAAATTTTTTTATTAAGATAGGACGTATTTAATTAATTCAAAAATATAAGCCAGCCCTTAATCACCAAAAATATCAGGACCCAATATGCTTACCTTATAATATTATGTAAGAATTCGATTCATTTGTCAATATCATAAATACGAGTCTGTAAGTAAGTAAAAAGTAAGTAACAGCCTGTTACTATCCCACGGCTGGGCATAGGCCTCCACTCTCCATTTTTGGAGAGAAGGGTTGGAGCTAAGACCTACCACGCTGCTCCAATGCGGATTGGTATGTTACACATATCCCTAGGATTCTCTAAAGATATGCAGGTTTCAGCACGATGTTTTCCTTCACCGAAAAGCATGTGATAAATTGCAATTATCAATTAGACACATAAGTTTTAATAGAAAAACTCATTGGTGTCTGCCCGGGTTTGAACCCATGATCGTCTCTGGAGATTCACACGGTCGCACCGCTAGGCCATCACAGCTTTTACGAGTCTGTACAATGTATTAAAGTGTATTTTTGTTTCAGATCTGAAGTTACACTTGGTGCTTTACTTTATATAGTATACGTTGCAATGATACCAGAATGGCGGCGGACAATATCAAAGTGTAAGTAATTAACGACCAGATTTATATCGTATAGCACTCAGGAAATCTATAGATAAACCGAACACTGTAATAATTCATTCACTTCTAACTGCGACTTTATGCACGTAAACTTCAGCGTAGAAATAAGACGTATTATATACGTATATCAATTTAGTTCCAAAACCTATAATGTTACATTTAATCAAATCCCTTCCAACATGTTTATGTTATTGAATGAAAAAAATCTAGACAAGATTTTCCAGCTATGAATTATATTTCTTTAAATAATATTGCTTTAAAGGGGAAAATTCGTATTAAAAATGTCTTAAGCTATAATGACAACAAGTAAAGAAAACTGTTACAATTTAGTAGCAGAATTGAATAACTAAATCAATATCAAACTGGTCATTTAGTTATTTAATTCAGTCAATTGAAATGACTTAATTGAATAACTTATAGTAATATTTAATATTTATTTAAAATTCTGTTGTTTATAACATTATATTATAAACTATTACCTTAAATTATTTATTTAGTTTTTTTTGGAATTTTCCAAAAAGCACTTAAAATTACACTTATTTGCTATTAAATTATCATATTGACGATTATGAAAAATATAATAAATCTCGGATTTGAATTTCACTTCCCGCTGCGTGCTTAATAAATAATTTTGTATGTTTATTTTACGTTTTTGAAAACTTAATACGTTTTAGAACCAGTGAAAACTTTACAACTTGAGGCTTTAAAAGTGTTTTTAAAAGCCAATTAAAGAATATTTTATATTTGAATTAAAGAGAGGGTACCTTTACCTATCTATGTAAACATTAATAACTAAAGTTTCATATTTTATAATTTTTTAACTGGATGTATTAAACATATAGATATTTGGCTTTCAAGCTTATCTCATAACCTACTGACATCTATGTCAAGATATAGCATTAACGATAATGGAATGGATAACTGTTGCTATTTGTTGTATAATAATATGTTATTTGTCTATAACTTGTAAAAAGATTGTAACGCAAATAAATTAAAAACATATGGACGCGGATATTTCAGCTAATTGCGTATATATCCTTGCCGACGTATCAATGCCTCGTTATGTAAGCATTTAGAATAAAGCTAAGTCGTTATAAATAATTTCGTAATCGTAAAGGCGCTGCACACTGCGGTTCTCAATGAAGGCCGATATGTGGTTGCATAAATGTTTGCTGTAGGTAATTAATAAAATCACTTTAAAAATCGTTCAGTAGTTATTTAGATATAGACATATATATTTAATTTTATGAATGACCTGGCTTTGGGCTAGTAGTATGGAAATAGATGTCATTGTATATAAAGTCGCTAAAAGTGATCTTATTGTTAGATATATATAATTATCCCTGAATCGATTATTCATTGAATTATTAACTAGGCTCATATTTTCAACAACTCAAATATTTAAGTTCCATGAGTAGGTCGTATGACCCCTTTAAAATATAGATTAATAGATAAACATGTATATGCATGGATGAAGGACAAAAAATCCCGTTGTCTATTTGGGAATAGGATAAAACCATAAAATTGAGGGTATGTTAATATAAGAATTGACTTGCACGACGTCCCGCGTACAAAATAATTAATTATAAACACTATCAAATATAAGCAAAAAAATATATTTCAAGAGTACAAAAGTAAATATTCCGCAATAAAGCTTTAATGTTATAAAAATAATATTATTTTATTATTAGTTTTGTATTACGGATCTACGTAAAGTAACACCTTATTGTATAAATTATTTTAAGAGTAATTACTTTTTTTTCGAATTGTCTGTATGCTGTTAGCCCTAACAGCTTTTACAGCGTCACCGGGGGGTAAGGGCGAGCACTGAAGCATCGTCGAAGTTGCGAAATGTGGAGAGTAGAGCGCAGAAGCTCTACTAGCGTCGGGGAACGTCGTCCTAAGGGTGCCCCCTGTGAGGCCGGACCATGACTTAGGGCGACGTGTAGTGGAGGTCTAATGAATGATGATTAATCATCATGGCGTTGGTGGTATGGCGAGAAGCCATGGCCGACTGTCGTCAGACAACTAGGACCTTCGTCTTCACCGGTGAAGACGCTGTTTGCGTGTATTATATGTGTCTGTGTTTGCAATCGTTAGTTGACCGTCAGGGTCATACAGGACGCTTTTTCGACGCCTATATTTTCGGTGAACATAATAACTTCTAAGTATGATCCTTTTCTTTGCTTAGTGTTTCTTATACCGCAACGGTACGTCCTGGGGATCATGGGGTTGCTGGCTGTATGCAACGCCTATACCATGAGAGTCTGTTTAAATCTGGCTGTGACACAGATGGTCAATAATACGAAGTCAGAATTGTCACATTATGACCCAGATGCGTGTCCGGATGAAAGCGAAATCCTTGTGAATGGAACTGTTCAGCTTAAGCCTGTAAGTGTGAATAATATATCATTTTTTTCTACGGCACATAACAATTATGTCTCTATCTTAAAATTTACTTTAAATATTTTTATTATTAGAATGTACAGTAATTGCCCCTATAACACGCTAAATTCATTTCTCGTTATATGAAAATATGTTGTAGGAGTATTTTCGTACTTATTAAGAAAAGAACACAATTATAAAAACGAAATATGTGCCTTTTATTAAAATCAAGATAAAAAATAAATAAAAAACTTATGCATATTATAAAAATTCAAATTTATAATAATTAATCTAATTTAACTTTATAATAACAAAATTGATACAATATGCAAAGGCACGTAAAATTAATTATGAACTGAACAACAGAAATATGTATAACGAAATCCCTGCGTTATATGGGTGAAAGCTTGTGTTAAACAAGGGACTGAAATCGCGTTACATGAAAACGCGTTATAAGAGTACCGTGTTATAGGGGGATTACTGTGCAGTAATTTAGTAAAATTTACTAAATTTTACTAAATAAATGTATAAAAAATAGAGTCCACAGTAAATAAATATAGTTGGGTGCTAATATTTAAGTCATGTATATTTTTTATTTCAGCACGCAATATTCGACTGGTCGGAATCGACGCAAGGGCTTATTCTAAGCGGCTTTTACTACGGATATGCAATAACTCACGTCCCCGGAGGGTACTTAGCAGAAAGATATGGCGGGAAATGGACGTTAGGAATTGGTCTTTTGAGTACTGCCATCTTTACATTATTGACACCTATAGTCGTTAAGGCGGGAGGAGCAACATGGCTGTTTATACTTCGTGTTTTACAAGGGATGGGGGAGGTAGGTAGATCTTTTATAATTTAAGTGTTTTTATCTCACTCAGTAGATTATCTCACTCTCGGAATAGCATTATTTTGTTTACTTATTACGCTGATGTTTTCCATAATCATTCTCCTGCCCTTATCCCACTCTAAGCGGGGTCGCCATAACCCCCCTTATTGTTAATTATTGTACTATTAGTATTCTACTATATATTATACTGTTAGTTAAATAATCCGTCATGTGGTATCCGGCTGAGTAGAATAGACCAACCCCATTTCTTATCGAACTGTCGGAAAAGGCGACTCCCCAGTTGAAGGTAAGTTCATCCGTCATGTGGGCTGAGTAAAATAGACCAAGCTCATTTTTTACCAAGGTGTTTTAAAAAGTGACTAAGGTTAGTTGATTCACAGTGCGGTATCCGGCTTCTATCTATCTATCTATCTATCTAATCTCGGGGACACCTGTCGGTACAGGGCGGGTGATCAGCTCCTATTCTGGACTATTCCAACCATTTCCCCATGTTGGGACAAGAGTTTCACTGCTGTCCCGACAGTGTCACCTGCTCTAATCTACCCGTAGCTCTTACGAACCTGATAATATCCCTGAAGGAGATATTTGTCAGATCCTCAACTTCAATTTCATCCTTGCCTAGTATCTCCCATCTTACCAGCGAGTACATAGGGCACTCAGACATAAGGTGAAGACTCGTTTCTTCCTCTCCATACTCTGGGCACGCAGCATCTTCTGTTATTCTCATTATTGCGGTATCCGGCTTAGTAGAATAGACTCTTTCTCACGGAAGTGTCGTAAAAGGCGACTAACGTAAATTGACCTTAGGTAGGCGGGCGTCGTAAAATAACTAGCCAAATTATTTGATGATTATTTAAAGCAGTGGTTGGGAAACTATTTATTTATTACCCCAAACTATTTTTGTGTAAGTTGATATTACCCCATGGCGAAGAGCCAATAAAAACGAAATCGATCCTTTTTAGCATTTGACTGGCCCGTTGGCGTAGTGGGTAGTGATCCTGCCTTCATCTCCGCGGGTCGCGGGTTCGATTCCCGCCGAGGGCCAACATTTTCAATAAATGAATTTGTTGGCCTTTGAGCCTGGGTGTATATTTGTATTTAAGTATGTATTTAAAAAAATATATAAGCATATATTCACTAGTTTTCTGTCTACCATAACACAAGTATTAAGTTACTTACTTTGGGGATGGACGACCGTGTGTGTAAGTGTCCCATATATTTATTTATTTATTTTTATTTATTTTATTTATTTTACATATGATCATCATATAGCCCTCATGAACATGACCATCATATAGCCCTCATGATCATTTTGAAAAGAAAACAATAAGTAAAAATTTAATTTAAACATCATTTATTTAATTTATCAATGTAATATCTATCAATATATAACGGCAATATTAGTAATATAAATAACTAGCGGCCTGCCCCTGCTTCGCACGGGTATAAAATATATATCCCATGTCAGTTAGTGCAAAAAAAATGATTAAAATTGATTCAGTTGTTTTGATTTATTCATTACTGCCCGTGGCCGTAGCGTTATATTTGGAGAAAAATAATTTCCTTTCCCTATACCAAGAAGATTTCCTGCTATCTTTGGAATATCTAAATTCATATAGTACATTATTACTTATTTACTTTTATATTTTCCCTATGTATTTTATTTTTACAATTAATTACAGAATGTCTCTAAACAAACTCTTGAAAGAGCGACATCGCTGCTAAAGTCGAAGTGTTATACGGCGAAGCGCGGCCTCCTCACGGCATTTTAAATCTGTAATATCTCCGAAAATGTTCACTTAAATTACATGCTGTAAACGGCCATATTGATCTATATTAAATAAACAATATATTTAAGGTTCTTAATTGGATAAGGATTAATGCTGTATTGTATAAAAATTGCTTCAAAAATATGGCATTATGTTTCGTAAAAAGTAAATGACAAAAATGCTTTTGTGGGTTATTCATAAGAGATAGACATATACCATTGCGGACTTTTCTGTAGACCTTTTCATGGTGTACAAATACTTAGTACATCATTTTGATAAATCTCGTAGGGTTTAGCCTGCGTTTGCAATGTAAGCGGAAAATGTAATTATTTACGACATCACATTAGAAACCTCAAAAATTACAGTATTTCTCTACTCC